>BDSI01000076.1:0-620531 GCA_003117195.1 Eudorina sp. 2006-703-Eu-15
GGAACAGGGCAAGTCGTACACGGTTTGGCATTCTTTGCTGTGATCCCTGGCCCACGGAAACCAGCTGTCCTCGCACCGTACCTGTCTCGTGCCATCGACGACATGATGTTGTACTTCCACAACGGTCTGGTCATCGAGCATACGTGGGTGGAGGTCAACGCTAGCGGGACTACTGAAGTGCGGTGCTCTTTCAAATTGCATCCCTTGCTATGGGCGTGCTGGCGGATACACCGGCGCGTGTCTCACTGTGCGGTCACAGGGGCACAACTCGTATATCGGGTCGTGTCCTTACTGCATTTTCCAGGGCGTGTACCTCAACGGCGCCATGCGTTACTTCGGCTTTGGGAACCTGTTGATCCAGAGCCTAAGGTGCGTACAGGGCGGGGGGGGGGGTCATTAGACAAGCACAAGGCGGTGATCATTTCTTGAATGTGGGATGGGTTCACGCGAGTGCACTGCAGAGGGTGGGAGCAAGGAGCATCTGCATGCGTTTTTGTTCAGTGCCTGCTCGTTTATTCTGGGTGCCCGACCCAGGCTCAAAATACATCGATGCGTGTCGGGGACGCGAGGCTCGTCTGACCGACCAAGAGCACAGGGCACGCGGGATCCGGGTCGAGACTGCCAATCTGGCGTCTTCAAAGCGGGCAGTGACGCCGAGCGAGGAAGGCGCAGCTCACAGCCAAGCGGACCAGAATTCGAGGGCTGCCGGACCAAAAACCGTTTGAGAGGGTGACATACCTTAACTTACAGGACATGTCCCTGTCCCGGTCGGCCATTCCATCCTATATGGGTTGGTGCACAATTTCTTTGATCACATTGCGAGCAACCACCAGCTGATGCTGGTGTTGACGTGTTGAGGTATTACCTGACAGCCGAACAGAAGCGTCTGATCAAGAGTCGGGCCAGGGACATAACAGTGACGGCGGACTTTGGGCGTGGCTACAGATGCGTCTTGGACTACAGGTGCGGCGGTGGTCATCATCATAGGGACGGGACGGAAATGATAGGTGGCGCGCTGGCGGTTGGGGTTGTGTTTTTGCAAACCTGGCCACAGAGACATGGCACGGATGGCAACCCTTTCACCAAGCCCTGCCCTGGGTGTCCCCAGGAACTCGTACCTTCTGGAGGACTGGCTGCATTTCAGTGAAACCTTTTCGGCCTACATCCTCAAGGGTGCACTGTCGCCGGAGCTGGAGGAGATGTGGGACTTGCTGTGCGTAGCCATCCACCATTACTTTCGTCCCGTCCACTTCACAAGTCGTGACAGCTTCCTAGCCGCCTCTAAGAGGGCGTCGGATGCACTCCGGAAGTATGCACGTCTTGCAGAACAGAGGGACTTCCCGCCCGCATGTTCACAATCAACCTACACATCTGTGTTTGTCGGTAGGTGCCATGTGGGTGTGGGGGTGTGTGGGGGGGTGGGGGGTAGAGGATTGCCGGAATGTGATTGACCTCCGCGTGTAGGGCAACGATATGCCGCAACCGTTTTGAGGATGAGTTGGGTAGAGAGCGAGCTATCCCCACACTGCGTGTGGCTGTGGTGTCCATGCGCAAGGCAAAGCGTGACGGCCGTTTGTTCGTGACAGATGACCGGAAGAACGGGCCAGTGATTACTGGAAGCACTACGCCATGCCGCCCGGCGCTTTGAGGGGGAAGTTGGAGAAAGTCGTGGTCGCGGCACCGGCGAGGGAGTCCGCGCTCAAGTACTTCGCGACGTACTGTCATATGACGGATCGCTGAAGCCGTGCGAGTATTTGCTTTTATAATTTAATGTGCATCTAATGTTACGTTCCATGTGAATGTGGCATAGCCGGAGAAGTGACATGTGGCATGAAATGAGCAGGAATGTGTCCCATCCGAGCCATTGAAATAGAGGCGAATAAAGTGTAACAAATTGTAAGCATTCACAGTCATTGTTTGTTGGTTCTACTGTGGGATAATGTCGCTCGTCCATTGTCGTATTCGTCAGCAGGCGAATACGACAACCATTTAAACTACTTTAGGACAAAGGCGGACCTGCAGGTGCTGTGTAAAGGTTCTTCATAGCAGACACGATAGTTGTAGATGTAGAGCAAAAAGGTTTTGGTCTCACACAGCAAGATGGTTACTTTCGCGGACTTGGTTGTCCAGGCCCATAATCAAGCATGTATCATCAGGGCCCATAGGGACATTAGGAACGAAACTCTTTTTCAGATCGGATGCCACGTTGCGAACTTGCCAGTCGGCTCCAAACTCACTCTCAAGGATGGCCGATCAGCAAGCGCTCCCGCTGATGCGTCGCCCTCCTCGATATGTGCCATCAAGTTCCCGAAGAACGAGCAAGAGGTGCGCACGTCGCTCGCATTGTGTTCGTTCAGTCGGCCACATTGCGCCTATGTTTTGCAGATGGAGACACTGAGGGACATAATAGGCCTGGCAGCGACAGGAATATAGACAAGCACTTCCACGCGGGCGCGTTGAAGTGGGCAAGGCGGCAGCTAGATGAGCTGGGCCTCACCGGGGTTCCCCTTGAAGAAACTGCTCAGGCCGTGCTCGAGTTAGCCAGGGAGGCCTGGCCCTGGGCAGAGACGATTGGTGCTGCCATGACAGGAAATAAGTCACTCCCCGGAGACAGCCGTTACATTCCCAAGTACCACTGGCCCTGCTGGCATGGTACAGCCTCTGGGAGGTGCGACCGCAAAAGCCTGCAAAGTGTGTTGGGTTGGGGTTTTGACCTGCTCGCGTCCTTTGCTCCTGCAGGACCTGGACCGTCAGGCCAATGCACGTGCGGTCCCGGCGATCTCTGCGGTCCCAGTGGGTGTCGCAGGTCCAGCGCAGGTGGGGCGTGCGACGCTCCATTCCCGCCTGGCGTGCCACACCTCCCCACCTGCTCGCGTCCTTTGCTCCTGCAGGACCTGGACCGTCAGGCCAATGCACGTGCGGTCCCGGCGATCTCTGCGGTCACAGTGGGTGACGCAGGTCCAGCGCAGGTGGGGCGTGCGACGCTCCATTCCCGCCTGGCGTGCCACACCTCCCCACCTGCTCGCGTCCTTTGCTCCTGCAGGACCTGGACCGTCAGGCCAATGCACGTGCGGTCCCGGCGATCTCTGCGGTCACAGTGGGTGATGCAGGTCCAGCGCAGGTGGGGCGTGCGACGCTCCATTCCCGCCTGGCGTGCCACACCTCCCCACCTGCTCGCGTCCTTTGCTCCTGCAGGACCTGGACCGTCAGGCCAATGCACGTGCGGTCCCGGCGATCTCTGCGGTCACAGTGGGTGACGCAGGTCCAGCGCAGGTGGGGCGTGCGACGCTCCATTCCCGCCTGGCGTGCCACACCTCCCCACCTGCTCGCGTCCTTTGCTCCTGCAGGACCTGGACCGTCAGGCCAATGCACGTGCGGTCCCGGCGATCTCTGCGGTCACAGTGGGTGACGCAGGTCCAGCGCAGGTGGGGCGTGCGACGCTCCATTCCCGCCTGGCGTGCCACACCTCCCCACCTGCTCGCGTCCTTTGCTCCTGCAGGACCTGGACCGTCAGGCCAATGCACGTGCGGTCCCGGCGATCTCTGCGGTCACAGTGGGTGACGCAGGTCCAGCGCAGGTGGGGCGTGCGACGCTCCATTCCCGCCTGGCGTGCCACACCTCCCCACCTGCTCGCGTCCTTTGCTCCTGCAGGACCTGGACCGTCAGGCCAATGCACGTGCGGTCCCGGCGATCTCTGCGGTCACAGTGGGTGATGCAGGTCCAGCGCAGGTGGGGCGTGCGACGCTCCATTCCCGCCTGGCGTGCCACACCTCCCCGCCCCTCCCCACTCCCCCCACTCCCCACTCCTCCCGCCCCTGCTTGGTTGCAGGCGGCGGGTGGCGCCAGGGAGCAGGTGGCGGCCGACGCGGGCAGTGCCGGCACTTCCACGTGCGGCACCTCACCGGGAACGGCCCCCCCGTCGGGCTGCGTGGATGCGCGGGACTTTCGCCACAGAGCGTTGGAATGTTTCGGCGACGCGGTGAGCTTGGTTGGGCCAGGATGGGCTTCCCGCTAGCAGTGCCTCAGCGGACACAGGCATCGGAGGGTTGTTAACTCCTAGTTGTTGCTGTGTTGGGCCCGGCTCCAGGCGCGCCTTGTGCGGGACAGCGCTGACTTGGAGGAGCTGCTGAGTATGAACGAGTTCGCCCGCGAGGTACAATTCAGTCTGCGCAGTGAAGCAGATACGATCCAGAGGAATCGGGACAAGGTGCTGGCACAGGCCAGGGAGCTGGCTCAGGCCAGGGAGCTGGCTCGGGCCAAGGAGCTGGCTCAGGCCAAGGAATTGGCTCGGACCAGAAGGCCGCCATGCGCCCCCCCAAACGTGGCAGGCTCCGGGAAGCGTGCACGACTTGCGCCAGCCGCAAGCACAGGCCGGGCGTCCACCTTTGGCTTTGCACACTCCACCGGCAGCTCTGCCCAGCCAGGCATGCCAGCCGGAGCCGACACAACCGAGACATCCAATGAAGCGACGGCAGCTGGTGGCTTCCAGGTTGGTTGATGTGCAATCGGGCCTTGCACGTGATCAGGGAAGGCCATCGCATGTACATAATCTGGTATGGGCGTGCCAATGATGACTGCTTGCCCTGTTGGCCTCCAGGCGTCTGCTGCCGCGGACGGGGCCCCCCGGGATTTGGTCAAGAGGACGGTGATGACACGACGCCGGACTCCGTCGCGGAGGCAACTGCAGCGGACGATGACCCCCGGAAGATGGTCAAGAGGACGCCGGTGACAGGTCGCCGGGCTCCATCGAGGAGGCAACTGCAGCGGACGATGACCCCCGGAAGATGGTCAAGAGGCCGGTGATGGCACGACGCCGGGCTCCGTCGCGGAGGTACCTACTGCTGCGGGTGGCTCTGGGGTAGAAGGTGCTGCCGCGCCGGACGGACCACTGCTGCGCCGTTCTGAACGCACGAAATCAGCGCTGCGGTCCGGACAGCAGGCCGTGGTAAGCAACGTGCCCTTGTCGTGCCGTTGTTGTGCCTTCTCATGACAGCCGTAAACCATTGTTCCCACTTGTATACTATGCTCGCATTTTGTGCCTTCGTCGTGCCTTCTGTGCATTTTGTGCCTTCGTCGTGCCTTCTGTGCATTTTGTGCCTTCGTCGTGCCTTCTCATGACAACAGCAAACCTTTCTTCCGGCTTGTCTATTGCGCTTGCACGTGTGCATGCAGGGCTGCTGCATGCCAAGCCGGAACCGGTCCCGACTGCGTGGTAGGCCTCCCACCCAGACTGCTGGTGGCCGGCATCGGTCGACGTCACCGGACCCGGACAACCTGCCTGAGGTGGATGCGACCGACTTCCTCTGTGAGCCGGCTCATTTGCTTCAGGGGCTGCGCCTGCATGGTGTGGCAACCCTGGAGCTTGACGACCTGGCGGTGCTGGCACGGGACGCGCACGATGCTGGCGTCCTTCTGCTGGAGAAGGGGCCGTCCTTGCCCATCTTCTGGAGGTCCAGGAAGTGGGCAAATGGGCGGGTTCGGCGTACGACGGACGGCGCGCCCCTCATGAGCTTCCAACAGGGGCAGCGCCGGATGGTGCCAGTGCTGGATGACGCCCCACCACCGCTGCTCCGCTTCACGCAGCACGCAGAAGGTGCAATCAGCAACATCCTGCCCAGCATTAGCGCGGGTGTCCAGGTGCAGAAGTGTGTGGTGATCGGATGCAAGCCAGGGAGGAGGCTCGCGCGCACGCAAGAGCTGCACTGCGACACCAAGCCAGGGCCGAACACTCCTTTGTGGCCATTGCGCCACTTGAGGAGGATACCGGCCTTTTACTCGCCAGCGGCAGCCACCACAGCGTCATGACCTGGGACAACCTGGTCGCCAAGGAGAAGGCCGCGGGTGCGGGTGGCGAGGGGGCGCTGCACCAAGGCAGGCTTCAGGCACGAGGGCAGCCCGGAAGGAGTCAATGAGGGGGGCGGCATCGCAGACGGAGAGGAGAAAGGCACGGAGGAGGGAGAGCAGGAGGAGGTCGCTGAGGGCGAGGGCGGGGAGGAGGATGGGGTGGGGAGGAGGAGGAGGGGGAGGATGGGACGAGGAGGATGGGTTACCCGACGACAGAGTCGAGGGCATTGCCTTGAAAATCCCACGCCATAGCATCTTCCGGATGCGGATGCAGCCGGGGCAGCTGGTCTTCCTGCACGGCAACACCGTGCACGCCGGTGATGCCGGGAAGCCAGGCACATGGACCCCCCGTGTGCACTGGTACGTGCACCACGAGGTCATAAAGAATGAGACATATCCGATGCCTTGGATCCACTCCAGGCTCGCGGAGAAGTTCAAGTAGACCGGGGTCGCCAGCGGCAGCCACCACAGTGTCATGTCCTGGGATAACCTGGTCGCCAAGGAGAAGGCCGCGGGTGCGGGTGGCCCAGGGGCCGCGGCCACCAAGGCAGGCTTCAGGCATGAGGGCAGCCCGGAAGGAGTCAATGAGGGGGGCGGCATCGCAGACGGAGAGGAGAAAGGCACGGAGGAGGGAGAGCAGGAGGAGGTCGCTGAGGACGAGGGCGGGGAGGAGGATGGGGTGGGGGAGGAGGAGGAGGAGGAGGATGGGGACGAGGAGGATGGGTTACCCGATGACAGAGTCGAGGGCATTGCCATGAAAATCCCGCGCCATAGCATCTTCCGGATGCGGATGCAGCCGGGGCAGCTGGTCTTCCTGCACGGCAACACCGTACGTGCACCATGAGATCACAAACAGTGAGACATATCCGATCGCTTGCGAGGACCGACTATGTGACCGAACACGTTCCCGTCGCCGCGCAGAGGCCGCTGCCCGGGGTGCGTCGGCCCACACATGAACCACTTGTCACTGCCACACTTCTGGCGCTGGCCAGACCTGGAGACGACCGTGAGTTCGGGGCCACCGTGCGCAATGCCGACAGCCGCACGGGAGGACGGGAGCTTCTTGGGCATGTCTGTGCCCTTGCAAATGATGATGTTACTGTGCAATGTTGTCGGTTGGATCCACTACAGGCTCGTGGAGAAGTTCAAGTAGACCGGGGTTGCCTACGCCGTGCGTAGGAATCTGGGGCCCCCTCCGCGACCTTTCTTGTGCCACAGTTTGGTGTTCGTTACTGATTCTGCGCCTGGTGCAGTGGTGGGGTTCCCGCATTCAACGCCGCATGCAAACGCACTCTAGCTGAATCCGCGGCTGCATGTTGCCTTTGCGCATGCTAAATTGCTATGTGTAACGGACATAAGGTGTGGACGTGCACATGCTCGACGTCACTGGTTACAAGCTGCTGTCAAATTCACGTTGGCGAGCAGACAGTAGTCCTCCACGCTAAAAACCCTATGAGGCAAGCATGATCCGGTACTCATGCCCTGTACTCATGCCATGTCAACCGCTGCAAGCCAATACCCATTCCACTCGAACCACACACCAGCTCACGCCCCCGTTCACGCTATCAGCAAAGTGTCCTGCACGATCCGGTGCCCTTGTGTCGCGAAACTAGTATCAGCCTATGGTAGTTGTCCATGGTCGGCTTATCCAAGCCGGAGGTCGCGCGCAATGCAGTCAGAGCGCTGTGCGAAATCCGTCACACGGATGGGCTTGTACGAGTAGTCGTCCATGTCGACCCAGACGCCACCCTCCAGAAGCCACCCGTCGGTGCATCCCCAGTCGAGAATGGGCGACAAGTGCACGTAGACAGTGCCGTCCAACATGACACTAGAGTACCCGAACCGAGGCGGGTTCATGGCAAAAATTTTGTGCTCGAGGGTCCCCAGCATGCCGGGAACTTCAACATCTTGGTATGCCTGTGTGACGAGGGGCGGGGATGGGGGTGGGGAGGGGGGCGGCAGTCAGTGTCTGCTTGCCGGTCTTATAGAGATCACGCCGTTCATCCTCCCACGCAAAACTTGCCAGTTGAACTCACCTGGTCCTTGTTGAAAATCACGAACGCGACGTCCTTGAGGTGCAGCTCCCTCAAGTCCTCCGTTGTGATGGCCGGCTTCTCTAGCTTAGTCCAGGCCCCTTCCTCGACATCCGGTATCGAATAAACAGCATACACGACACACTGGTCCGGGATTTCAACGTTGCCACCAACGCTGCCCTCGACCCGCTTAAGCTTGCGAGGACCGACTATGTGACTGAACACGTTCCCGTCGCCGCGCAGAGGCCGCTGCCCGGGGTGCGTCGGCCCAGACATGAACCACTTGTCACTGCCACACTTCTGGCGCTGGCCAGACCTGGAGACGACCGTGAGTTCGGGGCCACCGTGCGCAATGCCGACAGCCGCACGGGAGGACGGGAGCTTCTTGGGCATGTCTGTGCCCTTGCAAATGATGATGTTACTGTGTAATGTTGTCGGTTGTCGGAAGTCCTGTGGAGTAAACAACGACTCAGTGCACAGCTATGTGTATCGATACATCATCGAGTGGACTCTCTGCAATTTATGGAGTCCCCGACAGCCGTTTCTTCACATTTCAAATACTATACTAGATCTGGTTCCGCTAGCTGTTCGACCGTATGTTCGTCTTTTAAATTTACCCTTGGTAGTGAGACACTGTACGACCGTCCATCCAGCCATTTCTTTGCATTGTGCGCAACACATCCTGACAGGACCATAACTTACATAACTATTGACAAGGACATTTTATATTACCACGGACGGACCTGTACTTGCCGACCTTGCACTTGGTTAACAATGGCAGACTTAACACAGGGACAGACGACTGGACCCCCTACAAATTCCTGCATATTACATATCACATTCTGTGCACCGGCCGGCGGTGATCCTGCCGGCGACTTGCAGTCAACGTACTCTGGGCCCAGCGACGCGGCTCCCTTGCGTGACGACCTGAACGCGTTGTATCGAGATGCCACTCGGCTAGCATTCAAGAAGGACCCTGGTGCAAACAGTGAGTGATATTCGGGCTAGTATGGCGGTGGGAGCTTGTATGTAGATTTCGCTGCGAGCCGTTCTCAGTCGTGCAACCAGTGAAGCGCATTGAATGCTACAGTTTCACGTCTCCCTTACAATAGTACTGTGACACTGTTTGAAGACTACTGCTGCCTGTTTGGCTGCATCCCCAAGTTTCGTCATCCATACTCTTTTTTACAAGAGCACGCCTGCCACCTTTATCATGCCTACACAGAGATCACGACGTTTGGCCGTATGATGGCACAGCTAAATGACATCACCGCCGGCCGCTTAGAGGTGGCCTCTCCGGCATCAGCTACACCGCTCGTCCTGGAGAGCAGCGTGTTTGACGAGAATACCGGCCGTATTGTCTACTCCGTCAAATGCTTCGTGGTTGTGCTCCAGCAGGCAGCCGTGGCGCCCGTTGTGCCGCCCGCTGTGCCACCCGTGCCGGTCGACGAGGCGCGCGCCCTGACCAACATCACCATCACCACCGTTAACACTCCGACGATACCGCCGCTTCCCCAACCAACGCCCGAAGGGAACCCTAGTGGGCCATCAGGGACGACCGCGAAAGGAAGTCGTGATACGCAGGGCCCCTGCCGGAAGCGTGTGAAGCTGGAGGCCCACGCCGCCTTGGATCTGGTGCGCCGCATGGAGCCCGGCACCATGACACAGGTCGAGCTGGCGGACGCAGGTTACATTCTGAGTGTGAAGGAGTCGGACATCTGCATGGCCAGTAAGTAAAGCAAATCGTCCGCTTGACTGTGGTATGCGCTCTTTGATTTACACGCCGCCTCCGCTGCCATACCGCATATGTTAGAACCATGGTTGATACGGGTACGGCACACTTGTCCAGTGACATGACTATGCTGTTTTCTTCCGCCACACGTAGGTTACGAGGTCAACTTGCCGGAGGGGCTGGACGGGCTGGGCTACCTCCGAAAGAAGGACCATGACATCAGTGTGCAGCATGGAAAGGGGGCTGCAGACAAGGACTCCCGACCCAGAGCACTTCAGCCAGGCGAACAGGAGCGCGCTGCCTACTTTACAGCCGGCTGCTATGCAGCTGCAGGTACGGTCTACTGGAAGTCGTGTGAACCCGTTACATCACATTCGTCCTTCTCTGTGATAGTGTGCTTTCTCTGCGTCGTGTACAATGTCTGCCGCCCACAACCCCTCTCGTGACCCATCTCGCTCTCTGTAGGTTACGCGGTTGAGCAGAAGCTGGTCTTCGACTACCCGCACGGCCACGAGTACTGGTATTCGCGGCACCTGGGCAACTTCGTCTCCAACGGGAGCAAACGGGGCCTGCCGTTCAAGCCCGCCAGCTCTCCACCCGACTTTGTCTTGCTTGCCAAGAAGTAAGCACACAGCCTGCTTTGGAGCTGCCCCGCTGCCTCCAATGTCCATCATCTTTCTGCGTAACCCTACCTGCCTGCCTTCTCCAATACCCCGTGTGCAGCCGGCCTTCGTTGGTCTATGGGTCCCGGACCAAGCCGACACAGGCGCCGTTACCCGCCAACGTCATCAAGTGGAAAGCTCTCGCGGCATCGCAAGTCGCAATCTGGGATGCGCAGGTGCGGCCCGTCTTGGTGGTCGCCAAGCCCATCTTGGAGCGTTCCGGTTGGACGTACAACGACACTATGGCACAGGACTTGGGCGAGGCCGTGGCGGCCATGCCCCAGGTGGACGACACTGATGTCAACACTCGCAGAGGCGAGCTCATGTGAGTTGGTGTCTGTGCTCAAGGGATGCTCTGCGTGCTGGAAAGTTCATCTCAGTTGCTCTGCTGATTGTCGCAGCATGTGTGTTGCACTGAAAGGCATGTATTAACCTTGCGTCTTGTTTCTAATTTGTCTTTCCACGCAGCCGGCACCTGCTGCTCGGCACTTGCCCGACGTTCTCGGCAGCGATCCGGGTGCTGGCGCTATTCAACAGTAAGTGGCTTGATCAAATGCACGACTTGCTGGGCTTGGTGTGGATGCCGACCTGCAGCATTTGTCCTTTGACGTGTGCAGTGCAACCAAGCAACCACGCACTGAGGCGGTACGGTGGTGGACAAGGTAAGATTGAGAGTGGGGCCGTACATGTTGGACTTAGCACTATCAAGTTGTGTGCAAACCAAGAAGACGCCTACAATATTTCTGTTCCACTGACACCTCTGCCCCGCCTGTTGGCAAGCAGGTCACGTTCGCGACAAGGCCGTGGTGGGGCCGTCGGAGGGTGGCGCTGTCCAGATGGCCGCTCGCCTGGGTGCCGCCTTGGCGCAAGTGGAGGAGGAGGACGAGGAGGAGGAGGGCGGGCCTCCAGTGCCTGGGGCGCCCGGCGGTGCTTACGGTGGCCCTGGGGGGGGTGCCTCGCCGCCTCAGTCGCCAACTCATTCGCAAAGCTCCAGCAGCGACGACGGCAGGGAGAAGCCTGTGGGAGACGAGGATGAGGAGGTCAAACGGGCTGCTAAGCGGAATCGAAAAGATAAGCAAGCATGTGAGGCCAAGAAATCTAAGGCCAGCAAGCCTGATAAGGCCAGGAAGCCTGATAAGGCCAAGAAGCCTAAGGCCAGCAGGCGCTAGCTTGGTACACGTGGGATGTGATGTTTGGGCGTACGGGTAGGCTATGGCAGAGGTAGAGGGTTGGAGCGTGCTGGGGCGGGGCAGCGCCAGGCAGTGCGACGGGGCCGCGTATGGCAGGGGTGAGGCGGGGCCGCGCGGGGCAGGGCAGGGCGGGGCGGGGCCGCGCGGGGCAGGGCAGGGCGGGGCGGGGCCGCGCGGGGCAGGGCAGGGCGGGGTCCTACGGGGCATGGTGCTGGTGCGATTGTTCGGGAGCAGGTGCTGGGACCAATAACTGGCGCTACACGGATGTCTTTGGTATTGGCTTTGGGTCTCTCTTTGGATCCCTCTTTGGGTCCACTTTGGGTCCATGTTCGGCTGCGACTTTGGATGCCTCTTGGCATGTGTCTTCGGCTTTGTCTTTGTGGCTGTCTTCGACTCGTCTTTGGAAGGTCCTTTGCGACTGCATTTGGATTCTTCTTCGCGCCGGTCTTTGGCATGTCTTTGGATGTAACCAAAGAGAAAGTCTTCGGAATCATCTTTGGATGACTGCCAGTAGAAGAGCCAGTAGAAGATACCAACGAAGAGACAGACAAAGAGACGGGCGAAGAGCTCCCAAAGAGCACCCAAAGAGGTTCGGTTCCCAGAGTGAGGGAGCGGAGGGCTCGCTCGCTGCTCGCTCGCTAACCAGCCCCAACAGAAAGACCACCGTTGCGAGGGAAGGACGGCGGTTGCGGGCGTGCGGGCGGGGCGAGCCGCGTATATGGTCATACATTCGCCCCCTTTCCTCAGCTTAGATAGGCAGAGGGAGTGTTCGCTGCTGAGAAACCGTAGCAATCAATAGCTGATGATGTCAGGCAGCAGCTAGCGTGTTGTTTCGTTCTGGACGACAATACTATAGTACGTGCGTGTTGTTGTAGAATGTTGTGGTAACCGACCTGCTGTCGTACGTGCGAGTGTGCCTACCTCCAGACCAAGCAAATTAGTATCGATCGACATACTTGGGAGGCGGCGTTTTCGTAGTTGACCTCGCTCTTCCTGACAAGCAAGGACAGTGCGTGTGTTGCAGGGCTCATCATACTTGATGGAACGAACGGACCTGCAGTGCTAACGAATGCACTGTGTTTGTTGGGAGCATATCAGTGACGCGCGGCGGCTGCGGGTTATCATCCACTACGGACATGTACGCCAGTGTGTAGGTGGGTCAGGCAGCAGGATGTAGGGTCAGATGTCTGTAGTCAGCCCTGGTGATTGAAGTTCAGACCTGCGCGGTCGCATGTTCGTTGCTGGAATGAAGTTGATTGCTTGGTACCCGCCCTGGGCATCGACCGATGCCCGGCAGCCTGTCATGCATGTTGTATGGAGGACCCTGCTGCTGCTGGGTACGGGCGCATGCTGATAGTTAGTTCTGTATGGAAGGAGTCCGGCATGTTTGTGTGCTGCCCGCGTCCGTGTGTCCTGCCTTGTCGTCCGTGCGTGCACAAGGGGGATGGAACAGTACCCAGCAGAATATTACTTGATGGAGGCTATCTAGGAGCGCGTCTTCTATTTTATTGGCGGTCCTCCAAGCAAGTGATGCGTGACGAGTTTCAAGCATCTGGTGGCGTTTGACAATTCGCATCATTGCGCGTGATTTCTTATTATCGACCGTTTACGTTTTTATATGTGCTTTGCCGACCTGGGCCGACTTTTCTGCTGCCCAGCTACGTCGTTCGTTGTGGCGGCAGCGCCTACAGCGCCGGTATGCATGTATGTACGGCGCGCGCGCACATACATTCGAACGTTGACTAGCAGCGTGTCCATCGACTGCATGCTTGACGTATGGTATCGACGGATGATAAACACGCTTGCTTGAGCAGTTGAAGCTGCGGCCTTGAATGCGCATTCGTTCACATATGGAGGGGTATGCGTGTTCCTAATTATGCGTCACGGACCAGCTACGTATGTGTGTTGTGCATACTACGTCATGCGCCTTCCTAGCTACCTCTGGACGGACGAAGTACGTAGCCCGAACGTACGAATATGCATTATTGTGTAACGTACGTGTACCGACTGCTGTCGTACTACGCTACATACATACAATAATCAAGCACGACAACCTGGCGAGGAACGAACGAAGTGAAAAGCGAGATGGTGAGAAGGCAGCAGATTCCGAAGATATATAGAGGGCTTTAAACCTCGCTCGCAGTCGTCATGGCGTGGAGCTGGAGCTACAGCACATATGCAATAGCTACGTATGTACTAATATGCTGCCGTACGGGCAAGAGCAAACATTCACGTACTGCGTTACAGGATATGTAGGTAAAGAGATGGGTGAATATGCACATTGTACAGGTACTAATGTATTAATTATCAATTTGGGGTCCGCTGTAACGTTCATTCATTCATTCAAATATGTAGTCTGCGACCAAAACGTTTTCAGTCTGTGTAGATCTTTGTTTGCTAACGGTGCTTACAGATAGAGTTTCCCTCATTTGGGCAGCCCACTTGGTAATTAAACTCCGTAGGGAACGCTTAGGAAATCCGTAAGTACCGTACTAAGGAAATCCGTGGGAAATCTGTTTCCATAAATTTCCATAATTTTCCGTTTCCAGGTGTGTCGCGCAAAGGTGCGCGGTCATGAAGACCCGCTCACGATCGACACAATTCGAAACTGGAACTGGTCTACTTACAACTCTTAACTTGGGGCGTCTTCGTAGTTTGTTCCGCTGCAGTCAGTACGCTCGGTACGCTCACGCAACAACCCTATCAGATGGATATAATTAATCACATTGATGACATAAATTATGGCTGAAGAAAACGACTTTCGTAGGCGTGGGGCAAATTTCGTATGTAGCTGTCATCTGTCTGTTATGTAAAGCGTCTGTCAGTATTTGAAGGAGGACAGTGAATCCAGTCGACCTAAAGTCTACACCTTACAAACAAGTGGCCTCTTCAATGTTATACTTTCAATTCCTCAGAGAGCATTTAGAATACTTCTTTCTACAAGTTTAGTTTTGACAGTCGCACTGACTGGCGTCTTAGGGTGTAAACACAGTTATTACTTACAAATTTATTATGCGACAGGCCAAGAGCTAATGGGAATACCTATCGCGTATTCAATGGCGACAGTATATGCGAGTGCAGCCTATGTTGAACACAACTAGACCATCGAGCGACGCGACGCATTCAGACATAAGAGCAGATGCGTTTCTACTCAGGACAGCAGGAGTATTCTGGTGGACACAGAGGAAAAGGGAGCACCTCACGGAGCTGAGGGACTGTCTGTCTGGCTGGGGAGATATCGCGACTGCCATGCGTTCCGCAGCGCTTCACATTGATAACATGAATGATTTCGGTGGGCGCCCACCGATACTCAGCTCTGGGCGTGGACCCGGGCAGGGCTAGCCGAGTCGTCAGGGTGAGGAGCACCGCTTGCCGCACGGATGCGGCATATTGCTGAGGCTAGCTAGGGAGAGCAGCAACAGTGATGAGGGCATGCATCACAGCGTGACAGGTTCGTTTCTGCTGGCTCAAGGACTTCGGGGGGTTCGGCAGGAAGAGGAGCCAGAGGTCAGAGCAAACCTTGGCAGGGGACCAGGGGATACGTCCGCGCCACAAATGAGCTGGGGCAGAGTGAAGTGCAAATAAATAAAAGCCGTTAGGTTGACGAGCTGGGCTTGGCTGCACACAATGAAATGTGTCCGAAAGTTTATCTCTCGCTTCGGTTCCCATCGTAGTCTTCATCCGAAAACCAACCGAAACAGTTACGGGGCTGCTAATGCCTCGCCTGTGCCAGGCAGGCGGACGCGAACCTTTGCAGGGCTAGCTGCTGAGTCGTCATGGCGAGGAGCATCGCGAGCCGCACGGATACGACATGTGATGGAAGCACAGCGTGACTGGTACGTTACTGCCTGGCTTTGGAACTAATAGGGAGAGGGAATAGGAGCCCAGCGAGAGGCCAGAGGAACCGTGGCCAGGGGGCACTTACGTAGCTCGACATTGGCTACCAACCGCCGTCACCGCCCGAAACCCAAGCCGATATCACCTGGGGCGTACCACCGAAAGGTCTGGAGCGAAACGTTTACCATTCTCAAATGCTTGTTGCATGGATTTTCAATTACACATCCCTTGCTTGGCCCGCACCCAAATGTATGTCGTATTTGGTACGGAATTGCCGCGCGGCATCCAACGCAACGGACCGTTGCATTGTTGCAGGCGCCCTATCACCAACTCGATGCACGTAAGTACATACGTCGTGAGCATCCGCGTGTGTGGACTCGGGATCGTGTAGCTGCGCTCGCCATGCAGATTGCTGTTGGCGTGTTGTGTGAGAGGGCCATGGTGATTTCACCCTTAACTCGTTTATCTGATGGCCGATCACTCGGGTGACATTATTGTATGTATGGGTGCACTCACCATGAGTGGTCATCGAACGCGTTGCCGTTCACTTGATGAGGAGGTCGCTTGAAAGTCGCCTTGTCTCTCTCCTTGTGCCGTACACCGTACTGAAGACGCCATACGGCATCGTATGGCAAGTTGGCAGTGTCCGAAAACGACAATAAGTAGCTTGTCATTAAGTGTTCTTTACACACGAGTATGCTCCTGTGCGGTCCCTCCCTGGCTACAAGCGTACGCCGCGTACGCTAGGGCGAGTTGCGTGCGTGGTCGCCAACAACAAATCGATAGACAGGCTTTCTTGATTGACAATCATCCCATCCCCAGCCACGCTGCGTGTGCTGGTATGTCGCCGGTTTGCTGTTCCGTTTCCTACCGCGCATCGCAACCCTCAGCAGTATCGAATGCATACGTAACTCATCCGCATCATGAAGTTGGCGTAATGACGTCTGTTTACATCATTACGCCACGCACACCATCACTATAATTACGCCACCCGAATTGTGTAATCACGTCTTGAGATGCTGACTGTGGCCCACACGCACACCTTCGTTCCTGCTGCTGGTCATATTCCTCAGCAGTCTGAGAAATAAAGTAGCTGAAAATCATTGACCATGCACATATCGCTAATTATGTATCCTTTTGTTCGTGCAGTTGAAGCCATGTTGGAGATCAACGAATGGGGCCATCATGGTGCATGCCGCTGGCAATCGGCGATTGGTGAGGCCGCCACTACCGCCGCCTGATGATCAGCGAGGTATGACAACATGTTTCGGATGGCGAAACGCGCTGCGCTACTTGCGCATCATTCAAATGCGTCCTGGCGGGTTGCTTGTATGCATTGGTTGTCCCGGGTTGTCCCTGGTGACTGGGTAGGTCCTGATTAAGCGACGCTGACTCCGCCGACCGAGCTACCTAACATGCGATGACAAACCGTGAACTTACGCGACATGGGAAAATCCTCTGACCGAATGACTAACTACGTGAGCTTAAATGCTTGCGGTGCCGTGAACTGCGTGAACCTGGTGCCGCCGTACATAACCATGTTTGTTTCATTTGAAGGATTGCTTCAAATTTAATTTCTATCAAAATACTATTGATCAATCGATCGAATGCTGTCTCCAGCTTTTGAAACAAGGCGTTTTCTCAACGTTGTGCCCACGACAACGTTTCTCCAATATTGCTTGCTGATGTAAACGCATGACGCAAATGAGATCGGACCTCTACCTTCAAACCCTGAATTGTTTGTTGGTTACGGCTCTTGTGAATGGTGAGGACGGGATGCAAGTGTTATCAAATAAATATGTTTGCTTGCGCATAGGACGAAGGCGATTGTGATATGCGCAAACAGCTCGTCTATGTGCTAGTTCGCATATGTATGCTTTCAACTTCTTCAGTGGACTGCAATAGAAACCATTGTGTGTCACATATTTGATAAATTATTTTTTACAAGCTTATTGCAAATACCGCACACAACACATTGAGGCGGAAGGGCATATCTTTTGTGTAACTTGGGATCTGCACGCATGGTAATGTCGTCATCCTTTTACGAATGCAGTTAGTATAATCTGTGTTCATTTCATGAGACACCCAATGGTTCGTAGTCGGGTGGTTATTCGTGTGCGTGCTACGTACCTGCGCCTACCCTTGCCTTCTCTTGCCATCCCCAGGACTGTTGTTGGTCTTGTCGCCGTCAGCCCAAGCTGGGACACACTTTCCCGATCCTATGTTGTCCTGCTCCGTCATCATTCGCGGCCCGTCCTGGACTGATGAAGTGGATAGCGACTGGATACCATTTACAGTTGGAATCGATTGTCAGAACGATGGAGACCAGGGCATGACCATCCATGTCGGTGAGAAGTTGTGGCCCTACTTCGCCAACCTTAGCAGATGCAGCACGAACCGGGCAGCCCCGGGCGGGCCAGCTGCTGAGAGCAACCATTGCAATTCGCTGCACACTGGTCTTTCAAGCAACGGCCGGCGGCAGCTGTCCCGGGTGTACGGAGGCACGCCACCGGAGTACGGCAACACGCCACCAGTGTACGGAGAAACGCCACCAGTGTACGGGGACACGCCATCGGACGGCGAGCCATTGCGGATGTTATTTTGTTGAGCGAGGGCGTCGTGCTCATGCGCGCCGCTCACGGCAGTAGCCACGCCTGGGGGCTGCGCTTCGTGGACAACATCAAACATCTGCAGCTGAGGGACTCCATCCTCGATGGTCCGCCTCTCTCGTCCCAGCCCTGATTCGCTGCTCGGCCTGCACGTACGTTACCGTTGCAAACGTATCAATATCTAACCTCCAGGGCGCCGCCAGTTTATCGACAGGATGTGACTCTCAATCCTTTGGCGCCTTGATGTTTGATGGGGTCCGCGAGGCTGACGTGGACCGCCTAACCTGCACCAACGTTCGGAATGCCACGGACTTCGCATGCCTGTGGATCACACTCGGACTGCTGCCAGATGACAGCCCTGATGATGTTCTGGACCATACGACGGTGATTCAAATCCGCGATTCAACGCTCCACGGCAATTCCGTCGAGGTTGGCGATTGCTTGGTGGATGTCGCGGGTTACTCGACCGCAAGTGACGGCCTGGGCTTCGGGACTGTGGTGTTATTCAATCCTTACGGTGGTGGATCCCATCTTGGGGCGCTGGAGCTCTCCAACGTCAGCGCGACTGGGAACACAGGTGGCTTCGGAGCAGCTCTTGCCGTGCATCCGGACATCGATGCGATAGGGCAGCTGCAAATGGTGAGGGCCGACACATGGTACATGGCTGGGTGCGTGGGTGGGGGTTGGGGAGTTAGGGTTTAAGCAGAGTACGTTTATGCATGCTGAGGGCTGGGCTGGGTGCTCAAATGTGACCTAGGTCCGTCTGTAGATGACATCCGTCTGCGTACACTCAAAAAGGTGTTCAAGTCCATTAGACAGCAGCAGACTGTAGAGACTGTAGCGACTGGGTGAGGCTCATTCATTGCCGGTCCATGTACGCGTGTATGGACTGGCGATGAATGAGCCTCACCCAGTCGCCACAGTCTCTACACGTACGTATGCTGCTGCCTTGCAGTTGTCGAGGGTAACACGGCTTTGCTTGTTAGGCTGACATGTTGCGGCATTAATCCCCAGCAGTAACAATACCGGCTACATGCGCACATAGACAATGTATGTTTTGGAGAGGGCCTTCCTACCTGCAGTAATTAACATTATTATTTGTCGGCAGCCGGCCGTGTGACTCCACAGCTTGCTACGTGCTGCCAGCAGCTAGTCGTACATTTAGTACATTACGTTGCGTTGCGCATATATATAATCTTGCGTCAGCCATTACACGATCTACTTAGGCAGCAACACTACTCCGAGATAATATTCCCGGCGGCGGCAGGGGCAGAGCCGATGAGGCTCATTAGAGCCTACGTATACATACGCCGCAGACATCGGACCTGCGTCACACTGCTCCCAGTTGAATCACACATTTGAGCTCGTTGGCGGTGCCAGCACTACGCCTAGATGTATGTATGTATGTATGTATGTACGTCGGTCGGTCGGTTGGTAGATAGTTAGGTATGTATATAGATAGATAGGTAGGGCAGTAGATCAGTACGTTGTTAAGAATAGATTAATAAAGCCCACGCACTGACGTAGTAGGCAGTAGTCGGCAGACGTTGAAGAACACATACCTGCGACCCATCCAGCCGCCAACAGCTGTTTTCCACCAGATCAATCCAGGTCCCCTGCAGAAGTTTGTAAGGGCCACCTCTGTCGTCGCGCACCAAATTATTAATAACGTAATAATCATAATATTCATGCTTGCTCTCCAATCTGACATGTCACGCACGCAATCTATCTGCCGTACCTACCCACTGTATGTATGTGTCCTGTGCTTCAGAAAGCTTCAGTAAGCCTCAGTTTTGCGTTTCCGTATGAATGCTGGCACGCACGCAGGGCCGTATCAACGTCTCCCGGAGTACCCTGAGCAACAACACGGCACGCAAGCATGGCGGTGCGGTTCATGTCGGCGAGCTAGGCAGCAGCCCTGGCCTTCACGTAACGCAGTCGAGTCACATCGATGGTAACACGGCGCTAGGTCCCGGGGGCCATGGCGGGGCATTTAAACTAGAGTTGGGCATTGACCGACTGGTGGTGGATGGCGGCAGCAGTGTCACTGCCAACAAGGCATCTGACGGCCATGGCGGGGCCTTCTACATCGCCAAAGGTGTAGGCAGCATCGTTATAACAGCCGGTAGCAATGTGTCCTTCAACCAGGCTGCGGGCGGGTCTGGCGGTGCCTTACACATCGAGGCCGATAGCGGTGTAATTAGCACAACTCGCATAGATACATGTAGCTCCATCATCATTTCCGACAACAGCCATGTCGCAAACAACTCGGCCAGCGGTAACGGGGGGGCGTTCTCTGTGAGAGTGAATGTCGGGCAGGTCTCGGTGGTGAACAACAGCAGCATGAATGGCAATATTGCTACGGGCCTTACAATGGGCCAGTACACGACCGATACTGGCAACGGCGGTGCTATTAGCGTTGGGCCGCCCGAAATGGACATCGCCCTTGGAAACTTCTTACTGAGCGACAATGCGTCCATCAGCTTCAACACCGCCGCAGCCCAAGGCGGTGCAATTTACATCTCCAACGTAAGGGGGGCTGTCACCATTGAGAGGAGCAGCCGCGTGAACAACAACTCGGCGTCCAATGGCGGCGGCATATCAGTGTCATACAAGGGCGATTTGCCGTACCTCCATGTTCGAGACGGGAGCAGCTTGTCTTGCAACGCTGCTGATGGGAGCTTCCGCCCTGACACTATTGTTAGTCAAGTGGGCGGTGCTGTCTTCGTGGGCCGCTCTCTCAGTGAGCTGGTGGTGACCGGGTACAGTAATGTGTCATGGAATAACGCAGGCAGGGGCGGAAGTGCCATCGCCGCTGGCATGTCTTATTACCCGGAGGAAACGATGACAACTGACAACTGGAGCTATGGCGTGGTGGAGGTATCCAACAACAGCTGCATCTGCGAGAATGTTGTCACGAAGGGTTCTGATTACGGTGCAATGGTGTACAGATTTACTCGAATTTCCCGATTCAGTGTCACGAACGGCTCGGCTGTCTCCGGCAATGTGATGCTGGAAGGCGGTAATGGTTTTGGAGGCGCTGTTTCCGCGGAGGGAGGTTTTGACAACTTCACTGTCTGCGGCGCCAGCTCCATGAGCAACAACTCAGGCGTCAATGGTGGAGTATTACATGCCGGCAATTTGTGGGGCGTCCAAGGCGCCACGAAGGAGCTGTTGAGTGTTGGTGCGTTCACGTTATGTGATGGAAGCAACATGGACTGGAACTTCGCGGGTGTGCGAGGTGGTGTGTTCTACATCGAAGGGCCGGTCGGAGCCATTACGATATCCGACAGCAGCATTTCCAGCAACTGGGCGGTTACCCAAGGCGGCGCGCTGCAGTTTGGGGCTTTGTTTAGAAGCCTTGTCGTTTCAAACAGTCGCATTTACAAGAACTCCGTGGACTTTGGCACGGGCGGCTTCATGTCTGTTTCGGTGAGTCAAAGCCGGCCTACCTAGCTAGCCAGCGTATGGGCATTTATGCGTACGTAGGGAATGAGACCGCACGGCCGCGTCAAACAACACCGACGTGTTGAAACGAAATACAATGAACTAATGATATTGGGGACCTTAAGAAGCTATTTTTTTTGTGGAATTGTCAGCCACACACGGTACCCATTGGATGGACAGTGTAGTGCCGCGGGTGCTGGATCGAAGCCCCGCGTTACCACCAACGAACGCAATGGTGTGAGCTTACCGGGTACACAGTGAGTCGGATAGAGCCGGTGTTACGGTTTATAGGCTCTAATGTTAATCATTGAATCGCTAAACAAATTTGCCGCACCATAACTGCACGCTCTGCGATTGTTATTATTTATTTGTTATTATTTCTATCGATTCAAACATTGAATGATATTTGTTAATTAGACTATAATTAAAATAGGTAATATTGTAAGTATACGAATGTTGCTGATTATACAGCTGGTGTCCTACGTACAGTCGGTGCGTATGGTACCGACTGTACGTAGGAGCGAGAGGGCTTCACGGTCATATGCGTGGAGCCGTGCGTATGGTACCGACTGTACCATACGCACGGCTCCACGCATATGACCGTGAAGCCCTCTCGCTCCCACGCCCAAGCAACATACAGATAGCAGCATTATTTGCCTGTTGCCACGCACTACTGGGATCCACGAGCGAGTGAGAGATCGATATTTAGGTTCTGTGGCCGCTGGTCTTTTCGTTACAGTGTTTGCTTGTAGTAGGTTCGTTGGTGCACTCTACTCATGCATCCAGTACTCTCACTTCGTTCTCGAAGTACGTGAACAGCCCATTTTCACGTGGTTTAGGTTTTCATCGCGACATGCCTGAACGAACAGGATATAAGATGTGTGTCTGCGCTGTTGCTTTACGTGCGTTTGCAGGCCCTCTCTGACAACGATAAAGACATGGAGAACATGGATGAAAAGTTGTTTCCGCCCAGCGGCCCTTATTTCCTCAACATCTCGAGCAGTAACATCTCCGCCAATTATGCGGCCAAAGATGGTGGCGCCATCAATATCCGGGTGGCTAGCTGGGTGCCAACCGTCTCAAACAGCACATACCGTCTGAAGGCGCAACAGCAGCGCATCCTCTATATCAACGTTCACAACAGCAGCATGGACAACAACCGGGCCTCTTTCGGTGCTGGAGGTGCTATGGCTATCATTACCAACATGCCCGTGGTTGCAGCGGAGGAGCGGCTCGCTTCCATCATGTTTGGGTTGCGAATCCAAATCACCAACTCAACCCTAAGTGCCAACAAAGCTGGTGATGACTCCAAAACGCTTCTCAGTATTGAGAATGTCAGCCCACTGCAGGGCTATGGTGGTGCGATATTTGCATGGGCGACTTTATACCCGATGGTTGGCATTGGTGGAAAGCTGACGGGCACTGCTGCAGAGTACATCTTTCCTGAAGACCGTGCTGGGTGTGATGCAATTGAAAGCGACCTTGCTGCCGGTTTTCCAGCTTTCGCAACAGCCAGCTGCTGGCCCAGCGGCAGCCAAGCTTGCGGCGTGCTGTTAGACGGTGTGCAGGTCTACGATAACCAGGCGGCGGGGGTGAACGGCGGCGGCCTGTTCACAGCCAATTGCGCTGTGAAGGTGTTGAACAGCCATTTTCGAAACAACTCTGCTACTCGCGGCGGCGGAGGTCTTGCTTACATGGACCCCAATGTTCCCCAGTACTTGGCTTTGGCGTCTGGATCTCTCACCCCTGCTGACAGCCTGCCATCCTCTGGTGACATTATGCAAAACGTCGACATGAGCAAGCCTCTGCAGCACCCTTGGTTGCTCATGCGACGTGTGACCTTTGAGCAAAACGTGGCCAGTGATGGTGGCGGTGTGTATCTCGAGGTCAACACGACGTCGGCCGCCATGTCGGAGTGTGCCTTCACAAAGAACCAAGCGAAGAACAACGGCGGCGGAATGGTGCTGATCGTAAGCAGTAGCAATGCCCGTGTGATAGCAGCCGTGCGGGATTCCAACTTCACGGATAACACTGCAGGGGACTCGGGTGGTGGGCTGACCTTACGGCTCACCCAGAGCCGGGCTGCGGCAATAATATCTTGCAGCATGTTCAAAAGCAATAAAGCCATTCGCGGCGGTGCTTTATACAATTCTGGTGTCAGAGGAAGCTCCTTTCTCTGCTGGGACTGTGATTTAGAGGGCAACAGCGCCAACAGCGGTGGCGCCGTCAACCTTGACTACATAATCCAGGACGAAACAGTGGAGCAGGATTCAACATATACGAAGGATACCCCACCACAGCCGCCAGCGCCGCCACCACCTGCTGGCAACATAACTGCGTTCACCCCGACCACCGCCATTGTACATTTCCGTGGCTGTCAGCTGCTTGACAACCGGGCCGTTGTGAGTGGTGGAGCTATGTACCTTGCGGGCAGTAGACAGCTGGTGCTTGCAGTGCTGGAAGGAAGCAGTTTGCGGTCCAACGCTGCTTCGGCTCTGGGTGGTGGTGTGTATCTGAATGCCAGCTACGGTTGTATGCTGCGAGTCAGTGAATGCCGCATTACTGACAATTCTGCACTGCAAGGCGGCGGAGCATATGCGATCACCGAGTGTGGAGGCCAACTCACCATTGGCAACGGAAGCTACTGGTCAGGCAATGTGGCCGGTTTATACGGCGGCGCTATTATGGTAAACAGTCAGGACGTGATTGCAATCAGGGACACAACCAATATCCTAGATGGTTATCGTGTCTCTTCTGCAAATGCGAACGCAGCGGCATGCCAATGGGTCAGCCTTGACTTATCAAACTCTACGGTGGCGTCAAACTCAGCATTGCAAGGAGGTGGCGTGTACGTGTCACAGGAGACCGTGGTCGTCATTCGAGGCACAGCCCTGCTGAATAACACGGCCTGGGAGTTTGGCGGTGCTTTGACGGCCATCAGCTGCAATCTGCTAAACATGCTGAACTTCACCATCGCCGGCAACATTGCGGCATTTTCGGGTGGAGGCGTCTTTGCAGATAAATGTGCAGTTTTCGTCGTGGAGATGGGCCAGCTGTCCGGGAATATGGCATCGGCGGGAGGCGCTGTTCATATTGTGGGCTCAAAATTGTACACGGAGGACGATGGTGGCAATAATGCCAGTCGAAGATTATTGCAAGCGTCTGGAGTAGGCTATGTTCAGACGAGCATAAATCCAGTCGCCATATTCAGCAAAATCAACCTCGACAGCAATACTGCTTCAAGCTATTCCTCCCTTGCAGGGACATCTTCCCTCACCACTTTAGTAACGTCAACCTCAGCTACCTCAGCCAACGTATACCAAGTATACGCTGGGCACGGCGGTGCATTTTTCATCAGTGGGCAAGTTGGAGTGGCTGTAAGCAACAGCAGTGTAGGCCCCGAGAACACAGCGAATGTTGGAACGGTGCTTGCAACCACCCAGCTATGTTCGCCCATTGTATCAACGCCGATCCCAAACACCAATACCATTTCAGAGCAGCTGGCAGCAAATCCAGCTGTCAGCCGCTGGTCGGACGCAATCACATCGCTGAGCCGTGCTGCTGGAGTGCAATGTTCACCCCTGGTTGTGCGGGCGTCCAAGCTGCCCTGGTCAGTGGCACCATCAGCTGCTTTAACGAACGCAAAAACAAATGTAATACAGCAGGAGCTGCAACAGCAGCAGCGGACGCAGCCCCTCCCGTTAATTTGGTTCCAGGACCTAAAGGCTTCTTCATTGATCGCGAACTGTTTGGGTACTGCCGAGCTGTCAGAAACACGTGGGATTTCAAACGTTCTAGGGCAGCTGGTGCCTAATACCGACCGATTGGGGTTGATCACAGCCCTGCACGCATGCGGCGATTCCCATCTCCCCAGCGACAGCTCGCAGCAGGCCCCGATGGCTTTGGCCGTGCCAGCCACACACATGAGGCTCATTCATTTCGCTAAAGCAATTCTCATCCCAAGTGCGAATGGCAGTGTTGACGGAGCAAGCGGTAGTGGGACGTTGGCCGCTTCCATTGGCAGGGGACCGGAGATGGCTTACAGCAGTGGTTCCAGTCCTAGCACGAAGTCGACCACGTTTAGGAGCGAAGATATCAAAGCCATGGTCGTGGCCCCCAATGCTTACTTCACCATTTCGGTTCAGCTATATGATGGCCTGGGTCAACCCGTCGTTGCGGGTAAGCTCAATCCTTGCATGTGTCCAGAAACAGCCTAATTGCGAGCAATGAATGCATACTACTGGGGATCGCACGTATCCACTTGCTTGATGGCGGCGTGCGCGGGATCCACATCCACCGCTGGTGCACAATAATGGCGATGTCCCGTCGATGTTGCAAATGAAAGTCAAACAAGTCACCTAGCACGGTTACTAGCTCTGGTTTTTTTGCGTGTGGCGTACTAGTCGTGCTAGCCGACTGTGCGAAGATAATTATTCAGATGTATATAATATGATGTAATATTAGGAATAACAAAACTGTGAGTAATAGGATTAGTGACTGTAACGCGCATAATAATAACAATATATATTATTATGATTATAAATAATTAATATTATTATTTGTAACAACAACAAAAAATAAGGATGTCCCGTTGTATAGACGTAAGTATAGCTATAAATTCCCGGTTGTAACCTGGCTGTAAACATTCCATAAACTGCTCACACACGGGCATTTGTCTGCCTGCAAGGTTGTAGTTAAACCTTAATTAGCTGACGCAATGCCCCCCTTTCGCCCTGTTGCAGACACCCCTACGTTCACAGTCAGCCTTGGTATACGCCCACGCGACCCCGCGCTGGCTGCACTGGCTGCCGAGGAGAACCATTTCTGGAAGCTGCGCGCCAATGACACGGGCTCGATCGCGGATGTGAAGACCACCAAGGGCATTGTGTCCTTTACCCTCGGGCTTTGGGGCTGGCCTGGCCAGTACGTGCTGTCCGCCAGTGCCAGAATCATCGGCGACGGTTCCTCGATCAATGCTGAGCTGCCCCAGGTAATAACTAGCTCTTAATGACCGCGCACGCATGCAACCTTGACTGTGGACTGTGTAGGAGTTACTGCGTAATACTGTCGAAAATTCGAAGCAGATAGCAGTAGCAGTGGTGATTGGATTATTAATAAATTGAGTGGCTGATAATTGAGAAAACGAACACATACACCGGAACAAAGCAGGGCAACGTGAGCAACTGTATCTCAGGATACCTAGGTGCCACGCAGCGGACCGATGCTGCACAGCAGCGAGCGAATCGAAGCCATACATCACGTCTGTAGATCAAAAAACTGCATATAGCTACAATGCTTCAGAAACCTTTTCCGATTCGCCGTGCAGCACTTCTGAAGTGATCCTGATAATTTGGTAACCTACCTTATATATACGCTACCTTGAAGGTAGGGTTGCCTATACATCGATCGTGCATGTATGTCCCATCAGGAGAGGTTCCAAAATTGCACTTGAACTCCTCGCCGTATGTACCTCGCTGGTGCACCCGCTACACCCCCTCCCCTGCAGATTGAGGACCTCGCCATCAACATCGAGCTGCTGCCTTGTGAGCTCGGATATGAACTGCAGACAGGCAGCAGCTCTAATGATTACAGCTGCACGGTCTGTAGGCGGGACCAGGTGGGACTGTGGAGAGACCTTCGTGCGCCCCTGTCGAAGTTATTGCAAGATACTAGTAACCCCGCAGAGATAATAAATGTGATTGGTGCAAACAACAGCTACCTGGTGAACGGACTCGATGACGACGGTGCTTCATGTCCGTCTTGTTGCCAAGTCTGCCCCACCAATGGAATCTGCCCCGGTGGGGCCATACTTATTCCCAGCCCGGGTTTTTGGCACAGCGCACCGAGCTCCCCACGAATGCACAGATGTCCGCAGCCGTCGTCATGTGGGCAGAGAGCGTCCCCATTAGACGACGAGGTGGATACCGTCTGGGGGCAAGTGTTACAGCTAAAATTCAACGCTTTCAATACCACCTTCTCAAGCAATGGCACGAATGTGACATCCCTGGACAGCCTGTACAGCATGGGCTCGCTTCGTAATGAGAATCGTTCACTGCTTCTGGCAGCCTGCCAACAGTGGTGGTTCAAGACCTTTCCCCCGAACCGTAACTCTGTGTTGGAACAGCAGTTCAACATATTAAGTCAGCTGATGGAGAACCCGCCGTGTTTCCTCGACTATAATACGATGTTTGATAGCGAAGCGGGGGATGGGTCTTCATCCTACATGCAGCTTCAGTGTGCCACCGGCTTCACGGGCCACGTGTGCGCGACCTGCCAGCCGGGGTACTCGCTCACAATCGACTTCGACTGCATGGAATGCCCATCACTGGCAAGATCCATATCAATTGGTCTCTTGTCCTTTTGGGGTACTGTTGCACTGATCCTGTTTACGGTGTTCAGCAACCTGTCCCTTTCTCGCGCGGAAGCAATGGAAGCAGATGAGCTCAGCACGCTGGATCTGTTGAAGGTGCGTGCGTGCGAATTTACTGTAAGCAGAAGAAACTCATCATGAACACGCACTACTATTACGAACACGCACTACTATTACGAACACGCACTACAACGTTCTACGTACCTGCCATTATTTGAGTGGGCCCTTTCCACCCTTTCAGTGGGCCCTTTCCACCCTTTCTTGAAAGTGGCGGGGGGAGTCCTGCGATGTGCGGGACCTGCTCCTGAAGAAGGATGAGGCGCGGGTTCCCCGCCCTCTGTCTGTTTATCGTCGGGCTCTCCGAACCGGGGTTCAAGTTGGGGACCGGGCCTACCCTCAGATTGGGGTGGAGGTTGGGCTCCCGTTGGCATTTTGGTGTTTTGGCCAAGTTATTTCTTATGATGCGGGTTACCCCACTAGCGGTCGCTGGGCAGTGTCACGAGCCAGGCGTGGGCCTTCCAAGACCTTGAGAGGGTGCTGCGTTGGGTGCCTCAGAGGTGGTGGTAGCTGGGTAATGGGGTGCCTGTGTGGGCGACCTCCCCTGTGCTTGGCTTTATCCACTTCTGGGGATTATGCCCGCTGCTGTGCCTATCCCTTTGGTAGTGTTGCCCCGCTGCGCGCCTCTGCTTGCTTCGGTGTCTGACTGGTTGGGGTTATGGCCCGGTGTGTTTTCTTTGGGTGCGGCGTTGTGGTGTGGAGGTGACCTGCCGCCTTGGCGGTGGGGCCTACTGGGGCTTGCTCTGGTATACACCGATGATCCCGTTGGGGTCCGCTGTAACATTCATTCATTCATAATTTGATGTTCGTTACCTGCAATACTCGCGCGGTTTGTGCTATTTGCAGACGATCATCACGCACGCGCAATATTTCATCATTATTACAAAGCTGGGCATCGACTACCCCAGCATTATCACCAAGTACCAAGGGGTCCTGGGCGCTGTGACAGGCTCGGAGAATTATATCGCCTACTCTCCCAGCTGTCTGTTCGACCATCTTGACAGCGTCGGCCAGGCTGCGACACAGATTGCGTTTGGCCTGTTGACACCTTGTGTTGCGACCTTCGTCAGCCTTTTATTGTGGGCGCTAAGGTACGAGCGGCGGGGAAAGCGGAGGTGCGCGCATGTTTTTACTGATATTAAAACTACTATTATTTTAATTATGATCACCATCATTGTTATATTGTTATTGTTACGTATCAAATCAGTTCACCCACTTGATAACAGCATCATCGACTCTGACCCCATCTAAGCTAGCTAACACAGCAGAGGTTTGCCCTGGTTTGCCCGGAGTAATAATATTTACATTATGAAATTTTGGTTATCGTTGCTGTTATTTTTATTCGTGCATGACTTATATTATTCTTATTTTTATAGTATTTATTCCTATTGCTTTTGCTACTACTAACACACGCGAAAATAGTTCATTGTTGTACTAGCAAGCTTATGCTGTATGGATGGATGGATGGATGAACGTGCCTCATTTACACTACTCTAGGTTTGTAAGTGGACGCACGCGCGTGGATGTGGCTGGGTGCAGATATCTGGCAGCTAATCAGAGTCTCTTTCGTCGAGCTAAGGCTGGTCGTTGGAGTCCAACAAGCGCGGAGCTAAAAGATCTTTTTGCCGCACATGTCTCCCCGGAGCTGCCCGACGCCGAGGCCCGAGATGCCGGCCTTGCACTAGCCGCCAGCCAAGACAAAAAGTATGGCGGATCCGATCCGTTGGGTCCGTCGGCTGCTGCCGATCGCACTACTAGTGGTGGCACCTTGCGCAGGCAGCATGGAACGACTGCTGCACAAGCGGCTTTGGTCGCCCCGCCGTCCGCCGTGGGGCTGCCTATGACCTCTAGCAGCAGGGATGGTTCATTGCCCATGGTGGCCATGGAAATCACTGAAGCTGCTGCTGGCAGCACCGCCAGACAATTTCCCGCACCTCCCTCATCTACTCCGGGGCCTCTGAAAGCAGGTCTTAAGACCGATAGATGCGCGGGCGAGGCTGCTGCTGCTGGGAAGTCGTTGCCGATCGAGAGCAGCAACACCCCCGTGCCGTCGTCAACAGACATTCAGACTAGGCCGACACCACCGCCACGGGCAGCTGCAGCCGAGCAGCAGACAGCCCTGCCGATTCGTACAGTGGCAGTGGCGGTCAATGGTTGCAGAAAGCCATCGACGCCGGGCCCCAACCCCATGGCCCTGCATTTGGTCGCCAGCAGCGCGCAACTCGCTGCTGTACACGACGTTGGCGACGCAGGAGGGGTACAACACGGAGCCTCGGACCAGCAGCAGTCCAACGACCATCTGCTGCTGGTTGGCACACGAGGAAATCATTGCAGGGACAGTGGTGTCCCGATGGCGGAAGGCATTGAACAGCGGGGTGATGCACAGCAGCCCGCCGGGATGACTACTGTTGCTGCTGTGGGTGCGGCGGTGCAGCCGCAGCAGCAGCGAGCAGATGGCGGTGTCAGCTCGACACTGCGATGCAGCGCTGTTCTGCTGCCGCCGTCGCCTGCTTGCCAGAGCCCAGGGGTATTGATGGCGAGCAGCTGCACTGCCGACCAGCGGCCCGCAGCAGTTGGCGACCAGCAGCCGGCGGCCACTGGCAACATGGGCAGAACCGTTACACACTACCCTCATGTCGGTTGTGTCATGGAACCGATTTCTGCAGTTCAGTCGGTGGCTTCCCCCGTGTTAAACTTGCGGGCTGAGGAGGAACACTACTCCCTATACGGAGGAGACGTTACTACTGGCGCCGCCGCCAAAACGCTTGCTGTTGCCGACAACAACGTCTGGAGCCGCCCGACGCCCTTTGCTGCCGCCGCTGATCACGCGGCAGAGGCGGAGGCCGGCAGCAAGGGTACCAAAGGGCCGCTCAGACGTGGTAGTGGGGCTGGTGGCGGCGGGACGCTTGGATATTGGGTGACACGGTTCGCCCATCCTTTGAAGATGCTGGTGTTTGCAGACCAAGCGGTATCTCTGGTGCAGCAACTCGAGGTGGCCATCATCGTGGCAAGCTTCATCTTGTATCCGTCACTGTGTCAGATCTCACTGAGCATCTTTGCGTGCTACAAGCTGGACTCGGCGTCTGATGCGTACTCTCAAAACCTCAAAGTAAGGTTTTCATCCATGGACTGATGGGAGTAGCAGGTGATGATCCTGTTTAGGATTACGGGCGCGCTCGTATCGATCATAGCGTGTCCTAGCTAGGACCACGTGCGCGCCGCCAATCCTACCCAAGATAGTTGGTGTTGATCAGGTCAATGATCAAGCAAGCTGGTCACTGTTTATATAGATCTATGTAAATTGATTCTAGTGAAGATACGTAAGATGAGCAACCCATGATGATGAAACATCTGGCACGAATACTTGTAATTATTTATCAATCCATGCATACATGCATACGTACATACACACACGCACTGCATGAACACTCGTGCTATATTTGAATTCTTTTCATAAACAAGATAAAGTTCATAGACCGGCAGGGCAGCTGCGAACCTAGTCTGTTGATTTTACTGTACATGTCGTATTAACGTAAAGCTAGCGAGTGAATTATGCACATAAATGATAATGCAGGTAAGTCAATTTCATTGTTGTACTTTTACTGACGCGCATTATGAAGCAAACTTACTCAAGGCCACATGGTAAATGTTGCAGGCCACCTGGGAGTACGGCTACTGGGTACGTGACATGGAGCAAGAGTGCTACACGGGACTGCATCGAAGTGTGTACGTGCCCGTTGGCATTACCGCGATGCTGCTCTTCTGCTTTCTCCCGCCCATCGTTTTCTTTCTGCTGACGTTTTCTTCGCGGCACAAATTTGATGACCTCAGCACCAAGATCCAGTTCGGCTTTTTGTATCAGCAGTACAAGTAAGCGATTGGGAGACGCCGCACTTGCGTGGACAACGAGAGGCTACTGTAGTCGCACAGCTGTAGTGGGCGTGTGCTAAGGGGAGGAATGAATGCTTTCTTTGTTGTGAAGGTCAGGGGGGACCCATAACCTCGCTCTCCGCCCTCGGCCCCTTCACACACCCGTCGGTTTCAGACCGAGGCGTGTTTTTATTACCATTATTATTATTATAAGTATATTAGTTTTATTATGCTGTTTGTTTTATAAAATAATTATTACTACTATTATTCTTGCTTTCTCTGTTGTTCATCCACATACATCGGCTAAGATGGTATACTGGACAGTTAGGTATACAGATTAGGAGAGCCGGCGGCAGCCGTACATCATCATCACGCACGGATGACCGACAATCAAGCAAGGCAGACCCCAACGAATAAATCGAACGCATTGATGCCTTGCATCGGCGCACATACTGGGTCGTGCAAGTCGTGCTATATCTGCCGGCTATCCCGACCGACAACAATTTTCATTAACCCAGAGAGTCAGAGAGCAGAACTGGTTGGCTAGCTAGGAGCCGGAGGAAGGCCCGCCGCCGCTTTTACCGCTTTGCTAGGCTCAACGCTCCTGCAGGGGCCCGAGACGGACTTACACATTAATAATAACAATGTTAATAATAACGATAACAATAAACCAATGATAATACATACATACGCTGGGCATAACCCTGGTGTGTGTTCAGGGGGAGAGACGATGCGGCTTATCAGAGCCTATACGCCGCCGCCACCGGAGTTACACATACATACACACGCGCCACATGTAGGAACATTGTACCTAAAATATGATCCCTTTGATCGGTTGCCGCATACATCGGTTGGGGCGTACAGGCGGGAGTTCTATTGGTGGGCCAGCATCCGGCAGCTTCAGGTCCTCGTGTTGGTGGCGGTCGAGGTCTTCGGTCGCGCTCTGCCCGTAAGTCGCATGTATAGTGTGTGATGGCTTTTCATCTATCGGAATAATGTGCAGCACTGAAACACATATACATTGTTCATTTTTTGCTACTGGTGTGCTAGAGCCCCATTCACTCATGCACACCTGCCTGCGTGCTGCCTGACGGCTGCATGCTACGTACCTACCAAAACCTCTGTAAGTTTTCGGTAGGTTTAGTAGGTTGGGAGCGTGAAACGTACAAACGGCGGCATGCATTCGTCTTAAACATGGGCCTTTACATACCAAATAAATGTATATACTCACCGAATAAATCCCCGCCCTGTGACTGCGTGCGTTACGTGGTTCGGCCCTGCAGGTTCTGCAGCAGGCGCTGACGCTGCTTTCGGTGCTCATCATGATTTCGGCTATTAACACGGCGACGTCCCCGGAGCGCTTCCCGCAGCTGATTACGTTGGAGTTCCTGTCCACTTGCGTGCTGAGCCTGACGCTCACGCTCAGTCTGTACTTCATAGCTGGCGAGGACGACGCTGACCAACTTTCGGACGGAGCTTCGGTGAGCCGCTGCATGCCTCCATCCAACGAATGATTAACGATATCAGTGCATATGTAGATGCAGCGCGGTGACGGCGGGAGGTGCAAAGGCCAGAGGAAAACCGTGCGTAACCTCTCCAGCCACGCCCGCCTTACTTCAAACACACGCACGCCTCGGTTAATTTTAGTAACGAGGGATATTGAAATTATTTTGCTTTATTTTGTGTTCATTATGTAGTAGTAGTACCGTTACAGTGTGGATAGGCTTCCGGGCCCTGCCTAAGGGTTTATGTCGCGGTTTTATATGATGCTATCTATAGGACACCTCATCCATCATCACACCGAACCTACGCCATACGAACCGAGGGTCCAAGGCGGTTGATCCTGCCAACTAAGGATCCCACCTCATCCATTCACCCACACATCCGTAGAGACAGAGGGTTCAGCAATCGCCACCAATCTAGCGTGCGAATCTCAATCCATCAACTGTGATCTCAACTCGACATCTCAGCAGCTAGCCATAATCTCATGCTCCCGAACAATGTCGGGGGTCACCCTGGGACTCGAACCCAGGACCTTAAACCGCTTAACCACGGTAGTGTCACCTGACCTGACCATCACCTGCTCATTATAATATCAAGATCAATGCTATTTTTCCGTGACCACCCACCTAGCTGTCAGCTCGCTTACCTGCGCACCTTCGTATCTATCTGTTCCTTTGCAGACCGCGGTTGGAATTATTATCCTGCTGATCAACGCGCTCTTCATAGCGGGCGTGCTGGTCTTCGCAGCGCGGCAGAGTATCCATCGAGCCGAGCGAGTCCGCCAGGTGCTGTCCTCCTCATGGACCAGCATCATGTCCAATATGACCCGAGCGCTCAGCAAGGTGGAGCGGAGGTACTCGTCCGCTGTCAGCCGGATGTCCAAGACAACAACGTATGAACCCAGCCGCCGCCAAATCTCCAAGGATTTGCGCTGTTCCTCATCAAAGAAGACCCCCAGCAGCAGGAACTCAACGACGACGACGTTCTGATGCGCGCTGCGCTACATACATGCATGTACGCCTGCTGCCCCTCCCTACCTGCTGCTGCTGGAAGCACGCACCGCCCGGACGACGAGCGGCGGAGTCCGTCTAGTCCAACGCGCGTCCGCACATCTATCGATTGTCGTGCGTTGATCAATCCCGCGTATCCCGCAGGATGCCAAATGTATAAATGTACATTCTTGCAGGACGTTTATTGAGTACGTACATGCATACATCCAGCTAGTACTCCAAAGCTGAGTGGCTGCGATAGGTCATCGTTGACATGTACCTAGGTCACCACATGCGTGGGCACAACTGTTAGCTAGTTAGTTACGAGGAGGATAACGATTCGTTTCAAAATACCCTGCGTGCGGATCGACCTTATGACCATGGCGCCATACCTTTAGCCGCTTTGCGGGAGAACGGCGTGTTGCTTGCTTGTGCGTGGTGCGGTAGATATACGTTCAGCAGGTCGCGAAGCGCGTGCGCCGTCATTCATGGGTAGCCACAAGCGCTATGCCAATCAAGCTGCCCTGCTGCCTGCTTGCCTAACTGGAACACACACACAACGAGCGAATGAAACAGAGTCCGCCGACCGCCGGCGGCGGGTCTAGGCGGGTTGGGGTAAGGATTGGGGAACGGGCGGCGGGTTGGGGGTGTTGTTATGATGCATGACCGTGCGTGCGTGCATGCGTGCGTGCGTACGGACTCATGCCATTGCTGCGGACCATTACTTTCGTCAGCAGGGTACATACCTACATACATTTGCGAGCGTGTCGGTCGGTGTGTGTGTCTCGCACGTATGTTGCAAAAGTCGCGCGCGCCGTGCACGCATCTTATTACTTGGAACGAAGTGTGTCGTATGTGTGTTAAATAGAAAACTGAGCCGCGTCGTATGTGTGTGTATCCATCTGCTGTCGCTAGGTAGCTTAGCTAGCTACTCGGACACACATATGGTCATCGTGACGATGTCTTCTATTACTTATTGGACGTACGTGCGTGCGTGCACAGCAGCGAGCGAGGCTCAGAACTACAATGTGTGTGAATAAAGCGCCAGTAGTGGCCACGCACCACCGTTCGCTAGTTGGTTGCAGACCAAGATGTCTGTCCAATCTGCATACACGTAGGTACATACATACGTGTGGGCCATCCGACGAATATGGAGGATGGAAGGAGAGCATCGATGCTCGCTGCGGAATATTATTTTTGCCCGGCGCGCGGTGATGGCACGCTCGCTCGTTTCGCGGCGGCCGCCGGTTGCTTGCAGCTGGCTGGGTTCCAGAGTTTGTTTAGAGTGTATTGCTAGGTAGCACCGACGGTGGACGACGCTATTGTTGTACGTAGCCCGTCAGGCGGGAGAGCGAGACGCACCAGACAGCAGCAGCAGTCACGTAATAATTATTAGGGTCGGTACCGCAGTGTACGCACGGAGCAAGCAGTACCTTGATTTACTTTTATGTGGGCCGCTTCAATCATCATCATCATCATCATCATCATCATCACCATCATCACACCATACATCATCACCACCATTATTGGTGGTTACCTAGCTAACGCCCAGATAGATAGTCCATTTACTTGCCTGAGATTATTTGCAGATAGAGGTCGCTTGTCGGCCTCGTCGGCCGCCTACTCAACCTGTCTACCTGTCATGCGCGGGAGGAAGGATGCATGGACGGGCGATTTGTGGTTGTGCAAAGCGTGCGTTATTAGAGTAGTCCTGCTCGGAAAGATTATTGATGCAGCACGCACGGAGGTACGCAGCAATGATATATTTATATGGTGATGTTTTTATGTGCGCACGCGTGTACGCCAGTACGTTCAAGAATTGTACACACCGCAGCGTTTTAGAGGCCGGCGACTTTGCAACACCGTACGTAGTACGTAGTCTATCTAGTAGCTTCGCAAATTGGTCATGAATACTGTGCTTACACGGTATTGTTACGGACGCGGATGGGCGCTCCGTCCGACAGATGCTGCCGGCGGACGTACGTTCAGATAGATAGCTAGGTCCGTCCCGTCAATATTATTCCTGCTTGCGTGCTAAACATCAGTGTACCGACGCCCATCTGCTGTGTCATGCGTCATGAACATGTATTAGGGTAGGTAGTCTGGGTGGCGCAGCACGCACTACGTGCGTACGTGTACAGGCTCGCTGCTGACGGCGGTACTCCGGCGGGGGTACGTAGTCGAGTCGGCGCCTGCGTGCTTGTCCGTATATGTATATGCAGTATGACGGGCGGTAGGCAGCAGTACCTAGCGGTAGGAAGCAGCATGGCAGGTCGAAGCTTACTGCGCGCGCGCCAGCGGTGCGTGCGCGCTTCGTCACTTGCCTGCCTCATTGTTACTCCTTTCCATCCTGGCACAAATGACCGTGCACAAATAATTGTGCAAACGTTCTTCGCTGGGGCGGCCGTACCTGTCCCTACCTCAATTTTTCCGCTGGGGCGACCTATGCCAATACCACCATCCATCCATCGTGCATGTATGTGGGCCGCCGGTACGTAGCAGTAGCGATTGCGTGGCTGGCTGGGCACGGTCCAACACCAGCTAGCTAGCTACCTACTAATGAAATGAACGAATGAGGTGGGGCGGTTAATGTTCGCTCTGCGCTGGAAAACAGATTGCTCTATGGGTAGATGCAAGGTGGAGGAACGCGCTTGCCTGTGTGCGTGCGTGTGCGCCCGCTCGTTGGTTTCGTCTTACATTCTGAATGTATATGGGGGTGTTTGGGTGCGTGGTGGAGCGGGCAGTATGTAGTAGGTAGCTAGCTGCTGGGTAGGTACGTAAGCAGCAGGCAGAAACTGTGGATCCGCTGCTTGCTGTCGTGTCTCACGCAGACAAGGACGACGAGGGTTGCCGACGATGACGGCAAGCTGCCAACGACGACGACGACGACGACAAAACGTCGGTGGTTTGTTGGTACACAGATATCGCAGGATGAAAGGCTGTTGGTCCGCATGAATCGATGACGTATGTACCCAACTACTCATGCATGTGCCCCGCTGAATGGCTGGCTGTGTGGTGCACGAGTGCAGTGTGGCGTCGCAGGCATATGCGCACGGCGGGTACGTTCCTTATTACTTCTCAGCCATCCGTGCGTTGCTTGTGTACTGCTCGACCAGGCACCCAGCCAGCCAACACGCGATCTGCGTGCTAGCTGATCGCTGCGTATGTAAATGCCCATTCGGCGCTCCCCATACACACACACACACGCTGCCTGCCTATGAACACACACACACACACACTCACACACACACCCGCTGTTCTGCCTGCCTGCGTCCAAGTCAACAACCTGCAGCAGGTCTATCTCACATAATACACAATTCAACTGCACCTACTGCTGCTCCGCAAGTGTGCGTGCGTGGCGCTAACTACTCACCACCGCCAGCCACAGTGCTGCATAATCCCGCGGCCGCACAACGACGCAGCCGGGAAGCAAGTCGGTCGACAAGGTGGCAACCAAACACGCACCAAAGAATGTTAGCCAGTGCACCGGAGTCCTCGACGTCATCTGTGACGTCATCCGACGGTGTTTTGTGGGGGTGCAACAGCCAACAACCAAGGGCATCTACCGCATCGGACTTGCAAGCCCCATTTAGGTTTCTAGTGCTTGTGCTTAAGACGCAGGTCAGTACGGCCGACGCCATTCACGTGATTCTGTACACCCCATGTCATGTGTGCAACAGCGCTTCGGTTGTACGGACTGTAGCGCTTCAGTCGTCGCGCTTTGGTCGTACGGACCGTAATGCTCAACGACATCAGGTCTCTGCGGTGACTGCACACGGGCTTGCGCCAAATCCGAAACCCCTCAGACCCATACACGTGTATGCCGGTCTATTCTACGCGCCAATGACTTCCGTCAGCGCCTGGTGTGCGCGACGCCGATCAGCCAGAAAGTTCAGATAAGAGCTACCCGGCCCCCGGTGCCATGGACCCATCATCGGGACACCCAGCACAGACCGGCTCCGCATCAGTCGCCGCCCTTCACCGCTTCACCGTCGAGCTTCCTGACCCCAACCACCAAGCCAAGAGAACGCAAGCTGACCGCCTGCATGCTCGTCTCCAATGCATTGATTAGGAGTGTTTGTACTCGCAAACACCCCCAGGTTACGACCTCAGCTGATGACGCAACCACGCTGGCCTGCCCCGTCGTCCGGGGCGCCATGCGGGCTTGTCTGCGGCGCGTCAGCCCCCGCGCCCCGCTGTGCCTGCGGGTCGTACGACAACATGGACGTGTCCACGCCGTACTGCTCGCGCATGCGGCGGCTCCAGGAGTCGTCTCGCACCACCCGGGGTGGCAGCTGCGTCCGGCGACCGTCGGCCCCGCCGGCGCCGCCGCCTTGGTGTCGGTCGAGATGCCGCTGCACCTCTCGCCGCCTGCAGGCCACAGGCCACGCACCACAACAACGCGTCGAACGGCAACAGTCAGCAGCACGGCACCACAACGCTACGTACGGCAGCAGTCATGGCGGCGCCGCAATGATAGGCAGCGGTCAGGACAGCAGCAACGGGAATCCTACCTGCCTGGCCCTCTAGCTGTTGTGTATAACAACAGCAATGCCAGTGTGTTTAGGAAAAGAACCAGCCAGTGTGCGATGAGGCTGCGGCTGTCGCCGTTAACGACCGTTATCACTGTAACATCCAGGCCATCCATGCACGGCCCAAGCAAAACAGATCAAACGAGCCGTGCGCGCCCACAGCCTTTTAAAAGACAAACCTACGTCGCTCCTGGGTACATGCGACTCTGGCTTGTTAGTCTGTCATGCACCACTGACTAATTGCGCGTCCCGCCCAGCCACATACCGTGATGGGCACACGCGCGCTCCTCTGTGCAGGTTCCCGAGTTCCGTCAAACTTCCGGCCCGCCCCGATCCCGGGTGACACCCCACCTCGACGTCAGCAGAGGCGCTGTCGCATCGGTCACCAGCCCTTGCTCCAGGTCCTCCGCGCGCTCATCTGCCGTACGTGGGCGCGAGCGCGGGGGGGAGCCGCCAGCGAAGTGTTACCGCCCGCTCGCTCCTAACAGGCTTAAATAAAAAAACAGAGCAAGTGGTTCACACGCGTTCCGTACTACTTGCCAACGAGATGATGGCACGGCCGTCTGCTGGGCGGGTGTCGAGCCAAGTTATTCATCACCATCCACAGTTTGGGGTTGGGGTACTCGCACGAGCCTGCTAAATGCGATAACGCCGGCGGGAGCGCCTCGCAGGCGCGATGCATCACAGCAACAAGAGCCGAACCGCACCAAAGCCCCTCACTTTCTTTCCTTTATCTTTGCTGCTGCAGTCGCTGGCCGAAGCCCTCACCAGCCAGCCCGACAGAGCCCTCCCCAGTCCCAACCCCGCCCCGACCCAGCCGCGAGCTGCCCAACCCTCGGCTGCCGCCCGTCGCACACTCACCCGCCCTCATGTACGCCGAGTGCAGCAGGCAGCTCGTTAACAACGTCATCACCTGCGGTCATGGGGTGTGTTGCACCCAAACAGCGCCAAGGCGTGCGACTGACGGACCGAAGCTGGGCGAGCGCAGGGCGCTCCGTACTGCAGCTTTGCCGTTTCAAAGATACGGCATCTGCACAGCTCGACTAGGATAGTTGATTAGTTGTAGTAGTCATGGCGTTCCAGCTTGCAAGCTGCACGGCCCGTTCCCCATCCTTTCATGTTACACAGGTACCGTTGCTCACCTCGACTGCGAGCGCCACCGCATCCGCCCACTTGTACGCCAGCAGCGCATCTCGAAGCTCTCCCCGCACAGACTTGCCGCCGCCTGCCGTGATCAAGATGTAGCCGCTGCCAGCGGCTGAAGCCCGGCCGACCAGCAGGACACGTGCAGCGCTGCTGCCTCCGCCGCCGCCGACCACTGCGGCCTCCTGGAACTCATCGACCTCCGGTATTACCGGACCCGGCTCGGCGTCACTGTTGTCGTACGTCGCCACCGCCGCCGCCAAGCATACCTGCGCCGCCTGTCGTCCAAGGTGTCCGCCGGCAACACCGCGCCGAAGCAAATACGGTTCAGTTCATGCGCGGCACAACGGTGCGCTGGCGGGCTGCGTTTGAAAGGTATGTGGGAAATGCAGACACCCGCAAGCGGTTTCTGTCTCTTTGGATCCCCACACACGACTTCTCGCCCTTCGCTAATACGGTACCACCGGGACGTTACGGGCTGGCAGCGGTGGCCTCGGCCTCGCCACATTTCAACGCTCCTTGAAGGGGCGACATCCAGCCGCCCTGACTGCGAGTCAGCACGTGCGCGCCCCGAACTGCGACCCCGCGCCTCACCATCAGCAGGGCCAGCAGCCCCAGGTGCATGTTGAGCAGCACAATGCTGTGCCGCGAAGTGGCGCCCAGGGCAGCGATGGCCGCCAGCGCGGCTGCAGCGCCCATGGCCGCAAACATGATGCTGGCGGGCGGTGGGGGCCCGCTGGGCCAGGACGGGGGCTCCGCAGTGCCGGTCGGCGCAAGGTACAGATCCCCTGGGCGATGGGGTGAGTGGCCCGCCATGAGTCAGCTGTGTGGCCCGGCACTTCAGCGATTGGGCAGAACCAGGACGTGTTGGTGCAGTTACGCAGGATGGGGGCAGGCGTACGGACCAGACGGCGGAAATGACCGACGCAGAGCTCGACGTTGTGCGGCGCTTTTTCACACGAATGCGGAGTACGGGCGCACGGAAGCGGGTGAGCTCGTGCGCAGGACAACTGCGACCCGCTAACAGCCCTTCTTCCACAAATATCGACTACATGCCGCCTCATGATTCATCGCGTCCAGGAGCCCGTGCATAGGGTCTTCTAGGGTTCCAAAAACACCGGACCTCACCTGCGTAAGCCAACATGGCCAAGCTGACAATGAACAGAGCGGTGTTCGATGTTCTACATCCAAGCAGTAAGAAATTGAGCCATACGTTTGTCCTAGCTGCTTGGTGGTCGCGAAGATAACGAGCAAGGCGTGACATTTGCAGCTATATTTCTGAGATTATGGACTCAAATTTTATGTGAATGGTTTTTAAGCCATCACTACACAGGATAAAGGTGGGCTGACGTATTTCGAAAACGGCAGGACTCTGAAGGACGAAGTAACAAGCATAGAGTGCGTACCAACTTCCATTGTCTGGGTATCGTCACGAAACGTTCACTCTCGGAGCGAAAAAATATTGTAAAAAGGAAGAGGAGAGAGGGGTGGTTGTACGGTTACGGTTGAAAGAATTACTTCAAAGCTCTCCTGACGTCTGCATAATATCTCGAAGGTATACATATATTGGGTGATTGCCGGTTGTGCTTTGACCTGCAAACGACTGAATGCACTAATTACAAATGGTCACGGAAACGCAAAGAGTTCTTCGCTATTAACTGAATTTCCCTGTATAGGACATGCGTGAGGCCTAACGAAGCTTATTGTGCTTAAAACGTTGTCGGCACTGAGATGGACAGAGACCTCTTGGCGGCGGCTGCGGCCGCTGGCGCTGAGGTTCCGTGTGATGTCGAGATGCAGTCAGAGGTGGAGATGCATGAACGTGAGCCGGTGTTTTGGGGTGCAGGGCAGAGTTGGTTGAGTAACGGTCCGCGACGACAGCTTTCGGGTGCTCCACCATCCTGAACAGATTCCAAAATATGCTTTCCGGGTTTGGTGGTTGATGGTCAACCTTTCCAAGCGAAGATGCGCCGGGCGCATTTCGCCTCGACTGTATCAGACTGTACTACACTCCTCATTTCCAATGGACATCCATTATGTTCATTGTGGCCAGCCCTTACAACACAACAAACGAAACAAGTGGACTTAACCGGCTGGTCCGTCATTTCCGCCGTTGTCACGCTGTATTTGGGCCCTACCTCCCTTAGTCCAGTGCCGCCCTGTCCACCCACCGCTTTCGCCATGGACCTCCCAAACGCGGCGCGTGCGCTCATGTTTCTGCCTTCAATTGCACATCGTACCGCTCGTGCACCTCCGTACGCCTTAACAGGCCGTGCACGGCCCGCCGCGGACCTGCACGGCGCCATCTACGATGACCCGGGCATCTTCGAGTTGCCGAATGTGGACGATCTGGAAGTGGCGGCCGCTGCGGCAGCGGCAGCCTTGGAGGTCCTGGCGCCGGCGCCGATTCGCGGCGCAACGGCGCCCAGCAGCAGCGACGATGACGACAGCGATGACAGCGACAGTGACGACGAAGACAGCAGCGATGAGGACAGCAGTGACAGTGAAACAGACAGCGACGACGACAGCAGTAGCAGCAGTAGTGACGCGATGGACGAGCCGACTGAAGTGCAGGCTGTAGCAGGACGCAGCGGGGCCGCCGGCGACACCACGGTGGCGGTGGCCGCCGCGGGTCCCATCTCCGTCACTTTGGACCTCGGCGGCGGCGGCGGAGGCGGAGGCACTGACGACTGCGACGCGCCGCTGCGTCTAAGGCTGTCGTACTTGGAGCCGGTACCCGCCAGTGCCGCCGCCGGCTCCAAGGAGGTGGTCATGCGGGAAGCGGAGACCGACAGCGACCCGCTCAGCAGCAGCAGCGAAGATGAAGATGATAAGGCGGCGGCAGCAGCAGCAGCCACCAACCGAATGGTGGATGAGAAGGAGTTACAGGTTGGCTGGGGCTGGTGTCCCATGTGTCACTGCCGATTGCATCCACGAATTGGGCAAGGAGGAATCGAAAAGCGGTGGCGTTGCCGCATCCATGCAAGGTGCAGCGTGCCCTGCCGCGGGCGGACCGTGAATGCACTCGGGGCGGGCGGACCTCTTTGTTATATGTGGGAAAGTCCGCAAGTCATAACATCGAGCATCGAACGAAACGAAATTGCGCAGGACTTCGCACGAACATAAAGGGATCGGGGCCAAACCTGGCGCCGTATCCCTGACGTGTTTTTCCCGTCGCTGCCCCGCCGCGGCCCCGCGGCAGGCCCTGGACCACGAGGGTATGCGCGAGCTGATCGACCGAGCCTACGCGGTGGCGGATGCGGAGGAGGACGACGATGAGGAGGGCGGGGGCGGCCACCGGGCAGCCACCACGCTGCAAGATCTGGTGGGTGTGGCGGCTGTTGCTGTTGCTGCTCGGGAGGAGCGGCCCCAGCAGCCTGCAGGGCGGGCTCCCGGGCTGCCTGCGCCGGCTGCCTGGCGGATGGGCCATCTCCCCTTGTGGGGCCAGGAGCGCACAGGAGCGTGTGTGGTATGCCGCTGCGGACACGGCCGACGCGCGCGCCGTGTCCGCGGACGTGCGTCGCAGGCAGCATCCATGGGGCCCCTCCACTCCTGGACGCTGCTGCTGCCGCTTGCCGCTTGCTGGCCTGGGCCGACCTACGGCAATTAACTGTCGGTTGGCAGTTGGCTGTGGGTTGACAGTTGGACACCTCGCCTGGTGGCAATGGAACCCTTCGCCCCTCGTTTCCCTTGGGCGGGACGGCGCCTCCATCGGCTGTTCGGTTCCTGGTCGACGCGCCCCAGAGTCCGGGGCGAGAACCCTAGCTGCCCGCTCCCGCGGTTGTCGCCCGACGCAGGGTCTACCGCCCACCGCACCCGACCTGTCGGGTGTGGAGGTGACCGCTGAGGACGTGTTGGAGCCGGCGGGCAGCTGCCTGAGCGTGCTGGAGGGCATGGTGGTGATGCAGGGCCTGGCCAACAGCAGGCCCCTGGCGGACGGGTGGGTGCGTTGCCCTGTCGTGGCGGGCGGGCTGCCTTGGCCTCTGGAATGGGCGGGCTGGTATGGCGGCACGGGAAGCACAGGGCCGGGGCTGGCGGAGCTGCGGCGCATGGACTTGGAAGGGAGAAGCAGACCGCGGGACAGGGATCCTTCATCTGATATTGCCCCGGATGCCGAGATATGTGTGCGCGATCCCAAATTCCATACCCAGACCATCCGTGGCCGGAACTCCCGCGCCTGTACGCGCGCCGGGATACCGGGATTGAGGGGTTCCCGTCGTGCACCGCAGGAGCGTGGTCGTGGCGGAGGACCGGACACCGCTGGGGGTGGTGGAGGAGGTGTTCGGCCCGGTCACGCAGCCGCTGTACGCTTTCAGGTACGGTGCGGTCGCGGCGCCCGAACCGACAAGTTCCGGTGAATGGATGGACGATACTGCAGTGGATCCCGCGGGTCGTCGGTGCCGGCTTAAGCCTCCTGAGTCCAACCAGGCACTGCGAAGGGAAAACCACGCGACGGCGCCGTATTGGAACACCGCCACTCCACCCTGGCAGACGCTGTCTTATTTTAGCCCTGGAAGGGGAGCAAATCCGGTTAGATCAAACGGCCTGCCATGCGTCACACCCCAGAATTGCGTCTCGGACCCCAAATTCGCTGCTGCGATCACTTTGTGGGTTTCTAACGGGTTTCCCACAGAGGCCGGAGGAAGCACTCCTCCGCTTCAGCGGCCCGGACAGTCCCAGACCCACCCACCTGTCCCACCGCAGGCACCTGGTCAAGGGCCCGCTGCCGGCGTGTGTCAAGCCGGGCGCGGCGCTGTTCGTGGTGCCTCGCCTGGCCCGACTGCTGACTGCGGACGAAATCGTGAGTCAACCCTTCTCCTTCCACCGGTCTGAACCCTTTCAGGCATCGATCAAGATCTCATTCACCCGTTGTTCCCGGGGACAAACGACATAGAAAACCTAACCCTGGCATAAGAGGTCGTGGCCCAGCTCCAAAAGAGGCATTCAAAGAGAGGCTACCAGATTGGCGGGAATGTAATGGCGATTGAGGTTTGCTCGCAGGCCACAACTCGTTTAGATCCCAGGCTGTCTCGGATGGCCACTCGCCTCTGCCCACTGACCCGTGGGTCGTTATCCGGCCGCCGCAGTTCGGCCCCGGGACCAGGGCGGCCGAGCCCGAGCCCTGCTCCGATGACGAGGTGTACTTCAGCGACGACGAGGCGGAGCAGCACTACCTGCGACAGGTAACGGCGGGGAGCGCGGGGGCCGGGGTGGGGGTTTGCGGTTTCGCTGTCTTTATTGACAAAAAGGGGGGGTTGCTCGCACAGGCATACGACTGCAGCGTAGGCGCTGGTGGGCTGGGTCGGAGTCTCTCAAGCTGCTCAATGCCAAAAGCCGAAATGCCAAAAATGGCAAATGCCAAAAGCGAAAGCACCCTCTCATGGTGGCGTTGGTGATAATGACGGGGGACGCCCAGGCGCGGCGCTGATCATCCGCAGCAGTGGGTATGAAAATGAGTGACCCTGCCAGTGGCCTGCTTCCAACTGCATGGATTTCTTTAACTGAAGCGGGGGGCAACGAACCAGCGGGTGAACCAGCGGGCTCGAACCCGGTTGCTGGGCCAGGCTGGTCGATTGGTCGCTGAGCCCCCTCCCATGTGGTGTGTGTACCTCGCGGTGTGTGACCCTGCAGCAAGTCGCCAAGCGGAAAGGCGCCCCGGGGGGCGATGGCGACGCCGCGGCGGCCGCCGCCGCAGACTTCGCCGCGGGCGGCGGGGCCGGCGGGGGCGGAAGGCCGCGCCAACGGTCGCGGGCGGCCACCAAAGGTGGGACGGCTTATCTGCGTCCAGTCGATTGGGCGCTGGGAAGTGCGGCGGTGGCAGAAAGGCTCGAGGGAGGAGATGCAGGGGAGGGATTCTACAGGAGTGTACGGCGTCCCTGGCGGCTGGCTGGCCCGGCTACATCTGCGTACCACAGCTCACGTCGTCCCTGGGTTTGTTTTTTCTTTTAAACGCCACCGCCTCCGCCTGGTTCGTCACCCCAGGGGGCCCAGGGACCCAGTTCCAGGTCAACGCCACGGCGGGGGCCATGGGCGCGTTGCTGGGGCTGGGAGGCGGGGAGGAGCGCGGCGGCGGCCGCGGCGGCGGCAGGCACGGCAGCGGCGGCGGCCGCGGTGGCGGCGGCCGGGCCAGCGGCGGCCGTGGGGCCGGCGGCGGCGGCCGTGCTGGCGGTGGCGGCGGCGGGGCGGGTGGCCGGCACGCTCATGCCGCCCCACAGCACCAGGTAAGCGCATCTGGATTAGATGACAGGGGCGGATCACCCTTCGTGGCGCCCTGGAGAGTCCGGCGGCAGCAACTGAGTGGGCGACGTCAACAGAGCGGCGTTGGGGAGGGCAGCAGTGCAGTTAACAGAACCTTGTGACGATGTGGTGGATGTCGTCCGCGACCTTCGTGAGGCCATGGATGCTTTCTTTGAGGTGACATTACCGCACCTTGTTTGCACGACACCGCCGTACTGTACCGTATCGGTGGTTTCCCGGCCTCAGCAGGCTTCCCGGCCGCACCCACAATCCCACACCGGTGCGCGGCAGTCCGACCGCCGCCCGACAGTCTTTCGTGTCTTGACACCGCAGAGTGTCCCCTTTCCTTTGTGCTGCAGGGAGGGAGAGGTCAGGGTGGTGGTGGTGGTGGTGGTAGCGGCAACGGTAGCGGCGGCGGCAAGTGGATGCGGCCCACCCGCGACGACGACGGCGCCGCGGCGCCCGCGGCCGCGGCGCCAATGCATGGACCACCGCCCCCGGCGCCTCCTCGCCAGCAACCGTACCCGCCGCAGCAGCCGTACTACAGAGGCGGGCCGCCCCCGGCCCCACACCACCAACACCATCCGCTGCCGTACACGACACAGCCACCACCCTACGGGCCACCGCAGCCCACGGGGTACGGCGCCGGGTTCGCGCCACAGCCGTACCCGTACCAACAGCCCCCAGGTGGCGGCGGTGGCGGCGGTGGCGGCGCCGGCGGGCCACCTCCGGGGCCGGGATACTACCCGCCGCCGCAGTACGGCGCCGGGCCGCCGCCGCAACACCAGCAGCCACCCTACCCTGGCGGGCCCGGGGGACCTCCGGACTACTACCAGCAGCGCCCGCCGCCGCAAGGGCCGCCGCCGCCGCATCAGTACGGCGGCGGGCGCCCACCCCCCGGGCAGCAATGGTGGTGACCAAGGCAGAATGAGGCATTACGCTTACTCCCTTTCAGCCCAATGCCGCACATCGTGTGATTTCATGTATAACTTGACTGGACATATATATACTGATATTGTGACGTTTCCGTGGGAAGTCGCGTCGCGCCGCAATCCTTATCATCAATCAGGACAGGACGCGGCAGAGCGGCTGTTGAGAGAGGGCTTTGGGGGTTAGGTACGGCTGTGCGGTTGCCTCAATCGTGCTGTCGTGTGCCTCTGAGCCGCGGAGGGGACTGACTGATGGTGGGTTGATGGGTGGGTGCTGGGTGATGGAGGCGGCGGGTAGGTGTCAGAGATTGTAACCCAGGAGCTCTCTGCAGTTGACGCGTTGGCCGAGCAGACCGACGGCGACCGACGGCCGCACCTGTACGGTATCCTGGAGTGCCCATTTTCCCCGCTGTCCCACTTGCCACTTGCCGTACGGTACTCCGTTTCGGGATCTGCAGTGCGGTCTGATACCGTAACGTCCCTCTCGACGGAATCCAGGGAAACCGGGGAGAGGGGAGTGGGCTCAGCGGGCGCCAGTGCCGAACGGCGACCACACATGGGTTGGACTGGTCGGAGGAAGGGTTTTACAATGGATATGGTGAAGCGGGTACGGGACATGGATGGCGACACCGCCGAAGTCGCGGGCTACGAGCCAGTACCGTACTCTTCTCCTTGCCCCGCTCGCATCCGTCCCTGCAACACCAACACTAACACCAACTCCAACACATCCCTGCCGCCCTGCCAAGGGGGTAGCCCTAAGGGTTACAGGGAGGCGGGGCCCTCGTCTGCACTGCACTAATAAGAAAACCACACCCAACCGGTCAACTTCAGTCTCACGCCGTGGCAGGGAACCCTCCCGGTGCACCGCGGCACAGCGCCTCAGGGCTCGAGCTCCAGCAGCGCCTTGCTCGCGAAATTCAGCTGCCCGAAAGCCAGCGGGGCCTGCGATCGCGCGTCGGCCAGGTGCTCGTCCATCGATTTGTACGGCAGACGGACGACCAGGGGCCCGCCGGGTTTGCACGTGGCGCTGCCGCCCGCCGCGCCTGCTGCGAACAGCAGCGGGATCTGCAGCTCCGGCTGCCCCGACGCCCACCGCACGTACAGTGTACGACCGCACACTTCAACCGCAACATCCCGCTGCCCCTTCTCCTCTGAAGTGCTGGAGGCTGATGCGGACGGCAGCTCCACCGTCGCCCGAATCCACTCCACCGGCCGCCCCTCGTACTCTACTTTGTACGACGGCCCGACCTGGCTGCCCCCGCCTGCTGCTGCGGACACAGGAGGGGCTGCCGCGCCTGCTGTGGGCGACGGCCCTGTTCCAGCCGCAGCGCTGCTGCTGTTCGGCCCTGGCCCCGCGCCGGCGGCTGTCGATGCGGGTTGTGCTTGCGAACCCGCTTTGGGCCCGGATGCCATCGTCGAGGTGCCCGGGGCCGCAGGCACGGGCGCCTTCTTGGTCCGCAGCGCAAAGCTGGGCTCCTCGTCCACATCGCGCAGCTCCGTGACCAGTTTCTTGCGCCTGCGCCCAAGGGGCCCCAGATGAAGCTGCGGATGAGGACGGATGAGGATGTGGATGCGGATGCCCCCCAAGGCAGGGGTCAGCAGCTCAGCACCAGCCTTTTGGCTTCGGTTCCTTTCTTCCTTAACCTTCTGACTTTGGTGGTTCCGGAGCTTGCCGTACAAAGTGCTGTACTCTGCTCAATTGTCTTCCATTTCGCGACTGGCTATTGGTGGAGAGTTGCCCGATCTGTAATGAGGGCCTCCCTAAGAGAGGTATCGGCCTGTTCTCCCGAGGCGCCCCCGTTCACCCCCGGGTGTGCCCCCTGTCGGCCCCCATGTCAGCTCACTTGTCCTCGGCGCGGATGCGCTGCGGCGCCACCACCTCGCCCTTGTACCGCATCTTGGGCAGCTTGTACCGCGGGTCCAGCTCCACGCCCATCTTGTTGGCCACCCAGCCCGTGGCCACCTCAATCAGCAGCGCCTGCACCCATGAGAGCCCCGGCACTCAGCACCCTCAGCGCCAGCGCCACTCGATAGAACCTCGATCACCCGCCATCGGCAAGCGCAAGGGGACCAAAGAGACGCCTACACCCGCCAGCACGAGCACACGCGGTCGCGCCGGCCGCCGGTAAGGCGGCTACCGTATGTGGAAGACACCAATGCCTCGGACGGAAACATGAGGCAAGAGTCCCTGAACTCAAGGAGACCGAGGATCACAGCTTCTCCCTAGCCCGGGCTTGGCGGTGGTGTGACTCAGGCCGCACCTTGAGCTTCCTCGCGACCGCCGCCGCCCGCACCACGTCCGAGTTGAACACCACGTCCACCGCCGTGCAGGGGGCGCCCTTTCGGTCCACGTCGGGCCGCGGGGGGCCGCAAGACAGCGGAAAGCGGAGCGCCTCCACCTCGCCTGGCGTCATGGCGGCCGCGCCGCCCTCGCCGCTCTGCTCCACAGAAGCCCGCAGCGACAGGAAACGACCGCATTGAGAGTGTGAGACAGAGCCATGGCTAGATACCGTGCAACAGGAAGGTGGCAGAGGACAAGGACAGTGACCGGTGGGTGCCCTGTGCTGCCAGAGGCTCATCAAGAGATTAGGGAAACAACTAAGTGCTTTCATGTTGTGCTCGTGTACTTGGACGTCCTTTGGTGTTCGGTCGGGTAACAGTCGTTCGAAAGCGGCCACAGAGCATCAACCCCCAGCCGTTACACGGCCGTGTTGCGTTCTAACCCCTTCCCACCTGCAGCTTATCCAGCGCCGCCGCCACCTCGTCGGGCATCACCCCGTTACTCCAGCCGCCCGGGGCCGCCACACGTTCCGAGGAGCACACATTGATGAAAACCTGAAGGCAGCACCACCAAAGCCTGGAGTGTTGCGGTGAGGTCAGTAGCAGCATAGGCCCTGAGCCGGGATGGGGGATGTGGAGGTTGGCTGGAGGTCGTTCCGCAGCCATCAAGGCTGAAAATTTTGTTGGTTAAATTGTGATGGGTGATCCAGCAGTGCCAGAGGAATACGTACATGTCCCCACTCCCTAGCCTGAGCCTGCCGCGCCCACACCGAAGCGCTGGACACCCTCGGCCCACACGGACCTAGGGGGGAATCCCACCACACAGCGGCCGCGACAGCTTCCCGCAACGCGAGAGCGGCTCAGGTGTGAGGCCCACCTTGCGGCCTGAAGCCACCTCGCTCGTCTTGATTACGAACCTGCGCCACAGCGAGCGGCCAACTCAAGTGTCAAACAGAGAACAAGGTTCGACGAGAAAAGCTGGACGTGGTGACGCAGGTGCTCGGTGTCGGGCCGGTGGACGTCGGTGTGGTTTTACCCACCCGGGCTCCGGAGTGATCTCCTCGGTCGGTGCGTCGGAGGGCAGCGCTGCACCGGCTTTCGTCGCTTTCTGTCGTCGGACGTTGTCAAGCATCGTCTGCAAGGGCCGGCGGTTTCATCGGTGACCGCATCACCGAGACACACGCAGGGCCCCGAGGTACGGCGGTCGCCGGGGTTGTCGAAAGCACGGAAAGGAGGCGTAGCATAATAAGAACACAAGGATGGCACATGTAACCCCGCAATTTGATGGTTGCGCAAAATTCTACGGGGAGTTGTGGTTGGTTGGGATGCCAGGTATCCATAACGGCAAGACCTCCCGTGAGGCAGCAAGGGTCAATCACTGTCAAAATTGTCATACAGGAACGGAGTGGTTCCCTGGTAGAGCGGGTGCGGGGTGTGTTTCGGTGCACTTGTGGAGCGTGTCCGGTGCGCTTATTCCGGTTTTGCAGTGCGTGGCGAGGAGGCTGCGGCTGTCACGATTACACGCGTTGTTCACTGTAGCATCAATGACAATACACCCTTCTGAGGACATGCGCAGTCGCAATGGACGTTGTGAAAAATAATGGTGCCCGGAACTTCCGTGGTGCAACGACGTTTGCACCGGCAAAGCCAGCCTCGGACTTGCCGGCCCCGAGGGTCACTGCACGGCGTCATGACAAACATGTGCGCTTCTACCTTAAGATCAGGCGGAACTTGATCCATATTTAATCCCTGCTGCTGAAGGTATTCAACCATGGCAAGGAGCTCCTCTGGCGACGGGGCCGGCCCTTCATCTGCCGTTTGTCCCGGCTTTACTTGTGAGTTCATGGGTACTGCAGATGTTCAGCTGAATTGTCAAAGGAATTAAGTATGCAATGTAAAAGGCGGGTGTAGAACAGATCACCGGCTCACAAGGCCAGTGCGTCCGGCAAGTAATAAATACTATAGTGCAGCAATTTAAAAACTTGTTTAGGTCAAACGTGCCGCTCCTACAATCACAGGGAACAGGCTTTCTCTAAGGTCGACCGCGTACGAGTACCGTTGGGAAACGGCCTTCCAACCCTGAGCAGAACTTTCTATCATGTTACCTGTTATGTGTTCTAAAAGTAACTTCAACAGCTGTGAACATCAAGATTTTTTCTGTGCAAGCTATTGACTTTGCATAGTTGCAGCAGTTGTGTCATTCGTTCCGCATGCTATTGCTGTCTTAGGACTGCACAGCGGCGGGGCGGAGTTATCTTGCGGCCATGAGCAGCAAACGGGTGGGTCAAATGCAGCTGGCGTGAAGGACCGACAGAATCCTTAGTACTTGCTGTGTCTTATTGAATCCGCAGAGCGGACGATCAGCATTAAAAGCTCAAGCCCAAGATGAAGCTGTAAATGGAGAGCCTTTAGGGGACCCGGCGCCCCCGCCAGAGAGTGGAAGGGATGGCGAGGACGCGCCCGCGCCAGCATCCGCGCCAGCACCGGCCTCTGAAAAGAAAGGTCCGGTTGCAGTTGGCCGATCATTAGAGGTGAGAAGTTCAGTTTCGTGCGATTTTGGATGCGCGCTTCCCTTAACTTGTCCACATGCGTACTGCTGCAGATACAAACGACACCGGACGTCTGCATGGTGAGTTTATGGTGTTTGTGTAATTGTCAGTATCCTGGGGATGTGGCCTGACGCCCTCCTTAACTCCGACCCTGGTGTTTGCAGGAAATGTTGACGGACAAGCTGAAGCTTCTGAACTACGAGGCAGAGTTCTGCCGAAAGAAGTGGGTGGTGTAGAATGCTGACGTGCCGACGAGGAGCATGTTTTACCTCATGTTCCTCTTACTCACGCTGCATGTACCGTGCCCTGGACCACAGGAAACCCTATCGTCCACCGCTCTCTCGATTCTATTTTGCTGTTCCGATGGCGAACTCGAGCGAGCAGTTTTTCTACTTCACCAGCTTGGTGCGCAGGGGTTCTACCTGGGGTAGACCGCGCATACGCCTTGCCTCGCCGGCTCCACCGCACACCGGGCGCAGGCCCTCAGCTAGCAACGGACGCGATAGCCCCATTGGCCACGTGACCTATGCACGCCGCACCCATCCAATCACTAGGTTCCAAAGTCCGTGTGAAGGTATGCTGTGATGGGCTGTTCCGTCGCCTCTGCGGCGGATTTCAGCGAGCCACGACAGTCCCACCAAAACACCTGCACCCTATCGTTCCGCATTTCACGCCGCATCGTAACAGGCGGCCTGGCTGGTCACACTCGCTGGCGTGGAAATGCCAACGCCAAAGGAGTTTGATGACCCGAACCAGACGTGTCAGACCCTGCTGAACTCTGTTAAGAAACTCGGCTTCGCGGCGCCTAGCTACCACCCCACCAAGCTGACCGTGGGTAACGGCAAGGAGGTCGTTGGGGTGCTTGATGGCCTGGTGGACTATGTGCTGGAGAAGCGGCGCCACACCTACAAGCGGCCACAGTACGGCGGCGTGGACGGGTAAGGAGGGAAGCTTCTTCAGGTACCCTGGGTGCAGGGAGGCTGGGGCTAATGTGACCTGGGCCTGGGAGTGGCACACCTGGACATTCGTGGGCGGGGTCTGCATCCCAGCGTAATGGCGCAACGCTTGCGCAGCACACTCACGGCGGTTGGAGACGTAATGTTAGGCCTACGGGTGGTGAGGGAACCACCGCCAAGAGGCAGACGAGCGGTTGGCGCACGGCGTACTCGTCGGCAGCAGCTCGGGGCAGCGCCTCCGCCTCCCTTGTATCGCAACACATCGCAGAACAGCGGTACAGCTTTGTTTGCCAAAAGGCTTGGAGTCCCAGCTGGCAGCTGCAGCACCAGTCACTCCGAGAGAAGGGGGGCTAGCCACAGCCGATGGCGCACTTGTATCAGCGCAGGAGGCTCCTTAACAATCAGAGCAGGGGCCGTTGCTGGCTGCGCTGACGCGCAACAACACCCAAATCAAAGTGCAGTCGCCACTGGGGTCTGCGTGATGTACCAGCGGGCAGCCCCGTTCTTGCAGCTATGTCCATCCTGGGCTGCTGCTGGCCAGGGGATGCGATGCTGATATGCATAATGCGATACCATCGCGACTGCAAGTGGCGATCTTGGGCATGAGGGCGACCACCAGGTCCTGGGGTCGGTTTCTTCCGGTCGCCACCGAAGGGGAACGCGACAAGTATGTGTGGTGTGCGGTGGTGTGCACCTCCGTCTTGGGGGCGGCACCAACGGCCGCGGTGATCGGTGCAGCCGAGGGTCGAACAACTTTGCTGCCTCGGCGTCCCCTCTGGTCCTCACAGGCAGCCGGATGAGGGCGTCCATCTGGATGACGAGGCGGAGTCGGCGGCCATGGAGGGCGCGGATGAGGTGCGGCGCGGGTGGTCCCGCCAATGCTTTCACGGGGTTCCAGATGGGGGGAGGCCTGAGCTACAAATAGCGTGAGCTGCAAGCCGCGCATTGGTCACGATCTCTTGACAGGGACAGCGTCGATGGTAGACTTTTTGCGAGGTTGGAACTTTCCCCGACTTGAACTGCATGACGGGGCATGTCTGTGCGGACCTTCGGTGAATTGAGGTTCCGCCCTCCTCCTCTGCCGAGCATGTGCTTGGGTTGCCGCATGCCCACCTTTTGCTGCGCAACCTCCTTCCGGGCTTCCGCGCGTCTTACCTGTCGGCGCATCCCTATGGCTTGTCCTGCAGCTTGCGATGCCGGCTCAGCATGCAGCGGACGATGACGATGAGGAGGAGGAGGGTGTGTACGTCGACCCGGGGCGAGGGGAACCGGGCGGCACGGGTGCGGGCGCGTCCAAGGCTATGGACGCGGAGAAGGCGGTGCTCGTCTCCAAGGTGTGTGCAACCCCAGACGGGATGGTCTAGGGTTCCAGACCTAGGGACCGGTTGTTCGGCAGGTTTGAAATCTCCGAGCGACCGAGTCCCGGAGCCGGGTTGCTGCGTGCAGCCATGGGTCCGATCCAACGGAGGGCACCGGGTTCCGACCCCCGCCTCGTCTAAACCTCATGGCGCATGCCTCGTCCTCGTTATGTGTTTTGTGGGCTGCCGGTCGTCACTATGGGGCGTCAGTTCACCAAATGTCGTCACGGACCGCGTGGTTCACTGAACGGGGACGGGGCTTGGCTGGCGGGGCCGGCGCAGCTGTCCCCGCGTGCACAGTGCGGACTCTGAGGCGCGTGCCTTGCCGACTCACTCGATAATGCTCCCAAGAAGCCTCTTTCCATAGCAGCGTTTGCCACCGTAACCCAGCGCGCCTGAGCACATCAGTGAGCCCACGGGGTGCAGTCGGGGCAGCGGGCCCCGGTTGCGTTCTCACACACGGCAGCGGGCGCTCATTGCTCATGTCGTCTCCCGGCGGCTGCGTAGGTGGACCCCACGCTGTGGAAGATCGAGCTGGAGCGGGTGGCGCCCAAGCTGCGGATCACCATCGCGGCGGACTCGAAGGACTGGCGGTCGCATCTGGATGAGGCGCATCAGCACAAGGACGTGAGTGGCAGGGGTGGTTTCGGAAGCGGTTGGGTTGGAGGTGGAGGATTGAACCGGACTGGCGCTTTCGGCTGTGGGCCGCCGGGATGTGGCGAGGGGTTCCCAGGCGCCTGCAGACATGGCTGGGCTGCGCGACCGTCACCTCTGGCCATACGTCGTCTCCACCTGTGACTGTGTGTTATGCATCGGCGGTATGATGGGAAGAATGACTGGTGTGAAAGACCTGTGCGGGGGATTTTCGACACGGTACTAGTTTGCATAGAGGGGAGGAGGACAGCAGCGTCGTTAGGACCCTGCCCGATACAATGCGATTGGGCGACAACGCGTCGCACAGCGCCGTGTCATTCGGCCACACATTCGGTTCTTCTGTTTCACAAACACTACGACGTCCGGAAATCATTCAGAAACCCGAGAGCTAACTTTCTTCACGCAAACCCGGCTCCGCATGCACCTACCCTTCCCATACAGGTGATCAGCAAGGCGTGGCCCGACAGCAAGGTGTCCTTGGAGCGGCTCCGCGCCGACCTGAACGGAACCCTGGAGAAATTGCAGACGCGCGAGAAGTTTCTCAACGAGCAGTTTGAGAGCCTCATGCAGCAGTACCGCGCCGCCAGGACGAATCTGACGGACGTGCAGGTGCGGAGGGTCTGCGGTCCGGGATTCGCCCTGATGCGGAGCGTGCAGCGGTTGGCTGGCGAAGGCGCGCTATCCACACTTGCCTTCTGTCGCCACTCACCTGGCCAATGCCCGTCATCGCGGCATGACGCACTCCGACGCTGCGCTTCTGATGGCGCTGCGCATCTGATAGCCCTTCAAGAGAAACCCACCTGACCCCACGGCACATCCGCGCCCTGGCACTTATGTCCCACCAACCCGCAGGAGACATACAACAAGAAGACGGAGGCGGTGGCGGACCGCAACAGCGAACTGCACCGCATCGCGGAGCAGCTGGAGGAGGTCAAGGCCATGATGGACGAGAAGGGCTCCAACATCGCGGACGCGACGCCGGTGGCGCGCATCAAAACGGCCATCAAGCAGCTCAACAAGGAGCTCCACGACATGGAGGTCCGCATCGGCGTTGTCAGTCACACGCTGTTGCAGCTGTCGCTCCGAAACAAGCGCCTGCTGCAGGCAGAAGCGGCGTTGAGCGACGAAGAGGAGGACTGAGGAGAGGGCAGCAGCAGGAGGTGCAACAGCTAGGGGAGGATCGTGCGGCCATCCCCAGCTGGCCGCGCACGGCGGTGCGGAGGCGCGAGGAGGGCACGATTGCCACGGGGACCACAGGCGGATGCTGCCATGCGTCGGTGACTCGAGGGAGCTCTCCGCTCGTTGATCATTTTCGGGGTTTTCGGGGTTCGACCTCAACTCGCATAATAAAACGACACGACAACGTTGTCAAGGCGGCAGCTGGTGCTGCAGTACCGAGTGCAGCCGACCGATCGACGTGGAGCGGGTGGCGCCCGATTTGGGAGGGTCAGGGTGTCAGGGTCCGGGCTTTGGACCAGGTGGTGGCGGTCTTGGTTCACTTGGGTGAGGGAAGCGTGGGGACCGACTAAGCGAGAGGAATGTAGGGGCGCGGAGCAACAGCAGGGGAAGCTCGGTATTTGTGATTGGGCAAGGCACGATGGGACGCACGAGACATCCTCTGATCTCGCGTTCATACCTGGTTGCAACTGGGTTGGACTCCCGCAGCCGAGGTGATGTGGTAGGGATGTAGCCGGCGGGTCGGTGGGTTCTCGGATGCTTCAGGGGTTGACATCTGCATCCTGTGGCGAGCCTGGCGGGAACTTGCGGAACGCATGCAAGGTGCGTGGACTGAGCACGTGGCCAGGCGGCGATGTGGGGCTCTGAGTGGTGGTACGGCGCGGCACGGTTTGACTGCCTAGGGCTGTTCGACAGGCTTCCTTATGGCATCGCTCTGCTGCTTTCGTCACCCGTATCGACTTCTTCGGCACAATCTTGTACATAAACCTAGATAGGCCGCTGCGATGAGGCGGTCAAGGCAAGGACGGCTCACGGAAGGTTACGTTGGGGCGACGGTTTGGGTGACCAAGGTATCGATGGCGGATTTTTATAATTATGTTTCAATTCCAGAAGGATTCGCCTTCAACGCAGGCAGGGTGGAGGTGGAGGATTGGCTTTTTGGTTGCGTTGGCGACAAACTGGCTGTCGACTGCTAAGTTTCGCATTGCTGCATAGTCCGCCGATGTTGCGCAATCTGTTAATGGGATGGACCTCATGCACTGTATGCTGCACATCGTACAAATGATCCGGTGTTCGATTCTGCGGACGACGAAAGGCAGCCACACAGACCGACTTCCAACACCTTATAAATATCAATGTTTACAAGTTACAACACATACATGTTAGGTTGCTCAGAGGCATTGTGATACAGTCGGCTTCACTTAGGACAACATTAACAACATTTACTTGCTGACTAGGAACCATGCAGAGCCTGACGCGCCTGCAGCCGGGACGGCTATGTTCTGAACGTCCTTATAGCAAATCAAGGCGCTGCATTCCTGCCTGCGCTTCTTTGAGTCAGCGGGCTGAACAAGCCCAGCCAGAAATTACCGGCGTGTCACGCCGCTTATTTGGTGCTACGCTCCTCGGCACCACGGCTTTATCCCTACTCCCTTCTAGCGCGGCATATGCAGGGTGTGTCCACAGAATGGGCACATGGCGATGCTGAGCTTGCCCTTTCCGGCACAGCAGCCCCAAAACTGTCCCCATAACTGTCCCCCGCGCACACTCACAGGTTTAAGAAGGAACTGAAGAAGCGGAAGGTTCCCGAGGAGGACTATGTTGTCCTACGTAAGAGATCGCGTGCGACTATTTCCTTATGGCGGTCGATGACGTACACTTATGACTCCACGCCGCGACCTCTGATGTCGTCTGCCTTGAACTCCCCCTTGTCATCTCACACTGTGCTCACTCATCCCAAACTATCCCCACTCTTTTGCCTGCTGCCCCATTGGCAGCCGCCAACGGATTGCGCGTGTATGACCTGGAGGAGGGCTCGGGCGCGGACATCAAGCCAGGCGATAAAATCGTGGTATGACCCACATCGCGTAGGGCCCAAACACGCGCGAGCCAATGGCCTTCGCGCCGCCACCAAAACCGGCCCAAGTCGCCACCCCACACGTGCCCCACTCGCATATCCACAGCCGCGATGGAGTGTCCTCTCGGCGCTACCCTGCCTCTCCTGGCAGGTCCCCCTTCCATCGCCTGTCACAGCTAGGCCTCGGCCCGCCTTGAGCTCTACCCCTCATGCCTGCCTCCCTGCCTGTACGCACGCCACCCCATTCCTTTATTTCAAGTTCACGGCGCACTCAATGCGTCAGACCCCGGCTAGGATACTTGCACGGCATATGCGCATACCCACATCGCCACGCTACTAGGGCCGGTTGGTTTCCTATGTACGGGTCCTTCGTACCCACTCCCTCCCTCCCTTCGGACGCGCCCATCCACACATCCACATACACACACCCCAGGTCCACTACGACTGCATGTACCGCGGCTTAGATGTGGTGTCCAGCCGGGCGGCCAGGCTTCTGGGAGGCAACCGCACGATTGCGGAGGTGAGAGAAGAGCGATGGCCCCTCATGAGTGCCGACTGCATTGCTGTGCGGGCGGCTGCGCTTCGTCCCAGTGCCGCGGCCCCTGATGCCCTTGTGGCGTCCAGTCATTGAGGCCGGGGGTGCTAGCCACTCTGCCGACGTGCTGCGTGCTAGGAACGTCAAGACGCATCAACAGGGGGGACCGGCGATTAGCGGCAGCGCAGGAACCCTGACCCGCGAGCTGCAGTGCAATAACTGCAACCCTTGGTAACTTGCCGTTGCGTGGCATTAGCTTGCGGGGCGGGCAAGGAAACGACAAATGTGCTTGCCATCTAAAACCGTATGCCCAGCTACCATGTATATCAGGACATGTATTCGCATCCAACACATTGACACTGCGAGATCGGTAGCACCCTACAGCACTCACCCAGATGCTTCAATCACAACCGGACCCCCACGACCTTCATCAACGCAACCACCCTGAACACCTGGCTCGACCATGTCGGTGTGGTGCTCGCTGTGTCCCCGCACTGTCCGGTCGTACAGCCGTACGAGTTCATCGTGGGCGAACCCGTGAACGCGGCGTCCTTGAAGGCGTACGACTCCGACAGCGCCAACCCGTTGTTCGCGGGCTCCAGCGGGCCCAAGCCGCCCCAGGCGTTGTCCCTCGCGGTCGTGGGTATGAAGAAGGGCGGCAAGGTGAGCTTGCTAATGTGCGCCGACGCTCCGGGCTCCAGAGGGCAGGGGATGGGTTTGATGATACGTCGGGAAGCAGCCGTCCACGTTGCGGGAAGCAGACGGAGCTCGGGGAGCGGATGCCGGTCTGTGGGCGCGCAGTAAGCCTCTCTCTGTATGGCACTGATCGACCCTCCACACAACCCCAGCGACCTGCTCCCGTCGGTTCCGCCTCTCTTGCTTCCCCGTGCTGTTCTTCACCCCGTCAGCGCTCCGTCATCGTCGACCAGCCGGAGCTGGGCTACCCCAAGGGGATCAACGAAATGCCCGCCGCCGCCACCTTCGAACTCAAAGTGGAGGTCCTCAACGTCTTCCCGAAGGCGTAGCGACCTGTGACACCTTCGCACACGTGATCACATCGCCAAGTACACCGAGAGCATGACCCCAGCACATCGGTTTTGAGCAGGAGGACGAGCGGGGCCCGCAGACGGGCGGAAAGACGTGGTCAGCGGACGATAGCACGGGGGAACCGGGGCGGCCGGCGTCAGAGCCGGGGAGCCGAACCGTTTTAAGGAAAACATGGCGGAGCGACGGGGCGGCGCCGCGGGGCCCGGGATGGTCAGGATGGCACCCGCGGAGTAGCCTTCGTAGCAGGACGGTTGACGGAGCCTGTGCTGGGCCGCCAGCAGCGGGCGCCTGCACGTGTGCGAGGGGTCTATGTTGGGAGACCCTCGTGTCGTAGAAGTTTCGGACGTGTACGGACCACTTCGGCGCTGAGCGGGCCCCGATGTTGGAACTGGCAGCGTGGCAGGCTTCTTGGCCACCTGCTGGCCACTGGAGGGCGAAGAGCAGGAGGAAGGCGGCAGGCGGTTCATGCAGTGGTGCTGTCGGACAATTCATCGTTGACGCAAGTCAGGTCCATCGTTAAAATTTTCTTCGGGTTTTGTTCCAAGCTTGCTTTCCTGATGAGACTGGGAGCGTCGTGTATATGCTAGACCTGTCCTGCTGAGACGGGCTTTTATGTAGAGGAATGGGTTGCTGCTCACTGACGGGGTACTGGTTTCACAGGCAGCAGGCAGCGACCCGTGTGTCGTACGACACCGTACAGCTCCCGTCTGTGCACATGGCGACATCAAGCACCAACTTGCACCGCCGGGAAACCCGGGGGGCGCACTGCGCTCCGCAAGCAAACAAGCAAGCCGGCCCGGGGAGTGTTTCGGTGCACTTGTGGAGCCTGTCCGGAGCGCCATGGTGGCGCCAGTTCGTTTAGGCAGCTTATGGTGAGGAAGCCTCGGCTGTCGCCGTTGGCTGTCACCGATGACCCGCGGGGTCCGCTGTAACATCCTTGATAAAGCAAGCAGTGCATGGGGAGGCGGCTTCCGCTGTCACCATTGACCCCCGAGGTCCACGGTCAGTAGCGTCGCTCGCGACTGAGTGCGACTGAGGTGGACAGCGCACGCAGTGAGGCTACCTGTAACACCGCTCAGTGGAACATCATCAATTAAGTGAGGTTGTGTGCAGATGTGATGTTTGGCTCATCGCAGCACGCCAGCGCACCTGTAGCCGCCTCAATGCCCGCAAGAAGTTTTCTGAGGCCCGGCCCTCCCTCCGGCCCTTCGATTTCGTCCGTCAATGCGTCTTTACCACAAGCTTCGCGACTTCATATGTACTTCATTCACCATCCACATAACCAGCAGCTGTCCATAGACGTGCTATGTCACCTGCTTCAACGTCACGTTACTCACTAGTTGGGATCATCGATCCGTGTCGGACCAGTATCAATTTGATGTGGCTTTACAGCCATGCCGTACAATGATACGACAGTTGATTCCGTCAAAGTGGGCCCTGTGTGGCACGTGCAGTAATGACTGCTGTGCAGGGATTCTTGTGACACCAGCGTAGACGTCCCAACAGAGTATATCTAAACCGACCGTCTTTGCCAGGCCCAAGAATGCATGGTGCCACCAGACACGACATGAGATGCCAGGCGAGACTAGGACTTCCCGCTGAGTTTTGGCGCAAGAACCTCCAACAAGCAACGCACCGGTAATCGCATGCAAAGAAGCAACAAGGCGCGCCGCCTTGAGCAAGGAAGCAAGATGAACGCACAACTCCCGAGGTCAGCAGCAGGCAGGATGCACACACACGCGCATGTAAGGGAAGAATCGACGGTTTCAGGCGCGAAGTAAGAACGCTTGAGGCACGTAATGCCAGGGGCAGTCCGTAGATACTACGCAGTCCGTAGATTCGCGTGCGTCCGTGTTGGGAGGACTGAGCCGCGAGGATGGAGGCCGCGCGTTTGTTAAGAAAACACCGTTTACCGTACGATGTTCCACGTGTGTGGGGGGTTTCCCCATGTCAGACATGCATGCACTCTGGTGTCATCGCGTGGCCAAGCCAACATTGCCTGGCACTTATTCAGCCATTCATTCATTCCTTGCATCATCGCATTCTTGTGCCCCAGTCAGATACCGTAAAACCCCGCCGCACTGCGGCTGTCCGCAACACTGCTGTGCGCTGCGCTGCGGTGCGCTACTGCAGCGGCGGTGTATAGTCGGGCGGCCAGATGAGGAAGCTGGTCTTGGCCAAGTAGAGCAGCTCCACGATGGTGGCCGGCAGGCCCTTGCAGCGAGGCGTCTGCAGCACGAGCACGTCCGGCTCCGCCTCGATGACCGCCTGGGGCAGGCTCTTGTTGGCGGGACCTGCGGGGAGGGGACCGAGGGAACCAGGGCGCACGAGTCCCGGTATGATCACGACACGGCACGGCGCGGCACGGCGCGGCACGGCGCGGCACGGCGCGGCACGGCACGGCGCGGCACGGCACGGCGCGGCACGGCGCGGCACGGCACGGCACGGCACGGCACGGGGTTCAGGTCGCGAAGTCGCGACCCCAGCCAGCCAGCATGCACAATGTCGCCAATCCCCTGCCAAACTCCCGTCGCCCCGCCCCTCGCCCTCGAGTACTGACGCGCACCGCCCGCCAACGCGCGCGACGTGGTTCTTCACCCGCTTGACACGGTAGGATGCGGAAAACCAGATGAGTCCAGCTCTGTGTTACCTCTGGCAAGCACGCACCCGAGAGCACTGACTTGTCCGCCTCGAAGGAGTTCACCGCCGCCTGCACACCGAAGGCCGTCAGCAGCCGCTGCGCCGCCGGTTTGACGTTGTGCTGCCCGTCAAAGGCCTGGCTGACCGTCAAGAAGAGGTGGTCGTGGCCGGGCGTGAAGTGCTCAAACAACCACTCTAGCACGTGCCTGTGAGCAGGTTTGGTCCAAGCAAGGGGAGGAAAGCGACTTCGTGTGGCAGCGGGTCATGCCCAAGTAGCGAGGGGAAGAACGTACGGAGGGGATTAACCCCTGGTGGAGATCAACCGAAATGTACATGTACGGAATGGATATCGCCACAATATGCATCCGGATCCTAAACCGGAATCATTTGTGTGTGGAGGGTGGGAGCGGCCCGGCCTGCCGGATACGTCCAGTGGCGCAAGCACTCCCAGGACGACCCACCAGCGACAGTCCCGTCGCCTCTCTGGATGGTGGTGGTGGATAGTGGTGGTTGTGGTGGCTGACGCGGCGCTAACCTTGACACCTAGAACATTGCCAAGTCCGTGGGTGTCTCCACAGATATACCCCCGATCAACGACCGCACAGTCCATCCACGCCCTTGGCCCCCGAGACAAGACATGTTCAGTTCCCCCACATGCTCTCCAGCGTGACTCAAGTGCTCCATCCCAGCTCTCCAGGCGACCCACGTATGCCTCTCCCCGCCCATGTCCGCCCCTCTCCGTCCCTCCACGTCCCGGCGCCACCACCTGCTGTTGGGCTGCAAGTCCACCATCACCCGCATCGGCCAGCCCATGGAGGAGCCGGGCGACAGGGACACCTGAGAGGCCGAGGATGGCGACTGCAGCCCCGCACCGCCGCCGCCACCGGCACCACCCTGAGAGGTGATCGTGGACGTGCTCCGCGACACCGCCGCAGAGGACGGCCGGCTGCCTGGGAACGGCGACCGGCCCATGGAGGGAGATGACGTCAGCCCCGGTGACGACGACGACAGCGGCGACGGCGACGCCAGCGACGACATCGTGTACGGCGACGATGCCGCAGCGTTCAGCCAGGGTCCCCGGGTGTTGTACTTGGCCAGCAGGACCGGTGCGCAGCGCAGCTCCGGAAGGACCCGAAGCGCCAGGCAGGAGGCGCCCAACGGGCCCAGGCCGCCGCCCAGGGAGGAGCCGGTGGACATGGGCGCCAGGGAGGGAGCCGCGCCGGCGGCGGGCGCGCCGTTGCGGCCAATGGTGGATGTACGGCGGAGCTGCTGCGCGCCGGGGCGCGGCGTGGCGGCAGTGCCGCTGGAGGGCCCGATGCTGGCTCTGGGCCCTGCGCCGCCGCCGCCACCGCCGCCGCCACCCATAGCGTGGCCGCCAGTGCCTGCCACAGGAGCAATGCGGCGCGGCCACGTACACCTCCATCATTATGGCTTATGACGTCATGGGCCATCCAGCAGCAGGGCAGCGTGCCAGTCTTTGACACGTTAGGCACGACGGGCGCAGCGAAGTTTGCTCGTTGGCGGCCATTGCTTGCCCTTCCTCCCTCGCGCGTCTCTTTGCGCGTAGTTCCCTACCGGCCATGTTCTGGCCACCGCCGCGTGGCCGCCGCTTGGATTGGCTGCTGTGGGGTCATCGGTTGGCCCTCGGGCGCATGTCGTACTAAAGTACTGAAACACGGAGCTTTTGGGCACTCACAGCCGGACTGAGTCAGGCGGCACTGCCAACAAGCTACGATACTGGATGACCCCTACGAAGAGAACAGGGTTCCAACGGGGGCCCCAAGGCCCCGACCAGGCCCCGACCGGGAGCTCAGCGGGTTTGGGCGCAAGGCCATAAGCCTTACCTGCCCAGGGTGGGTCCTAAATTCTATTGCCGCAGGAACGGAAGAGCCCGGCTGGGTAACTTGATTGAAGTTGGAGTGAATTTTGTGTGTGGATGGGCAATCCTTGCTGGTCACATTGCTGTGAGTGATGGGTTGCGATTTCTGTAGCTATGGTATAGGCCATGGTCAACGACCCATGGGTCGAGCCGACGCCACTCACATAGGTTCGTAGAGCCCATGAAGATGATGTGCGGCTTTACTGTAGACGTTATGTAACGGCCTAATGTTTCGAAAAGCGAGTACTCCTCCTCTTTCACGACAACCTGGCAGAGACGACGGAAGGGAAGGATGGAAGGATGGCAAGGGGATCGGCAAGTTTGCTTAACTGAGCAAATCATCCCTATCCCTATCGTTGTATATCATACGGCGCAGTGCAAGAAATTTCTGCTGTGACTGGGCATCGGGGACTTGTTGAGACGTCGAGTGTGCGCTGTTACCAAGCTACCCGTTAAAAGCAAGTCTGGGACGGGGAATCCGCAGAAGATGTTGCATTAGGTTTAACTCCAATAGCTCTTTCAGCAGGTACTTACATGGTAATGAGAGCACTCCATCACCTCCGCCTCGACGAGCTCGCGTTGCCTCGCAAGTGCGGAGGCCCGCCCCGACTCCGCGTTGACGGCAGTGATGAGATGGAGTTCATCCAAGCAAGGGATGAAAAATGCCTTCAGAAACCTTTGAAAACGTGGGAACAAAACGTTTAGGAAAGTGGGTCCGTTTCGCTGCGCTGTCAGCATGGCGAAACTGTCTCATAAGTCCCCACGCTCACCTGTACGCTGACCGACAAGAATTTGATTCGGATACAAGAATGCAATGTCGTATGCCTATGCCATTGGACGGCGGAAACCATCTCGTCAGCAGTCCCGACATGGGCATGGAAAGAAGTCCACCATGAAGTGCCGGTCTCACTGCTCTAAACATACAGCTCAGTGTAGCAACGGAACCTACTGACCTCGCTTTCTCCTTCTCAGCCTCACTTGCTCAGATGATAACCCTCCTGACATTGTGTTGGTCGATGTCACAAAATTTGGCCCGCAGATGTATACTGCCTCACAAATTCGCAATTACGAAAACGTTCACAACCGAGAATCCTTGCAATCACTCAACGTGACAAAGACTGCGGTGTTTACGTAGCAAGGTTATGTGAAGCAACCTGTCATGGAAATAAACGTAGTCTATGGTGCTCCTCAAACTGTCGTCGCATAATGGTATTCTCTGTTTTACAAGCGGTGGATAGTTACGGCACCATATTTGTCCGTACAGGTCACTCCGAGCGCAAGCCGGCGGCGATGCGGCCTGTAACATCCTCACCAACCATTCACAAGCGCCGCACCATCCGAACTCCAAGAGCCAGTAAGGCTATAAGTGATCTCACATGGCCACCGCAGGCCGCCCCGGTAAACCCGGGTAAACCTCCAAGGTCGGTGCATGACGGACGCCAGGCGAGGCTTTTCGCACAGCGTTCACATACACCCCTCCGGAAGGAACGGCCGGTGTGTGCTCTGGGCACCCCCAGACCCCCGCACGTCCCATCCAAGTGCCCAACAACCTGGCAGGCGGCGAAGCCCTGCGCCGTTCTTCCGTACTAACTACTTGTAGACTCACTTATTCACTCACGAGGTTTGAACGTACTCAGGCGTGTGCTCCGGAACGGCTAAGAACGGCTCCAATCGTTTGACTCATGGGCATTGCGCTTTGGTAACGACCCGGGTCTGGCCGTGTACGGTGAGGTACTAGCGGCAAGCGGGATTGCTGGTGCGGGTCCTGTGTCCCCCTGGTCCAGCACAATGGGAGACCAGACAGCCGAAGCCGTGTAAACTTCGGTAGCCCAGGGTAGCCCATTAATTTACTAGGCGACACGAACGGTAATTTGCGCAGAGGATCATCCCTGTTCATCCTCGTGTCCCAGCTCATCTTCGTGTGCAGCCCTGGGTACCATGCCACTCCGCTTTTTGGCGTTTGAGGGAACTTGTCTCGGTTGTCTCGCCCTGTCTTGCACACGCGCCTGGCCGAAGGTGCGCAAGCCCAAGTGGTCAATACTAGGTTACCTGTAGTAATTTGTTTTGATTATGACAGGGAGAGTGAATTTCGCTTTCGAAAGAGGTGCACGGGCGCCGTCACGTTTTCACCCTATCCATGGGCTGACACATGGCCTCTGATCGACCGGCCATTTGATGTCACAAGTCCATTAAATAAATATGTGTCGCATGACTTTGCCTCCAGTCTCCAAAGCTCGCTGCCGAAACGGTTTCAACGCAAACTTAGACCACCTAGGCGACCGCGCGGGGTTGCAGTGGCCCAGCGGCTGTGAACACAAACGAAAGTACAGTCTGCACCCGCACAGATTGTGGCACCATGATGGGCAGCACTGGCTGGTAGCCAACCAAACTGTAGCTCCAAGAATGTTGCCGCCGCTTTGAAAATTGACATGTTCCACAACGGTCAGGTTTCGTGAGTTTTTGAATGGAGTCAGATACGTAAATCATAGGTAACCTCCGTGGCGACCCACATCGCTGTGGACTTCGCTAGCTGCACGCAATATTACTTCAGGTACTGCGATTCACAGTGCGCACTCTTACAGGCTACAATGCACAGCATTCTATTGCAGCTCATATAATCGTAAATATCATAGTGGCCAACAAAAGAACTACGGTTGGGCTATCTTTGAGCACTAGGGACCGAAGCCGTATGTAGTTAAGTTTCCATCGTTTCCCATGGGCAGCACACCATACCAATCACAGTCATCAGAAAACTATTTTCCATTTCATCATCAAATCGCCTCGTACATTTGCGATGCCAGGCCGGGCAGGCCGCTATGAGATCAAACTGGAGCCCTAACCAGCACGAACGACTGAGTCCACAAACATGCGCACATGGCCATTTGTCTGGTGTCACATGGTCATCAGGCAGGACCGTCAGGCCAAAAGCGTCGGACAAACTCCCCTGCAACCGATTCGTACCAACTTCCCTGTTCAGAACACTCCATGAAAGCCTTCGAATGCAAAGTTTGTGTATGTATATTCAGATCTTTGACGTATTGTAAGATACTATCCAAGATGCTGTCTTACACCGCATACGCTTCCGAAGCCGCTGTTCTCAGCACGTCGAGACCTCAAGCACTGGTTTCACGCCATGTCTTAACTCGTACTTGCCAGGGTACGTCAAGGTGTTTTGGGGGGCTCATATCAGATCCCAGACTAGTATTCTACTTTGTAGGGCTCGACAATGTCGTTATCGCCAGTTCTGATGCTGCCCAAAAGTCGGGGCACTTTGTCTGCCACGCCTTTGCAATGTTTTTTTTTGCGGCCGCACTAGTGGCGCGTCAGGAGTCGTTCTGCTCATTATGAATTCGTTCTGGCCTGCATGGCCTCGCCGGCCTCGACCGTTTTCCCGCAGGAACCAAGTCCGTGTTTCTGCGGCGGGATCAGATTCCAAATCAGCCATCCTCAAATGTCGTTACCAGGACTATGGCTCGCGACCGCCTCAGCGAGCAGGCGCGCGAGGACCTGGAATCGGTTCGCGTTCGACTAAGCAACCAACTGAAACTGTTGATCACTCCGACAGTGACAGGAGATGCAGCACCAACCTTGCAAAAGGCAAATGGTAATGAAAAAGTTTTGGTATTATGAAATCTTTTTGGTACACACTGTGAGCGCCAATTTCCCCAATGAGCTTGTTTAGTCCAGCTGGGATGCCCTGCACAGTCCGAACTCAAAAAATGCTATATGTCAAATCTCGAAATACTTCTTGTGTTGGTTGCACCGCAGACTGCCAGTGCGACAACCATCGCTACCATCCATCTCAGGGGTGGCGTCGTCAGCCACACCACTTGACGAAAGACCAGCTATGGTCAAGGATCCGTGAAGAAGCTCAGGTCGATGCGGTAAGTTCAACATATTGGCTTGTGGCTTGCGACTGCGCGCGACTTGAGCCGCGTTGAGCACGAATCGTGTGTATAACCGCCACCGACATGTGAACAGGCTACCGATGATCAGGTCACAACCTCACGGGGGGTAATTGCTAGCTTCCATAACAAGCGAACAACACTACTTGCGAGCGCATGGGTGCTAGCTATTAGACTTGACCCATACACCCATCTGTCGCGAACCGGCATGATTGCGGCTCAAGGCGGCGTCCGAATTGTTGACTCGCTTGACAGTACGGTAGCACCGGTCGCGGCTCTAATCTCCTGCATTGTTTCCTGCGAGAACCAATTGTCTCCACGCTGATATCAATCGTGTTTGCCATGCCATGCCGCAAGGTATGGCACGGTTCTGCTGGGACTCTCAGCATGCATGCTGACGCACGCATCCGGCCTCATCCATCTGAGGCCTTGTTTATCTGTGCACACCACCCTTGCTCGCCGGGCGTTGCCTCCCTCAACTCCCATTCTTCGCAGTCAAGACGTGTTCAAGCCGCTAACCCCCAACAAACCTCCTTGTACCGCTGCCCAACCCATCTCAACCGAACCCGTTAGGGCACGGAGCCGGCGCTCGCCAGCAACCTCTACAGCACCATCCTATCTCACCACAACATCGAGGCTACCATGGCCTTCCTGTTGTCCAACAAGCTGGCCTGCCCCACCATGCTGAGCATGCAGCTGATGCGGCTGATCCAGGACATCTACGAGGATGACCCGGAGATCATGGACTCGTGCCTGGCGGACCTGCACGCAGTCTTTGACCGCGACCCCGCCTGCGACCGCTACACCCAGGCCATCCTGTACTTCAAGGGCTTCCAAGCGGTGCAGAGCTACCGGGTGGCGCACTGGCTGTGGCAAAGGGGGCGCAAGGTGCGTGCCAGCTGGGTGAGCGTGCATTTGCGCGACTTTGGGAGTCAGGAGTAACGGCAGGTCTGTGCTTGATGAGTGTCGTTGCAGCAGCAGCGGTTGGTCCTCGGGTTATGAGCTTATGACGCATGGTGGTGTCGGGGTGGGCGGCTTGTGAGTCCCCTGTGCAACAGCGGGGCTTCCGACTGGACGTTCCACCAGCTGCACCGCCAGACAGGCAAGCAGGTTATGCAGGATTGCATTCACTACCTTCCTACAGATTCCTACATGAGCGCTTGCATGCCACGCTACCCCTGGTGCGGTGACCTCCTCCACAGTCCTTGGCGCTGGCGATCCAGAGCCGCATGTCGGAGGCCTTCCATGTGGACATCCATCCCGCAGCGGAGATCGGGCGGGGCATCATGATTGACCACGCCACGGGAGTGGTCATCGGCGAGACGGCGGTGGTGGGGGACAACGTGTCCATGCTGCACCACGTGACGCTGGGCGGCAGCGGCACCGGGCGCGGTGTACGGCACCCCACCATCGGCCACGGCGTGCTGCTGGGCGCGGGCGTGACGATCCTGGGGCCCATCACCGTTGGCGCCGGTAGCAAGCTAGGCGCAGGTAGTGTGGTTGTCACCGACATCCCCTGCCACTCCGTCGCCGTGGGGGTACCCGCCCGAATTATCAAACGGGACCTTCTCAAAGAGGCGGTGAAGGACATGGATCAGTGCGTTGAATTCGTCTTGGACTACGAGATCTGATTATCAAGGCTGATCGGTTCGATCGTAAGGCGGCGGAGCTTTGCCGGCGGTGCTGCGTCTTCCCTGCTGGCCTCCTGCAGCGGGGCGTCCCCTGCTGGCCTCCAGCAGCGGGGCAGCGGCAGGGGACGTGGCGCCGGTGTGTGCGGCGGTGGTTTTGAGGACCGCCGCCGGCTTGCGACACTGGGCAACGGTGCGGCACCGGGGATATCATCATCCAACTAGACCCTATTCATCCCCAAGGCCGGGGACCTGGGTCGGACCTTAGGACTGTCGTCAGCCTGGAGGACGTCGCAGTGTCCCTCGGGTGCATCGGAGACGGGTAACCTGGATGCCACTTGCTGTGAGGCTGTGGATACGAGTGGCGAGAGCTGTTCGGAATGGGTTCGGAAGCGGCGTCGGGTTCGGACTGGTTGCCTCCCGTTCGTATGTACTCGGCCGTTCTGAGGGGCATGGGTCCGGATCTGATTGAGTGTTCCACTTCCATGCAATGAATGAGTTGGCAAAGGCCTTGCTTGGGCCATGAAGCAGTTTAGATCCTATACGTCACATTTATACTCCACTCTTTCCTGCCATATGCGATGTCGCGCGTTGACCATCTCGGTTAGCAGCGAGGCGCGTGTGAGGACGAGGTTCGGGCCGAAAGAGAAGAAAAAAGCACGTCGATTGTATTGTTGCTGACTGAAGTGTGTATGTTCTACTGTGCGGGAGGGGTTTTGAGGCCAGGCCTGCCTCGCATGTTTTGTTGAATCGAGTGCGCGCCCTGCAGGTGAGGTTACGCTTGCCCATGAACTGAGATCAGAGACAGCGAAGCATTAATGTCTGATTGTGATTTGTCCCCGTGCACTGGTTGGTGGTTCGGGCACGAGACAGGGTGTGTGCACGGTTGTAGTTTGATGTTCCAGGTACGGTCAAATCGACGAGCGTTTCAAGAACGCACTGGGCAGCTGCAGCGCTGCTATGGTCGCGGAGGATTTCCATTCCTCGCGAACATCTTTGCATTTGTTACTTAAGGACCGTGTCATGGTTGCGTTGGAGAGGTACTGCCGTTGCGCATGGTTTCTGGGCCGCAGAGCGTGGTGAGGTTTCATGTGATGGGACAGATGTATGTTGGGCCGTCAGCCGTAGCTATACGCATCCGAGGTGTCAGGCTGCTGTGATTAGTTATATGCTAGGTTACGCCACAGAAATAGGCAATATGTGATGAAATGCTACAGAGTGGCGGGTGTCACCCCTCGCTTCCATACATCCCCATACGTGTCGGTGTGCGGGACACACGGTCCAACAGGCCACCGCAAGATTTCCTCAGCATGCGCTGACGTGACGTGGCCGTGGCGCGTGGCCCCTGTACTTTGCCATTACTTTAGTAACAGTTGTACACGCAACGTCGTTTGCACAAGGTGGCTGCCCCTGTCCATTTCTGGAGGAGGCCATCTGTTGCAAACACTTGACGTGATCCACTTGATGTCACGGGGAGTCTGCTGTTCAGTTTTATGTCCATCACGTTATGGATGATGATCTGTTCTCCTCGAGGGGGAAAACATCTGTAAGGTATGTTGCAGTGAAAGAAGCGCAAGTCCAGACTCTGGTAGAGAAACTGCATGCACGGTGCTGCGTGGTAACGTGTGGTAATAACAGGTCCACAGGCCGCGTCCAAGGTAGGCAGTTACAGGCAGAAATATAAGACAGTTGCTCACAGCAACACACGCCACACTAGCAGCAGTCGTGTACTTTGCACGTACGGCGTGCGACGCGGCAATCCTCGCAACTACCAACACTTTAACTGACACACGGGGATCGCAAAGGGGCTGCCGCGCACCTGCCAACGAACAGGCGCAGCACCTGGCGTGGCGGTTGGCGCGAGTGGGAGCTGGTAGTTGTGCAGGGGCGCGTGTGGGAAGCTGCCAATGAGTACGGCGAAGCTCGGCGGAGGCTGGCGGTTGGCACCGCGCGCGAGTGGGAGTGACCATGGAGTGGCGGAGGTGTGATGAGTGCCTGGTTCGTTGTGAGCGCACCGTTGGGAAGCTGCGTGTGAGCTGCGTGTAAACTCAGAGAGACGCATGGGGGTATGCAGCCCTGTTTCCGTAACCTGACTCTGGGCGCACACGGTTTCACACGGCTGACACTGGGACCATCGGTCCATCGCGGGGCGGCGTCAGCCGCCCCGACGCGCTGAGGACTTGCCTGAGAAGCTGCGGTGCGCGGCGGGATGCACGCTGGAGTGCATGATAGTCGCTGGGGCACGTGCGGGAGGGACCCAGGGGCGGCTCGCGAGAAACTCGGCCCACATACGCAACCTCTTTACTATCTTCGTTTTGCACAAATCAGATGCCGCGATCTGGGCTGTCCAGTTGTAACGCACATGCACACACAGGTGTCACCCGCCCGCCCGCCACCACCACCACCACCACTGGTGCCCTCCACCCCGCCTTGGAATCACAGTACCGGTACGTTCGAGCCATTGCCGTGTCTCCCTCAATAATGCACTGCAATCCGTGGCCCCATCGCACACGTCCCTTCTAACTCCTCGCCCACCCCAACCACCGCCTCCACGCGCCTCCACTGTATCCTCCACTTCTGCTTACCACGGTGGTTTTGGGGTCACTCAGTAGTTGTTTGCTGTGGGAATGAAGTACTTGATTACTTCATTCCCAAAGCAAACAACTACTACGCCTCTACACCCTCAGCGACACGCGTCCCTTTTGAGGCTTTCGTAGCCTTCCAACCCACATACTTGCTCCTCGTCGCCGCCTTCCGTCAGCACCCCTAGCTACGTACTGATGTACTCGATGTGCGCCGCCCTGCCTCGCGCCCGAGTCACTCTTCCCACATCCATCTGCGTGACGACCGGTACTCGGTGCACCTTGCACCATCATTGGCAATGGAGTGCACAGCTCATGCTACACTTGATGGGCCCCACCCACGCACCAACATAATAGCTTCGTGTTACTGCCGCCGTTGCTTTCTCCCCCTGCTGCCGGCGTACTCACGCTGGCGGCCCCGTACATTTTTCCGGCCCCGTACATTTTCGAGTGGGAGCTGGTAGTTCATTTTCCGGCCCCGTACATTTTTCCGGCCCAGTTTTCGGCCCCGTACATTACTCCTCTCAACTAGCGTTGCAGTGCTTATAGCGCAGCAGTGCCCGGCTACGTGCTACTACATCAATCAAACACTACATCAGGCAGCACGGTTGCATGGTTGCTCGCACCAGCGTCTAGGCTCGCTTCCCTGTCAGCTTGTGTGATGCCGCGCCGCGTTGTGTGGGCCCCACTATGAATCAGTAGGCGCGGTTAGCTGCAACAGCAGCCGCGAGCCACGGGTGCTTCAGCGCCTGCGCAGCGGTCAGGCCACTGCCGCCGCCGGGGCCCTCCTGGAGGGCAACCATCAGTTTCTCCCGCAAGTCGATACCGGCATCGCTGAGACCCAAGCTGTCCTCTACGCACATGAGCTGCTCGGCCACCATGCGCAGGTCGCTGGCCGCCCGGTACTTCTTGTCCTGCGGCAGGGTCCGGGGGCCCCAGTTCCGCAGCGGGAACGGGCTGCAGCTGCAGTCACAGCCCTCCAGCCCCACGTGCTCTAGGTCAATGAGCAGCCAGCGGCCGTCCTCCGGAAGATAGATGACGTTGGCCCACCGCACGTCACGGTGCACGTAGCCTGTGTGTTGTTGCGGCGCAAGCAGTCATGCAAGCGTGGGCACGCGCGCTGCACGCACAAACTCACCAAATCCACAAGTGTGGTGACCACACTTGTGTGGTCAGCAACAAAGTAATAAGCACGTGCCAATGCCACACGTGTTTTTTCTTGACTGCCGGATGGGCATCAATTCAAGACGAGGAGCGCTGGGTGCAAGTCAAGCTATCTATCTGCCGCGCCCGTGCCCCGAGGGTGCGTCCATACCTTCTGCATGCAGCGCCGCCAGGCCACGAAGCACGCCCGCCACCGCCGCCGCCAGCTCTTCCTCGTTATCGGGGGGCCCGGTGCAGGGCTGGCCCACAGGCGCCAGGTGCACCACGTAAGTGCCGTCCGGATCCAGGCGCGGGGGCTTGCAGGCCTTGATGATAGCATACCGGTGCTTCGGGCTCTGGAGCCTCTCGTACTGCCTTTCCAGCAGCTCAAAGCTCACGTACTGCTCGTGCATTTCGCGAAAATACGGGATGGACTTGCGGACGTAGCCTGGGCGCACGTCAAACGTGGAATAATTCAGCAAAAAGGTGTCATCATCATCATCATCATCATCATCATCATCATCATCATCATCATCATCATCATCATCATCATCATCATCATCATCATCATCATCATCATCATCATCATCATCATCATCATCATCATCATCATCATCATCATCATCATCATCATCATCATCATCATCATCATCATCATCATCATCATCATCATCATCATCATCATCATCATCATCATCATCATCATCATCATCATCATCATCATCATCATCATCATCATCATCATCATCATCATCATCATCATCATCATCATCATCATCATCATCATCATCATCATCATCATCATCATCATCATCATCATCATCATCATCATCATCATCATCATCATCATCATCATCATCATCATCATCATCATCATCATCATCATCATCATCATCATCATCATCATCATCATCATCATCATCATCATCATCATCATCATCATCATCATCATCATCATCATCATCATCATCATCATCATCATCATCATCATCATCATCATCATCATCATCATCATCATCATCATCATCATCATCATCATCATCATCATCATCATCATCATCATCATCATCATCATCATCATCATCATCATCATCATCATCATCATCATCATCATCATCATCATCATCATCATCATCATCATCATCATCATCATCATCATCATCATCATCATCATCATCATCATCATCATCATCATCATCATCATCATCATCATCATCATCATCATCATCATCATCATCATCATCATCATCATCATCATCATCATCATCATCATCATCATCATCATCATCATCATCATCATCATCATCATCATCATCATCATCATCATCATCATCATCATCATCATCATCATCATCATCATCATCATCATCATCCTGCGGTGACGTGCGGGATGCAGGCAAGACACACGGGCAGGACCCTACCAAGGCGCGTGACAGCCGCCGCCAGTGAGCCACATCAGCGCATCACCCCGCTTTCATTGTCAATCCACGCACCCATGTGGAAGCTGACGTGGCTGCCTGGGGGCCTGATGCCCCGGCCGACGGTGAACTCCGGCGCCGGTTGCCCGCTGTTTGCATAGTCCTCCAGCAGGCGCCAGATGTTGAAGGTGGCGGTCACCGCCTCCAGCCGCCCCTTCACGTTGCTCAGGTGGATCACCTGGCTGATGGGCTCAGCCTGCGCACGCCGCCGACTGGCGAAGGCGCTACCACTGCTGCTGCCTTCGCCACCAATAATGTTGTCACTGCGGATGCGTGCAAACATGTCGACTCGACTCCTTAAAATGTTAGGAGCGACAATGATTCGACTCTCTGTCACGGCAATAGGCGCCCTACTTGTCCCAGTGCTGAAATGACGTACTGGCTGAGGCATGGTCTCGCGAGCTGGCAACGTATGTAATCCCAAAGCAGCGCAATATACCAATGGCTGTCTATGGGAACGTCTTTACGTCTGGTATGCGTACTTACGACGGCGCAGGCTCGATGCAGAAGAACTGCGGCAGGCATGAGAGAATGAGGCTCGAGTCACTGGAGTCCTAGAAGGACTCACAAATAATGTGTGTACAGCTCCTGCGGCGGTCTTCAGGCAGTCCTCCAGGTACGCGGCGGTTGGGTCCACTGCAAAGGAGCAGCAACGACAGTGGCTGTTACGATTTGAACAACGGACATCCCTGGAGACGTCTGTTCTGCTAACACCGCAGACACACGCACAACGCACCATGTGGGCGCGTTGCCTGGCGTTCAGCTGGCGGCGCAGAAGCATTGGTCGCTGTGCCTGCGCAAGCGCAAAGTTCCGGGAGGCACATTTGGGCCCGGATGCATTCAGGACTGAGAAAACGTGGATGCCATCCAAAGTGCCTGCAAAAAGGAATGTGCACTTCAACACTTCAGAGGAGCAAATCGCGCGCAGGGCCATCCCAATGAGAACTCACCGGCTCCTGCCGCGCTCCCCACGCCCAGGCCAGCCGCCGAGGCTGCACGACATGGGCGCGGTCGGGGGACACGTGGAGATTACGAGTTGCACGTCAGAGTGTGTAAATGCGACGCGCGGAAACGCGAAGCGTGCTTGCGTTACGCTGCCAATGGTCTTGGTCCCAACGTGCATGCCGTTGCACGTCTGCGGTGCGTAAACTCTCCTAACAACCCAGCGACGCTTCTCAAGCCTCCCGCCTACCACATACTGTACAGCGCAACAACAACCCCCATCGGACACGCTCAGCTGTAAACACAGCGGCACAGGTAGATTCCGGCGATGGACATCCCATGCCGCCTCGATCTTCGCGGTTGCTCAAGCCGCGTGATGCAGAGCTGGAGCAAGCTCCGGCCAAGCCAGGAAAGCAGCCCTCCGGAAAGCAGATCCCTCTGATCCTCCCTCACCCCTTCATCGCAGTAACACACCTTGAGCCTTTTCTAAAATGAAATTGTAGATCAGCTCATCGTCGTCTTTGTCCTTGCTCCACTGGGCCAGCTCCTCGGCCGGGAACGGATCCAGGAACTCTAGCAGCCGCGCCTGAGGCGCCACAGCGCGCACGGCCTCGGCAGCCCGCTTCTTAGATACCATTCAAGGCGACCGTTCAATTTGCACAGGGTATCAACGGAGGCAATCGTGGATGGAGCTTCGTGCTCGGGCGAAAGGGAATGCGGCGCATGGCGTTTCAACCAGGTAGCGGCACGTGCGAGTCAGTTTCTCGTGACGTACAGCTGGAAGTTATCTTACGCGATAACTCATTACTCACAAATCTGTGTATGACCAAATGGAATGCTTGAAAATGAGTTGTGATTAATAAAAATCGCATCGCATTTCATTGCATATGGAAAAGGCGGGAAGCCTGCAGCGAGCTCATTCTGCAAATGTAAGAGCTTAATAGTTTTTTTACATTATGCCATTATAGTTGTGAGTCAACGCTTGCTGACGTCTGTGGCACAGTGTGGGTCCGTAACATTGTGCAAGCATACGGACGATCGTCGTTCCACAGGAAATCTGCACCAAAAAGCGAAGGTACCCAAACAATTGCTCTGAATTTGATGCACGCCATACTCTGTCCCATAGCTCATGCTGGACGCCGGCGACGACGAACCGTACCGTAGCCCCATTCGCGATGACAAATACTGCGGTGGCTGATTTGGCACTACCGATAGTGAAGATGGAGATATAGACGGCGATTGGGATGTTGGTTAGCCACATACGCAATCATCCTATAGCATGCCGCCGTCCACTGGCCTGGCGGGCGCTATGACGGCGATTGCAGCAGCACCGTCACCAGCACCACAAACGGTGCTGGGGCGGGGTCAGAGCGTAAGGCTCAGTACGGGGCCTTGCGGCCTTCACGTTAGCCCACTCATGGGGCAGGCCCCAAGGCCCCTCAGCCTGCTGGGCAGCAAGCAGCGAACAGCAGATGACCAGCGATTCTGGCAGGGTGTGTGGATCGTGAAGGGCCAACACGCGACCCAGCTGCTGGGCATTGTGAAGGGACGTGAGGGGTAACCCGAGGTCACTGTCCGCCTTGACAAGCCTTGCGGGGGTAACACTAATCCTAGGCCGACTGTTGACGGCAGTTTTGTACATCGCCTCCGTAACACCGAAGTCGACCCGCTGACCTTCATCACCCGTCCCATGGATCAATCAGACCTTCGTGATCTCGCCTGGTCGGGGGAGGCAGATGCGTCCGCGTCTGTCCAGCCATCAAGTCCCGCCGATGGTTCCGTAGCGGCAACAGTTAAGGCCCTTCCTTCCGCGGAAGCAAATACATCGAGGGCGTGTTGGCCATTGCAAGCTGCCAGCAGCTTCCTAATAAGCGGCGGGTTTTGGTGAATGTTTTTTCGCGCTGCAAGCATGCCGCCAGCACCCAACTAATCTTTGGTCGCGGAGCCATCAGCAGTGCCGCGCGACCCCAATTGCTGCGGTTATCCCCAGTAATCCCACACCGCCGTACGTCTTGTCTGCCACCCCCGACGAGGTAACTGCCCCGGACAAGTGTTGCCACGCACCGGTGCGTACAGTCCTCTCACACCAGAGGACGGCGCGCGGCCGCGCGCGCCTCTGGTGCGCTCGTGGCACCATCTGTTACTCAGTTTGTATTGGGTGAGTGCGGCGGGGTGAAGGGAAATGGCGGGGGCCGGCCCGTGCGTGGGGCGGGGCATGGCCTGCCCATGGAGATGTGGTTCTTTGCGGGGCCAGGGTTAAGGACTGAGGACTGAGGGTTGGGGTGAGTAGAAGTGGGGCGAGGCACGTCTGGGACGATGGGGAGGGACGATCACGAAATGCAACGGTGGGGCAAGGTGGATGGAGCTCGGGAGGGCTGGGATGGTGCGTCTGGGGTTTCGTAAAGCATGTCCTACAAAGCATTTGGTTCATGTAAAACATGTCGTAAATCGCCACCTTCAAACGCACTCGTGCAGACACGGAGCTGAAGTGTTTGCACAATGCCGGTGATGCTGACCACCATCACGGTGCTGCAGCCATGCGGCTGGAGCGAGGCGCCACCCTCCTCAATTCCTGCCTACATGGACTTTGGGCAAGCGTACAACGTGCGGGCCACCAGACTGTCAGCAGCCCAGAAAGTGGGATATCCAGCAGCGGTTGGACCTTGCTTGCCAGCAGACTGATTTCTTTGGAGGACGCAGCAGTTCAGGCGGCAGCAAGGGCAGCACCGCAAGGCCCACGAGACGCAATTGAAGGGGCCATGGGTGCCCCGTCCGGCTGGATGCTCGGACTCAACTTCCCACGGATCAGCGGCGGGCCGGGGACAGGAGTACACATCCAAGCGCAGTGTGGCGTGGAAGGCACAGGGGGGAGGCGGCGGCCCCCTTAGTGCGCCCAGAGTCAGGTTATGGAAACAGGGTTACATACCCCCATGCGTCTCCCTGAGTTTACAAGCAGCTCACACGCAGCTTCCCACACGCCTCGCCGCCCAACTACGCCCTCCCACTCGCGCGCCGCGCCAACAGCCAGCCTCCGATGAGCTCCGCCGCAGCTTCCCACACGCGTGCGTGCTCAACTGCCCACTCCCAGTCGCGCTGCGTGCCAACTGTCACGCCATGTGCCGCCCTGTTCGTTGGTGGTTGCACGGAAGCCCGTTTGTTATCCCCGTGTGTCAGTCCTAGTGTTGGTAGTTGCGAGGATTGCTGCGCCGCGCGCCGCACGTGCATAGTACACGCATCACCACTGCTGCTCGCACTCGTCAGCATATATCAGCCGCTGCGACCGCTGTTGTTGGTGTCCGAACAGGTTCTGCTACCACAATACCCGGCAGCCAAACGCGACAACCTCTATCCCTACCTGGAAAAGCACTTCCACCCTGGCTTTGCTCCGTCTCTTCATCCTCCTCGTTCCGTCGTAGCCCATAAACATGTGAACACTCGTACAACATGCCTCGATAGTTTTACACCTCGTACAGCTGCATCCCTATTCCGGCGCCACGAGGGCGAGCAAAGGCCACCTGCGTCCCCCGCTCAACCCCCTGCAGAAAAGCGGCGCTTCTGCGGCGACCCAAACCTTAAAGACCGCCTGCATTGACGCCGTACTTCTGGCACCCACCTGTTCACAGGGGTCACTGAGACGTCTTCTGGTGAAGGCGCGCCAAGTGGCAACGCCGCTGAGCTGCAGCCAGCGCACGTCAGATGGGGGCTGCCGGCAGTTCCGCAACGCCAAAACGGGTGTTGCCAACTCAACCCCGAGATTGCGGACTATGATAACCCTGTGCAGGAACCACGCACGCGACTGCCTGCCGCACTTTTTGGTTTTGGTTGAGGAGCAAAGCTAGGAGCTCGGCTCCTGAACGAGAATCGCAGCCTGAGATCAACTGGGACCAACCGCAGAAAGCCGCCTGCGGGTCCGCCACAACATCCACATACACCGCAACACAAGTCGCCAAGTGTGCACTAAGCCTCTAGAGCCGTACGCGAACTGTTCAACCAGACGATTGACGGCCCCCAGCAGTTTCAATTTGCGACACGAAGACGAAGACGTCATGCCGCGATGCGAGCCCGACCACCTCGCTTCCGTCGGCATCCGCACTGCGGCGCACCGGCCCCCGACGGTGGCCCACGGCACAGCGTATTTTTTAGTTTCTTGTCAAGGCCTCAACGGGGGCCCTTCAGCCCGTCTGCACGCGAGCAACAGGGCGTGGCCAAACACCTGGCCTCTTCAACGAAGGCTGCCGGGCCCGACCAGACAAATGCATTTCATCCTGCCTTTGCATGCAAATTTCGGGCGGCAGCACATGCGCAGATTGCACGCCCCTGCCCCGCAGCCCAGATAAAACAGACAGACTCCATCTGGACAATGTGTATGACACGAGCATTACGCAGGTGTTGGCCATGAGGCTAACGCACGAGCCTAACCCATCCCGCCACGCCGGGGCCGGGTTGGGCACCAGGCGATGCGCAAGCCTGCCCGCGATCACTCAGTGCCGCACCCCTCTTCAGGCGATCTCCAAACCAACCAAACGTGCCCGCCACTCGTCCTAGACAGGCTCCACGCTATCGTACATTGCCAGTATCGCAAAACATCCCTATCCATTTGCACCCCCAGCTGAACGACATCAATACATCAAGATCACTTAGCGCACGAAAAGCGGAAAGAAGTTTGTTACGAGTTCGGGAGTGTCCACATATTGGGGCCCCATTCCAAGCGGGGTCGGCGCCGACCACGGTCGCGGCCCAGTGACCCTCCAGACCGGCACAGCGCACCTGGAACCCACGTCAGCGAGCGCAGCGAGGCCGCCCCCCTAGAGCCTGGAGTACAACAAGCCCCACGGATTCGCATGCCCGTGCCTCCCGAAGCTTTCGAGCCCGTCTGAATCCATACCGTGTTGGCACACCCTCCGAAGGCCCGCTGCCAGTTGTACCCGACATGCGCACACACACCACGTGCCGCGCCCCACCACGACGCGATGATGCTGCTGTCCGTCTAAATGTCATAGTTGAGCACAAAGTCAACGCACTGGTCCATGTCCTTCACCGGCTCCTTGATGATGTCGCGTTTGATGATTCGGGCGGGTACCCCCACGGCCACGGAGTGGCATGGGATGTCGGTGACAACCACGCTACCAGCACCCACCTTGCTACCTGCGCCGACCATGATCGCCCCCAGGACCGTCACGCCCGCGCCCAGCAGCACGCCGTGCCCAATGGTGGGGTGCCGTACACCGCGCCCGGTGCCGCTGCCGCCCAGCGTCACGTGGTGCAGCATGGACACGTTGTCCCCCACCACCGCCGTCTCGCCGATGACCACTCCCGTGGCGTGGTCAATCATGATGCCCCGCCCGATCTCCGCTGCGGGATGGATGTCCACGTGGAACACCTCCGAGATGCGGCTCTGGAGGGCCAGCGCGAGCGGCTGCGGGACATGGCGTGGGCGACCGGAGGACAGCGTCAGTACTAGCCATTACACATCATTCACACCCGGACCCGCTTGCTTCCAACGAGGGTAAAAACTGGTCACGTCAATACTGTACGCGCTTGCTGCCGTGGTTAGATGTACGCCCCGGACCAATGACCGCCTTGCTCCCGACCCCGAAAACCCACCGCCGACTCAAATTCTGACATGCCCAGGCAGGCAGAAGCAACATACGCATACCTAGTACAACAGTGCACAAGGCGAACAGGACCCCGCCCCTTTACTACCGTCACACCTTGCGCCCCTTTCGCCACAGCCAGTGCGCCACCCGGTAGCTCTGCACCGCTTGGAAGCCCTTGAAGTACAGGATGGCCTGGGTGTAGCGGTCGCAGGCTGGATCGCGGTCATACACCGCCTGTAGGTCCGCCAGGCACGAGTCCATGATCGCAGCATCGTCCTCGTACGCATCCTGAAACAGACGCATGAGCTGCATGCCCAGCATGGTGGGCCAGGCCAATTTGTTGGCTAGAAGGAAGGCCATGCTCTTCTCGATGTTCGAATGAGCCAATATGGTGCTGTACAGGTTGCTCGCCAGTGCCGGCTCCGAGGCCTGGACAGCAGGGGGGAAGCCGCGCATGCATGGGAGCAGGGAGGCAGGGTATAGGAAAATGGTAGACACATTTATACTGCGCTGCTGCCAGAGCGACGGTCCAACTGAGGGAGGGAAGGGAACCAAAATCGCTGCAGCTGAAGGACTGTGGGGTAAGGGGCACTTGACGCCGGACAGCAGGCGGTGTAGGCTTGATCCGATGCAGGAGAGACGAGTTGTACCGGAGCACAGGCGGACATCGCGGCCTCAGCGGCGGGCGTCGGGGGGCCGGACTAGTCACGCGAGCATTTCGACAGCTCGGCGGATGTGACCGAGCGCATCGGCATCGGCAAGCTACGACCACCATATCTTGGCAGCTGCAGCTCTGCGAACAGCGCGTAACCCAGCACAGCCGAGGCCGGCTTGCTGCAATCCGTCATTACTGTAGCGGCAGCACCACGCCCCCGTCCCGTCCAACGTCCAATCGATGCTCCCTCCTCCTCGCCCCCTTTTTAATCGCCGTGCAACCTTGTGCGGTGCGCGCTTACCGCGTCCTGCTGAGCCTCCTCTCGGATGCGAGCCCACAGTTGGTCCTTTGACAAGTGATGCGGCTGGGGTCGCCAGCCCTGAGATGGATGGTATTCGTCCCCCGAACACTCGCAATCTGTAGTAGGGTGGACACGCGGTGGGAGCATCTCGTCACGCCACGTTGTCTGTGGCCGGGGACGCAACGCGTCTGGAAGGCTCCACGTCCGCATGCTGATGTGGTGGTCGGCCCCTTGGGCAGCCCGGTGCGGTGGCTCGACAAGAGTGCATGGAGAAAACTTCCTCTCCGGGATGACCCACATGGCCACTGTGCCGCGGCCCAACCTAGGCAGCAGCCCGAATCGCCAAGCTGGAATCCTGGCTGCAAGATGGCCTACCACTAGCTTTGGAGACGCGCTCCGTTGCATACTCCGTTGGCACCGTCGCCAGTCCAAGCTGCTGGTTAAGCCGCGCTCGAACCGCCTCCAGCTCCGAGAGCTCCCCGGCGCTCAACCGGTCCCGAGCCATCGTCTGAATGTAAGTGTTCGTCCTCCGTTGGCCGCTCCCATGTGTACGCCCATACGAGAAGCGCTCACCTTCACAGCACAACCACCCAACACGAACATCAGAAAAGAGCCTTTGTGGACGAAACAAACCATCAAGTGACGCTAATGTGTGGCGCAACCTTGCTAATAAGCGCTTAGGAATACCGGCCCTTCGCAACATTCCTGCAAGTCCTAGACCGCCGCGCAAGGCTCACCAACGCGCCTCAATTGGCGAGCAGGCACCGGCAGATGTGATTGAGGTCGAGAGGTGCTGGGCGCCGCAGCGTCGGCGGGTGGGGCCCGGAACATCTCTGCCCCTCGCCAAGCAAGCCTTAAACTAGGCGATTGCAGGAAGTGACTCAACCCTTATATAGAAGGGATAATAAAGAAATTCTTCGGTAAAGTCAGACCAAAACAAGTTGACAACGTAATACTCCTATCAATAAGGTCCAGAGCTTCACCGCCGTGTGAACGACAATGGGCGATATGGCAGGCTGTACCTTTACAAGGAATAACTTGTCATGAACTCTGCCTCGCAAGTGGTTGGTTAATTATGGAGAGGAAGGTGCCGTACATTTGTGTCATTGGTGTCATTCAGACTGTAAGGTGCAGCTCAATGTCAGTAGAAGGTGATGGGCAGCGATACTGTAAGCAAAAATGGGTATTTCAGAGAAAATCTCAGATGGAGCTCAGGTGAGGTGGTGAGCCATGAGTTTTACGAAAGCATATGCCGTTATATGCCCGCGCATCGCTTCGCAGTGTTCGCCTCTTTGGCATAGGAGAGATAATGATTTCTTGTAGGCCCTTGTAGAGATAATGATTACTAATTCCGTAACTGCGTTAAGCCCTCCCGCTGGCACATCACCGCCCCTGCCCGCAGGCCGTCCCCGTCATTGACATGAGCCTGCCCGAGGCGGAGGCTGCATCACAAGTCCGCGCCGCGTGCTCCAGCTCAGGATTCTTCTATGGTAATTCCATCTCCCCTTTCGGGTGCACCTTAGCGGCCAACCGTACCTACTGTCAACGCCTGTCCACCCAGGACCCACATATACACACACAAACATGAGATCAGGCGCGCGCCCTTGGTCAAGAGCAAGGGCACAGATGCCCCTTACGCCCCTGTCCCCTGTATCCGGGAGAGACTGCTTCGGCGGTCCTTGCCGGGTTAGCAGCCCTTTCCAGCGCAGGGTCCGACGAGATATGTGACGATACACACACACGCATACAAACACACACACATTTTTTCTCCCCGCACCCGCCATGACGCAGTCTCCAACCATGGTGTGCCCCAGTCCCTGGTGGACGCGACGTTCCAGCAGCAGCGGGAGTTGTTCGGTCTGCCCATGGACCAGAAGATGGCGCTGCTGCAGAACGAGAACAACCGCGGCTACACACCGTTTCGGGTGTGGGACGGGGGGATGGGGGCTCCGCCGGCGGGTGGGCGGGCGGGTGGTCAAGCCCCAACCGTAATCGTGGAGGGCCTTATGCGCGGGGAGCCTTGTGCGCAGCGAGGGGGTTCCGGAGCGGAGCCACAGATTGGGTCACGACGTCACGTGTTGGGCTATGTAAGCATACCGTATATTAACCGCCGCGCACGGGCGGCTCTCGGTGCCGCATTGGATTGCACTGCGCCGCACGTGCGTGTGCGTGAGCATGGGCGCCATCGCGTGTGCATGGGCAAGCAGGTCAGCGCGGGACTGGCGTCCGCTGACCCGCGGGTCTGTGCGGTGTTGGGGTGTGCGTTTGCAGGAGGAGACGCTGGATCCACCTCGCCAAACTCACGGAGACACGAAGGTACGGTTATGAGAACGGCGTGCGGCACGACAAGGCCTGGGCGTCATCATCGTTGGAGGGGTACTGCTCGGACCTGCATCCTGCTGCGCGCGGCACGCCCCTCGCCAGTTATCTTCGTTAATCACCCCCGTCGGTGCTGTTGTGAACCAATCAGGGGCGGTACCGCGCACCCGCCGGATCCTGATGCTTACTGACGTTGATTGCCCATCGCCATTGCCAATTTGTCACCGCAGGAGGGGTTCTACTTCGGGCGGGAGGTCCCGGCGGACAGCGAGGAGGTAGCGGCGGGAGGGTGCGGGGCTGTCCAGCCGGGAGGTGGATGCAGTACGACGTAGAGGCGGAGCACCGCGGGTCCACGTGGGACGTACAGCATAGGGCCCTGTAAGGAGCCGTACTGGCGAATAACGTTCACCGACCAAGCAGCCATTGGCCCTCCGACCTCGTCTATCAATCCGGACCACCTCACCCAACACCCCAAGGATATTTCCATCCCGCGCCCGCAGGCTTCGAAACCGCTACACGGACCCAACCAGTGGCCCGATCCCAAGCTGCTGCCGATGTACCGCAAGGTACGGCTGCCTGATTGTACGGAGTCCGGGCTGTAGGAAACGATTGGTGCCTGGCATCGGGCAAGCGCCTGGAAGGGCGTCGATGCCAACTGGTGAAATGGGATTGCCTGGGCGCTGGCGCCGTTGTTGTGGGTTGGCATCGCGGGGCGCGTCCCGTCTAGGCCAAACACCGTCGCACAATCCAACCCAAGCTGGCATTACCGGAGCCTAACAGCGCGCCATTCGCCGCTGCAGGTGACGTGGGAGTACTACGAAGCTTTGTACGGCCTGGGCATGCGGTACGAGCGGATGACGTACGAGCGGCGTGCTAGGGTTACGAAAAAGACCCACCCTAACAATTGTCCCGGCTCTAAACACTGGGCCCTTGAGTCCTGCACTCCTTGTTGCGGCCGTATGATTTGGCACGCATGTTGCTTCGCAGTTGCTGCCGTATGGCGTTGTCGTAGTACCGGTTACGGTTACAGTACGGTTACGGCATGTGCATGCACACGTACGCGGGGAGGTGCGTGAGCTTGTGAAGGCCACCGGACCTGCCCAGCTTGCCCTGCCCTGCAGCAAGTCAGCGACTCCCTTCGACCTCACCACCGCCAGGCCCTGGGCGCGCTCGTGCGCAGGCTGCTGCGGCTGCTGGCCCTCTCCCTGGACCTGCCCGCCGACTACTTCGCGCCCATGTTCGACAAGCCCATGGTGGCCTTGCGGCCGCTGCACTACACCGCCGAGGTGTCGGACCCGGGCGCGGGCGTCTTCGGCGCGGGTGCGCGCGCATGGCGGTCTGGGCTGCGGTGGGATTGCGTGGAATTGGGTGGAATTAGGTGCCTAGGGCGGTCTGGGGGATGAAATTAGGTGCCTAGGGCGGAGCGGGATGACAGTGAATACAGCCCAGACACACCCGGGGCGGAGCGGGATAGCGCGGCATGGTTGTGAATGGTGGCGGTGAGGTGGCCGCGTTACCCTAGGGTTTACCTCTTCTCTCTTCTGTATCATATCGTTGGTGTTTGCTCGACCGGTGTAAAGCGGGGCACGTGAAGCGGTGGGCCGCGGACCCTTTGATGGTCTTGTTTGCAGTGCCTAACAAGGGTAGGGTCAGCAGCTCCCGACGCACGTTCCTAACCCGGCGGTTGCCACCCCGCCGTTCGCAGGCGCACACACCGACTACGGGATGCTCACCATCCTGGCAACCGACGACGTCCCCGGGCTGCAGGCAGGTCCCTTCCCATCCCGAGTGTTCGTCCCCCCGGGACCGGTTGGGTTATGCGCTCAGCGGGAGGGCACAGGGGCAGTTGCCGTACCTACGTACCGTACGGCCAGCGGGGTATGCGGGCCCCCGGCTGGCCACCCGGCATGGGGCACGATAACGGTACGTCATATGATACCGTGTCCGTTGCGACTGCTGCTGCTGCTGCTGCTGCTGCTGCTGCTTCTACTGCTCGTGTACCGTATCCGCACCCCAGATCTGGTTGACACCGGAGGGCTCTGCGGCGCGCCTGCCCGGGAAGCAAAGCGTCGCCGACGCGGCCGCCGCTGACGACGCGGGAGCAGGCGGCGCGGGGGAGGGGCGGTGGTGGGACGTGGCGCCCCTGCCCGGCACCTTCGTCATCAACCTGGGCGACATGCTGGAGAGGTGAGCGGTGCGGCGCGGGGCTGCGGCATTGGGCACCGTACGTCTGCATTGGCGCGCACACACATACGAACGTGCATCCACTGGGTCCTTCCGAATCATTGGGTGCGACCCGCAGGTATTCAGCAGTCCGGCCGGCATCCGGCGCGCACTGCCTGGCTGGTTGATGTCGGAGTGCGTGCCTTTCGTTTTGTCCATATTATTATTATTATTATTCAGGATGTTACAGCGGACCCCGCGGGTCATCGGTGACAGCCAACGGCGACAGCCGAGGCTTCCTCACCGTACACTGCTTAAACGAACTTGCGCCACCATGGCGCTCCGGACAGGCTCCACAAGTGCACCGAAACACGCCCCGGGCCCACACTACCAGGGAACCATCCCGTTCCTGAGAACCAACCATGGCAAGGGATAAAGCCCGCTCAGGGGGAGTTAGCCACCACGGCGCCCCTATTAGCGAACCACCACCCCAACCAAGGCGGGGTCACTTCTCCAGCGGTGGCCCGTAGTCTTGGAGGGCCACGGGGGCTCGCGAGTCACCATCAGGCGCCTGCCCGTACGGTCCCACCGGGCCGAACAAGCCGCCCACACCTAGCGATAGCTCCACTGGGCGTTAGTGCCCTGTCCACCCGCGGCCCACTACTACTGAACGCCTACAGGGCTTCGGTTAAGAATCCTGGCCTGATGGAACTGGGCCACGGCAGTGCCGACGGCACCCGAGACGACCGTCCTGCACCTACTAGATGGGGTGTGTAGCCCCCACCGCTGCCCACCCTTTCACTCGGACTCCCAGCGAAGTCGTAGAGCCGGCTCCAAAAGTCCGCCACTGCCCGCCGGGCGGCTAGCCCTTCAGCATCCCCTGATGGCCGAGGGGTCCCGCCCGTGTTCCTGGACCTGTCGGCCCTCAGGGCTCGCCGGCCCGTTTCCATGGCACTGGTTGCCGCCAAGACGACAACGTCACAGACGCACTGTTGCACACCCACGGGGGGCGTGGCGAGCCACACCTGCTGCCTTTGAAGGCTCATCCCTAGCCGTGCCTCGATCTGCGCGACAACCGCTTGGGCCACCCCACAGCCCCAAAAATGGTGTTGCCTGGGCGTTGGCCGTATCGCCCTGGCGCCGGGGTATGTCCCGCATCTACAAGGGGCCACCGCCGCCCCCCTCATGTGGGAGTTACCGAGCATCGGGATGCCATCAACCGCCAGTCGCCAATACGCCTCCTTATTGGAGTTTTCCCACTTGGCCTCCGTCCACATCCACTGCATGTTTTCTATTACCTTGGAAACCATCCTCGACACTTCTGGCGCAATATCCTCTACCCCAAGCGCTTCGCAAACAAAGCGTGTGTGCGCCGCACGCCTCGCCTCCCCGAGGCTGTGCAACTGCAGTGCCGTGCCATACCTCACGGTGTACTCGTGGAGTGCCACCTTGAGGCCGTTTTGCAGCCTCCACCCCATGCGCCTCACCAGCATATCCGTGACTTCCTCTCTCCCTGGGGGGGTCGCCTCGGTGGGCCCCAGGGTCCCCTCGGCGGCTTTCCCACCACCCCGTCATATGCCATGGAACGTGCGGAGCTGCCACTCACCGTGCTCTTGCTCACCAACCTCTTACGACCCTGCCCACCTCCCTCTCACGTCCCTGCCCACCTCCCTCCGACGCCCTCGGGGCCTCACCAGGTGGACCAACGGCCGCTACCGGTCCACGCTGCACCGGGTGATCAACACCAGCGGCCGGGAGCGCTACTCGATCGCGTTCTTCTTCGAGCCCAACTTCGACACGCGGGTGACGGTGCTGCAGTCCTGCTGCGGCCCCGACGACCCGCCGCGCTTCCCGCCCACCACCGCGGGGCAGCACCTGCTGGACAGGTACGCGGCCACGCACGCAGGCTACACGGGGCCCGTCAAGAAGGGCGAGGCGAAGCAACATTAGCGGCAACCACGGTGTATGCATGGCAGCACTTGCGCGTGTCACTTCAGCGTCGAGGGGGCGGTGAAGTGTAGGCGACTGCGTCTTTCTTGTGGCCACCAACCGGGCCAGTGAGGCCCTGCTGGCTCCCGCTGTGGGTTTCGAGCCCTTCGTGACGTTGGGTATCGAGCCTCTTGTAATGTTGATCACTGCGGCACTTTCGGTCGGCGAGGAATGAAGGTTGCCCTGGGTTGCGGTCAGGAAGGGTCATATGATTACGGAGGCGTCTGGGTGTGATGAGGTCTTGGGGGCGATGTGCATGCATCTCACCATGTCTTGCAGGCGCGTGACGTGACATGATGCGGTTTGATGGCGGCTGTTACCACAGTACATACAGGGTGCAACTAGTGCTGATTGATTTTCATCTGTACAATAGCATGTACATTACCTTCAAATGGGGCGTTTGGACTGGTGTGCTAAGCTGTGCTGGCCGAGGCCAACATCCCATGTGAGTGAATGCGTCGACCGAATTTAATCTGTGGGGCATGATGCCCGGTCTCCTTCTCTGATGCTGGACTCCGGGCTTCATCCGCCCATGTGGACATGGCAAGTGCAGGGTGTGGGCATGGATCCAGTTGCGATACGTTACATGCGATACACGGATTGTGTGCATGGCAACGGTACAGAGCCGTCGGGGAGCAATTCCCAAGTTCTACCAGACGCAATGCAAAACACGATTGGACGGAAGGTTCGAGGGTTTGTACATTTGCTGTAATAGATGATCCAGATGAGTGCTCGGAAACCGTTCCTGCCGGCCTGCGGAACACGTCCAGAGCATCCGTCCATATGATTCCTGTCTGTTAAGAGGTTGTTCAGTACAGAGCACTTCTCAAATCCGTACCCTCCTGCCATGGCCGGTAGGGTAAAATTTACATGGCGAGTGATGAAGCCGCACAGGCCATCAATACCCCACACGTCGCGCACCGGCATCGAGCCACATCCTCCAGGCGTATGTGAACGCCGTGCGCACGCACATGTCCCTCGTCAGGCTAAAAAGACAGAAAGATTCGGATACCGCTGCGCTTGATTGAACAGACAACCTACCCGCTAACCCAAGATGGCCCAATACTCACCCCACTTCCTGCACACTTCCTCGTGCAGTCTTGACTACGGTTTAAAAACACTGAAAGCTGCCGCTGAGTCCTATGCACGAACTATACAGACTGCATCCACCTAGATCCAGCTATATACGCGTACCCGGTCATGTCATGAAGTCAGGGGTGAGCGTCATCGCGCTAGGGCCGGAATTGGCTTGGAATAACGGCATGCAAGGCTCCTGCGGCCGCGCCCGCGGAGCGCTCCCGTCCTTGGCACAGGCTCCTCCCCACCCTCGCCGTCAGCACACCCACGTTCCAAACATAGCGCGTGATATGCACAAGCACGACAAACGTTTTGCCAACGCGGAACAAGAATCCCGCTCTGTACACGCGGCGTGGCTGCAAGGCCTCGCGTTCAGTTTCCTTGACGAAGGAGCCGCGCGGTCAGATTATACACACGTCGCCATCCTACGGCCCCACATCTCCTGCCCAGTGTCGCTCCCTTTCCCTGTACGCCCTTCCTGATCCAAGCAACCCATGTCTTCAGACCGTGGCACTGTGGCTCGTTCGCCACCTCACTCCACCCCGCATCTGACATGCCTGCTCCAACGCACGCAGTTCTATGACCCATATAACCCCAGCCCGCGACGACGGTGCAACCGGCATCTCCGACACGGAATCCCACACGCGCACGCGTATGCATGCTTGAACACGCGTGCGCTCGCCCGGTCCGCTGGCGCCGCCGCCACAAAGAATCTCGATCACGCCCGCCCCGCCCCGCCATCACTCGGCGGACCGGCCGGCCGCTCAGCTGGTGAACACTGCGCAGAACGCAGCGTAATCGATCGTGCCGTCCGCGTTCGTTGTCATGACGGGCGCCAGCGTGTCGAAGTCCTTGTCGTTCAGGACCACACCCACGGACGCGCACCCTGCCACCAGGTCGTGCCGAGTCACCCGCCCGTTGCCCGCAGAATCGAACGCTTTGAGCAGCCGCTGCAGGTCGCTGACCACTGGCCCGATCTTCTTCTTCAGCTGCGACAGCAGCTCAACGCGCCGCTCCTCCTCCGCTTTGTCCTGTCGGAAGTGAACAGCATCACCAAAGATCGAGAGACCAGTTATTGGCTCGCCGCCATAACCACCGAAAAAGTCCGAAGCCTTACAAAGCCGACACACCTAACCCAAAAAGCCCACACGGCCCGGTCGGCACCATGTGCCCCCGGCTACGTTTTTTCCAACGCGTGCCACGCTTATCTGGTCCGTGAGCGCTAGGTAATCGCGGCAGATGCGCGCACAACCGTGCGCCCCTGGTGACCTAACAGCTCGCTGCGTCCTTGATCGGGCCCCACCTGGCTGTAATCGACGTAGCCCTTGTAGAAGGCGAAGTCCGATGGCGACATGAGTTGCGCAACCAGCGCCTCGTACTCGAGGTAACCAGTGCCCTGTGGCACATCACATCCAGGGCGCAACTGTTGATCAGCGGCACGGCGCGACGGCATGCGCCTATCGTGAGCGGGCCCTATCAACTCCAGCCATGCTCCTGACACGATCAAAGCCGTCCCTTGCCGAGCATACATAACGCTATAGCCATGATTTGAATTGAGGTCTCTACGCTCACGCGATCAACTCGCTTTCCGAATGCCTCTTCCGGATTAGCAGCCGGCGAGAACCTGACAGGCCCAAATAGTCGAACGGAAGCACGCAGCCGCAAGACCCGCCCGGGCACCCCGCCCAGCTCACCTCGGGGTCGTACACAAAGTACAAGGCCATCAGCGAGTCGTCGTCCAGCTGCATGCCGAACGTCTCCGCCATGTTACGGAAGTCCTCGAAGTGCACGCGCCCCGAGTCCGTCTTATCGTACATTTTAAAGAGCTTGCGCATGCGGAACGCGTTGTTGTTGCTGTTGCCTAGTTTGGCCTCCATGCGCTCACGCATGGTGCTGATCATCTTTTGGAGACGCTTCCTGCGGTAGGCGACAGGGTGAGGTGTGTTGAGAGACCATACACTAACCCCGTCACTAAGCCTCGGCAACGCAACGGATGCCGACACATGCCGAGGGCACAAGACCTGGTAACACGTACAACCCATGCCACCTGCCACCTTCGCGGGAGTTATGCTTCTGCATCTATCCATCGTGTCTGGCAGATTCTGGGCTTCGGGTGTCTGAGCTGTCATGTCCGCGTCCCCCTTCTCTCGCAGACTACCGTCTACAAGTACGACCGTCCCGACACTGTCCCCCATCGAAGAAGGCCCAGCCCTTCATTTAAATAGGGTGCCCCTCGAATACAGTATATTCAACGACAAGAGCATCGAGATGAGCTTCAGGACTCACTCTCCAACACGGTTGAAGGAGCTCTTGTAGATGTTGGTTAGGCTAGAGGTGGTCTTCACCAGGTCCTCGTTGCGGTTCGGGCTGCGCAACCGTTCTTGCCCGTCGAATGGAGCCTTGAAGTCGACCCCATATGACGTCCGGAATGGCACGATGCGCTCGTCACCCAACGCAATGTTGCTCATGGGCGGCTTATAAGACGCCTGGATGGCAGTGTCTTGGAGCGACGGCCACAGGTTACCAGGCTGCGGCTTCCTAAAGTTCTCCGGATCGTTGCAAGGGTCACGCGCTGGCGAGGCCTTCGGGGCTGTCTGGGTACGCGTGTAAATGAACGACTCAGGCGTTGGGTCCTTCGTCTCAAGCTGAGCCATCACGGGCGTCTTCTTGTATGTCTCTTGAAGCCCCTGGACGTATCCAGTGTACCTGGGGAAGCAAGGGAAGCGTGTTGGGTCAGTAAGCAACGCAATCTTGTTCTCCACGAATGTCATCGCGCCGCACAGGTTACATCAGAACAATATAAAGAGACGATTCCGATAGGTAGCAAAATATGTCTGTCACAGGAACAACGTTCCCGCAGCAACATGAGAAAGCTTCACGCGGCCGCTCTCTTCCAGGTACGCACCCTGGAATCTTCCATTCTTGCTCAGTGTAGGGAACCTTAGCCGTCGACATTTCGCTGGATTGCTGGTAGATGAGAGCGCAGAGCACGAGCAGGAAGTTAGACACGGAACTCGAAGTCACAGGAAGTTTAATATTGAATGGGCGGGATCACGCTGCTCGCAGTATCGGTAACTCTTGGACATTGTGGGGAACAGGAGCTCCTTTAACTCCCAATCCAACTGTACGACTCTAAGTCCAAGAGTGCCGCGCTCACCCCTCCCGTAGTGGATCAGCAGAACAACAGAGGCATACGTAATAAAATTATAACAATTCCGTTGATGCTTAATTATCTCACTATAATGTATTAGTGAATCCTATGGAGAATTGCAGCTCTCAGTGCTCATTTACAATACTGTTGCACTATTGCAACCCTTGTTTAGAATGTATGTTTATAAATACGCATGCCTGGTGCGGCACGGGCCACGGCGCTCGAAACGTTTCCAGTAGACCAGTACACAATGCATGAGCACGAGTCTTCAAGCGAGCAAAACCATTTCACATCGGCAGATAAGGAAATTTGACAGCGTTTTCATCAACCGCCTGTGCAACGCAGGCTGATGCAGCTATGTTGGTCATATGTGATGTGTATGTCTTTCATGTCGAAAGTGCTTCAAATGCAATTATGGATTGGCTGTCGTAGGTCGCAATTTTGATGCAAGTTGCGAGTGTCGAGTCCTGAATGGGTGTTGCGAAGGGTACCCAGGATACATTTCCTGGCCATTTTGATGCCCAAGTGATAAGTTTGTATCGCTGAGAGACTTTGCACAAAACATCATCATTCTGAACGGTGTGACAAAAACACAGGCCGCTACGAAAGGCACAACGGGAACAAGCGGTTTGCTGAATAAAGTGGTACACACTGTAATTTAGGTATACACCATCAGTGAACGCAACAATGACGGCGAAAACGGGACAGCAATTGCTGGTGAGGGCAACAAGCAACTTTAGCTCAAAATTCCCTTTACGAATGAACGCCAAAGCTTTTAGTGTCGCAAATTCTGCATTCTCAATTACGTCGTCCGAACTGCAGTGTATCTCGGCACAGACTTGTCTCGTACCTGCCTGTGTTCCGGAACGCCGCGATATGTAGGGTCAACTCCAGCCCTCGCAATCGGGGTTCATCGACAGCAGGCGGGGTGCCTCCTTGTACTATGAAGCTTACGGCAGCAAGGACCACAGGGCGCTGGTGCTGCTCAACGGCGCGGGCATGAAGATTCCCTTCCTGGGCCACCTCATACAGCGCATGTGCCGCTTGGGCTATCGGGTAGGGCCCTCCTCTCTGCGGCCCCGGCCCGGGGGTCAGCGTGTGTGAGAATCTCTAGGTGACAGGAGACCCCGCGCCCTCACCGCAGCACCAACAGCGGCGGCATTCCCACGGTATGCTGCAGCCCGTTGCAGCCTGCCCACGGTGCCTCATCTAGGACTACCGTAACCCCCTGTACAGGCCTGTGCAACCAACCGCAATCCGGACCGCGCTGCCGGAAAGCACTGCGAACACGTGCCTGGCCTCCGCTAGGGCGGGGCAAGGTCCAGCAGAGGCCCGGGATGTTGTTTTCGCGGCAGCACCGGGGGCCGGCTGTTCAGCCTCTCATTCCGGGGTTATAATCCTCCGAGACCACCACACGGCCCTCTGTATTTTTGTTCGCGGCGTTCAGGTGTGGAGGTACCGTTGCCGACTTGTCGGTGGGGCCTACTGGGGTTTGTCCTGGCACACTCGGATACACCGTTGATCCTTTTTCAGGGCCCGCTGTGACGTTCATTCGTTCGCTCGTACACGGCAGCAGTACCGGTATCACGGCCGCCTTCAATACGCACATCGGGGCTTCAGCCGGCGGAAGGTCGGAGGCGGACGGAGGCCGCGTCTTGAGCGTATGCCTGTGCGGCGGCGCGCTACGTTGCGCGCACATTGCGGATCTTCGACGGTGTTGGGTGGGACCTTCAGAAAGTGTTAAGAAAAGGATTTGGGATACAGTGCATGCGGGTCGCCCCGGTAGGTCAACTTGGTGGCCAGATGGGGAATTACGAATATTCGTTACGATGGGGGCACATACCATACTCGGGTCCACCTTGTAACGGTTACATTACACACCTGGCGCACCAGTGACAGCCGCGTGGTCCCGGCCCTGCCCTGCTGCTGCGATCAGGCACCAGCCAGCCAGTCAGGCCGCATCCCCACAACCCCGTCCCCAAACCCCTCGCGCCCGCACACCCCACACCCTGGCATCCGCCGTCGTCTGCTGCGTATCCATCAAACGCACGGGGTTCCCGCCTGATGGATCCCTGGTGGGAGTTCAGACAGCAGACCGCGTCCGCAGATCGCCTTGCAGTGGCCGTCGCCACTGAGCCCCCCGCGGCACATCCCAATCTGCCCTCAGGTGCTGGTGCATGACCCGCGCGGCATCGGCCGCAGCACGTGTCGCCCGGGGCCCCAGACCACGCGCCTACTGGCCGCGGACGCGCTGGCTGTGGTGGACGGTGCACTCGGACCCGACGCGGAGTTCTTCCTGATGGGGTTGGACCTGGGAGGCATGGTGGCGCAGGAGCTGCTGTACTGTATAGTACGGCGAGGCAAAACGTGAGACCAGTTATGGCAGTGCGGACGTATGGACTTGTTATCACAGCGGTGGGTAGGACAGCGTTCAAAGCAGCCGTCAGATGGGAGATCTGCTGCCTCGGCTGGCTCCATCCTTCCGTGTTACGTGTACGGGACGCCGCCTCACGTAAGGCTCTGCATGCCGTCGTTCGTTCGATCTTGGTGCCCGTACAAAATGGTGTCGCCCGCCTGTACGGTCGCATGTACAACGCAGGTCACGTGTGCGGGCGGCCTTCCTGGCGGTGACCTCCGGCGGGGAGCGCTGGCGGCCGCTGCCGTACCGCCGGATCCGCAACGTCCGGCGAACGATGCTGCCGAACCGGACGTACGGCGACCAGGCGGACTTTGACCGGCGGTTCGCTGCGGGGGCTGCCCTGGAGCTGTTCAGTGCGGGCTGGATGGATGCGCCGGCGGCCGCCCAGCCTGCGGGTGGGGCTGCGAGTGCGGCGGGCAATGCGGGGCGACCAGCGCCCCAGATGCCGCCATTGGCGCAGCCGCTGGATCCCGTGAGCCTAGTGGACCCGGCGGACCCGGCGCAGCAGCCGCCCCTGTCCAGCCAGCCAGCTGCCCCAGCTCATCCAGAGGGCTGCCAGTCACCGCAGGAGCCGTCGTCAACTCCGCAACGGCCGGCATCGGAGCAGCAGCAGCAGCAGCAAGGCCAGCAGGACGAGGCCCTGCAGCAGCCGTCCGAATCAGCGTGCAAGTCAGCGACATCGGCAGCGGTGCCGTCACCGGCGGACCAGGAAAGCCCGCAGCCGCCAGCAGCACCGCCGCCGCCATCACCGCCACCGCCGTCGTCGCCGTCGCCGCCGTCGCCGCCGCAGTCATCGCTGCAGGCCCAGCACCCCGAGCAGTCGTCGCAGCAGCAGCCGCCCGCGGCGGCGCCCGGGACCCTGCTACGGCGGGGTGACCGCATCCTGGGGCTGTGGTCTCAGCACTGGCAGCAGATGACGGCGGCGCTGCCCGCTGAGAGCCGGGGCCTGTGCTTCCATTTGACGGCCCTCAAGAGCCACTTCCTGGGGCCCCGCAGGTGAGGGCACATATCGATGAAGTGTGAACGCAGTCCGGGCATCAATTTACACCAGTATGTACTGTAGCTGTGTACGGTAATGTACGACCGCTGTGTCAGCTAAGGTGACTCCTGGCAAAGTTACTGTCGAGCTGCCATGAATGCCCGCGAATGAGGTCTAGGTCCGCAGGCCGCCACATATGTGACCCACCTGCCGCGGATGCCGCCGATGGCCGGGCCCCCCTATGCAATCGATTTGGCGCGCAGGGCGGAGGCTATCCGGGCCTCGGGGGTCAAGATCGGGGTCGGCATCGCCACGGCCGACAGAGTGGTTCCGGAGCCGCAGCAGCGGCTGCTGGCGAAGCGGCTGGCGGCGGAGGAATATGTGGTAGGCGAGGGCCACTACGACAGTGTCTTCTTCGAAGGGGTGTCGGGCATTGTGGCGGGCGCGCTCGCGACCTTCGGGGACAGCCGTGTGTGAGCGGCGGGTGACAAAAAGGGGGCGTGGGGGCGCCGTGGCGGTAGGTGGCCCTTGGTTTGGCTTTGTTGGAATATCAGTGAGGAGCTTTCCAGCCTGTTCCCATACGAATACAGGTTGACATGGACGCTGGGGAAGCTGCGCGATGTCGGGCTCAGTCACCTATTAAGACTCTGTGTCCGCAGCAATCCAACAGCACGCACATGGACATTTAAGGCGGCATCGTACTGCACTCTTGAAATATCGTACTGCACGATCACGTTTGCGAGTCGTACAAATGCGCCGCCGTGGGCCGTGATTCACGCTGTAATGCAACACCCACAGCTCGGACCTCCCGTTGCACGACATGCGGCAGCGGGCAGTACTGACGCCAAAGCGAACAGAGCGCCGCCCCGCAAGCCTACGTACCCTGGCGCCTCGCCCAAGCCTACGTACCCTGGCGCCTCGCCCAGCAAGCTTGCGGTACCCTCGCTGCGGCCCTCGGCCCTGGCCGGTCGAGGCGTCGACGGTCCTTCCCCAAAACGACGCACGGCACGCACTGGGATTTCCACTCGACACCGGTGGGCTGGGATTGACCGTTTCTTCGCCACCCCGACAAGGGACACGGGGCACGGCCGCCACCTCGTGAACGACAGCAGCATCGACGCAGCTGTACAGAGCGGCATCTCCACAGTCCTCCCAGACTTCTTCCAGAGGCGCTCAAGGCATTCTTGGGGTGTAGACCCGGGTCCAATTACTTCGGTTGCCGCCACCGCGGTGGCACCCGATCAGATGACAAGGCGCCACGCAGGCTCGTCCCTGCCCGCCACACAACCACCGCACCAACCACACCCGAAGATGCAGCACCCGCATGACTCATACCGTCCCATACGATATGCCGCCGACAAAGCCCGCACAGGACTTCCTGGCAGTGCCCCCGCGCTGGTGGAACCGCAAAGGGTATCTACCGCGCACCGGGGAGGGCAGTCAAGACATGTCCGTCCGGCGCATGACAGTATACAGGAAGCGACGCACGATCTTGCAGGGCCACAGGTTGGATTCGGGGGATCGCGGAGGCACCACACAGCTCGCCGACCATCGCATATACCCTGCTCATTGCTCACCGGACGCTCGCGTGCAGGATCGAATCCATGCACATGCAGGTGCGTGGTGTTGGCTGTTGGTCGTCGCGAGGTCGCGACCGCCGGCAGGTCGACGACCACCGATCGCCGGTGCCTCCCAAGCAATGCGGCTCTCCGTCCCTCCGGTTGCCACTCGTCGTGCTCGCCGCCGGGGACCGGCCAACCCACCGCCCCCTCGTGCACTCCTTCGGCGTGACCAAACCGAGCCGCACGTGCCTTCCCCCCTAACGTCCCCAAATGGCCCAATGCCCCAAATCGGGAAATACGAGGTTTGGCGGTTCGTCGTGTGAAGCGCATGACTCCCACCCTTCCGGGACCTGTTCAGGACATCGTGCTCCAGGAGGGGCCCCGACAGACCCCAAGGCCCGCAAAGGCTCCCGAGCCACCGGAGCAGCCACCGGAGCAGCCACCGGAGCAGCCACCGGAGCAGCCACCGGAGCAATGCAGTCGCAGTAGTAGGGCATTGAACAGTGCAGTACAGTGCCGTAACATTGACGTAACGCGCGATACGGGTAGGTTCACGAACTGGATATGCATGATACTAAGGATAAAGCAGAGGACTCGTGGCATAAAAAAGACATGGAAAAAATCAGGTGGCGGGACAACGCGTCCCGTCCGAATGTCCCCTGGATCGCTGTCGAGGCGTCCCATACATCGTCGCTGCCGCTGCCGACGCCCCTCTCTCCCCACAACCCAAACGCACGGCTCGAGCGACAGAGGTCCTCGCCCCCACGGCCGTGCCCCTCCTCCTGTTGCTATGACGGGGCCACGCGGGACAGAGCGGACCGCCTGAACCAGCCTGACAAAGATGACGACAGCACATCGCATCACATGGCCGGCAGATGCGGCCAGGGCGGCTGCAAGGCTGGTTAATTAACAACAATAACGCTGTTCAGACTGTTGGCAGTTGGCAGTTGAACGCGGTACCGTGAGGCCTTCCCGGAACCGCCCTTGATCGCCCGCTGCCACGCCCCGAGCGCGACCGCCAAGCGCCAACCCGGAGTCCCCTGACGCTGTACGGCTGCGCACCCGGAAACAGTCCCTGGACTCGAAGACGACCAGCTCAAGGCGATTGAGTGCAGGTTACCGCTCACGAAGGGGTCGGCTTCGCGGATCAGCCCCTCTGTTGTTACAGCTTGCATCGCGCGCCGGCCGCCTCTGGGGGTGCCGTCCCAAGCCGCCCCTCGGCGTGCGCAACCGCCACATCCGCACACCGCACACTGGCGGCCGTCCCGCAGGTCGTGGAGCTGTCGACGGCAACGTCATCGCAGCCGGTACTGCCACCGAGGAGGAAGCCCAGGGCGGCCCGCGCCACCCCTACAGGGTCCTCCATAGGGCCCAGGTGATTGAGCGAGGCGAACCTGCAACGGTGCCGGCCGCGGATGTTGAAGGGGTCGGGCCGGGGGCCGGGCGAAGAATGGTGGTGGTAAACTCATCCGGGGCCATCACGGGGTCGACGGGCCTCCCTGGGAACCGCGCCGGGCGCAGACGCACAGGACAGCGCAGGGCCGCGACGGGGACTATTACACTCACCCACACGTGAGGGGCAGTGCCGCTTGCCTCTCCGAGACCGATGGGGTCTGCAACGCAGCCCCCCTCCTTTACCGAACCCCGTGCACGACCCCGCCCCAACGTCCATGTCCAGGCCGTGACACAGCGTGGCACAGCGTAGGGGCCCACACCCGCAGCACCGGAATCTTTCGGTCGGGGTGCGTTCTGGGCTTCGTTCTGGGCTTCATTCAACCCCTTCCATCGTCGACACGCCGGACGCACCTGAACAGCTCCGCCCCGGGCACCAGCGCGGCCACCTGCGCGCCCCACCGCGCCAACCGCGCGTGGAGGCCCTCCTCGCGGCCCACGGCAATCGCCAGCCGACAACCGGTAGACCGCGGGCCCACGGGTCCATCGTGCTGGTTCTGTTGCTGATCAACACAGCCTCCACAACCGCCATCGCCGCTGCTGGCCACGGCCACAGTCGCGTCCGTCGCCGCCGCCGCCGCCGCCGTCAGCTGCTGCCAGGGCCTCCAGGGAGGGGGATCCAGCGCCTCGTACACTCGGGCCTCGTTCTCCGTGGTGCAAGCCAGGGTCAGGGGCGCGGCGGCAGCGGCGGCGCCCAGGCACCCGTCGGCGGCGTCGAGACACCCCCGCCCCTCTGCGGCAGCGCCGGAGGCGGCTGTTACGGGCGGCCAGCCATCCAGTGGCCGCAGTCCGCCGCAGGCCAAGTAGGCGTGAAGAGCCTGGGCCCCCGGGCGCGTATCAGGTAGGCCGCGAGACGAAATCAACACAACCGGCATTCAGGATCCACGCAGCACAAATTGAAGCGAGGAGCGAGGAAGGAGACTACCCGTACGGCAGCACCCATCGGCGCCGGGAGGGCCCGGCGGTTCCTTCGGCCGGTCGTTACTCCTGACCCGACGGCGGGTCGGCCCTCCCTGGAGCTCCTCGCCACCTCCCGCACGTGGCCCGTACACACACGCTCTCGAATCCACATTCAGATTCAGTTGAACCCCTCTATCTCATAGTGCGAATGTGACCCAGCACCGTCCCGCCCTCCCGATGTGCCGCGTGGCAGTTTTTGTCTCCGGCTGCCTACCCGCCACGCTTGTCGCCACCTAGAACCCTAAACCCTCACTCTGACCTGGAGGTGGAAGGTGCTGAAGGGCGGCTTGGAACCCAGGGATGCCTTCGCGCCCGCCAAGCTGGGGAACGCGGACTTCAGGGGAGAGGAGGGAGGCAACGCGGCCGTCCGCAGGTGCGAGCATGGACATGCAGGACAGCACCGCCACCGCCATCACCACAACCACCAAAGCAGCAGTCAGTTCACGGCCACGTCAGTTCAGGCCCGTTCCGTGTGAGGTCAACATCCCCCTGGCATGCCGGTCGTGCATGGCCCGGTCCGGTCCGGTCCCAGCGGAACAGCCAAGCAGCAAAGCGGGCCCGGTCCGGTCACAGCGGAGCACCCAAGCAGCAAGACCGCGGGCAACGAGGCCAAAGCAAAAGCCAACCGGGAGCCCCTTGTCCATGCAAGCCGCTGGCGCCGGCGCCGGAGGGGCGCAGTTCTCTGTCTGCATGCAACCCCCGCCCCCGCGCCCGATATCGCTTTCATTATCTGCGCTTCGGATGCCCCGACTCCAGCGTCGTCCCCGCCGCATACCCACCTGCCGCTTCCGGGCGATCCGCGCCAATACGCTGTCCGGTCGACGACCCGCGGGTCGGTCCACCAGCGATGGCGATGGACCGCATCCGCTGACGGGTAGACGATGTCCCGCGACCCCCGTCTCTGCGGCCCCGGTACCGCTGACTGAGTGACTCCCATCGGGCCGGTCGGGTAGCCCTTGCGACAGGTCCAGGAAGGGCCTTATGACGGGCTCGAATAGGAACATGCCCCTGCGGATGCCGGGTAACCGCAGTAGCAGGTGCCAGCAGCGACATCAGGCGCTGTGGAATGGAGGTATGTCGGTATTTTTGATTTGACATGGATGCGGGGTCGGCCGGGCCCCTCGCGGCTTGTGGGTCACACCTGAAGGTTTTGGGCCGCGCGAGTTGAAGCAGCGCTGCCATGGCGCCGCCGAGGCTGTGCCCAAAGCAGTAACAGTCTGCAGGGGAAGCACAGCATAGGGCGTGTTCTTAACTGCCCGGGACAAACAACAATACATTGAATGCTCCGTAACGGCTATTGTTGGTGGTGGAGGGTAGTGCTGAAGGTGTCCCTCCCTCTCTTTCTGTCTCTCTCTCCCTGTCCCCCATACTAACACCCTAAAACACTGTCCACACACTCAGACGGCATTCTGTTCGTTCGTAGCGCTACCGCCTTGCTCTTTGGCGCGCGTATTCTCTAGGTTGAGCAAGGGGGTAGTAAAAAATCTTTATATTCCGTGTACGGGCATTTGCGCAGCGCTGCCGTGTCCTTCGCATCACGCACGCTGCCGCCAGCTGCGTTCCAGCACCTGCCTTGGATGCCCGACGACTCGACGTAGTCCAGCACTGCGGCCAGTAACTCTTCGGCGGTGAAGGGTGCATCGGGTGTGGGCGCGACGCCGTGGCCGGGAAGATCCAGAGCCACGCAGTGGAAGTGCGGGGCGAAGACTGGCAACTGCGACCGGCAACCCCAGTTGGGTGGATGGTTTCCAGGTAACGACCGACAGCTTTAAAAGAATGGGCAGGTACTCACCATTGGCAGGAATGTGCGTCCATGGAATCCATTCGCATGAAGTAGCAGGAGCAGTGGACCCTGGGTTCCACCCAAATCATGCACTGCCACTGCTAGGCGCCGCATCGCTGCCGTGGGTTGTGTATCTGTATGTGGTCTAGAGATCAAGGTTATAGGAGATTGATAAGTTATGGTAGCGTTTGCAGAACGTACTTGCTCAAAAGGACAGTGAGTTGGAGAGCATCGTCGGCCTCCTTTTCCAGCAACAACGAATACGGTACAACCTTACTTACCATGTTAGCTTCGGCGCTGAATTTCAGTGGTGGTTAACGGTGTCAAACTGCAACCGTTGTGGCTTACGTAATTTGTTGACAGATTACTGCCAATGAACCATCTGGCAAACGCATTCTTGATAAAGCTTGATACATCAACGCATTTGTAAGCGCACCTCCCCGCGCTCTAAAAGCAAACGGCAGGACCGGAGAAGTCGTTGACGACAGTCATACATTATGATTTATGAATAATGTTGAGCTTGCGCTGTGCGGCAATGTGAACGTTGCCAAGCTTGATATTTTGGTATGGCTGTGCAACCCACTAACACTAGGTGCAAGAAGCAATGCAGGTCTCACACGCGGTCGATCGCCCCACGATCCGTCCTTAGGCGATCGGATTGCAAATCCAAACCTCCCGTGCGGGGTTTCGTTCCACCGGGAGCAGTATGGGACAAAGGCTGCTACGTGTTATCAGCTTCGTCGCAGGTGGTCACACCCGGTGGTGTACGCGGGACTGCAAATCTCTGTGTATACTTGGGGCCGTTTGCAGTCGGGAAATCTCCCCATAGACAGATACTTTCAGATTCCTAAGCCAAGTATATCTCTGACCGTAGATACTCCCAAAAAATAAGATAGCCACACTAAGATAGCCAGGCGAGATGGCCATTCGATGGCGCGCCGCCGCCCGCCGCTGCGCCCCACACGTGTTCCCTTACACCGGGCAGGTTGGGGGGCTGCGGCCTCACCCTGTTCCAGCCGCGGCGGGGGACAAAAAACGCCGCGAAACAATGCATGCAGTCGCACCTAGGCAACAGTTAGGCCGCCTTGCGTACAGGTAGGGCGCCGTGCGTTAATCCGAACTTGAGAACATCTCTCACTCTCTCTATGTAATATATAATGTATGGGGTGTTATACCATGCCTTTCGACACACAGCGTTCCCGGGATTTGAACCCGTCACCCATCCGACGGCGGGTGCTGCCGGAGGAACAGCATGTCATCCGAACATTCCACCTCACACCTTGGCAACATGGCCCCACCTTTTCAAACAGACGTGACCAGCAGGCCCACGGAGTGCCACCAAGCCCCAAGAGGCGGACCATCTCGGGGCTCACGTCCCTGCCCGTACACGCGTCGTGGGAGCACGGCATCCTCCAGCAGACCCAACTCCTGACGAGCAAAAGCGGGTGCAGCTCAGCGCCGGCATCCGCTTTTGCTCCGAGCTGCCGCAACTCCGCCCAGGGCCGTCGGCCAGTCCGCTCAGTTATGCCGCCCGAGTACCCGACGACATCTCAACCACGCTCACTGAGAAGGGTGGGACGCGCACATGGGCACACAAAATAAAAACACTGGGGACGAAGAACACTGGGGTCCCTAGGAACCGCCCATCCACAGGGCCCATCGCAGAAACACGGGCTACGCTGAACCTTCGTTGTGTGAAGGCGCTGAGTAGCTCATGAAAGGTCAGCGTAGCCCTTACTCAGCGCCTTCACACAAAGCAGGCTCACCCTTCCGGGGCGGGTGCAGACGCTCCCCACTACTACTCACGCGGCAGCAGTGTACTCACGCGGCACGAGTTGACAGCCAGGGAACCACGCGAGCAGACAGCCCCTCAGAGTGCGGCCCCCAGACCTAGCCCCACCTACCCGACACGCAGGGCCCATTGGCTGCAACGCCACCCCGAGAGACGTGTCTCGCGGGCTCAAAACCCAGCCGTCGACTCTCTCTCTCTCCCTCTCCCGACTTCCCGCGTCCCTCGCCCCCTCCGCCTCATGCGCCCGCACCCACACGCCCGAGCACGCACCGAGCCACCCACGCGCGAGCACTACCACCACACTTGGCTCACACATGCTCCCTGCTGCTAGCTCCCAACGCACGACCCTCGAGAACGAACGGAGGCACCAAAATGCCCCAGACACTCCCCAACGCCTCCCTCACACTACCCCTGGACACTGCCTCCCGCGCTCGGTCTCCCAGCTCCCCCTCCCTTCACTGATTCCGTCACGGCCAGACCTACACGGCGTCACCTACCGGATGCAGGATCCTGATACGGCGAAGGCGCACTCGAAGGCGACTCGAGCTGAGGTCTTGGGGATGCATGAGGATGCGGTAGGCGGTGCGTGGACGTGTTGGCAAACCTAGTGCGGCGCCCCTTCCGATGAGCGATCCTGCAAGCAAAGAAGCAAGGGGTCGGATCGAAATGTTGGAGGGCAACTGTGCCGCTGCGTATGTAGGTGCTGACGTACGTACCTCCGCGCAGCAGACAGGCAAGACCATCCACCCACGGAGCCGCTGGCCATGACCGGAATCGTACATGCATGCCGCGGACCTACCTGCTAACACGCACCACCCTTACTACTTGAAGGTCGCCGTCGGCACTGTCCGGCTCCCTCATGACGTCGCGTCCTCGGCATGGGCTGACGTCGGACAGCGCCGCCTCGATACCGGTGGCGGACCGAACGAAGGGACAAAGGTGGCGCAGGTGTCAAGTCAGCAATCGGCATGGTAGCGCGTGGAGCAATGTCGCACACACACATACACGCACATACCCCGATATGCGCCCTACGATTTTGCTGCGTTCGTTTGCTGGCTGTCCTTTCTTGAGCTGTAGTTGCGCTGTTCGGTTTGCTGTACTTTGGCTGTAGCTGTTGCTGCTGTCGGTTTGTCGTTTGAGTCGGGGATGCGAGCGCAAATTCACTTGCCGAGACTGTTGAGGAGGTGACGTGCCTTGCATCACCCACCCGTTAGGCCGCCTTGAGACCCGTGCCGCGCGTTGGACCGCGTATGGTGGACGAGCAGGTCCGCCTTGAGTGCTTTGCTGTGCTTTGGTCTGACCTTGAGCGCATCGTGGACTTTCAGGTCCACCATCTGCATCTCAGGGTGGCAGCGAGGGAGGGGAAGGGAGGGAGGCGTTGTCGTGGGGGCGCAACCAGGTGACGTAATGCGCAGAATGCTCGAAACCGGAAGCTCACCTTTCAAAGGCGCTGTTCAGCCACGGCCAGAATGAAGTCCTTCGACTGGGCCCAACGCAAGACTTCCGAGAGCATGTTGAGCTGAACGCTTACAGTATGGAAAGCACACAGCAAGCTAATTGTAAAGAGTTGAATTTATGATATAATGCATCATACAGGAAGAATATGTAGGGAGACAGTGTTTCGAGACAATTAAAAAGAACTCAGCGTGGAGCGAGGGTGAAGCAAGAAAAGTCCATGAGAGCTGGTATTACAGAGACTAACTAGACCTGCAGCTTAGTGGTGAAAAAGAAGGCCCGCCGCAGGTTGACATAGGAAATGCAATGTACGAAAGCAGCTGCGAGGCTTTCGGCCGTGCAGATGCCGGCTTCTCTGTCACATGATCCTGTCTTACGAGATGCTACTGCTGGTTCGTAATCACTACTGGCAATCGCACATGTCTGACAAGATGACAAGGTCGGTACTGCTCTGGGTTGGGTTCATGGCAAAACCATGGGTTGAGTTGCGGGCCAGAGCGGCCCTAGCACCTTTACACGCAGCTTGCGGATCAGCGATAAGCCCAGCTCACCAATTCTTTGCTGGATATCACTGGATAACACTGAAGACCGGGCGAAGGAGCACTGGGAATGGCACATGCCTGACCAGCTGACAAGGTCGGTACTGCTCTGGTTGGGTTTATGCATACGGTAAACCATGGGTTCAGTTTCGGCGCACGCGCGATCCCACCACGCAGCTTGCGCATAGCGATAAGAACAGATCGCCTAGTGTTTGCTGGATGACGCTGAAAACCGGACGGGAGTTCGACGGATGGCCCGGCCTGTGGGCTGCGCCTCGGGCCTCTGGGCACAGCCAACAACCTTGGCATTTGTCACGGCGGACCTCCTACTGCCTTGCGCCGTCTACGCTAGAAGATATGCTGCGTTCTGCTCCTTCGTTTCGCTCCACTGCACTACAAAAATAGGGAGCTGGGCGTGCTGCCCGCAGCTAGCCGCCCTATCAGCTCTTCAGCCTACCGATTTTCGCTCACATCAATCCTTAGCTATGGTTTCCCTGCAAATTGTGCTGCGGGGGCTCCATGACGCCCTCCCGATGTCCAAATGTGGGGTGGGTGGCGACAGGCAAGCCGCCATGAAGGCTGCCAGGTTACATGTACAACGGGTATGCAGGAAAGAGTGTTAAAAGCACACATCAGAGAGTCTGGAGGTAAGGGCGGCAGGGTCCGCCTGTTCCATGCACGCTACGGTTGTGCTGGCCACCACATCCCAGAGGACGCTCTCCAGGGCAAAATGGATCATGTTATAGTTGGTGTGGCCATCAAAGTCTCAGAAGTTGCTATCCAGAACATTTGCAAAAGATGCTGTAATCGTGTTGGCCTCCGCCACATTGTACAAGAGGTTGCCATCCAAAACAAGATGAGCAACGAAAATGGATCATATCAAGTAAACTTAAGTGCGGCTTGCGGGGCTTGGCCTTCATCTTTTATACTTTATCTTCGTACTTCCGAGTCTGGCCATAAGTATCGGATATTTTCGAACCTGTTAATTGAAAGGTGTTGAGCGGGACGCGCACTTGTTTTCGACAACTCCCAACTGTAACCGCCGCACGACCAGACGCGAACTGCGCGAACTGTGATGACTAGCTCATCATACAGCGGTGTCATTTGTGGCAGGCAGCTGCACTCCCCTGAGCTTCGGCAAGAGACAGTGCCATGGGGGATGACTAACTCTTATCCGTGCACGACGCACGACAGCAGGCGCTAAGACCCAAAGCCAGCACTGGTGAGCAACTCGTCCGGTGATGTGGCATCCCCACTACCGTGCTCATCCGTGCAGCACCTGAGCGCGTCCTGGAGTGGGTCAGCCGCTGGCGGCCAAGGTCCGAGGGGTACGTCGCGGCCAACGCGCTCACGTAGGCCGCACAACTGTGGAGCTGCACCTGCGCGCCCCCATCCCCAGCTCCCCGTCTCACGCGGCCCTGCTGGCCAAGGCGTGTCTGTGGCCCTACCTGAGTTCCAACAGGGCCTGACTGCAGGTACGATGGGTACGGCGAGTGCGGCGAGGCCTGACCTTTTTGAAGGGGGCCACCGACGGGGTCAAGTGGGACTGCGGTAACTGATATCCATATTGCAGGCGCATCTTGCTACCAGGTACCAGCCCAAACCGGGTTACCGATTCATGCCGTGTAGGGCCGTGCATGCTATTAAGTCGGTGAAAGGTAAGATGTACCTCAGTCAGCCGGCATCAGTGGGACCTGGGAAGTCCTCTGCGTCCGTGAAATAGCTCTTCAACTTGAGGATGACCCGCGGTAAGGGCTCATGCGTTCTAGGCAAGAGAGGCAACGCACTCTCCCAAACACCTGCTCACAAACGGGCCACTCACCGCCGAGCACACGAAGGTTCGGGCGCGAAGCGGAGGTTCCGTCCGGCACGTGAGGAGGCACGCGTGCTCCGCGAGGCGTCTCTTGGCTGCGCGGCGAAAGCGGCGAGGCTCTGCAGTGGCACCTCGTTCAGTGTCGACTGAACATGGAGGGGTCAAGAGACGTCGACGTGTGCTGCTTTCACCTGCAAGGAGTACCGTAATGCACTGGTGAACAGAGGCCCCCGCAACAGGGCCTCTGCAAGCCCATGGCGTGGGGCGTGGAGGCGAAGGAAGCTCAATATCTGCTAGTTGCCCGGATCGTTCCCCAAAAGGAAGCAGGGATGGTGCGCTAGGCGCCGTCGGAGCTGCGTGTAGGGCTGCCACTCAAGCCGTTTACGGTACGTAGGCCAACCAGCATGACGGGCGCAAACGCAGCGACGGTAATAGCATCATTTACGTCGCAGCCAGACAACCCGGCGTATTCCGTATCTCTAGTGGCTTACTTTAGTGGCTTACAGGTAGGAATGTCCGACCCGACCCACATGAAATATCGTATCGTACGGCAAGCGCTCACTGGTACCCACTCCCTTCCCCTCCCTGGATGACTTCCGCGCGCCTACCCTCGCGTACCCCACCGTACTCTTATCGTACCCTACCTGACGACACGCCCACCTCAGCACGCCACGTTCCAACCCACATGCCTCTCGAGGGCCCACATCGTCCTCGCCCAGAGACGAAATCGTGACACGATAAAACCACGACGCATGAAACGAACTGCGACACCTACCTCGAGTGCACCGGGGCACCGATCAAAGCGTGAGCGCAAGGACGCCTCCCGCGGATACACGCAGCGCGCGACGTCACGCCGGGGCCAGCCCCTCTCCGAACACCGTGGCCGGCAAATGCCGCCTGCCACGGGGTCGTACTCACCGGAGCCTGCCGTTCCGGTGCCTTCATCATCGCGCCGTCCTTTTCCTTGTCGAAGAGCCCAATCGTAACGACCGCATATGAATATATTGTGGCTGAAGGATAGCAAAAGCACAAACTGCTGGACTTGGGGAAGATTCTTACCATATCGAGGACTGACAACACACCGACGATTTAAGGCACCCGGCGGCAAACAAATGAACCCCAACCAGCCCACATACCCCGTGGGCAAGCTTCGCAGATGACGTGTACCAAAAAGAGGCGCCAGGGCACTGCACCAACGTGTCCATTCCGCTTCTCGAACTCTACAACCGTGTAAACCCTAGGCGCCTTCGCACATTCACCTGCACCTAGCGCCCTTGTAGCCCCCACAAACCCAATGGAACCGAGAGTACACTAGGGCGGCCATGATGGAGTACGGGGCCACCGGCGAGCTGCACTAATATAACATTGAATATGTGATGACGCTGCCATTGCATGAGGCTGACCGGGTCCTCATGGCGCCAAACTTATCCGCCCAGAAACTGCAGCACAGGTACGGCACGGCACAGGCCCGCTATGGCCCCCCCCGGGGTGACCGACCGCATACCTGGCATGACCCGTGGGACGTCATCCAGCGACAGCAACACTAGCCCCGAGCGCTCGTCCGCCTCGGGGTCCACGGGTCATCAGCGCAACTGGGTCCGGGTTGTCCAGCCCTACGTGAGCGGGGCTCTGGGCAGGGGTACACCCAGCGCGCGCAGTGCCTAGGGGGCAACCGCCCCTCCCAGGGGTATCCTACAGTTACTGCGACCGCCACCACCACCACCACCTCTTACCACCACCATCACAATCACCACCACAGTTCCCATCGCGACCAGCTGGTCCACGGCTACCATCTCAAGACCGGGGAGGAAGGAACCACAGCTGCTTCCAGGGCGCTGGCGGCGAATCCACGGGAGGTAACTGTTGTCCCTGGTATTCAATAATGTGGACCTGGTTCGCCGCCGCTGTACTCCAGCCAATCTGGCCGGACGGCGCCCCGCCCCGCCCCGCCCGCCAGTGGGATGAGGGCATGGCACCCATGAGGCGACGGGGATTGCGCCGTGTGGGAGGGAGCTGCCCGCAGGGAGCGCGCCGCCGCGGCCCGGCGACGAAGCTTGAGGGATACAAGCTTGCCCCCGTAGCCGTCCCCGGCCCCCACTCCCCAGTCAACAGTCAGCTGGACATCCCAGCGCGTCGACGTCATAATCGTTGTTAGGCAGGTCCGATTTGCCAGTGCACCCCTTTCCTGCGCATCCCATCCGGGTGGCTACCCGTACCACCGCCGCACCAAGCGCCTGACCGGGCAACACTGTTCTTTTGCCGTACAAGACCCCAGGCAAGACAGGCATCGAGAGGGCTTTCGATAATGGACACGGCAGGTCCAGACCTCACGAGTTGACACACCGACCCACGCACACACAACCTACACCGGTCACAACCAACCCCTTCCTGGCATTGCACACACAAGCACGCGCGCAGAGGGCTACCTGGCCCATGGCCCCAAGCTGCTACAGCCGCAAACGAGATGCCCTTGCGGCACAAGTACCAACGTCGGCAAGCACGTGTCGCGCACCGCACACACAATCCGGTGGGCTTCTCATTAAACACAATCCGCCAGCGCATGGTCCATCAACACACCACAACGGGGCGCCAGGCACCAGCCCACCCCGTCCGCTGCGGGCCGCTGCACAATCGGCTGCACAATCGTACAGAAATGTGTCATGACATGCCGTACCAGGTGTCGTACATTTGGTACACTTGATGTTCGGATGCAAACTGTACGCCGCAAAACTACAAACTGTACATAGCATCGGTCGGACCGAGGGTGCTTGCGGACCCGCGTCTGCTCCCTCGCGAAGGCCGCAACGGAAACGGAGCCCCCGAGACCGACATCTGAACGACCTCTTAACTGACCCAACCAATCAGCCAGCCAATCAACGACTACACTTCTCTCCAATCAGGCCGCAGCCAAAGCAACTGCCTGCGGATGGCCCCACCATCAGGCGCCTCAACACCGCTGACATACCACAAGCCGCCGGGCCACACCTCGGCTGTGGGTCTCGCCGCCCTTGCCTCTAGTTATCACTATTTTACAACAAAGAAGGATTTCCCCAGTTCCGTAGTAGGCAGTCAGCTTTTGAAATCCAACGACATCGGCGGCCGCGAGACGGCAGCCTGCCCACTTCAACGAGATAAGGTCGGGGATTGCACAACGAAGGGACGCCCTCGCCAGGGTCGCTAATCTCTTCAAGGCACGTTAGCCAAGGAGTCAGGCCAGGGACATATCTCGGCAAACCGAAATGAAATCGTTGAAACGGAGAGCGAGCCTCTTCTCAACGCTGCCAGGGGCTGCCGGGGCCGGGCGGCAGCGCCGGCGCGGGCGCGCGGCACTCGCCCTCCAAGCCTTCTCACCTCCGGCACCTTTTCACCTCGGCACCCCAACGCTGCATCGGTCGAAACAGTCTTCACTGCAAGACGCAATTCGCGTCTGCGAGAACACACACGCTTCATGAGCAAACCAGGCCACCGTCTAGTATCCACAATGGACGGGGTTCATCCGCCTCGCCCCACATTCAACACACAAATACACCAACTGACAGACAGACAGACAGACAGACAGACAGACAGACAGACAGACAGACAGATGCTCAAGCCCAGGCCGGAATCCTATTCGTCCCGGGTTCAACTCCACGCCACGATGGACCACATCGTGACTCGGCGAAGGAACAAGTCCACGCTGTAGCCGGCTCGACTCGTGTACGCACAGCAGCGATCCACTGTACCGGGGTGCCTCACTTCACACCAGAGAGCGCCCCAGCAGAGGGGGTTCGGAGCAGTCGCCAGGACGCCGCGGTACAGGTACGACATTTTACTTCCCTTGGTAAACCCCAACAACTCATCAGAGGTCAGCCAGTAGCCTGACTCCTTCGCGCACGTGGCATTGCCGTGGCATTGCCGTACACGACACTGTGGCGGCGCCGCCGCTACGGTGTTATAATCTCTTCTCTCCCCGCGCCTGAAGACAGCGCGAAGCGCGCAATCGGCCTTTCGTTTCCTCCCCGCGCTGCTTGCATCCCCCGTCGAGCGGGCCGCCGCCTCCGCCGCCGCCGCCGGGGGTTAAAGGCGGGAGGTCGCTGTCCGGACGGACGTACCCATTGCCCTACCCGACCTCCCCGCCACCTCCGCCAGCTCCACCCTCCCGATGGTCATGCCGCTCCAGCGATTAGCTCGACGATCGCAGGCGCGTGGCCGACCCACCGATAGTCAGCCGCCAACCGCTGTGCGCCGTACACCTCCCCGCGCCCCGTTCCTCTTGTATCTGGCTCTCCGAATATCACACAACCATCGAAGATGCTTCCCTCTCCTGCGCTGCTGTGGGGGCGTTTCTCTCCTCGCCCTAGGGGTACAGGGCATGCTGCATCTGCCGCAGCATCTTCGCTCGTGTACGCTCCAGCAACTGTACGGCTCTGTATGATCACATCCGTAGTACATGGCGATATGGCTCAGTGCTCCTCCATGGTCGCGGTCAGCACCACCGGCTCCCGCTTTGACGTGGCACTGCTGTCATCGCCGTACCCGTGACCGTTGCTGCCGTTACCGTTACCGCCGTCGGGCCCAACCGACACAAGGATGCCGCCGTCGACGCCGCTGGGGTGCTGCGCAAGGTGCGCTCTGCCCAGCAGGTCGGAGCGCGCCGCCGCCGCCGCCTCGGCGGAGGCAGCCTCCTCTGCCGTACGCACCGTGACGACGCCATCGGAGTTGAGCGACAACACCAACTCGGTGCCGGTGGCGAACTTGCGATGCAGTACGGCGTCCGACAGCGGGTCGTCCACCAGCCTGCGTTGTACAACACCACACGCACGCCACCACACGGTTACGCGCTGCCCTACTCCCGCCCGAGGACGCTGGACAAATAGAAGGTCGGCACCCCCGCTCCGTGTCTTCCTCGCACACAGACACGTTTCCGCCGCCGCGATCTCGTCAACACACACACACACGCACACACACGCGCTCACACACCTGAGACATGACCGATCGGATGACAGCGGGGTTGTGACGCCCTCACACCTACCGTACGATGGCCTGACGCAGCGGCCGCGCGCCGTACTCCTCGCTGTAGCCCTCCGCGATGATGTGCTCCATGAGCGGCGCCGCCACCCGCACCCGCAGCCCCCGCTCGCCCGCCCGCAGGACCGTCTCCTCCATCAGCAGACCCGCGATAACCGCCACGTCCGACCGCTTCAGCCGCTGGAACACCACCGTCTCGTCGAACCTGACCGCCACCCGGGGGAGCCCATCATCAGGATATGCGCCTGTCTTGCGGGAGACCCAAATCGTGCCATGCCGCGGCAACAGGAAGAGGCACACCAGACCCACCCGCAGGCCAACTTGGCCGCCGGTTTCCGGTCTCGCGACTTAGCTTCCCCACACATACACTGCAGCCGTCCCTTACGGTTCACCAGACCCACCCGCACGACCCCACCCGCGAATCCCGCGAACCCCCACACCTGTTGAGCAGCTCGGGGCTGAAGAAGGAGCGCACCTCCCCCAGCACATCCTGCTTGAGTTTGTGGGCGGCCGAGGCGGCCAGGACCGAGTCGTCCGCGATCTCCCCCGCGCGGCTGAACACGCCCGCGTTGCGAGAGGCCCCACCGGCGGCGATGATGCGCGAGCCGATGTTGGAGGTCAGGATGATCATGGCGTTCTTGAACGACACCACCCGGCCCTGCAATGGTGGCCATGGGAGGATGAGATTAGGAGACGTGGTCGTCTGTGCGAAGCTGTCATGGGGAGGCCTATATAGCCGTTTGGGTGACCGGGGCGGAAGGGGGCGGTTGGAGCGTATGGGGGGATCAAGGGCCCGCAAGGGTCATCAGGTGGCACGTCGCGCAAGTCGACGCCCTGCGGCAACACAAGGCTCGCGGAGCCGCGTTCAGAGGTCTGGAATGGCACATTTCCGTCATCATTGAGCTGGCATAGCTCAGTTGGATAGAGCACCCGTTTAGTAAGCGGGAGGTCTCCAGTTCGAATCTGGATGTCAGCACATTTAATCTAGAAGTACATTTTTTGCAAACATTGGAATATAAAAAATTAAAAGCTCCATGTTCAACGATTTGGCAATGCTTGCGTTTCCGCTGTTATGTTGCTTCAAGTGTGTATTTAAGCTTCCCAACCCGACCCAACTGAACAAGATCTTCACCACCCTGAACATCAACTGGGGCTGGAATGAGGAAAATACTAATACCCATACCAACCTGCAATCACGCACATGGCTAGTCACGCTGTATAGTGCTGCACCTACGCACACCCCCGTCCAGCCACCCACCCACCCACCCGCCCACCTGCGAGTCGGTCAGGCGGCCGTCCTCCAGGATCTGCAGCAGCAGCGCGAACACGTCCGGGTGCGCCTTCTCAATCTCGTCGAACAGCACCACCGAGAAGGGCCGCCGCCGAATCGCCTCCGTCAGCTTGCCGCCGTCGCCAAAGCCCACATAGCCCGGCGGCGCGCCCACCAGCTTGGACACGCTGTGCCGCTCCATGTACTCCGACATGTCCAGCCGCAGCAGCGCGTCCCGGGAGCCGTAGTACTGCTCCGAAAGCACCTTGGCCAGCTCCGTCTTGCCGACGCCTGACGGGGAGGGGGCGGGGCGAGGAGCCGCGGGTGGGGGCCTCAGGGAAGCGTCCGAGATCACTTGTGCGCCCGGGTGATGAGGAGGTTGCTGGACGTGAGAATCTCATCGTTGGGCGGATGAGCTGGACTCGCACCGCTCGTGTCGACAACAGGCAAACCTGCCCCCCACCTCGCATCATCACCAACCACCCCCTCGTGTCCGTGCGGGGCTTGCCTTCCTGAATATTGATTGCTGAGCCCCCCTCCATCTCGCTCATCCCTCCCCTCGGCTCGCTGCCCCCGCCCGCCCTCACCCGTGGGCCCCACGAAGAGCAGCGAGGCCACCGGTCGGCGCGGGTCCTTGAGGCCGCAGCGGGCGCGGCACAGCGCTGTGGCGATGGACTCCACCGCGTCCTCCTGACCCACCACGTGGTGGCCCAGCTCGGTGCGCTGCGGATTTGGGAAGGAGCGAGGGGGGCGAAGAAGGGTGAGGGGAGAGGAGTGGCTCAAGCACAGAACTTTGTGAAGATGTGTGGAGATGTGTGGAATGGAGTGGAGGGCTACGTTGCCGTGTGACCGTGCGGTGATGGCGGGGCAGGCGCGTCGGGCACGCGAGGGCGGTCGCGGCAACCAGTCATTCAGCCGATTGCCAAACCCAACCCGACGTCCACCCCCCCCCCCATGCACCCTCCACCCTCACACACATCCCACCCTCCCCCGCACCATGTTGAGCAGCCGCTCCTTCTCGTCGTCGCTCATCTTCTCCACGGGTATGGACGTCCACGCGGACACGATGGCCTCGATGTCCTCCACCCCCACCACCGGCAGCACCGACCCGTCACACGACGGCCCCGCCAGCTCCGACCGGTAGTCCATCTCGCGGCGCCGCAGGATGACGGCCTCCTCGTACAGCCCGTCCTTGACCGCCTCGTCCTTGGTGGCCAGAACCTAGGGGGGTTGCAGGGCGGACAGTGGTGCAGGCATTGGTGGAGACAGGGGCAGGGGGATTAATTGCCACAAGGCGGAACGGGACCCCGGGGTTAATTAGGAAAGAAACACAGACAGACAGACGCACGCACGCACCCACCTGCAGGTACTCGTGCAGCTTGGGGTGGTCCCGTCCCTCCCGGAGGGCCCCCACCGAGGGCACCAGCGCCATGTGCGCCTGCTGCCGGGCGCGGGCCTGGCGGGCGGTGTACGCGGCGATGCGCGCCCGGCTGCCCGCCTCGTCGATGAGGTCGATGGCCTTGTCGGGCAGGAACCGGTCCGCGATGTACTTGTGGGACAGGGCGACGGCGGCCGCCAGGGCCTCCTCCGTGTAGGCGCACCGGTGGTGCCGCTCGTAGCGCTCCTTGAGGCCCTGCGGGGGGGAAGGGGCGGCGGAGGAACAGGGGTGGTAGGAGGAGGCGGACGAGGACGGGGCTGGACCGGGCGGGAGGAGGAGGGGAGAGCGGAGAGGCCGGCCGCCAGGCCATCAGTAGGCCGAGCGGCCTTTCAAGGGCTTGGGCGATGGCGGTGCGCGTGAAAACACGGCGAGGGCCGTCCGGTAACACTGAAGGCTGTGGCTGTCACCGATGACCCGCGGGATCCACAGTGCCCTACTCATTAGATACACAAAATCACGCCAAGGCGGAACTCGGCGCCCGCATTCCCAACCCCTGCCATCAGGATGGCCCCTCGCCACCCGCCCACATCCCGCCCACCCGGCCCACCATGAGGATCGCCATGGTGGCCTCGGGCGAGGGCTCATCGATGGTGATGGGCTGGAAGCGGCGCTCCAGGGCGGCATCCCGCTCAATGTACTTTCGGTGCTCGTCCAGGGTGGTGGCGCCGATGACCTGGAACTCGCCGCGGGCAAGCGCGGGCTTCACCAGGTTGGCGATGTCCAGTCCGCCGCCGCCGCCGCGACCCACGCTGCCCGCGCCCACCAGCGTGTGGATCTCGTCGATCCTGAGGGGCGGCGGTCGGTGGCAGGTGGGCACACACCAGCGGGAGGAGGGTTGCTGATGTGAGCATCCGATGGCATCCTCCTGCACCCCTTCTGCGTATCCTCCTGCGCTAGTTCAGCGGGTCTGAGAGGCCGGACGTGGCGCCCGCCCTCCCGGCTCTTCTCCCCCCTCCCGCATCTTCTCCCCTGCCTCCTCCCCCTCCGTCTCACATGAGGATGATGTTGCCCGCCTCCTTGACCTCCGCGATCAGCTTGGTCACCCGGCTCTCCAGCTCACCGCGCTCCTTGGCACCTGGCACAGCACACGTGGCATACACACCGGTGGTCCGCACACGCGACACAGGTCACCACCTCGCAACACACACGCACATTGCCATATGCACACACACGTGATCTCGAGTCCACCCGCACATCGCAACCGTACCCACCCACCCACCCCCACCACAGCCGCAGCGCATCCCCACCCACCCGCAATGAGCAGGCCCACATCCAGCTGCAGGATACGCTTCGAGTGCAGGAACTGCGGCAGCGGCGCCCCGTCCAGCGAGTTGTGGCGGTGCACGATGGCGGCCGCCAGCCCCTCCGCGATGGCTGTCTTGCCCACCCCCGGCTCCCCCAGCAGGATGGGGTTGTTCTTGGTGCGGCGAGCCAGGATCTGGACCACGCGGCCCACCTCGCGCTCGCGACCCACCACCTGCGGGGGAGTGCGGGGAGGGGCGGGGGATAGGAAATTGGTAGACATATTTATACTGCGCGGGGGGGGGTGCGGGGCGCTTACACACAGACACGCTTACACATACACACACATACATTCACGCGCGCGTCAGTACTTGACGAGGGGGGGGGTCTAGGAAATTGGTAGACATCTTTATACTGCTGGGGTGGGGTGGGGTGAGGTGTTCGCCGTCCGGCTCTTCACAGCTGCAACAACGAAGTCAGGAAGATCTGTTCGCGCTGTCGCGCCCCTAGCTGGCTCCTTTCCACACAGCGGGCGCGCTCCAAAACGGCTGCCCTGACTGCACCTCGCGATGTCCCGGAGGCCGCCCCTCCCTCCCCCGGGCTGCCGTTGCTGCCCCCCGCCCCCTCGGGGGTTGTGTTACAAAGGGCAGGGGAACAGCAAGACACCCCCACCTCGCCATCTACTGTCACACCCCTCCCCCGCCTCATCACCTTCCTCGCACCTTCCTTGCAAAACCCCCCCTTGGTAAACCTTCCCTGGCACGGCCTTCCTAAGGCATGGGTCGCGCTCGGCCCTTCCAAGGCCACACGTTCAGAGCCCCGCAATTTATCCCCTTCACCCGCCCCTTCGCCCTCCCCTTGCCGCGTCTGCATGAAAGGTGGCACCTCGCCTCAACCCCTCCATTCCCTCCCCCTCCCCCCCAACTCCACTCCTCCCCTCGTGTCAATCGCCTCTCCCCTCCCTCCCCAGTCCCTCCCATAGGTGGCAGGCAGGTACCCAACAGCGGCCGACAGCTCACCGGGTCAATCCTGCCCGCCCGCACTTCGGCGCACAGGTCCTTGCAGTACTCCTCAGTCATCTTGGGACCCTCCTTGGCGCCCCCGGACTGCAGGGAGGGAGGGAGGGGAGAGCGGAGGGAGGCGCTGAGACCAGCGGGGGGACCAGGCGCCGGGGAGATTCGGGTGAAGGGAGGCGGGCGAGCGCACGCGTGCGTGTGTGTTGTTAAAGGAAACTGAGCCGCGAGAAGCATGTGCATAAAGATAACTGAGAAGCATGTGTAAGTGTGTGTGATCGGGCGAGCTCTGGGTGTCGGGGGCCCAACCCTATCCTACCAACCCAACGCACCCCCACCAGGCGGACCCAGTTCGCATCGACCGAACGGAGGAGGATGAGTGAGCGAATGGGTGGGCGGCTTGACCTCGGGAGGAGTCGAGGACTGCCACGGTGATGGCCGGGACCAACCGCGAGGCACAGCGGTGGCTGCTCTAAAGAGACGGGTGCTGCCGACGCACGGAGCGACTTCGAACCACTGTCGGCGACATGATAACAGGGCCAGGCCCCTCCGCGACTCAACGCCCCTCCCGGCACCAAAATCCAGCCTTCCCGTCGGAGCGTGTGTGTTGGGCTGTAGTGGCATGTGGCGGGTTGCAACGGACGACCGCAGCTTGCCGGTCGCACCTGCTTCTTCTTGGCCTGCTCCGCGTCCGTGTCGCCCTTGAGACGTTTGGACGCCTCGGCCTTCAGGCCGTCCACGTCCACGGACAGGCTGGAGGGCAGGGCGGGGTGCAGGGGCAGGAGAGATGACGAGGGGCCGCCGCGTGGGGTGCAGGGGGGTGGGTGCAAGCAGAGGCAAACCAGAGGAAGATGTCGCGGAAGGGACGGGTGGTGTCGCTACTCCTGTCTGTGCCACATAAACTAGAAAATGAAAATACCCAGCTGTGTGACTCATGTTGTGGAGTGGCAAGCGCTTCGACCCACTACGTAACGGTTCGGGACCGGGCCGGGATGTTGCACGTGCGCCCAAATTGGACCACCGATGGACAATTCACAGGCAAGGAAAGGATTACATTTTACGAAAAGTATGGGAAAGTCATGGCCGACACGTCCCGTTCGTGGGGATTGGCAACACCGGGAAGCTACCGTCAAAGCTTCAAGCAGTCACACGGACAACACGTGACGCTGTAGGTTTTGTGATATACCATCCGCAGCTGTGTCGTGATGTACATTCACCACAGACGTGGCACCGTGGTGCCTCCAAGCACTCACGAGTGAAGGACGCGCTTGCCGTTGCAGTCCGGCATTGCGAGCATTGCCAGAAGAATATGCTCTGGTGAAATCCAGTTGACGTTCGAGCGCTTGCATTCCTACAATTTCAGTGCCGAGGTTGGCAGTCAGCGCAAAGCCCTTGTAGGCGGTAGACGGTATACGGAATGCCACAACAGGCACGCAATTGAGTATTTAAAGTACCATCAAATAGCATTTTGCAGCGTCGATCGCGAGCCGTGATGAGGGTAATGTTCCGAAAGTGCGCGCAACATCGCGGAGAACCTACGTGAGTTGCCGCCTCGAACATCTTGCGAACCTCGCGACTGAACGGTATGCTCTCGCCATGGCTTACGGGCCTTTTGCGCCCGAAAATGGCCTCCACGGTAGCCCGCGCGCGCTCTGGCGTCACACCGCTGTTCAAGTAACCATTCTTGCTTAGGCTCTCCTCCGTAACCAGGCCCAAAAGGATGTGCTCAGTGTTAACCTGTTTGAAAACAATTGTGTTAAATGGCCGCGTGATGGGACACACACCTTTGGAAGACGTAGCGACCCCTTGCGCGCGCACCTCATTGTGCCCAAACGCCTTGGCCTCCGCTTGCGCAATCATGACGGTCTTGATTGACCGCTCGGTAAAGCGCTCAAAGACAGCTTGCACCTTGACGGCTTGGCGCCGACTTACGGAGAACCGTTGCGGCCGTGGGAGCTTGGAACTCAACTGCAGCGCCGGGCGCTGCGTTGCGACGGTCGACGAAACGGAAGTGCCCATAAACAGGCAAGCACGAGGAACTTGACGAATACATCTTCCAACCAGGGCCCGAGCCCCTCCTGCCGAGCGGGACCTTAGCTCGAGAGAGAGAGGCATAGTAATGAAATATGCAGACAGGTGAGTTTTGTAGTTACCAAATGAATACCTTGTTAGACAACTACTGTTTGAATTTCAATACAAGCGAGACGAAATACGTTTTACTTGCGATGCCGGAAAGAAATCCCGACACCACAATCTACCGTACTCGTACGGATGATTTGACAAATGCTGCTTTTTGCCGAGAGTGGACGAGTTACGGTGTGGACCTTACACGTCTACTGGCGCGCAAAGATGGTGGCATGATTGCGACAATTAGCTTATGTCGCGCTTGATTATTTCAAATTTTCAACACCGAGTCGCTCCATTGGTTATGTAATGACACTCATACTCATTCATTCTCAATTCTATAACTAACGTTATCCTTCACATGTCTTAGACAGAGCTATAGACTATGCTTACGGCGATACCGTTGCCATCGTGACTATCGAGACCCTGGTCCATGTGTTGTATACGCTGCACAGAAATTTGCGGTGGCGTATGATTTTGTATACCTGGGATGTGTTTGTTATCAGATTTGTTGTCAAGAGCCACCAAATATACACAGTACCATAAACGTCGTAGCGCAACGCCGTTGGTTGATGAAGTGCGACTGTGCGAGAGTTCCGGAATTACTTTACCATGACGTGCTCTGTAACCCATCTGATTACGCTGAAACCGATTTTTAACCTTGTGTGCTCTTTAAGGGATAGACTTTCTCCCTTAGACGTTTTCGACCCTTAAGCCACGTGCGTCTTCAGCTTCCGCAACCTCGCAGTCACGTTCCGCCAACGAGCTGTGCCGCTAACCGTTCGGTATCACTCCGTTGGCGCAGTGCGATGATGAGTTGTGGGAATGACTCCTCTAGTTACACAGCGTTAAACACCACTGCTCGGCGCAACCAGAGCGGGCCAGCCAATGTCTCAACCACATCAGCACGTGCAGCTGCCGGCGTTCTGCTATTTCGGCGTCCCCGCAGACGAACCGCACATCATCTAGCGGGCGGCAACATCCGGCGACACACCCGCACATCCTTTTGACCGCCCCAGGCGACCAGCCTTTTGCCGCACCCGCCTCTATAGCACCACCGGTCTAGGGTGTAACACCTGCCGCCAGTTCTGCGTCCCGTCAGGCCAGGATTGCGCCAAGGGTCTGCCACCCTGACTGAGCCGCTCAGGGCGCACAAAGAGAGGGGATACGCCCTGAGGAGGAGAAGCACGCCAGTGTGAACGGTTCCACACTAGGGCTGACCCTAGGCTGTGACGTCTTCAGACGAGTAGTCGTAGCCGAACATCCTTCCCAGGACCTCGCAGGAGCCCCGCCACCACCGTCAACAGTCTCCCGCCGCTCGGGAACTCCAACGCGGGCGCCCCTGGAGTCTGTGTTATAATGTCTGGTTTGCGAAAGTAAAATCGCAAGGCCGTGATCGTGGTCAGTCCCGATGACGGTGTCCGGTGGTACCGCGGCGACCAGCGGGAGCCCCGCAAGGGGAGCACCGGAGCAGCAGTGGAGGACACAGGCAGCAGGAACATTTCAGGAAATTTGAGCATGAGGCGCAAGCTTCACGGATATCCGTCGGCCGTTCCATGCAATCCTACCGAAAGCAGAGCAGGCATGCGAGTACAGGCAGGCACGCGAGCAAAGAGTTCGCAGTTGGTAAGGCAGCAGATTAGCTGACGAAGGCATACATGGATACTTGGTCCGCAAGCACTGCGTTCCGCGACTCCCCCAAACCCAGGCACGCAGGCGTGTCAGGTGTGCCATCATGTAAAGAGCCGAGATGTATGGCGTGACAGCGCGGGTGTGCCTAGCGTTCTGCGCCGCGCAGCAGACAGGTGTCTTACGTCGGGATCCTCATCACCGCACGGGCGAATTTTTAGGGCGTTCTGCGGATCGATTGGCCACATGACGGCGGTAAGTAGGTTGCGTCCTGTAACAGGTGTCCGGGCGGTGTACGTACTCTCGCAAGTATCTTGTGTGGCGCTGTGCCGTACCGGCCAGGGAGACTCGTTCAAACAACGATGGGCGCTTCACTTACTCCCTCATCGGCGTCGCCGTCTTCTGCTAACTCTGTCGAAGAGACTCCCCGGTGCTGCATTTGGTAAGACACCACAGTCGAGGGTGAGGTGATCGACGAGGACCAAAGCGACCCAAATCACCCAAACAGAAATCCTCGCGGTTAGAGCGTATACCTGCGCTACTGAACCCAGAACCGATAAGGTGCTCGTCACGGACGGCGCGGAGGCTGCGAAGCCCATCGGAGGGAACGTTGGGGCTGCCGACACCTGTCGTGGTCATGTGAGCATAGTAAGTGACGTGATGGAAAATTAATTAAACGTAAACTTTGCTGTATTTCTTTGACTAAGTCAAACCTGAATGCCGGCAGCGCGGAAGCTTCGTAAAAGGGAGTGACCCTGCGACTGGCTGCCAGTGGCGCTGCTCTGCAGCTTGCTCGCAACGGAGCGCATCAATAACCCAGGAGCGCTCCCAGCGCTGCTATTCGCGCTCTTCGCCGACGTCTGCAACCCTGATTGCAGCGCACGATACGCGCTGCGGAGCAGCCGGCCCTGTGACATTTTAAGCAACAATATATATCTTGATGACGACACACTAAAGTTCTGTGCTTTAGCAGTAGCGCAAGTTTGATATCAGCGCATCATAATCTCGTGAGGTAGCCGTACATGACAAACAAAGTCACCCATTGATTGTTCTGAACTGGGGCTTTGCTGCCCACATCTTGCAATGAAAGCGATTTCCACATTGTGCCATCCATCGGCGTCGTCGATTGTCACCAATTCGCTGCCCAGGCGGTGTTCCGGACTGCCGTTCATGCGTGACACGGTGGCCCTCGTCCCACGGCAGTCTGCAACACTGAGTATGTACCCATAGCGATAACGTCCCCCGCATAATCCTGACGCGCAGTCCTACCGACAACGCTTCACACAACCCTCCCCCGAGGCCTTCCGCGCCCCCCCCCCCGGACGGGGGAACAGCCGACCTCAGGTTTGGACGTATCTCGGAAGTTGCCTCCGGATCGCCGTCAATTGCTGCACCCGCAGCCCCCCACAGCAGCTCTAGGGCACCAAGTCCCCCTCCGCCCGACCTGCACATCACTCCACCTGCGCCCATGTGTACATGCATGGATGATGGAATGGGTGTTGCAGCGGACCCCACAGCGAAGGGAACCCCGGTGCCCTACCCCAAGGGGAAAAACCTTGGCGCCCATGGCTTATCATCATCGTCAGCCATATTGCGTAGTAGTAGTAGTAACCGTTACAAGGTGGACCCCAGTCCCAACCGGGTGTCTCCCCCTGTGGGGGGTCCGCTGTAACACTCGTTCGTGTACACGTATTTGGCGGGTCGGACAAGCTTCTCCGCTGACCACACACAGACGTCGGGGTATGTCGGGACACCAGGCAGGTGCGCCGGGTCGGGCCAGGCCTAGGATGGACGTTGGGCTCCCCCCCTCCCCCCGCCCGCCCCGGGCATATACCCTTTTTGCCAACCAAGACAGCGGAGCCGAGGAAAAACTCACTAAGCCAGGCAATGTCCGTGCTTATAAGATCGGGGTTAAAGCGAGTGAGGCGCGCGGGTTATTCCTGTAATGTGGAAAAATGCTCCCCCCGGGGCCCCGGCAACGCCGCAACGTCCACCCCTATCTACCCCTAGTTTACGTTGAAAATGACATGGGCTGCTGCTATCGCGAGGGCTGCTGCCGAGGGGCTGCTGAGGTGGGTGTGGACTGTGGGCATGGGCCGTTGTTGCTGCCGCTGTGTGGAGGCGGGTTGGAAGAGGGCCCAAACCAGATCCGCCGCCCGGCCCTCCGCCCCGACTGCAGTGTGTACGGCATTACGCGCTGCTCGACCTGGCAGATCACTGCCGAATGCAAAGCCTCGTATTTGGGGGGGGGGGACAAGAGGAAACCAGCCCTCCCCTGACCACATACCACGCATGCCGTACAAGAGACCGAGTGCTGGGCACGCCACCAGCAATCCCGTCCGTCGCTGCCCACTGCCCACTGCCGGTGCCGTCGCCCCGGAGCGCGGATGCGCAACGGAAATGATCCACAAGGAGATTGCGCTACGGAGTACGACGGGGAGCGGTGCAGCACGAGGAGCTCTCCCTCTCCCCCTCGGGGGGCCCAGCCGCCAGTCGCTCCTCCGGGGGCCCTCCAACCGCCCCCTTCCCCCGCCGGCTCCATCCGCACAGGCCGCGCTTTCTGTGTGCCTGTCCTTCGTCCAACCCTCATATATGAGGTCCAGGTCCTTGTGACCGAGACCCTTGGGTCATTATCGTCGTCAGCGGCGGCGGCGGCGGCCGGGTCACATCCCCTACCCGGAGAACAGGAGACAGCCAGCGTTTCCACCCTTCCTGCTTGGACCCCGAATGCCAGTCCGGCTGCTGCGCCCCTTTCCCCTCCACGCCTCCACCTCAACCCACCTCCAGGCCCCGAGCGACCCACCCCGCGCGCCGTACGTGGCCGTGCCTCCAGGGTTGCCAGGGTCAAGCAGTCTGCGAGACCGGACCGGGCCGGCCCTCGGGGGAGGTTCCGGGGCTCAACCCCCCTCCGAGGGGGAGGACGACCGGCAGTCCCAAACACACCACACAAATGCACCTCACTATTGTGGATACTTCGCAACGGGTTTGGGTCGGGCGGGCTTCTCATTAAACACGCCGGAGTCCTCTTCTCGCGGCTCAGCTTTCTTGGCCACATACAGACCTGCTCTTCTCGCGGCTCACTTCCCTTACATATATACACATAGGCGTCTCCTCAGACCACCAGGTATTTGGCCATCACAGACCTGGCCAGTGCCGGTGCGCCGCTGCTACGGTACAGCTGAACCAAGTTATGGGCGATCTCACGACGCAGGTCAAACCGCTCCGACCCCTGGGTCCCCCAGGCGTCGTGGCCGGCGGCGCCGCCTGGCGGCGCCGCACCCGCCACCGTCGACTGCCAGATGGGCAGCCCGGTGGCGGGCGGTGCCGCGAGCGCCGCCTCGTAGTAGTGGTGGGCGAGGTGCAGGAGGCCCAGTTGGTGGGCGGCTCGTCCCATGTTGTACGCCACCTCCTGGCTCAGCTGCCCGCCGCGGGCCTTCTGATACGCCTGGGAGCAAAGTACGGGCGTGTGTCGTATGTCGTACATGGCAACGCTGAGTCAGGCGAGGGCCTCACCCGGGAGCGGCTCTACGGCCGTGAAGGACAAGATACCCACAGAGCTACAGCGCTACAGAACTACAGCGCTACAGGGCTACAGCGCTACAGAGCTACAGAGGTACAGAGCTACAGCGCTACAGAGCTACAGCGCTACAGAACTACAGCGCTACAGGGCTACAGCGCTACAGAGCTACAGCGCTACAGCGCTACAGAGCTACAGACAGCTCCCTGGCCCCTCCAAGCGGGGGACGCCTCTTATTGGTTGCCTAAGAGGCTGGCGCATTGAAAGTGGGTAGGGCGGGCCATCGCTATCCCGTCACTAACACACACCAATCAAAATGCTCAGGCGTGTGTGATTAATGCCTTTTTCCAATTAAGCGAAACCGCGAAAAGTCACCGAATGGGTAGTAGTTGTCGGTATTAATGGCCCCCTCGCTCCCCCTTGGTGTTCCCCCTACCCGTCCCTTCCCTTGGCCGCCGTGTCCAATCCAATGCCTGCCCTCTTCCCCTTGCTCCTCTTTCACCTCCGCCCCTCTGCCTCCACGCAACACCCCCACCACGCTCCCCTTCTCGCCTCCCCAGCACCCACCCTGGACCGCACCGCACCGGCCCTCACCTGCAGGAACGCAAAGCCCGCCAACACCCCCCGGTTGCGGTCCCGGTGCACGCCCCCGCTGACCCGGATGTGCCGCTGCGGGGGCAGCTGCGCCGCGCCCCCGGTGCCGCTGCCGGGTGCCACCGCCGCCGCACTGCCGAGGGCGTCGCTCAGCAGCGCCACCGCCAGGCACAGCAGCAGCAGCGGCTCCTCGGGCGTGAAGCGGTAGGCGTGGAAGTACTCCGAGGCCGCCTCCCGGAACTGGCGGGCGAGCAGGTAGACGTGGCCCTGGGGCGTGTGGGGCGGGGCGGGCGGTAGGGGAGGGCCAGGGGAGGGGTTCGCGGTCGCGCTGTCGTTACTTGCTAGTAAGAGGAAGGGGGAAGAACAGGCAAACGTGGCCCTGTTGGTGTGTTTCGCGAAGAAAGCCGCGCGGCACAAACCAGTTGTCAGTTTGCGGGGCGGGGAAGGTCCAAGGAAATGCACGCTAAGGCTATGCACGCTCCTGAGCTCGAACATGGGCGGGGGGATAAACCCCGACGCGGATGTGAGGTGAGAGGAAGGCAAGGGGGGCTTGGGCAGAGGTTCGCAGCTTCGCTGTCTTGTTGTAGAAGAGGGGGAAGGGGAGGCGGGGGAGGCGCGGGGACGGGCGGCGGCCCAACCCCAACCTCATTCGCTCGGCCCCACACACCACATAGTATTGCCAAGACTGTACGGCACCCATAGGCCGTACAACGGTAGGGCAACGTACCTGCAGTACCATGAGCGGCACGCTGCTGGGGTGGCGGCGCCTCAACGTCGTGATCTGCACCGCCCAGGAGCGCAGGTCGGTGCCCTGAGGGGGCAAAGGGAGGGGAGGGGATACAGGACATTGGCAGGCATGTTTCAAACTGCGCAGACTGCCGTGAGCAGAAGGCAAGTGTCCGGTGAAAAAAAGGGAAGGGGGACGTGAGATGAGGTGAGTTGTGGTGAGGTGAGGTGGGGTGAGAGGGATCTAGCGGTGTGGAGGAGTGGGGTGCGTGGTGGGCGGGTTGAGTGGGTGGGCGGGTTGTGGAGGGGGACGGTGTGTTGGTGTGTATTGTGGACGCGCCCCCCTGCCAGGCAGCTGCACACACGTTCAAACCCCTGCGATGCGCCGCCCGCGATTCTGCGCCCGCCACCACAGTCCCATTCCCGATCACCCCTTCGACGCCCGCCCACCACCCGCCCGCCCGCGACATCCGCCCGCCCGCCACTCGCCTGCGCGTGCGCGGAGCAGTACAGGTTCCAGAGGCCGATGCTGTACGGCCACCGCATCGTGAGAGTCCGCAGCGCCGCCAACTGCTCCGCATTGAGGATCTCGCCCTCGCCGCCGCCGCCGGCCTCGCCCCCCGTCGCCGCCACCGCGGCCTTGCCCGCCGCCGCCTTGCCGCCCGCCGCCTTGCCTGCAGCGGCCTTGCGCCCCGCCGCCTTCCCTCCCGCCGACGCCGCTGCCGTCGCCGCAGCCTCAGGGCGTTGTTCCATTCCCGCCGTCGCCATCATGCTCGCCAGCTCCAACTTGCCCAGTCGCAACCGGTCGATGGTGGCCCGGTCGAACCAGGGCCCGCCGGCGCGTTTGTTGGCCAGACCCGCCAGACTGACGCCGCCGTCGCCCCCGCCGCCTCCGCCACCTGCGGATGCCACCAGCGCGATGGCCTTGTCCAGCAGAGCGCTGAGGGGAGGTTAGATGTGAAGGTTGAGGTTGAGGTTGAGGTTGAGGTTGAGATGGAGGTTGAGGTTGAGGTAGTGGTGGAGGTTCAGGTGGAGGCGGGTAAAAGAAGCAGTTAAGACCAGACCCGCGAGGTAGAGGCGGAGGAGACAGGCAGGGGGGGTGGCGGGGTACAGGGGGGGAGGCGGTCGTTCGCGGTGCCGCTGCCCAGAAGCAACACGGGCAGGGGTCGGGGACACGCGTCAAAGGCTCTGGATTGCACTGACAGCAACGATGGCTGCGACACAGATGCGGCACACCTGAGATGCCGAGTACACGATGTGCAGGGGGGGGGGGTTGCAGCAGGACACCCTCCGCCAGACCTGTCCAGAGCTCTTGCACCCCTCACGTCACGTTCCATCGCGCTGGGGCCAACAGACGGCGGCCCCCCTGGAGCAAAGCAACGCGCAGGCGCTTCGGCAGCCTGGGTGCGCTGCCCCTCGCCCTCGCCGCCGCCGCCATCCCTCCCTCCTCCCTGCCGCCACCCAGCCACCCTTCTGTCAATGAAGACAAGTGAAATCGCGAAAAATCACCCAACGTGTAGTGCCGCCTCCCCGCCCCGCCCCGCCCCCATCCCTCCCCGCCCCCACCCACTTGGCCTCCTCCGGCCGCCCCACCAGCACCAGAGCACGGGTCAGCTGCAGCAGCACCTGGGCCTGCAGGCGGCGGTGGGGTGGAGGGGAGGGGTGGCTAGGGTTGCGGGGCAGGGGGCCGGGTTTCTCACTCGGGGGGGTGGGGGGTGAATGCCTCAAAACCAACTCTAAAACCAACTCTAAGCTGTCCGAGGAGGCAGGGCGGGGCCCGGGCGCCCAAACCCCCTCTTCCCAACCCTTTCTCCACCTCTCCCCCAATCTCCGCATAAAGCCCTGTCACAAGCTGTAAGTCAACAGCTGTAGCTTCATAGGGCTTACCACGCATCCTGCATGCACAGCCTCACGTTATGCACGACATAAAGGCCCCCCCTCCTCAGCCTCGGCCTCGCCTACCTGGGCTGGGTCGCTGAGCACGCTGGGCCCTATGAGGCCCCCGCGGGGCAGTCGGGGGCCGGAGCTGCCGCGCTGCCGCCGCCCCTCGCCGCCGCTCACGTCGCCGCCGCTGTCGCTGCCGCCGCCGCCGCCGTCCGTACCCTCGGTTCCGGAGCCGTCCAGACCCGAGCCGCCGCTGGCGCCGGCGTCCGTGTCCATCGGCAGCCCCAGCATCTCGGCGGCCTGACGGTCGTACTCGCGTGTACGGGCAGAGCGGCGGTCCCTACGACAGTCGTACGCAGCGCAGCGGCATTGAAGAGAACAGAACAGGACAGAACACGCGAGGAGTACGTCCGGTCTTGCCGCGCTCGCCGTCATCCACCCGCAAATGACAGAGAGCGTGACAACGACGATGCCGACGATGCCAGGCAACGACAACGCCCATGGCCGACCCCGTCCATCTGTCGCATAGATAGTCGCATTCCTCCCCCTCCTGTCAATAAAAAGACAGGAAAACCGCAAAAAGTCACCGAATGGGCCGCACCCTCTCTCCCCCCCATCCATCACGTACTTGCGCGTGGCACCCTTGAACACGGAGCCGATCTCCTCCTTGCTCTCGCCTTCAGGGGGGGGGGTGAGGGGAGGGTTTGGGGAAATGAAAGGGGGGGAAGGGAGGGTTTCGCCGGCGCGTGGTGTGGGGCAGTGCTGGGCGGCAGGGACCCGAGCGCACCTAACCCCGGCTGCGCGTTCCGGTGGGGGCCCCGGGCGCAGCGGGGAGCGCCGAGTCAACCGGTACGGAAGGGGGCGACCCCGCAAGTGCCCCTCCGGCCGCTCGTCCCCTCTCTCACCTGTTCCGTTGCACTGACCCCCGCCCGCCCCTCCCCTCCCCAGCAGCACCCGCCCGCCCGCCGACCCGCAGCTGCGGATTGACCACCACAACTCATATCCCACCCGCCTTTTCGCGGCACCCAGACCCAGTACTCCACCTCCCTGCTCCTTAACGTCAATCAAGACATTGCCAACGCAAAACCCCAATCCAAGCACACACACAGCAAATCAATATTGCACGAGGTGTAGGGAGGCGGGATGTGTTTATGGAGAAGAGACCCGCCCGACCCAAACCAAGCACCCAAATGTGTGTAGATCTCCCCCCAAAACCCTCCTCCACCCCATCGCGCTCCACCTCATGCCACCCTCCTCCCCCCCCGTTCCCCGCCACCTGCCCCGCCCCCACTCCACCCCACCCACCCTTCCTGCCGCCCTTCCGCGCGAACATCCGGCGCCGGAGGATGGCCCTCCTCAGCGGTACCGGCAGGGCGGGGTCGTTGACCCGGGCCAGGTCGTTGGATAAGGCCCCCAGGGACATCTCCACGGAGGGGCGGATGGAGTCGACATACCTGGAGGGATTTCGGTTGGGTTCAGTTGGCTTTCGGTTGGAGATTGGTTGGGAGTTGGTCCGGTGTTGGAGCCGGGGTATGGGACGAGACCGCATGCGCGCAAATAAAGCTAATTCTCACGGCTCAGTTTCCTTTTACACGCATGTATGGGGTGGTTTTCTTTGCTAAACACATACGCACACGTCCCTTTTATTGGGCGCCACTCGGCCCCTGGCATGTCACGCACTCCTGTTCTGCCCGCCCGGGGCCCCCACGGGCGCTAATCCGCCTGTGCATGTCACGCACTACTGCTCTGCCTGCTTAAGCAACACACGCCCCCCTGCGACCTGCCCTGCCTGCCCACGAGGACGCACCCCCCGCCCACCTGTCCAGCAGGCCCGTCCGAAGGTACAGCGTACTCAGCCGCATCGCCAGATCCTCCCCCAGCACCTCCGCTGCTGTGCCCAAGCTGCCGCCGCCCGCACCCCCCGGGGGCCGCGCACCCGCACCCGCACCCCCAGCCGCTGCACTGGTGCTGGGCCCCGCGCCCGCGCCCTCCTCCTCCGCCGCCGCCTCCGCCGCCGCCGCCGCGGCGGCTTCGCGGGCCCGGTCCAAGATGCCGTCCAGTACGGAGATCATCTCCAGGGCTGTCGTACGGCCCTGCTCCCCCAGCTCCAGACACATCTCCGCCAGGCTCACGGCAGCGGCCGGGTAGCTGCGCGGGTTTGAGACGGGGGATTGGGATGTGGGGGAGGGACATGGGGGTCCCCGGGGGAGATCTGCCCAGGGAAGACGTGGAAAGATGAAAGAATTTCTGCGAGTTAATTGAGGCACACACACATACTGTACTGTACTGTTCGCGGCTCAGCTTTTCTCCTTGCTAACACATACTGTATACCAGACAGTGCAGGAGATCGCTTTGGGGTGGGTTGTTGAACTTCTGTAACACGAAATCCTCCTCCTACCCAATCCACCTACCCCGCCAACTGTTATCGTCTCGACCTCCCATTCGTACCCGGGGCTGTCACATGCCCGCTCCGAACCCCGACCCTATATCGCCGCCCCCTTTTCCCGGATGCACCGACCCAATCGGCCCGAGTCAGCCGCCGCCCCGCCGTACCGCGAATCCGTCGTCTCCAACGACTGCATCTGGGCCCTATACAGCTCCAGGCCCCCCGCCACCTCCCCTAGAGCCACGTGGCAGCGCAGCAGCTGCGTCCACAGGTCGGGCTCGTTTAGGTCGGGGTGCTCCAGGAGGGGCGTCAGGTACTGCAGGGCCCTGGGGGGAAGGGAGCGGCGCCCCGGGGGCGCGTGGCGGGTTAGAAGGTGGGGGGCGCGGAGCGAAGCAATTTGTCGGCTGGGTGGACTGCCGACTGGTTGGCTGGGCCGACTGTCAACGGGGGAAAGATTCGGTGCACAACGCAACCAGCACTATACCCGCCAGGGTGCGGAGGGGGTGCTCCAAGGGGAGCCGGGGGGGGGGGCCAGGCAGGCCGTGGGTGGATACCCATGGGTATCACCCGCTGATCGTGATGATCACCGAACCGCCGAAACCCCGGACACAATCGCCCCCGGTGGGCCCCCCTCTGTTAGCACCGCCACCCGCCCACACCCGCATCCCCCAGCCGCGGCCTGGGCTGGGAGCCGCCCGGGAATATTCGCCCAGCTTGACTGGGTGTGTCTGGGATATTTTCGCTTCAAGCCCGGTAAAAGCCCCGGCTTCGCCTTCTCCCCTCTCAACCTTCTCCCCTCTCAACCCGATCAAGGCCGCTTGCGGTCACCACCAGCCCCACCTCCACAACCACCACCTCCCACCCCCCCTGGAGCTCCCTCTCCAGACCGTAACCCCCCCCCCGGGCAGTCACCTCAGCAGACTATGGGCTACCTTTGGCAACGCCCTCCCACATGCCCCTCCCTCCCACCCCCCAACAAGTCCACCAATTCCCAATACACCCCTCTCCCACGACCATCCCTCCGGGGCGGCCCCGCTCTCACTTGATGTGCTGCCCCAGCCCCGCCAGTGCGGTCCCCACCCCCAGGTACAGGTCCCCGAACTGCTCCACCGGCTCCCGCAGCAGCTCCCCGAGCGCCTCGTCCGCCTCATCCCAGCGACCCGTGTGAGCCAGACACAGACCTGCGGAGGAAGGGGGTTGGGAGGCCAGCCAAAAGGGTAGGTGCAGCCAAAAAGGGGGGTGCAGCCAAAGGGGGGGGGCAGCCAAGGGGCTAGTGACGCGGACGACCCATGGGGTTCCGGAGCAGACACGTCATCGTGATAGGTCTTCTCTCCAAAAACACACACACACGCACACATACACACATACACACAGGGTCCCGTTGGAACCCCCCGTCGTGACTCGGGTCCACCTTGTAACGGTTACTACTACGCACACGCACTCCAGGCCTGCCCCGCCCGTTGATCAGCACACGCCCCCCTCCCCTCCCTCCCCACCGCTCTTGACGGCCAAGTCCAGCGGCAGCGGCTGGTCGGGGCACAGCACGGGCACAGCCCTCCCGATGAGCGCCCGCGCCTCCATGTAGCCGCCCCGCTCCATGTACAGCTCCGCCAGGATGTTGATGTGGGTCAGATCCACGTTGCCGGGGTGGTCGCGGAGGTGGGCCTCGAGTACGGCGATGGCCTGATCGGGCACACGGGGGCGAGCGGTCGAGAGGGCGAGAGGGCGTAGCGGGGGAGGCGCGGCGGGAAAGCTGTGGTTTGGCGGCCCGGCGGAGGGGGGAGACGCCCCGTGGTTATTGAAAAATCGGCATAGGCTAGTAACGGGTAAATGACACCCTGAGGCTTGTCGTACATTGCCGTACCTTGAGCGGTGCCCCACTCTGGTGATGCAGTCTGGCCTGCATGACGGGGACCTCGGGGTCGCCGGGGCGGGCACGACCGACCTGCGGTTGGCGGTTAGCGGTTCGGAGGTGGTTAGCTTGCATCGCTGTTGTAACGGGAATCACGCACTGTCCCCAGCGCCGCTCCTCACTCGTCCTGTCGTACTTCGTACTATTGGACCCTTCGAAATGTACGGACCTCTACATGGCCCGTTCCACGGCCGAACGGTCGTACACACAAAAGCAAACGCCACAAATGCCTACCTCAGCGAACTGCGCCAGCGCTTTGTCCGTGTCTCCGACCTGCAATCAGACGCCACCCGGCGGGATGGGGAGAGGGGGGTACAGGAAATCGGTGGTTATATTGAAGCTGAAGGGGAAAGGGGACACAATTTGGGGTCGGTGTCGCCATGTCATTGCTACAGGTGGGCACAAAAGGCTACTAGACGGTGGAGATGACGAAGAAGGAGAATGACTCGAGCAGGTTTAACACATAATAGCCCACACGTTGTGGCAACAGAAGCACCAACACATATACAGTGGGCAACGCAAGCTCAACGGCGCGCCATTCGTCGCCGTACATGCCGTACCTGAGCGTACAGTACCGCACGGTCCCACATCGCGTCCAGGTCGCTTCGGTTTCGGTTGATGGCCTTGGTCAGGCAGTACACCGCTTGCCTGGACAGGCAACACAGCGGCCGGCAGGCAACTCAGCTGCGGGGTAGGCGCGGCCTACATATGACCTGGCCAACCCTGCGGGGTCCCTCTTCCCGCGGATCCACTCCGCGGACTGCCCGCGGCTACCCACAGGCCCCCGTCCCTGTAGGTGCACGACGCGCCTCACATGGCGACACCGTATACATCCAGAGGGCGCCGTATGCTACAGCCCGGGTACATAGGAGCCGTACATAAACGATGAGGGGCCCTTTTTATTATATAGGATGTTACAGCCCTGTGTTCGTGCCCCGCCCAGTTCGCGCCTCTCCACCCCTCGTTCCCTTGGCGCCGGGCTGGGTGTGTCTGGGCTGTTTTCATCTGAACCCCTCCTTCCCACCCTCGGGGTGTGCTGACACCCAATGGAGCCCCGGCCAACCCCCCCCTCCGCGAGCTCACAGAGCGCAACCGCAATCGTACCTCCGCCCCGGGTCCCCCTTATGCCGCACGGGCTGTCAACCCGCCCCCTCCTCCTCCTGCCCCGGTCCATGCACCCACACCCAGCTGCCCAGTTCAACCCCCGGGCGCTAACACTGACCCGCTCATCTCCCCGGACCAAACCAAAGCACACACACACGCATCGCAGGTTTCGGCAAATATCCGGGCCTGCGCGGTTCTGGGTGGGCTTCTAATTAAACACCCCCGCACCTGTAGAAGCCCAGCTCCGTGGACATGGAGGCGAGGCGCTTCCACAGGCTGAGGTCCTTGGGACTCAGATGGGCGGCAATCATGAAGAAGTCCAAGGCCTTACGGGGCTGACCTGAGGGGGGTGGGCGGGCGGATGTGGGGGCGGAAGGGCGGAGGCGGGTTAGCCAGTCGAGGACGGGATGGGGCGCCGGGGTACAGGGATTGGTAGGCAGCGATGAGCTGCTGCGGGAGCCGGGATGGGGTGTAGGTGGCCCGAGTTGGTGGGAAGAGGACGGACGTCCAGGGGGGTTATAGGGGAGGGGCGGCCTCGGCTTCCCAGTGGGGTGCAGAGAGGAAGACCCGGACTGCGGGCGTGCGCGGTAGGACGGCACCAGGGGCACGTGGGGGCAGCAGCCCTCCCACACGGGGGGAAACTGCAGCACCACCGCAGCACCAAGCCGCCTCAGACACCTGCGCTGGGTGCCTGTGCTGGGTGCCTGTGCTGGGTGCCTGTGCTGGGTGCCTGTGCTGGGTGCCTGTGCTGGGTGCCTGTGCTGGGTGCCTGTGCTGGGTGCCTGTGCTGGGGGCATGCACCCAGTCAACCGGTTTCCAAATGTCAATGGCTATCGGTTCACTCGAGACTGGCGGAGCCAGCATAAAGTTTCGCGTCAACCACAGCCGTGGAAGGCGGCGGCGGCTTTAGCTCTCCAACAGCCAGAACAAAAGCGTTGGTAGCAGACGCAGTAGCTGCAGACGCAGTAGCAGCAGTGGCAGCCCCGCAACCCACCGTTGGCCTCGTGCAGCAGGCCCAGCGTGTGGTAGGGGTCGGCGATGTTCGGGTAGATCTTGATGACCTGTCAGGCGGTTGGGAGTTGGGTGTCGTTGTGACCGTTGGCTTCGGTTGCCGTGTCCGCCCCCCTGCCCTGTCCCTTCACATCCATCAGGTCTCGCGTCAAACCACGGTCGCTTTGGGCGCTCACCGTAATTTACAGTCACCGCAAAGCGTAAAACCGTAAAATAGTAAACCGTAAAGTTCCCAACCCTGATTCAGCCTCATTTCCGTAGCCCGCCACCACCACCTGCCCTCCCGCAGATCCCCCAAGGTGACAAGACACACGGGGCCTCCCGACGTGTACGGGGATGCCGTGTCTCCTCTTTGTTTTCTGTTTCGCCCCCATCTCCGCGTACCTCAGTCAGCAGCTCGATGGCGGGTTGGTAATCCCTCAGCGCGTACATGACGTTCGCCTGGCCTAACTTGGCCACCACCTGGGGGCAGGTTGGGTTCCCCGGGCGGAGCAGGCAGACATCAGATGTAGCCCAAGCACATTCGCGGAGGGGTGCGGGTTGATTTCCACTGCAGTACGACGACAGTACGACGAACCCAAGGGGCGGAAAGAGCAAGCAGAGGGAGCCGGGGCGACGCAGCCCCGTAGGTGTTGTTGGGGCAGGGCCTGTGGGTCAGCCCAACCTCAAGTGTTGGTCGGTCGCCCAGAGTGTTTGCCTTCTTAATCCATCTTCATCGTATCCAATGGGAAGGAAGCCGCTCGTACCGACATACGCCACCAGCATTGCGAGCGCTCCCTAAATTGTCAATCGATCGACACCAGCGAAGCTGCGAGCATCTCTCTGTCCCCTCCCGTCCTCGCAAATGGGCCCTAAGCGCGTTCGGCAACGCGAATACGGCCATCCAGGCCTTACCTCCTCCGGCAGGCCGCGCTTCGGTCGCCCCCGCCGTCTGCTGCCCTTGGGTCGTCCCCGGCCGCGTCCCCGCCCCCGCCCCCTTCGCCGACTCGAGCCCGGCTCCGTCAGCCCGAGCCGCTCCGCCAGCGGGTCATCGAGGATGTCGTCCACGTCGGCACCGAAGACGTCCGAGGCCCGCCGCCGCGCACTGCCACCACCGCCGCTTCCGCGGCCCCGGCCGCGGCCACCGCTCGCGGTCGAAGCCGGCGTCCGGCCGCCGCCTCGCCCTCGCCCTCGGCCCCGGCCGCCGCGCCCCGTGGCGGGCGTGGCCCCGCCGCCGCCGGCGTCGCTGACGCTTGGCGCGGCGCCGCCGCCTCCAGCCGTCGCCGCCGGCCCAGTGGACGCATCCTCCATCTCCACATCCGCCGTGGCCTCAGTCCCCCGCTCCACTGCATCCAACTCCTCGTCCTCGTCGGACGCGCCCGGACGGCCGCCACCGCCGCCGCCGCGGTGACCGTGCCCCGCCGCCGCCAAGCGGTGTGCCCGCCGCCGCTCCCGGATCAGTTCGAAGGGCTGCAACGCTGAGGCCGAGGTGCCGCCGCCGTAGGCGCCGCCGCCGCCGGCCGCGCCCGCCGCCCCTGCCGTACCAGCGGCGGCGCCCTGCTGCTCGAGCTCCATCAGCAGCGACATCGGGTCGAGGTCCTCATCGAACAGATCGTCACCGCTCTCGTCGCCTGAAGGCGCAGCCGTATGGACCCATGGGTCAGACCGCCATAGTCGCAGGTAAAGAACCCGGGGCAGCGGTCCCTGAAACGCCGGGCAGGCACGATTTCCGTGCCGCGACCCTGTCGTACACTGTCCACCGAGCACGACCCGCCGAGCCGCATGTTCCACATCCGCGCGTTAGCAGCGGACCAGGGAAATTTCCCCAGCACACCACCCCCAAGACGATCACACACCCAACCACCGAGCCACGTACCAAGCCACGTGTCAACCGGGGCAAAGGGATCCCGCGGCAGTGTACGTCATCCGGCCGGTGCGGTACCCACTCACCGGTGGTGAAACCGGACGTGTAGCCGCCGTCGCTGAATGCGACACTGGGGCTGCGGCTCCGACTGGGACTGCTGGCGCCCCGACTGTAGCTGGGGGCGCGACCGCGGGATCGGCCCCGCCGCGCGCCGCCGCCCCCGGCGTCCGTACCGCTGTCGTCCTCCGAGCCGTCCGCCTCGTCATCGTCGTCATCCGACCCACGGGTCTGTGTGTAATCCGTGTCGCCTTCATCGTCGTCGTCGTCGCCGTCCGTCGCCGTCTCGGACGACTCCGAGCTGCTGAAGATCGAAGCTACGGCGCTGCTGGTTGTCGTACGTTTGCCACCGCCGCGCGCCGCCGCGCTCCGAGTGGGACGGCCCGAGCGGCTGACGCTGCCGGGGCCGGCAGTGCTGGGTCCGGCGGCGGTTGCGGCCGCACCGCTGGGGATAACAACACCCGGGGGGCCATCCTCGATCTCCACTCCCTCCGACTCCGAGTCAGCCATGTGGCCTCAGCGGCCGGCGGGCCGGCACTGCCCTGTTTCCCTGCCCGCGGCTATGTGCCTTGAACGAACGGGTGCTGCGGGATGCACTTGGGGGGGTAGCCCACTGGGGGCTGTGTCAACTGCGGCTGCGGAGTTGGTCCACGACAGAGGCTATCTGTCTGGATGCGCTGCGCTGCAGCGCGCGCGACGTTGGGTATGGGTTTCCTCCTCCTGCAGTGGCGCAAAGAGACGGGAAAGAGAGCAGCAGCAGCATCAAGGCGGGCCGACGGCTGTGGCTGCGCTCCGAGCCTTACGCAGCGGGTCCGGCCCCGGGATGCGGGAGCAGTGCGCGTCGGCTGGCAGTGGGCAGCGCCCTGCTGAGGGACTGTGGGGATTAAGTGCGAGAAACCTTGGTGCAGCATCTCGATACACCAGGGACTGTCAGTCCCTGTAGCGCAACTGTTCCGCATGCAGCCGCCGAGTCGCTTGTGGACGCGCGCAAAATTCAGGCCCAAAGCAAAATTATTGGTCTTAGCGATCGTATGAGGAAGTGTAGCAGCAGAAGGAACGCCTACAAGGTCGGCTGGCGCTCACCTGTTGAGCGAGTCTCGCCAAAGTCCTCACGCAATTACGCTGTAATAGTTCAATAGACATTCAGTTGTTCTATTAATTTGCATTTGATCGATTGCAAGTCTGTTTAGCACTCAAGACTTAGTAAGGTCTCGGCCAACGCACAGTAAAACATTGTGTGGCTTTGACACAGATATTGACGCAGAAGGCAACAGCGGTTTGAGAAATTCTGGCATGCGCGACCAACGTTGAATTACCGCCGTACAAGGATCCCACAGCACAGGCCAAGAATGCCATGTATATGCTTCTTGGGCACTGAGCAATCACGAATAGGTCCAATCTATTGTGATCCTTGTTGAAAAAGATTCTCTGTCGTCGCCGTCAGGGCCGACAATATAGTTCGTTACGACCACGACTCACCAAAACAGCATGGCACGAGGCAGCAGCCTCCAATGGGCGAGATGTCTGATGGCAGTCTGCCTGGCAACCTTATTTTTCCGACTTTCAGATGCCGCAGCGTGGGGTCGGCTCAGCAGGGTTTCCTCGCTCAAGACGAGCTCACAGGCAGCACCAGACCTGATAGAGGGTGTTGTCAAGTACGATGTGACTACTGGAACGTTCTCATTCATCAAGGGACTGGAGGGTGGCGCGCGAACTGGTAAGACCATAAAGCCCTAGTGATGGCTGATGCGACTGCTGCCCGACGCCCGTCGAAGACAGAATCCCGAAAATGGTAGAAACCCATAGTCATTGTACCATCAAGGTGTTTGTCTTACGGTCCGCGCCAGAACATGTGCGATGGTCAACAGGCCTCGGTCTCCCTTTTTTGCGGACTATTCCAACCTGCAACTTTCCATCTCCCATCGGCTTTGTATGCATATTGTAAAAACATTTTTAAATTTCTCTAAAATGTGCGTCCTCGCCTACCTGCGTGTTGCGCGTTGTATCCCGCTGTCCAGATAATGCTCCGGCGCACGGCTCCTTTTCGGATCCACTTCGTCACAAGAGCAACTTCGGACAACTGCGTATCACCACGAACCCTAGCTACACCGATGAGGTTCAGATGCAGGCGGCTGGGTTCCTGGAGGGCTACCTGACGGCGGGTACGCGCACGCACCCGCGTGGGTGCTTGACTGCCTGCTTGTTTCCCACACACAAATACATCACGCTCGTCAACTTCATCTAGCAATCCCGTTCATCATCCGGATTTCCGCTTTCCCTCCTTTTTGTCATCTCTTCCTCCTCCGTCTCCGTTGCCGCCTAGTTATTGCCGACCTACTTCCTCCTGCCTCCCCCAGAGCGCATCTTCGACTACGCCTACAACATGAAGTCCTGGCTGGCGGACCAGACCAACGACACCTTCAAAGTCGGCGACTGGTGAGGCCCCCTGGGTGCCCGGCTTCGTTTCGGGGTTTGGTGTTTTCATTTCAGCCCCCGGGCGCGGGATGGAGGCCATGGGCAGGTCGCTGCCGGTAGCGCTAGGTGTGCAATGTCTGGACATGGAGATGTTGCCGCTGGGTCCCTCCGCGCATACCTTGCCGCCTCCTTCCCAGCATCCCTCCCAGCATCCTGACCCGCCCGCGCCCACCCTGTTCTAAACCCTCTCGACGCCACACCTCTACCAAATTTCTTATACCCCCCGCTAGGCTCTTCGACCAGGACCGCTGGGCGCGACAGATGGTCAACGAGTACGGCCGGCCCGACGGCAGCAGCAGCGACAACAGCTCCGGAACTGGTGGGGCCGCGGACCCGGGTCCGGACGCACCCGAGGCGCCGCCCGCCCCCACCTATTGGCGGGCGGTGGGACTGCTGATTGCGCAAGCGGACGGGATGATGGCGGGCTACTTGGCACGGCTGGCGGACATGGGTCCGGAGCCGCCTCTGGAGCGACTGACCAAGTGGGACTTCCTGGTGCTCAATGCGCTGGGGGACATGGACGACCTGCTGGGTGGGTGTCTCCATCGGGGGAGGGAAGGGGCGTGGGTGACGGGGTATGGGGGAGAGGGGGTTGAACTGAAAACAGCGGGCGAGGGGAAACGATACGGGAAGGAGAAAGGGAGGGTGTTTCGTTCGTGGCATGCTCAGTGGCTGCCCCGTGTGCCGATAGGGGTTGAGTTGGTTGGTTTATTGATTGGTTACGGGTGCGTTCATGTCGGGAATCGTAGCCTTTACAGGATCTGGTGTATAACACATCACGAAGCAATTGAGTTCCTTCTGCAATACTGTACGGTACGACACCGTACCATAGCCGTATCAATACTAGACATCACTCTTTAGGTGATCGCAACCCTCCGTTGCCCCGGTCACCGGGCATGGTGGGTGGTGAACTTACCGTGGTTGGACGCTGCGGGTGTCCCCGCGGGTTCTGTCCGCAGCCATCATCTTCCCTGACGCCGACGACGGCTCCGGCACCGCCGACTATGACGACCTGGACCGTAGCAGCAGCAGCAGCAGCGGAGGGGCCGGCAGGGCCAAGGCTGCCCGGGGGCGCATCCCCAACCCGGAGCGGGACTCGTCGTTCTTCTTCCGCCTCGAGGAGGGCGCCGAGGCGGTGCAGAACCCAAGGGACGGGCGGCAGCAGCAGCAGCAACAGGAGCCGCAGGACGTGCTCAAGGTGGCCGCCCCCCGGGGCCCCTGGTCCAAGATGTCTCCAGGGGAGGTCCGCGCCAGGATCGCCATGCGGGGCCGCTGCACGGCGCTGGTCAAGGTGGGCGCGGAGGGCGGCGGTCGATCCATGCCCCTGTCTCAGTGCCCGCGTGCGGGGGCCACCTGTGCGTGTGTGTGGGGTAGGGGCAAAACTTGACTGCCAGGTCGCTGAATAAGGACCGACGACTCGCACATGTACGGGGAGGCAAGATCATGTATCCCGGTCCTGCTCCGCCAGGGCAAGGAGCGCACAAGAGCCCCAACGCGGCCCCAACTCCTCAGGCTGCAGCCCTGCCAGCGCCGCAAGGACACCCGCAGCTGCCACCCAGGGACGCACAACACAGCCGCGCACAGCGCACGCTTAAGGCGCCCATCCGCATCAACCCCCGGGCGCGCGCAGTTCTGACCCCGCCGCTCCGCTTCGTTCCGTACATTGCCGTACTTCCGTACACCGCAGGTCACCCCCGGTCTGGACGACCTGCTGCTGGGTCACGTGACCTGGTGGGGGTACGCGTCCATGCTGCGCATCTACAAGCACTACGACCTGCGGCTGACGGCACTGCGGGGGCTGGGGGGCGGCCCGGTCAACAGTCGGGTGTCCTTCTCAAGCTACCCAGGTGCGGTGGGCCCCACCCTGGAGTTAGGGACGGGGGAAGCAAGGGCGTGGGGGCGGGGCCTAAGGAGGGCCCCGGCGCGGTCGATTGCGGGTGGTTGCCCTGACCTGGTGCGCAATGGAGCGGATGGGGATGAGGGGGGCCAATGTCAGTGTGGAGCCAAAGGGTGGGTGGATCGGGGTGGAGGTGGCACGCAGTGGTTGTCGTCCGGACCCCATCGACGAGCTGCATTCGCCCTGCCTGCCACATCCCACAGGTCAGATCAGCTCCGCAGATGACTGGTACCTGCTGGGCAGCGGACTGGTGGTGACGGAGACCTCCCTGGACACCTTCGATCACAACCGCTACAACGCAACGTACGGCTGTACGACAGCATCCCTGCTGTCGTGGCAGCGCGTCCTCGCGGCCAACCTGCTGGCGGTTGACGGGCCGGGCTGGGCGGCCATCGCGGCAGCGTATAACGGAGGTGGGTGCCGGCGGGGCAGGAACACGAAGGGCGGAACGGCCCCGTGACAAACGACAATGTTTGTCACAGCTGCCATTACTTTTGCGCACATCTGTCTTTGGTCTATGCTCGTTACAGCGACTGTTTATCTCGTCACTCGTGTTGCCTTTGCCGCTCCCGTGCCGTACATGTCATATCTGCACACCGTACTCGCGTACTGCAACCCACGTGGCCCGCTCAGGCACGTACAACAACCAGTACATGGTGGTCAACCTCAACCTGTTTAACCCGGGTGCGGAGCTGCAGCCGGGTCTGCTCACGGTCACGGAGATCATCCCGGGATTGAGCATGACGGCCGACGCCACCGAGGATCTGCAGATCGGCCACTGGCCGTCGTACAATGTGCCGTACTTTCCGGAGATCTACGAGGCGGCGGGTTACAAGCGCCACGCGGAGGCGATGGCGGCGCGCGGTCCGCAGTTCGCGGAGGCGGCGGAGGGCATCAGCTACCAGCTGGCGCCGCGTGCCAAGATCTTCAGGAGGGATGCCGGTAAGTCCGTACACGGGGGGAAGTGTTTCGAAAAGAAACCCGTCCGACTGAACCCAGGCGCAGATATACCGGGGTGTGGGTGTGTGAATTACTCCGAGTACGTGCCGAGGGAATGGGTGTGCGGACCGCTGCTTTCCGTTTACGGTGCTCCCCGGTCGAACCCTCGGCCCGTCCCTTGGCTTGCGCTGACCCTCCCGCTTCTCCCCGCCGCATTGATTGACTGACATGTGTGTGCGCAGCCCTGGCCACCGAGCTGGGCAGCTTCCGCCAGCTCCTCCGCTCCAACGGCTGGGAGCGGCGCGGCGGCAACGCCGACCCGCTGTCCGCCACCCCCTGGGACGCCCTCTGTGCCCGGGGTGACCTGGACCCGGACTACCCGGCACTGTACGGCTGTTACGATGGCAAGGTCACCAACTACCGGTACGACAGGATGGAGCTCCGTACCTTATTCGCGAACCAAAGCATTCCGCTTCGCGTGCCTCGCCTGCCGACAGCCTCCTGCACACTCGTAATCAGAGATGTCGCGTGCAGTTGGACTGCCCATTTCCTATACCCCTACGCCGCTGTTGTTTGCCGGTTTGGATTGTCACAAGGCCGGCCGGATGATCCAGCGCGCGTTGTAATGTCTGTTCGTTCACATGTCTTGGCTCAGCGGCTTGCATGGCGGCTAAACACATGCACTCTCCAACACGTGTGGCTGAGGTCGTATCCTGTCGTACTCTGCTGTACCCTGCCTTGCCGCCGCAGCCGCGCCCTGGAGCTGTCCGCGGACGCCATCAACGGCCCCACGACGGAGGGCGGCCGTCAGCCGTTCCGGTGGGACGATAAGGGCCGTACGCGCCACGTCAAGTACCGGGGCCTGCTTGATGTGTACGACACGGAGTGGGAGGAGCAGCGGCCGTGAGTCACCGCGTCCTCGTCCGCCGCTGCCGGAGGAGGAGGATGGAGAGGGCCACTCGTGAAACCGGAGAGTTCGGCGAGAAGAGGGAGGAGGTAAAGGAGGTGTTCCCGCTGATCTGCAGTGGAAATAGACATGAGGGCGCTTCCGAAGAGTATTCGTTTGTAATCTGAACAGCTGACCTTGGCGCGGGCACTTGTCTGACGGACCCACAGGCAAGGGCCTTTCACGCGCCCAAGTACGCAGGCCGCGATTGTTGTACCATACGATGACGGAATATAAGCTCGCGATGAGAATGCGATTCATGTGCCGTACATACGCACCTCCATTCGTTTTTCGAGCACTGAGGAGCGCGAGCGGGGAGGGTTGTCTGTCTTGAGAGTAGAGGGAAGGCCCACTCTTCATCCTCGCCATGTGGGGGTGTGTGGGTCGTGGTGTGGGCGGAGGATCGCGGAGGTGAGTGGAGGAGTGCGGGAGGCGGTGAGCCTGTGCAAGGGAGGGGGCACATGGAGGAGCGGAATACGTGATACCTTGATATGATGCCCTGAGTGGGTCGAGCTGCCGAACTTCATAATGGCAGGAGTGTGGCACGAATCGAGCAGTATGTACGGACGCGAGATGAGGGGAGGGGTTGACATCAGGACGGTACTCGTGTGAGTGACTTGAGCTGGGCTCGGGGAGGGGCGGAGAGGGAGAGGGAGGGGAGGGAGAGGATGAGGGCAAGTGTGTGGGAAGGAAGGAGGGTCGCAGCGCAGGCCTGCCCGCGTGTCTTTTTGGGTGGGTGCCGAACGCCGCTTTGGCGGGGGCAGAGGGAGGACTCTGCGTGGCGGGGAGGTGCGAATGCACTAATTACCACCTTCCTGTATGCAGCGAGTAGCCATGGAGGGCGCCGTGCTTGACTGCGTGAACCCCCAGCAAGGCAATCCAATCCGGCTTTGTTATTACCGGGAATGTACAGCGAGCGACGACTCGCGAGGAGTCATGAGTATGTACCTCTCTCGGCGCGTCTATGAGGATGCGGGCCCTTGGCTTGCCAGACGCTGGCTGCCAGGATCGCTGTTGTGTACGATATGGGTTCAAAGGGTTGTTGTGCTGCACGTCGCTGGAGTCCGGGACGGGGTGGGCTTGGGCTGGGTGAGGACGGACTAAGAAGCCACGCGCGCCAGCAGGACGGCTCGAGGTGTATTGTGGTTCGTGTGTGTTTAGTGAGAAACACGCCCGTTTGTGTGTGTGTGTGTGTTTGTAGGAAAAGAACCCGCCCGTATGTGTGTGCGTTTTCAATGACAAACCCGCCCAGAACCGCCCAAGCCGATATACTTACCGTATGGGTATGCGCGAGTGAGTGCCTGAACTGAGCCCGTTAATAGGATTGTGGCCGCGTTGGAATCCAGTTGGTAATTGGATACGGAGGGGTTGCCGCCGCGTTCGAGTGTCTGCGCGGGGCCAAGTTGCTGTGCGACAGGCGCTCTTAGTGCGAGACAGCAGATCTTGGCCGCGCAGCAATTACGCGAATTTTGATAAATGATGAAGTTCAATTGCTTTGGGTTTGCCTGCTTGAATTGCTTGGGTCTGCCTGCCCGGTACAGCGTTCTTAATCTATGTCCTCATCGGAAGGTGCGCGGCTTGGTGTCATTGCGCAAACCGCCTGCGCTCCCATCGCCCAAGATCCCAAAGAATCATTGGTCGGGTTGTCTTAGTTTCCCTGCCGTTGTTGCCCGAACTTTCGCATATTCTGGAGTGTCGAATCGCCGCCGTGTTGTATACGTAAAAGTTGATCGACCGGGATTGTTGTCCACAGTGTTGTGCCGCGTTGGGGTGGACGATACCGTCGAGGGGTCCCGACCCCCGAGCCGCGAAGGCTCACACCGGGAGCACGCTCATATCCTTCGGGGGTGTGCCGCTACGACCCGAGGGTCGGGACCCGTCGCTGAGCCTTCACGCCAAAAGCGCCATACCACACCGCACTGTGGACGCTCGGTGACCGGCTGCTCCCCGGGGGATCTGGGGTTGCCGGGGCTGGGGGCCGGGGCGATTCGCCCGCAGAGTTGACGCTGGCAGTCGGCTCTGGTTGGCTGGTTGCAGCGGCCGCCAGCCACACTTGCACGGCAGCAACTGCAGCAGGGCATTGCCAGGGCTGCCTTGCCTTACGCAGGTAGGAAAGATGCGCGATTGGGAGGTGTAGTGAGTTGAGCTGGGCAGTGCGCAGGGGTCGGCCGGCACATGCCTGCTCCGGATGCGTTGCGCTTCACCGACGCATGGGGCGGCTACACAGGAGTTGGGGTGGGACGTCGTACAGGTCCTCGGTTTGGGGTTACATTTTCTTTGTGTTCAGTCCTCCAGCGTTCACTTATCTGATATCGAGATTTTGACGCAACGGGGAATGCTGAGGCACGTGTCCTGTGCGTCATCAGGCGCGTGCGAGTTTATCTGTATATGCTGAGCCAGCCGATGCTGTCTGGTTTGTGATACTGTTCGTGTGGTGGTGGTGGTGGTGGTGGTGGTGGCGATTCGATGTAGTGATCGTGCGACAGGTCTTCCTATCAGATGCATACCCGATGCCGTCCAAGGCCCGGCTGCTCCTGGGCTGCGCCGCAGTCCGACATCGATCGGTGCTTATCGGGTGGGTGCTCCTCTGCATGCGGTTTCGCTGTGTTAGTACGGGGTGCGCCGCCTGCCAGGTGCCTAGTGGGTTGACCCCAAATCGCGACGTCTTGCACGAGTGAATGTGTAAACACCTGCGACAGAACCGGCACCCACGTGCGTATGTGTCGATGAACCGGGGTGTCATATTGCATCTGACGGCGCCGCTAACCCGGGGAGCCAACCGTACGGTGAGAGTGCACAGGCAGTCGGGCCCGATGGCGTTGGGTTAGGGGTCCATGGGCAAAGCCAGGCATTGGTCATGATGTGACATTGTAGGGGTTATCAGCCCAAGGTCTCACGCTATGACCTCCTCACGTCATGCCGCACCCATCCCTCAGCATCGACAGCGCATCCCGCCTTACCAATGCTCCGGCTGTGTCTACTCTCGTCAAAAACAAGTTCTGAGGTCCTACACTTGCGCGTCACCGCGCGTTTAAAGAGGAGAGAGCACAGCCTTGAAGTGATCGTCGCAAACACATTGGGGGCATCGGTCCAATCATCAATACAGTCTCGTTGGTCCGCAGATTCATGGAATTACCAGGAAGTACGCAGGATTACGCCGAGCGCGGGGTCGACACGTCGTTCAAATGTAATAACCAGTAATGGTCGTGTAAGATATAGGAGTAATTCGCAGGTATCTACTTAAATTGGGCAGTCGAGACCATGGCACACGCAGCACGAATTGCAACGGTCAACGTCCGCCGACGTCGTTCACTAGTGCTCTGGTATGCGCCGCGTCCCGTGACAGGACATTCACATAACACGACTGTACTAATTCATGACTGGCGTGTGGCGATGTGATATGGGATAACATCGCCCTGCACGCCCGTGCGTTGGGTGCGAGCTGTGCGAGGAAAATCGCATGCTCGCATCCCAAGTGCATCTCTTCACTGGTGTCATACCGTATTGAAGGAATTTGATTATCATATCAACCAAGGGCCTGCAGCATGGGGTATTCGGCGAAAGCCTCAAGGCGGTTGTGCGGTTGGAGCTTCTGCCACATATTTTCAGATCGTACAATTGGAATAGAAGCTTCCGCCATATTCCGAGAAGGGATTACGCACGTAGCTACAATGTATAACAGGTCACTGAATTTCTTGCCTTAAATTGGTGATTGTCGTGGCGACCCAAGCGACCAACCTTCGCTTTTCCTTGCTTCTTGTGGCGTTGCTCGTTGGCATCGCCGGTATGTTACTCAATCGCTCGAATTTAACTCACACACGTCCAACTGCGGGCCCCGCGCCGTTTGTGAAGCACTCGCTAAGCGCCAAGGTGTCGGGGCCCGCTGGCCGCGCGCCTGGTGCTGCGGTGAGTGAACTGAACCACATTTAAAACACAGCATACACCTGTGCCTGGTCAGCGTTAGTATTCCGTCATCATAGATTTGCAAATGCCGCGACATCGCCACACCCTTGACCAGTCGCTAACATGTTGTACCGCTATGCTGCTATGCCCTGACACAGTTTGAAGCGGTTCCATCGAGGCAACTGCAGGGCAACACAACCCGTCAGTCGCCTGGTTCCGTCGCGGCCGCTGCGGTCCCCAGCTACAGCACCAGCGCCCCCGGCAACGACGCTGCAGGCAGCGGCAAGATGGAGGTGGCCACTGTGGGTGGCGGCTGCTTCTGGTGAGGTTGCGCCGATGAGGGCAGGCGCATCCGTGCCGGAAAGGCGTTGGGGTGGTTTTGGGTTTTGGGGCCGGTGGCGTGGAATGCGGGTAACGCCCCAAGGAGCGCTCCAGTATCCAACATCCAATGTTGGGGCGCGTCTTACATGATGCACGCATCCGCCAAGGACTGTGGGGCGGACGTTAGTGTGGCGCGTGATTTGCTGCCCAATGGGTCCTTGGGCCATGCCGCGGGGTCTGTGGGCGCTGCCGTGAGGCTGCCAGCGGTCTTCTTATTTCACGGCCCAAGCACCTGCCCTCACATCTGCCGTGCCAGGTGCGTGGAGGCGTGCTACAATATGATGAAGGGCGTCAAGTCGGCGATCAGCGGCTATGCGGCTGGGCCAACGAAGAACCCCACCTACAAGCAGGTACGTGCGTGCGTCCGGGTGTTAAGAGAAAACACCCCGCCCAACCCAGCCCAGCGCCCGGTGTGTCTGTTTTAATGTTCTACACCAGGGGTGATGACCTGCGGGCTGTGGGATATCGGAGTAACGTGTGCAACGTCAGTAACCGGCGTGTGTCTATGCGTATGCGTTCCCTGCATGTCGAATGGGTCGAATGGGGCCACCGACAGGAGCCAGGGCGGTCCTTGTAATGGTTCCAGAGGCGGGCCCCGGCGTGACGTGCGGGCCGCGCACCCCGTGGGGCTGTGAGACGCGTTAGGCGCCAGGGGTTGAGATTTTACCCGTCACGTAACATAGGCCGGGTCGCACAGGGCCCCTTGCCGTATTCCGCGAACGGCGCAACCCGTAATGCTCGCATCGTCGTACTACGCTCGCTGCGGCTGTCGTTGATGACCCGCTGTGTTCACTGTAACCTGCTCCTTCGGTCTCCCTTCCAGAGCAGTCGGCCCTGCGGCCCTGCTGGAACGAACGCATGCCATGATGGCGGGGGAGGCTTATCAGGTTGCTTTGCCCCGGCTGCGCCTTGGCTGAACGTCAAGCATTTTCAGGGAACCTACAGAGCCGTGCCTTCCTCACAACTGGGCAACTGCCCTGGCCTGAACTAGTGCCCCCTGACATCCCTACTCCATACCGGTCCGCCCCACGGCACGTCCCGCGCCCCATTTCGTCAACAGGTGTGCAGCGGCACCACCGGCCACGCAGAAGTCGTGCAGATCACGTACGACCCCTCCGTTGTGTCCTACAAAGAAATCCTGGAGATCTTCTTCACCATCCATGACCCCACCACCAAGGACAGGTACGGACCCGTCCGTCCGTCTGCCGCCCGTCCGTCGTCGCTTTGTCGGCAGTCCACGGAACCCTCACGTGGGGGTTACGTGCATGTACACATCATGCACACCTCATGGGCACCCCGAGGGAACCTCAGGGGGCCCAAGCACACCGCCAAATCCTCATCCCGCCTCCGACCTCCTGGGCCGCCGCGCGCAGGCAGGGCAACGATGTGGGCACCCAGTACCGCTCCATCATCCTGACACACAACGAGGAGCAGAAGGCGATCGCGGACGAGGTCATGAAGCAGGCAGGTGGCTCGGACGGCCGCTCAGGGTCCCGCAGGGGTCCATTCAGGGCATCTGGGTCCCGCTGGGGCCCAGGCAGGGCATCAGGGTCCCGCTGGGGCCCAGGCAGGGCATCTGGGGCCTCTGGGAGGGCGACTTGGCTGCACGCGCAGGGCTGGGGGAGGGGTCGGGGCCACTAGGGTGAACAAGGGCGTCGGTGGTCCAGCGGTACAGAGGGGGCGATGGTGCTTGAACGCAGTTGGGGGACCGTCATTATCGCCGGCATGATGTGTGAAGCGTTATTCGGGGCGACCCGAGCTCCCCAACCCGGCCTCACCTCCCGTCGCCGGTCCGATAGCCCCGCCCCCTTGCACCCCATTCCCCCCTGCAGGTGACGGAGGAGGGCTGGTGGTCGGCTCCGCTGGTGACGCAGGTGGAACCTCTCGACATCTTCTACCCGGCTGAGGTACGTACGGCAGTGTGCGTGTCGTCTTGCTGGTTCGTGATCGCCTAGGGGACGCACCCGGCCGCCTCCATGCGTGCCAGTGAACACTCTTTAACGCTTTAACCCGGCACTTGCTCGCCTCGCGGGCTCCCCTTTTTCCATTCCCGCAGGACTACCACCAGAACTACTTCGTCCAGAACCCGGGCCAGGGCTACTGCCGAGCGGTGGTGGGGCCCAAGGTGGCCAAGTTCCGGTCCAAGTTCGCGAGCAAGCTCAAGCAGTGAGCCGGTGGTGCAACCTGGCGCGACGAGATGTTGAGGGCCAGGCTGAAAGAAGTGAATTGACTGCGGTACTCTGGCGGACTTGGGGACGCTGGGAGTTATGTTGGAAGTAACGGACGGGCGGACGGGGTGCGGCGGCTCGATTTTTGCGGTATGAAGACTTCAGTCGGCAGCTGCAAAGTGCGTCCGTGTTCGCACTCCAGTTGCCGTTGTTGTTGGAGTGGTGGGGCGCACGAGGGCACTGTGGCCTGACACCCTGATTGGCGAACCTGATAGCGCTTCACCCGATAGCGCCCAGCGACTCGGAGGAAGGTCAGGGCATCCGGCGCGGCCGGCCTGCGCTTCAGTGGGAGAGCCGCTCAGATGTCTCCTTCGTGCGGTGGTGGGATCTGCCGCGGGCTGGTACCCGCCAGGACAGATGATGGCTGTGATTGCAAAACTTTAAAAACACACGGTACGGTATTGCGGCATAGGGGCATCTTCAGGTTTGGCTAAGCACCTTGCTTGTCATGCTCTCCTGTTGTGCCCGCCTACGAACACACTGTGTTTGAACGGCCACCAAGGCCACCACTTGCCGCAGTCGCAGGCCGGCCGCTTGAAGGGGAGTTAACTCGGTAGTAATAGCAGGAGACGGTATCAGTCGTCGTCGTCGGATGCGACCGGATGGGACTCTGTAGCTGGCCGCTTTACCAGTGACAAAAAGCGATGGTGTAACGAAGTTTGCGTACTGATGTTGGGTGCAAAGCTTCACCCCGAGATGTGTGGAGTATCTGCCTTGGAGGTTGGCTTGGAACGTAACAGTTGCTTGGTACGAGCCTGTACGAGGGGCAGGCAATCCACCGCATGGACATACGGCGGTCCGCACAGGTACGCCAACCGCCATGGTGCGCTTTACAGCGCTCAGTCGATCTGTCACAATGGGCATAGCATTATGCGACGTTTGCTGATTGGCCCTAAGCTCACAGCCGATCAGGTACAATACGTGACCAAAGACCAACCGAATACAGCCAACCAACGACTGGCAACGACGTCAGTACGACCGCAACACGCATCACAGTCGCTGCAATGGCCACGGTGATCAAGAGAGTGTACATGTGATGTCTAAATGTGAGAAAAGACATGCAGATTCCCACGGCGATGTGTTTCTTAAGAAGGATGGAATGTGTGTTGCAAAACACTGGCACTTTCTCGCGGCAGGTGTAAAGTCTTTGTATGGTCACAGCATCGTTACCTGATATACGGCCGTAAGCTTTAAAAATCGATTATGATGTTCAGTCCAGGAATTAGTCCGGTTGCATCTCCTTGCTGGAGGACCCAGGCGAATCACCATATCGGCCTCAGTGATCACACCAAAGGAATGAGACGGGAAATATCTAGATCGACGTTTGTGGATGGTTGGACACGGTCTCCAGCTGTGCTCGTCCATACTCTTAGGAGACAGGCCGTCTCTCGCGTCATAACGCGGACTGCCCAGCAGAAGCGCGTTCCCACTTTCACAACCAAGGTCAGCTGACCCAGCTTCTGCGCCAAGGCAGAGCGTTGGCTCGGGTTGGCTTGCGTCGGCATAGCGTTGGCCTGCGGAAATGACGTTTCCCATCCGAACTACTTGTCCCCTACCGCAGGATGCAAAGGCCGCGACAATGATCAATTACCGACGCGAGGTCAGCATTTCCGGGTGGTAAACTCCTCTTGACGAAGCCTATCACGTCTGGCCCAGCTGCCATACGCTAATGAATCACAACCAGCTGCTGCTGCTCACGGCCTTATCACTGCCCCCATGAACAAACATCCGGGGTCCAGCCCAGCACTAGACAGGCCAGCCTACCGGGGCCAGAACCCGCCGTCGCAGCTCGAGCTGTGCAGGGGCCAGCGCTAACTTGAATCGCACGCTGGTTTGGTTCAGCATCTCACCGCCCCCTTACGACCCATTCCATGTCCTGGTGGCTGTAGTTTGAGCTGCCTGAAGGTCGCGTGGTCGTACAGGCGCTGTCCGTACCCCTCATCGATCAGACCGCCGAGCTGCTGGCGTCGTGTTTCGTGGCGTCCAAGATGACCTTGGCGCCGTACGCCGCCTATGTACGGCGGAACATCGTACGGTATTTGAGGGAACATCAGGCGATGGCGCCCGATGCTGTGGTACTGGTGGCGGTGCTGCAGCGGCCGGGGGAGGACGGGGAGCTGAGGGCCGGTGTAGCTGTCGCTGCGGGGAACGACCTTGACCCAGATGGCTCCGACCTGGACGCCACGAGTGGCGCACCGATGACCTCAAACGACCCGTGGGTCACTGATTCTAGTGGGACGGGCCATGCCCCTCCAGGCTTCGCGGCAACCAGCCGCCGTTCGCACATAATCGGCTCGGCGGAAGTGTCCTTCAGAAGCCGTACCCGCTCTTCCCAGCCCTTCTTGGATCCACCCCAGGTATGCACTGCACTCATGGACGTGATAAAAAATATTCATGTTACAATGGACCCCGTCGGCCACGTACGTTTGCTAAGCTGTCCGCTGCGAGAGAGGAGTGGTGATGGAGATGCTATCAATGGCGAGCAGTATAGTGCGTGCCTGCGGACATGCATGAATGAAACGTACTCTGCGCATCTGGCGTATGGCCCTGGCCTGCTGGCGTACTTCTACGTGAGCCCATCTATCCTCGTTACCGCTCCCTTACTGCCGACTGGCGGCCTTCCCCGCTCCCACCCCACGGCGAGCAGGACAGCTGCTACCTGTGCAACATGGCAGTGTCCCCGGAGTTCCGCCGGAGGGGAGTCGCGACTCAGCTGCTGGCGGCCGCGGAGGACCTGGCCGTGGCGGTGATGCGCGAGTCATCCATGTACCTGCACCTCCGCTTCGTGGTGGGTTGATGCGGAGCTTGGAGAGCTTGGACCGGGTTGGAGGGACGCGACCAGCAGACGGGCCGGGGCCCCGGATGTGCCGGCAAGGAGTGCCGTCGAATCTCCTGGGCCCCATACCCGTGCTTTTTGCCGAAACGACCGTGCACGTACACCCCCGAGCCTCCCATCCCATCTCCTCCCATCACACGGCATGGACGGTAATGCAGATGTCAGGGCACGACCTGTTCTGCGCACCCGCTTCCGCCTCCCGGTGTGTCGCCGCCAGCCCGGAACTGGGTATGCCGGTCAGCAGAGCCGAGATGTCGTGTGCTCTGTCGTTGTCTGGGCAGGACAAGGAGGCCGCCGCACTTTACGAACGCGCTGGGTTCTACCCCGAGGCGGAGCACTGGCCCGTGGCGCCTTTGGTGGGCGTCCAACGGATGAAGCTGATGCGCAAGGATTTGGGGAAGTGAAGAGCTCAGGTAGGGTGTAACGACGGCGAGTTAAAACAGACGAAGCGAGACGATCTTCTATGTGTTTAGAAATGCAACCCGCCCGATCTTCTATGTGTCCGCATGCTGCGCGTTACATAGGGCGGACCAGGGTCTGTTAGGCTTCGATAAGAGGAATCCGCCGACAATGTCAAGCATTTAAGAATGATCTCCGTACCTGTAGTGGTTTTACATGTACGACTGGGGCATAGGGGATCGTCGGTCGGCGGCGTCGGACGCCTGTCGGAAGGCTCAACTGTTGGGTGTTGCTGATTGTCAGGTTTTCGACAACCGTTATATTCTTGAATAGTAGGAATTTTTCGAGGTTGTTCTTCTCAAATTGGCGGTCGAGTTGTTAGTCGTATTTGGTCGATCGGTCTTCGTCCTGGATCCAAGCAGCTGCATCCATGCCGTATGGGCACCACACTGCCTGCAACGCCGACGGATAGTGGGCGGTCGATAACGTTTTGGAATTTATATTTACGCGTTGACCTACCGAACTTCAGCGCCACCCCAATGATTCTTTGCAATTGATTAAACTTAGCCTCAGCTGTTGTTTGCATTTGTGCACCGAACCAGCAACCCGCTCGCCTGCCGAACACACAATTGTATATTCGTCCGAAATATCTTCAATTAAGTTTAGCTGACCTACGCATGGATCGCACAGGGGCGCCGGGACACGCAAGTCAGTTAAGGACAGCTGCGAACCAGTCGCCATCAGCGGAGACAGCCGGCCAGGTTGCCAATGGTGAAAAGCCGCAGCGCCATCGGCGGTCAAGGAGGTCCAGGCGCAGACCGGACCATTTGGAGTCCTTGCAGCGGACATCCCAGAACTCGGCCGCAGCAGCAGCGCACCAAACCGCTGCCATGTTCCGCGTGCCCGAATGCCTGCGCGTCCCTATGCTGAACCTCGGACGCATTATCGACGACGCCGTGGACCTCGTGGACAACCTCCTCTCAGTCGACTTCACCACAGACTACTTGAAGCCGGGTCCATTGCCACCACGCACCCTCCCCCAGCCGCCGGCGCCGACCACCGCCCCCACAAGCTTCTCCCCCGAGCCCGCCCCCTCGGCCTCCGCTCCGTCTCCAGCTGACAAGAGCGCGTACGCTGGCGGCCGCATCTCCACGCCATCACGCACCGGTTCCGCAGTACAAGCCGCCCGCGCGGTCTGTGAGAAGCTGAGCAGCGCCCTCGTGGCGACCGAGGCCGCCCGCCTCTCCACCCACATCGCCAACCTCAAGGTCACCAGCACACCGCCGCAGCAGCTGCGCTACCCGCCCAGCCAGCAGCAGTTCTCCGCCCGCTGTGGCAACATGACCAGTCGCGAGCTGCGGTTCGGTCCTGAGGCCTCCCCCATCCGCACCTCCGCCTGCTTCCCCAGCAGCACGGCCACCAGCCTGATGGGGGCGGCGGCCGCGGCCAGCCCGGGGTTCGCCACGGCGCGGGGCCCGCGTCCCAACCCTCTTGGCTTTGGTGTCGCTGCCGGGTCCAGCATGACTGCGGCGGCTGCCGCCGCCGCCGCCGCCGCGGCGGCGTCACCGCTGCGGCCGCTGCTGACGGCTCGGCCGTCGCGCCAGGTCGGTGCGCCCGCGCCGCTGATGCTGCAGGGCATCGGCGCCTCAGGAGCACCTCAAACCTCGCCGCTGATGCAGCCGCCGCCGCCGCAGCCATTCCAGTTGACCCCATCGCAACCCGCAGCACAGGCACATCGGCCGCTTCAACAGCAGCAGTCGCCACAGCCACAGCAGCAGCAATTCCAACCACGGCCCTTCACAGTGCCGCCGAGGTTGACGCTCTCCGTCCCGCACCAGCCCTCCTCCACGGCGGCGCCGGCACAGCCCCCCTTGACGGTGCGAGGGCTGCCCGCCGACGACACGGTCCTCCGGGGGCCTGACGGCGGCAGCGCAGCTGGCGGCGGCGGCGGCGGCGGCCGGCCGGCTTCCCCCGACAGCCCCATGCCGCTGGGCTCACCCTTCTCGCCGTCAGCACCGACGCCGCTGCTGCCCAGCACGAGTCCACCGCTGCCGCCCAGTGGCGACGGCGGCGGCGGCGGCCGTCCGTACACCTCCCGCCGGCCTGCCGTCCCGGCGTTTGCCGCACAGAGCAGCCCGGCGTTGCCCATCAAGGCTCCGTGGTCGTCGCCGCCGAAGGTGGTGGCGGCGGCGACGGGCGTCACGCCGCCGGTGGACTCCCCGGCAAGGACGCTGCGGTCCAGCCCGACCATGGACAAGCCCATTCCAGGCCCGGCGGGGCGCGCCGCAAAGGCGGCGCCGCTGCGCGAGGCCGCCGCGGCTGTGGTGCCGGGGCTCAAGCTGCCGCTGCGGACGGCGGAGGTGGCCGGGCCTCAAGCCGTGGGCCTTGCGCCGATGACCAGTCGGGGAGGCCGGGACGGGGGTAATGGGTGGGGCGATGGGGAGAGGGGGGCGGACGGGGGTTGGATGACGAGCCGGGGGGAGGGGCAGCGACCTGTCTTCATGCAGCAACAGCAACATCAGCAGCAGCAGCACCACCACCAGCACCCCCTGGGTGGGGACGACCCGGGGAAGCCAATAGCCCGGCCGGCGGTTCCGGGGCTACGGCTGGGCGGGCTTGCGAGGTGAGGACGCAGACCCGCGGAGGGGGTGGGGCTGGGTGGGGGGCTGGATAGGGGGTGGAGGGGTTGACTTGGCGGGGGGGGGGCACGCGGTGAGCTGCGACAGAGAGGAGGGACTGGAGCTGGAGCGGCGCGGGCCGCTGCCGGTGGGGGTTGGTGGGGGTGGGGAAGAAAGCGAGGTGGGGCTTGGGGAAAGAAGAAAGCGGAGGGGGAGGCTCTCTTCGGCCGGCGAGGCCTGGCGCGCGGCGGTGGTGTTGGGGGAGCGGCCCATTGTGGAGAAGATGTTGTACTGCTGCAAACAAGGGAGGTGCGTTGCCCATTGGACATTGCCCATGGCCGTTGATTTGGAGTTTTGGGGTTGTGAGGATGAATCGGGGAAAGCGCGAGGGTGAGACTGTGTGTGTACGTGTACATCTGGGTCGAAACATCTCAAGTGGAAGAGCAGATGTTTGACGGGCAGCTTTACACAAGCGGGGCCGTTCCTCCTTGGGAATCGCCCCCTGGGGAAGTGTTGATGCGGCCGGCTGTTGTTGTTGACGACACTCGGCGGGGCCGGGGCCTTGCGCGGTAGGGACTGCGGTTGGTCACTGCCGCCGCCGCGCTACGGCCTCTACCCACCCCGCCCCCAGCCCCGCCCCCCGGCAGTCAGCGCCGGAAGCAAGTGCCGAGCTGTTGTCCCTGAATGGCGCTGCGGCCGATCACCGGGAGTTTTGTACTGCAGTATACAGAACACAGCAGCAAAGCAGACCTGCAACAGCCTGCATGACGAACGTTTGTGTATTCGTGTATATTCGTGGTTTCGGATTTTTTCATGGTTTCGGGTTCTCTTAGCTTTCGGGTTCTTGTTACGGGTCCACGACCGGGTGCGATTTCGTTGGGGGCGAGGGACGGTGGCGTCGCGTGCGCGCATGTACGTCAACCCATGGGTCACGATCCTTGTAGCCTACCACGTGTGTAATGCTTGCATCATGGGGTGTTACGGGGGGACATGTCATGTACGGCCATCGGTCTGATTCAGGACATCGGTGGTCAGCACCACACACGAGTGACGAAATCCGCGGCCTGCAGAGATGACGCGGCAATTGGAGGTCCCGGAAATCGTGCAGCCGTGCTTATATTGGTTCAATGGTTTATAACTCGTAAATGGAAAAAATAGGTGCCAGGTAGATACATAGGTCATGTGTAACGCGCAGTTCATGGGGCAGCGGTTCCGCTAACCAACACCAGCACAGCGCAGAGCAGCGGACCCTTGCCTTGCCTGCCCGCCGGCTCAGTCCCGCGTTTTGGAGTGAAGCGGCCGTATCACAAGCACACCCAAAACACACCACCGGGCCGGGTGTCTTTCCTTGCTTTTCACACATCATCGTCGTACGGCAACTGAGTTCCATAGCAGCAGCCGCACGATACACGAACTTCGGGACGCGACGTCTCTCCGGTACCCGGCTCCACATATGGCCGAGCTGCAGCCAGAAGGGGGCCCCCCAGCGGATGTTCAAGCAGCGGCGATGACCTGGTGGTGGGCTGCGGTCCCGGTGCTGCTGCTGGCTTCGGAGCTGACACTGGCAGCCACGCACCTCAAGGTCAGCTCTGACCCATGGGTCGTTCTATCCTGGGGGCGAGTGAGCAGGGCTTGCGTGTTGCGGGCGCCACGCGGCGAAACACAGCGGCTGGATGACAGCTTGAGCCCGAAGGAGACACGTGCAGACAGACAGACAGACGAAGCTGTACGCGCGGCACCTTCGTCCTATGCAGGTCCTCTGGTGCATCGGCTTGCCGTACAGTGTGTCGTACCTGTCATCGCAGCGCTGGCGCTACTTCGTGTGGGACCTGCTGAGCGTGCAGGTGGGGCGGTGAGGGGACGGGGGGATGACTGGGGGGAAGAGAGCGTGGGACGGAGGCCGTACCTCGTGTCGGCTGTATCGGCAGGGGGGGACCCCAGCTGGTCCGTGGGGTCCGCTGTGACATCATTAACAATAATCGGCGCATAGCCTCGCCTTTCCAAGTGTTCCAAGTCTCTGTTTCACGCAGCTCTCGTGGGCCGTGACCTATCTGCCGCTGCTGGCTGCGCCGTCATCAGCAACGGCTGGGCCCCCACGGACAGCTCCGACAGAAGGATGTGAGGGTGCTGACGGCGCCGCCGCAGATGGCTCCGACGGCGGGGTGTGGCCGCGCCTGGTGGCGGCCTTCGCCCTCGCCCATGCCGTACTGCATCTGTACTACATCGCCACCTGGAACCGCTCCCACACGCGACAGGTGTGTGTGTGTGGGGGGGGGGGGGCGAAGTCGGGGCCGGGCCCCGGGGGCCAAGTACGGCATAACCAGTCGTGCTGCCAAAACCATTTGGCACGCACTAAGATTCACCTTACACCGACTTCAGTGGCACCCAGCCGTGTCGTCCGTCGGATATCTACGTCGTAGTCTGTCATTTGACAGAATAAATGAAAGTGGAACGAAATTTCTTAGTACTATTGAGGATGTTACAGCGGACCCGTGGGTCATCGGTTAATGGTATAATGATTGCTGGTGGTGCAGGTGGTAGCCATGTCGGCGCTGCGCAGCGTGGCGGAGCGCCGACGACGCTTCCCCCGCCTGGCAGTGCTCTGGTACAACTGGGGCACTGGCTTCGATGTGGCCACACACTTGGTGCTGGCGGCGGCGCTGGCTCCCGCCTGCGCGGCGGCGCTGTACGGCATCAAAGGCGCATCGCTCGCTGCGGGGTTTGGGGTCCCCGAGGGCGGGAAGACGGCGCGCGCTGCGGCAGCGGCAGCGGGCTGGGCCTCGGGGGCTGTGGGGTGGGGCCAAGGCGTCGGCCGCTGAACAGCGACCCGACCGCCGCCGTGTCAGGGAGACGATGACCTGATTATTGCGCAGAGCGTGTCGGGCACAAAACCCACCCACCCTGCACCCTACCACCCTACATGCCCCCGTGCTCCGCGAGAGGCGCGCCCGAATCACCCAGGCCCGGATGTGTGAAAGCAGCAGCGGTTCAGAGTTGTCGGGTCGCGTGCGCTGAGCTGCCGCTGGTACTGGTTCCTCATCAACTTGGATGTAACGGCTACAAGAGTGGGTTGGGGCTGCGTTGGTGTGCGGCGGTGTCCGTGTCGGGCTGGCAGCCCCGTCGTGGTACCGTAACAGCCCAGGGGCCAGGGGGCAGCGGGCGTCTTCTCCATCATCGTCGTGCCGCCTCCGGTTCGCGTGGCGGTCCGCAACGTCGGTCTGGTCGCCGCGGGACGGTGTCCGTTGTTCGTTGGGATTTGCGAGTGCCGTACCCAGGGTACATCAGGGTAATGGAGCCGATAGCGTGCCGTACTGCTATATAGGCGGTCACCTAGCTCCCATGGTCGCGCGCGTGCCGCCGGGTTCCCAGGAACCTTACAGGACCTTGCAGGTATGGGGTGGGAGCGTGGGACGGTTGATGAAACCCAATAGGTATCATTAGGTTTCATTAGGTTTCATTAGGTTCTCAAACACACGCTGAGATGACGTGTCCTTTCGTACGTTTTTGAGGACGTCGCGGACGCCATCTGTCTTCGCCTCTGCCTCGGAGACGGCAAGTCAAGGTGGCGGGGGGTGAAGAAGCCTCTGTTCTGCTCGTCACTCGGCTCGGATATCGCCGCAAACTCACACTTCGGGGCTGGACGTGTCGTTGGTGATGTTATTGGAAAGCACGCGAGCGGTGTGACGCAGGCACACGAGGAGTCGTCACACGTTTGCTGCCGTACTCGCTGTTGATTGCCGCCGTACGCGCTGTGTCCTCCGAGTCCGCTTCAAATTATCGGCATTGACCAGGTGCATGCCAGCGCCCCACTGGCTGCTACTATATGCGGTCGTCGTAACTGGCACATGGAGATATGGTGTGGACGAACGACTGGGAAGTGGGTACGACGGAATGAATGACTGAATGTCGCAGCGGACCCTGCCAGTCATGCCTACGAGCTATCTGGGCCGCGTTGGAACATCCGGTCGGGATACGGCATATGGGTCCACCTTGTAACGGTTACAAAAAGTCAAATGCCGTCTGTTGAGCCATTGTCGAGTGTGAGCCGGGATGTGCGCATCATGAGTTTTAGAAGAATGTCAGGAAAGAAGGGGTTTTGTGCTCCGAACCCGAACGAAGCAACATCGCCCGCGCGCGCCCGACCCTGCAGCACGGCAATCGCGGGGCAACGGGGCATGTGTCCGACATCCCAATTTCCGAACTTTCGTCTTTTCGTATGAGACACCCACCATGTACGAAGGTCGCCAGACTCCAAATCTTGGCACGGCTTCGCTCCATCGCAGGGCCACGTGGGGGATTGATGGGCACCCCTCAACCTGGGGTCGGCAGCTGAAAGACACTCTCATATCCGGCCCTGCGCATCTCCCGGGCAGCCACGCAGTCAGCCCTCAAACCCACCAACCTCAGCCGCCCGTCAAGCGCCGCCAGCAGCCCCCAACAGCGGGGACGCCCTAGCGGAAGGTGTATAGGCGTGACCGTCCCATCCGGCTCAGAATTTTCATCTTCCGAAGCAGTAGCCGCCGGCCTTGGGTGATTTGTGGATCTAACAAGTCAGCGAATCCAACGGGCGCTGGGGGCCCTCCGCTTCGTGCCCAGCCTTCTTGCAAAGCTTTTAGCCAGGCGTGCCCCCTCCTAACACCCACACCCACACAACCAGGCTGCCTCAGCGAGGCTGACCTTTGCAAAGGAGCTGCGCTTGAGGTTGTCGCCCGGGGATACCACGACAACGGCGGAGTGTACCGCTGCACCTCTGCGGATAGACCGCGGACCTAAACAGAGCGAGGGAGGCTCCTTCTGCTCCGTCGTCAGCCAGCGGCTGGCCGACCCAGCATTTACCTCTCCAGCAGTTTCCGTCACACCACAAAGGACGGATTTGCCGCTGAGATGGTCACCCATGCACGGCGGCGGGGCGGGCCCTTCGGGGCGGCCCCCGCCGGCGGCGGCGGCGACCCGTGGGTCGTCGTCGCCCTCCGCTGCTGCGCCTGGCTCGCCGCCCTCGTCTTCGCCCACCAGTACCTCATGATGCTCACCATGGCCGCGTCCTCGTCGTTACCATCGTCATTTAACGCGCCCGCGACCCATGGGACTGCCTTCCCGGGCGCCGCCCCCTCCACTCGGCTGCGCGACCTGGCATCATGGCTGCAGCCACGGCCGCTGAACGTGCTGCCGCGCGCGTCTGCGGACTCCGCCGCGCCGCTCGGCGGGAGTCACCCTCCGGTGACCCGTGGGTCAGTGACGGCGACGCGGTTCGGCAGCGACGACCGGGAGCCGCTGGGCATCGCGGCGACCGGCGGCGGCGGCCGCAGCGGCGGCGGGTGGCGGTCGCGGGAGCGTAGGTTGATCCAGCAGGGCAGTGTGGCGTCCATTGACAGGTTAGGTCAGATCAGGTCGTGTGGGCTGCACTGCGCGGTTTCAATTGCGCAGTGGGCCTGGTGGGCCTGGTGGGCCTGGTGGGCCTGGTGGGCCTGGTGGGCCTGGTGGGCCTGGTGGGACCGTAACACACAAGGGGCAGTTGGTCCTGTGCTGCTGTAACCGTTACAAGGTGGACCCTGCTGCTGCTGCTGCTGCAAGTCGCCTGCTGCTGTTGCAACTCGCCTGCTGCTGCTGCAAGTCGCCTGCTGCTGTTGCAACTCGCCTGCTGCTGCTGCAACTCGCCTGCTGCTGCTGCTGCCGCTTTGGTGCGACCTTGCCGACCCGCTTGCGCCCTCCCTGCCCCGCGGGTGCTGCAGGCACCCCTATGTCGCCGTCGTCACACGACCGGACGGCTCCTACCTGTGCGCAGGATCCCTCATCCACCCCAGGTAGACTGTGCGACCGTATGACTGTCTTACCTCGGCATATCCCGGCATCCCTCTCCGTCGTTCTCCCACAGCTTGAAGGGACTGCCTCCGAATCATCATTCACCAGCTCCCCCCGGCTCTTTGCAAACCTAACACACGCTCGTCAGTCAGCTGCACCCGCGCAGCCGTCGTACAGCTCGACGCGGCCTCCATGCGTGTCTATCAGCCGCTCCGAAACCCCCCGATCATCTCTCGCAGAGTCGTCATCACGGCGGGCCACTGCGTCAGCCCCTCGGTGGGCGGTACCGTCAACCCCACCGTCTACCTCGGTCTGGAGCGGCTACAGCCCACGGCCGGCGGCGGCGGCGGCGGCGGTGGGGCCAGCGGCGGCGGGGGTCGGCTGGTGGCGGCGGCGGCCGCGGCGGGCGGCGCGGTGCTTGTGAACGCGCTGGCGGCGCTGGTGGGGCTCGGCAGCACCGGCGGGCGGGCCTCGGGGGGTCGGGCCATGAGTACGAGGAGTGTAGCGCACCCCAAGTACAACCCTGGGTGAGTGTACGGCTGGTTCCGGTGCTAGGGCTGACCAGCGGCGGGTCAAGGTGCAGTATAATTACCGTGTTATTAATGATCTTACAGTGGACCCCGCGGGCCATCGGTGACCGCCATGGCTTCCTCACCGCACACTGCAAGAAACGAAAGCGACCCACCTCCGCGCGGTCGTATGATGGGCTCGGGGGTCACAGCGAACTGGGGCTGCTGTATGGGGGCAAAGCAGTACGAACCCCAAGTAACAATACTCCAGGGCCAAATCCAGGTCCGGATGCAGATCCAGATCCAAATCCAGATCGAGATCCAGATCCAGATCCAGATTCAAATCCCGGACGTCATCCGAGCGCCTCGCCAGCGGAACTTCAGCGGCCTTGTGGGCCTTTTGAGAGCCATGGGCGCAGGAAGCTCCGCACCAGCATCGTTACGGCTTCTTGCGTCCTGGTACTCGCTCTTCCCCTCCTCATACCTCCCCCCTGCCCGCTCGCATATTGCACTCGCCGTCGCCTTGCCTGCCCGCCTGCCCACCTCCCCGACAGCATCTTTGACTTCGATGTGGCCCTCCTGCTTCTGAACAAGGATGCCGCACCGCCGGCGAAAACCGTACGGTGGGTCGTCTCAACAGTGTCAGGTGGGTTTCGTGCCCGGCACGGTGATTCACGGGAAGTACCGTACCGCACCGTACGACAGCGGCGGGGACTGTGTCCGGACATCGTGTCATCAGGTTGTGTTGCGGTGGTAGTGGCGAATATGGTGGTGGAAGCGGAATTCAGGGGACCCAAAGGGTCACCGACTCTCCAGCGTCAAGGGGGGGACCCCGATGCATGAAGCGCAACAGGGTGGGCCCTAGCAACCCACCGGCCCCACGGGCTCTCCCGGAGGGGGCCCCACGACCCCGGGCGTGGTTGATGGTCAACACGCACCCTTCAGGAGGTGAGTCGTTGGGCGGACAGGGCAGGAGTGCGTGACATGCAAGGGGCACAGCTCAGCCCGGAAGTGCCCACGTGTGTGTGCGCTCTATAACGTTGTTCCAGGTGATTGGTACCCAACATGGTCCTGTGTCCGTTGCCATACATGCCGTGCGTGCCGTACAGCCTGCCGCCCGCGGGCGACGCGCTGCCTCGGTCCCCCCGCCTGATGGCTCTTGGCTGGGGAGCCACGGAGGACAACAGCCTGAGTCAGGACCTGCGGCGGGGCGCCGTGACGCCGCTGAACCGGGACACCTGCGAGGAGCTGTTCCAACCGTACGGCACCGACATCACGCAGCGCATGCTGTGTACGACCGGTGGGTGGGTCATTCGGCAGGGCCCGAACCCGTATCGGGTCTCCCAGAATCGACGCGGTGCAACAAACAGGCCCCGCCCCGCGCCAGTCGGGCCCAGCCAAGCAGTCTAGGACCGTTCTGCCTCTTAGCGCCCCCTGGTACTTGTGGCTTTATCTTTAATGAGTCCGCCCTGGACGTATCCATACGGCTTGTCCTCACCACGTCTGCACATGTCCGGCAACCCGTACGGTTTACCCTGCCGTCAGGCCGCACGTGCGCGGGCGACTCGGGCGGGCCGCTGATCCTGGAGGGCGGCGGCCTCCGGGACACCGACGGAGAAGACGACGCGGGGTACGGGGACGGGGGGGACGGCGGCGATGACGGCGACATGCTTGTGGGGCACGTGTCCTTCGGGTTCCCGCGGCGCAAGGGCCAGGGCTGTCCACAGCCCAACCCCGCTACCGTCTTCACGGACTTACGCAACCCGGAGATCAACGCCTGGGTGCGGTCACAGCTGGCGCTGGTGCACCAACAGATGGTGGGTCCAACCCTGCCCGGCGGGGCCCGGTGCAGCCCGGTGCGCCGGCACCGCTTGCGGACGTAGCAGGAAGGGAGACACTGGGATCGGGTTTGCGTCGCTAGGGTCTGCCCGTCGGCCGAGGCTACGCACAATACACGACACGCAATACACGATACACATATGTTCGGGGCTCTCATTCTCTGCCGTGGAGAGGCTCTGCAACCCGAACGCTCCCGAGGTGAAATGAGTAACCCCGTACGGCAATAAGGCAGAACTGCACGCTGGCCCGAACCTCTTAGGCCAGCCTTTGACGGTACCCCTCTTGGACTGAGGCCAGCGTCACCGATGTCCCCGTGGGGTCCTATGTGGTTGATCCCTGCCTGGTGCGTTTGACCACCCTGCCTCGCCAACGGTGACCCGTGTGCCGTACAGGCCGATGACGACGCGCGCCCAGCCGACCTTGAAGCCGACACGGATGCCGACCGAGAGGTCAAGGAAGATGCGGCGGGGTCGGGCGATGGTGGTGGAGATGGTGGTGGTGGCCAGGATAGCGTCAAAAAGGGTCGGTGATGTTGTCTGAACGAGAACCGATTACAGCTGCATACAGACAGCGAGGGCAAGCCGGGAGATGTGTTGATCACCTGACGTGGCGGGGCCGGGTCGGTCGGTCGGGGGCCAAGCGCCTTGAGACGGCCCGGCAGTGGTGCGCTGCTGCGATCTGGGATATCAAATGCGTGAATGAAAGGATGTTACACAGACCAGATGCGAAAGGGGCTCGTCGGATACGGTACGGCCCTAGTAAGCGCGGGCAGGGTAAGGCGGTTACAGAGGTCTCGGCACATGAAGTCATAATCACTGTTCCAAGGCCCGCTTAAGCCACCTTGGGTCCATGTCAACCGAACTGCTGTGTGACGCCTGGGGACCTGATGTGGGTTGCGAATCCCTTCGACAAGGATGCAGCGCAACCTAAACCTGGATTGGGAAATCGGGCGGAAGGCCAAGTGTCGAGGATGGAGGTTGGGATGGTCAAATAATAACAGATGTTTGGAGATTTGTGTGAGGTTGTGAACCGAGCCCATTACGCTGTAGGACTGCTCAGGAGGCGGTCAGGGTGTGTTCACCACGGATGGCGTGATGTCCCCAGACATGCGTTCTATGTGACCAGAGTTAGCAGGTTGTATCTGGTTGCCAGGAGGACAGGATGCGGTGGATCACAAGCCTTCGTGGAACGGTGGACGGATGCGCCAGAATGCATGCAAAGTTTCGCTGGCATTTGAAAGTTTGTGAACAGCATTTTCTGTTCACCTGTTCTGGGGATTTTAGGGACTGCTCCATCTGCTAGAAAATCAGTACGACGTACGTGACATGCACAGCAGCCATGCCACGACCAACGTTCCATTCTTCCATGCGCTCCATTCTGCACGTAAACTCCACTTGTAGGCTTGGATTATATCAAGTATAACACCACGTTTGTCTGCCTTCTTATTCCTCTTCCTGCTTGAACTGCTTGCACTTAAATTGAATTGATCTTCGAAAGAGACAAGAATCCTGTGCGGCCTGCCTATCCTATAATTTTTAAGAAACATGGCCGACGAAGATTACTATGAGGATGGGGATGTCGATGAAGATTTCGATCAAATTGAATACAGGTTCGTTCGCATGGCGCTTGTCAACAAGGACTGCGGACCTAGATTGAGATAACTCTTCCTTGTAGGCCCCCGGCAGCCAAGGCGGCGTCGGGCCCTCAGCCGTCCGGGGCGAGAAACAACCCGTATGTCGACACCAACAGCCACGGTAGGACTCGTCCGCCTCTCAGGCGATCTATGCAACAAAGGTCAAAGCTTTCGTTTTGTTAATGCCCCCAGGAACGGCCGGGCAGAAGCGTGGTCGCGACCTGGGCAACGAGGTGCGAATAACCTTCTCGCAACCGCCGCACCATCCCCGGCCTCCTCTCCACGAGTTCACAACCTGGACTTCAGATGTGATGACATTACGATTATGGGTTTTCACGCACTCATCCTGCTTGACATTCGCGCCCTCCCTGTGCCCGCGCGGCGGCTCTCTGAATTTTGAATATGAATCGAAATGCTGTGTAACCTATTTGCCGCCACAGCACCACGTGGACATCAACACCCCCGCTGCACCCAAGGGAGACCCCCTCGACCCGACCGGCGGTGGCGGAGGCGGCAGCGTTGGCGATGGCGGGGGCAGCGGCTACTATGACGACTATAACCAGCTGCAGCCTGCATCGAAACGATCTGCCGGCGGTGCCCCCGGCCACCAGCACCCCGTACCCTCAACATACGAATACAACGCGGGCAGCGTCGGAGGTGATGGGACGGGTGGCGGCGGCGCCGGTACCACCGGCACCGGCCCTGCCCCTGAATCTGACGCACCTCGCTGCCAGTGTGGAGACTCTTGCATCCGCCGCGTCTCCAATACCGGCAAGAATCCCGGCCGCGCCTTCTTCAAGTGCCCGAAGCCGCAGGGCGAGCAGTGCGGCTATTTCAAATGGGAGGACGAGCTGGGCGCAGCTGGTGGTGCGGCCAGCGGCGGTGGTGGCTCAACCCCGTCGCAGGCCGGCCGCGGCGCTTACGGCGCCCCCGCCACCGCTGGCAACGGCGCCTACAACCCGTACGTTGCGAACCCGTACAGCAACAGCCAGGCGGTGAACGCCAGCGCTGCGGGAACCAATCCGTACACGAGTCAGGCCGGGACTGGCGCCTACGGGGGCGGGACTGGCGCCTACGGCAACGCAGGAGATGGTGCCGGCGGTGCGGCCGCTGGCGGCGAGGAGTTCGTGAAGTGCATGTGCGGTGTTGACTGCCCAGTCAAGACTTCCAACAGCGCCAACAACCCAGGCCGGCAGTTCTTCGCCTGCCCCAAGATGCGCGATGTGGGTCGGCGCCTCGGCGGCAAGGGGAGGGTTCCGGGGCTACGCTGCGGTTTCGCGCTCTTGTTTAACATACGGGTTTCGGGAAAGAGGTTCCGGAGGCGGGGAAAGGATATACAGGGTTCGGTGAAAAGCGACACATAGCAAAGTTGATGGATTTCCTTTCCACACGCACGCTCAGACTCTGCCGCCGCGTCATTTGCCCTTGCGCTTCTCGTGGTAACCGTCGTCCCACCGGGGAAATTCCAGGGGCAAAGAGTTACGCCGACTCGGCCGCCTCCCCGATCATGCTTCCTCATACCCGGTATTGGCATGATTCTCCCACTTTAGTGTCGTCCTATCGTCGTAGTTGTCTTGCTTCACCGTTTCTCGCCCAAGTACCGCAAAACTCCTTTCCAACGTTCTGTACCTGCCCACAGGATCCCACGCGGTGCCGGTTCTTCCAATGGGCGGACGAGGTCGGCAACGCAGGCGGTGGAGGTGGTGGCGGTGGAGGTGGTGGTGGTGGTGGCGGAGGCGGAGGCGGAGTCTGCTATCACTGCAACCAGCCAGGTCAGTGCCGCGTGAAGCCCTTGATTGGTATTGGTTCAGCCTGGCAGCCCAGGACTGGCCAAGGGTTTTTGGAGGGAGTGCAACCCGACCGCTCCACTTATTGTACCCGTAGGGCACTTCGCGAGCTCGTGCCCGCAACGAACCGCCGGCGGCGGTGCCGGCGGCGGCGGCGGCTTTGGCGGCCGTAGCTCGTATGGTAGCGGCGGTGGTGGCGGCGGCGGCGCTGCAGGAGGCGCTCCGTGCTACATCTGCAACCAGACTGGTGGGGCGGGTGGGGCCTGCGTGCCTACCTAGGGTATCTGGGGTTCTGAGGTAGCCTGTATGCGAACATGTAGTACTGAGATCAGCTGCGAGGTCAATTTGCATAATCATCAGGGGCGCACTGTGAATTTCTCATGTTCTGGGACTCCTACAGCGCGCTTCATAAGTTCAGCGCAAGACGCTATCTTAATGTCTAGCTTTGGAGTTTCTTTTGGGATGTACGCTGCCTTCATGACATGTTCTTGTCCCCCATACGTTGCTCGCACTGCCAACAGGGCACTGGGCAAGGGACTGTCCGAATAAGCAGGGCGGGGTTGGAGGCTACGGCGGGGGTGGAGGCGGCGGGTACGGCGGTCGCGGCGGGGGCGGCCCGCCGCAGTCGTTTGCCAGCCGCTTCGGCCGCGAGGGCGGCGCTGGAGGTGGCGGAGGAGGTGGAGGCGGCTACGGCGGAGGGGGCGGCTACGGCGGGGGTGGAGGCGCGGGAGGCAAGGGCAACTGCTACAAGTGCGGCCAGCCAGGTGAGCAGGGCTGTGGCTTTCCACCCTTGACCTCGACTGCAGCTTGAAAGAGGAAAACGGAAGCGGCTCGTTTGCATCCCATGTGCGCGGTTCCAAGGACCATGTCACAGTGCCTCCTGTCTGACGACTCGTGAGACATTCCTCCGTCTCGCGGTGGCACCTGCAGGTCATTGGGCAAGCAACTGCCCGAACGCCAGATAAAACGTGTTTGCGCGGTGGAGTTTCCACATGCGGTGTGCACAGTTACGGATTAGCATGGGCCGAGCCCGCGATGGTCTGGTCGTGGCGGCGTGCGTTAAGAGCGCGGCGCTTCAGCTGAAGAAGCGCAGCGAGGTTCCACTGCGCCGCGGCGCTGACGGCATTCGACTCTGGGGCGCGCGTACCTGGCCGGGCAACGGGGTTCCAACTCGCTGATCAAGCAGATCTCCAGGGTGACACGGCGACGCTGCTTTGGAGTGGTAAAATTAAGGGCTTGTTTTTACTGGGTTGGGCTAGGATTCCTGCAGCTTTCGCTGTGGCGATCAGGAAAATGTGTGAATTTGTACGACGCAGGAGTTGGGGTGCTGGTGGGGATGAGAGATGCGCACTTGAGCGGGCGACGTCCGTAATGGGTACTCGATCGTGGGTTTCGACAAAAGGAAGGGCGTAATTACCCCTTGTTGGTGCCCGTCAAAAGTGTGTGGGGAGCATACATCGGCCGTTTCCATCGGGTGTATCGTCTACGCAGAGGTGATGCGGAGATGGTACGGTGTTTCAATATCTGTTAACGACTCGGCACCGGTCGTCGTCACCGTCAGCTCTGTGATGGGTTCACAAGGACGCGTCCTTGACACGGTGTGAGACCATCAATTGCATGGAGCGCCGTACTTGCACCGCACCCCTATAACCCGCGCGCCACGAATCACTTGCACGGTCTGGAGTCCACCGTATCCGTAACCATCACCACTACCTGAAGGAGCCTGGCGGATGGCCACACATCGTCGTCGCAAATCCTAACCCAGGACGATCCAGGCCCGCTCATCGCCGCGACATCCGCATCCTGTCATAAACACCAGGCACAGCGTCCCAGAAGGGGTGGGGCCTGCGTTGCTCACCGGGCAGTCCTGGACAAATATCGGATCAATTTGTTCGCGTTCCCAACATCTTGCTTTGAGTCGCGCGGACGTCGGTCGGTCTCGATACAGATGTGGACACACACGCGCGCGCGGGCTTCTGGACGGCACTCTGTACAGGATCCAGAATCCAGTCAGGTCCAGTCCGACGGAATGCAAGATCTTCCTCCGCCTTGGGACACCCTTGACACACACGCCACGTACGCCTCGTGACGGGAGGTCCCCGGGTCACCGATGGCTTCACGAACTCCTACCCGGACAGCTGACCGCCGTCCTGGGTGCCGACCCACTCACTTCCGCGCGCGACAACAAAACCGGGCCCCGTCAGTAAAGGATGGGGCGCATGGCTGCGCCCGCTCGATATATCCTCCGCACAGCCCTCATCGGCCCCCCATGCAAACTCATCGCCATCGCCGTGCGGCCAACCCAACCCGGGTCAGCACGACCAGCCCGCCATGCTCAGAACAGTGTCCATCGCTGACTGCCGCCGTGGCCTCATGCTGTATCGGCATGTCTGCCTGCTATTGGCTAGGCCCCGTCCCGGCATCGATCATCCGTACAGCGGATATGTGTGTACCGTACATCGGTGGAGATGTCCGTCCAGTCTGCGTGTTTCGGAGGACAGGACTACTGCATCTGGGCACCCTCCTCGAGCGCCTGTCGCTCCGCAGCCTCCATAGCTCGCCGCCTCTGCGACATGGGTTGGGTGTTACCGAGATGCAAGCCCCGAAGGAGCGAGGGTGGGGTGTAGGAAATTCAAACTGCGCTGAAGAATCAACTAGGGGTAGAGGGTAGGGTGGGGTGGTCAACAGCACGGGCAAGAGCGGGAAGAGGACCTCAACCGCATTCCAGCACCCTGCGTCGTAACGCGTCAGTCGGCCCCTCTCTACCACTTGAAAGCGTGGCAGGCCCCCTTTGGACGAAACGACCGTCAAGTACTGCATCACATGGTACCGCACCAACCAGGATCGCTTGGGCAAGTACAGACGTACGGGAACCCTCACACACTCCAAACAAACGCAACCCTCTTCCAGCCGTCGTCCTCCGGCGATTCCCCAATCGACTTGGACCGAAACGCACCCAAACAAACGCACCATCTCGGCGTTCTCCGCATTCACCTCCTCCACCAGCTCCTTAACCTGCCGGCCGAAGTTGTTGGGTACGGCCGCCGCCCACACCGTCGGTGGCAGGCCTGGGGGGCAAGGCCCGCATAACCCGGCGCGAGATGGCGGGCGCGCGGGTCATTGGCGCGTGGTCGGCCTCTCGGTGTGGCGCCACAGCAGACGGGACTACGGTACGGTAAGCGCTCCCACGGGACACAACCCGGAAAGTTGCACATGACCTCCTCTTCCTCATCATTGCCATCGCCGTTTGCAGCGCCCTATCCTTCATGGAAGGCCCCCGTGCCCAATGCTCTGGCGTCCAACACACACGACCGAATGGTCATCCAGGCCCCGCGGATGGGCACCGCCGGACCTCATGCTCCCGGAACGCGTCCCCCGCCTCGCCCCGCCCTCCTCCTCTATCTCCCACTCTCCATCTCCCACGTATCCTTCACCGCCCTCCCACCTGCGTCCCGGTACGCCCCGATGACCTCCATGATCTCGGGGCCGATCATGCCGCTCAGAAACACGGTGCGTCGGGTGCCCAGAGGCGGCTGCAGCACGGGGGATAGGGCGGGGGTGTCAGGGACGGCAGATTAATTACCTGTGAAGGGCCACGCACTGCTGCAATTGACTTCGTGGAGATGAACGAGGAGATAAAAGGATGGAGTCGGACGTCCGAACCAACCACCATCCGCCTGCACCACGCTGGGTAGCATGACGTGAGCTGCACGGGTTGCCCACATCATTTGATTGGAAAGAGAGCGACATGCGGATGCCCCCGGCAGTGACATGATTCGTGCACTTGCCCTGGACACTTGCCCGTCCACGAACGGCCCGCGCCCTGTGCTGTGCTGTGCCGTACCTGCTCGTACTTAGGGAACTCGGACTCGAGCGCCTGCTGCAGCGTACCCGCCATCATGGCGGGCGAGCAGGGCACGATCTGCGTTCGCGGCGCAACACACGCGCACACTCGTCTCCCCTTTCTCTCGCGGCAAAGGACGGGTGGAATCGGATCTGCGCCTGTTGCTCCATCAGTTCGACCGCTTCGAAGCCCCGCAGGTCTGTTCCTCCAAACGAACACAGACACACGCAGACACACCGGGAATCCCCATACGCGGGTCAGAGGCCATTTGGAGAGACCCAGGTGCCCATCCGAACATCCGTGCGCATTGCCATCGGTGGCCGCCGCGGGGTGAAGCTGAGGGGTGCCTAAAGCCCCTTCCCACCGCCTGTGGTAATTAATCACGACTCAGGACTTGGGACTCGGCATTCGGGACAGTTTCCTAATGGACCAGATCAGATCAGATCAGATCTAGAATGTTGGATCCAGGGAAGGGGTTATTGGTCACCAGACGTAGGCTCCCCTCCACTGCACGGAAAAGGGAAACGACGGCACCCTTCGGTACCTCCGGTTTATGTCGTAAGCTGGTCACCAGGGCTCGTTGACATGGCCAATGGCGGCTAACACCCACCCACCACCAACTCATTGTAATGTAGGCATCCCCAGCCGCTGGCCACCTCCCTCCCAGCCAAAGTTCGGACCCTCCCCCCCTGGCTCCTGCCGCACCGTCCGCTGGCCCCACCTTGACCATGTCCGCCTCCATCTCCAACATAAATCGCCGGAACGCCTCCACCTCCTCAGCCATGAAGCCCACCAACAGCACCGCCTGCGAGAGCACATGCCGTGGGAGAGTGGGGGGTTGGGGACGCGCCGCAGTCGCGCAGTAGAACTAGGACCCTGCACTTTCATTTCGACTCACAGAGGTCATGAACATGCGCCTGTGCAAGGGGACCCTGGAGGGGACCTTGGAGGAAGCGAAAGAGCGCGGACCATAAGCGCCATCATGTGGTCGAGAGGCGAGCGTCGTTGTGCGGCACCAAGTGGCCGTAGCCGACCTGGGCTACCACCCTTGCGGACAGTAGTCACTCCCATCATGGAAATCCAGAGGCCGGTTTCATCGCGCCAAAATGGTTTCGTAGATTCGTACCAAGGGTCCGAAGGCACTCTCGTCCTGCGCCAAGCCACCACTCTCCGAATCCAGCCGCATCATCTCCGCCCCCTCCTCCTCATCCTCTGGGTTTGCGCCTGGGCCTGAGCCGGCTTTGTCACCCGCAGAATTACTGCTGCTTCCCGGCCCCGAGAACATGTTCTTGATGCCGTCAAAGAAGCTGCGCGTGTAGACGCTGCCCCGTGGCGCTTGGCGTTGCAGGCACGAAAGGTAGCGAGGCGCACACAAAGGGGGTTGAGTGTGGCGGCATGACCGTTCAATACTTCTGTGCAATGAAGTACATCGCGGTGGCCTAAGCGCAGCCTGCATGTTGTCTACTCTGATTCTACTGTTGTCCCGTTACAGCTCGCGCCGAAGGTTGCGTAGGCCTAGGAAACGCTCGTTTCAAATTGCCGAATAATAATTACATACGATTGCCGAGTTGATCGTTCTGTGCTGACGTTTACAAAACTGTACGGAAGCGTCGCTTTCCCAATCGCGTGCGCATCTTCCTCTCTGTTTGGTGCCGCAAAAGCTGGTGTAGTTGAGGTGGACAGGATTGAATAACGAAGGTCTCGGTCTTGTCGGGTGACCACAAACTCCGCACACCCTAACTTTTCCTGTTGGACACATCTCCCAGTCACGAGTTTTATCAGTGATCTACTGGGCTGCTTAGTTAAAAGAAGGTACGGGCTTCATGAAACGAGTCTTCGTCTTACTTGTCTCGCTTGCGCCGCCGTCAACCTATTATACCAGCAACCGCATTTAGCGCTGTATGTTGCATTTCAGGTCAATTGATTGTTATTAAAAGATCAGGCCCATAATCTCGTCTGTAGCCGAACGTCGTGGTATCATGCAGCAAGCAGTCATTATCCGGAACGCCGTGGCGCGGGTTTGCAGCCAGTCAGTATCCGCGAAAAACACGGATAGCATCCGCGCGGCGCCACCAGCTGATGTCTCCCGGCGTTCGCTCCTTTTGGGCATGGTTGCGGGTGCGGCGAGCCTAGCCTCGGGTGTCAACAAGGCCCGCGCTGCCGGGCCCGTGCTATCGGGTGAGTTCGAAGCCACAATATTATGCCTTAGCTGTTAATTGCACGTCTCATCAGGGGGCCTCGCAGTCCCTCCTGCGACCATCCCGTGCCTCAAGACCGTGCTGGATCCTACCCAACACTAATGGGTGACCACCACGCGTTCAACACACAGCCGAACATAGGATTCTCCTGTGATGAGACCCATGTCCGCCTGTCGCGTTGCCGGGGTGGTGGTCTTCCACCGCAGATCTTGTACGGCCACTCGTACAGAAGCTCGACGAAAACGGCGACGGACTTCTAGATGTGGATGAGATCCGCGGGGCTCTGCAGCGCAACGGCGGGGTCACGGTACGACGCGGTCGGCCTGCGTGTGGGAGTGTGCGTGGTTGGGTGGTTGGGTGTGGCGAAATGACTGACGTGCGCGGGTCGAGTCGGTTAAGGCGGTTGATTCGGATGGGGATGACGGATGAGTCGTCAGCGGGGTGAGTCATTAACTACCGTACGTGGATCGATTAGAACTCGGACGACAATCGGCTCCCGGTATACCACGGGGGTCCGCGTTGCCCTCCATTGCGCGGCGGCCCCGGACCCCTAAACCCATCCCATCCCGAGGGCAACTTCCATGCAACTTCACACGGGCAACCTCATTGGCCGCGGCTTGATGAAGTCTTCCGTTGTAATCGTTGGAACGTGGCTGAGTCGCCTGCCTGCCGCCGGAAGCCGCAGCGGGATGTCCCTCGCGGCCGGGAGGCGGCGCTTCGGAGTCGCCCAAACTTTCGCCGTTGACACCGCCCTTGCCCCCCACCCGTTCCTGCATGCGATAGGTTCCACGTGAGGTTGTCGTACGTGACGTGATGGCGCCCGTTGATTTCGACAACGACGGCGTGCTCAGGTACGGCATATGCCTGAGACCTCCATTGCACTCGTCGCACCTGCTGACTTGGTCGCTGCGTTCTCCGTTTCCCCGCCCTCAATCTTTCCCCCCAACGTCGGTTGTGCCTCGCTCCCTCACTCACTGGTAAGGTGGCCGCCTTGCCGTACCCCTCGCTCCTTCGCTTTCCAGCCCTCTGCTAGCCCACCCCGGGCTTATGTTCAACCCTCTAGGGTTCTACAACCGAACCAGCCGCTGGCTGCTGCCCTGCCTGCCACCCCACCTCAAATCGCACCCGTAGCCACCCACTCGCCTCAGCCTGCCAAGCTGTTCGAACTTACTTCTCTCCTCCTGCGCTGTCCGCCCCATCTTCCCTCCCCAGTGTGGACGAGTTCTCCCGGGGTATGGCCCTGGAGCTGGAGGTGGACGCGAGATGGATGCGCACCATGGAGCGGGGGGACGGGGAGCAGGGGGTGACGCTGGCGGAGCTGCAGATGGGGCTGGGGGACCTCGGGGAGCGCGGGAACGACATCGTGGCGGCGGCCTTCAAGATGGTGAGTCGCTGTACGGCGTTCGGGCTGTACGGCGTGGGGCATTTGCAGACGCAAGGTCCGAGGACTGGCCGAGGCTGGATCGGTTGCGAGTGGGAGGTAATCAGTTGCCCCCGGGGACAGCTGTGTTGGCTTCAGGGGACAGTTGTTTTTGTCGTCACGGCGTGCCCCCGGGGACAGCTGTGTTGGCTTCAGGGGACAGTTGTTTTTGTCGTCACGGCGTGCTCGGGAATGGGGGCCACCCCTACCTGCCACGTTTCCCTCACCTGACTTTCTGCGACCTTGCTGTGGCTGTCTCGGTGAACCATGAGTCATGGTTCCATGAGAGCGAGGGACTGGGAGGGCGACTGCGAGGACACACCGTATGGTTGCTGCTTGCGGGGCCCTCCTGCGGAGCCGGGACCGGCCCCCGACGTGCAAGACCCCTCTCTCCCTCCCCCCGTATCTTACGGACTGCAGTTCCGGTGGATCAATGATCAAGTCGCACATTCATGGTGTGGCATGTCCAATTGACAGCAACCGCGTGCCTCGTCTGCGACCCCCTGGTCCTTGCCCTTACGAACCCACCCGCACTCCGTCTCGTCCACCAACCTGCCCCTCCAGACGGATAAGAACCGGGACGGGCGCCTGGACCGGGAGGAGGCGCAGAACGCGATGGAGCTCATCTCGGCGGCCATCCTGGGCGATGGTGGCGAGGGCGAGGAGGGCGACGAGTGATGTGGGGCGGCGGGTGATGCTGCTGCGGGGCCGTCAGTAGGGGTCAGGTAGAGACCTGAGGAGACTCCGGGCTAGACCAGGGCGCGGGGCCGCTGCGGCCTTTGTAATTAAGCAAGCAGGCAGGCAGGTAGGGCGGGACAGAATGCGCTGCACACCGTGGGGCAGTCCAGTCGGTGGGGGTCACGCGTGCCCCCCTGGACATGGGAGGGCGTGTGTGTGTGTGTGTGTGTGTGTGTGTGTGTGTGTGTGTGTGTGTGTGTGTGTGTGTGTTGTGTAATCAGGGTAACCCGCTGGGGCAGAGCTGGGCTGTTGTCGAGTTGCTGAATGGCGGAATGAGACCTGGAGCCGCAGGGCCCCGGACGGGGCGTGCACGGATATGCCGTACACGCAACGTTTTTGGTTTACGTGGACGGAGAGTTATTATAGAACCAACGATCGGATGCAGAAGCCTTCCGTGACGGTTAGGGGAGAGGATTCCTGCCCGTGGGCCGCACTGATCGGAGCCCTCTCAAAGGGCCGGCTTGTCGCATCCCAACTAAGGTTCCTTGGCCCCCCAGGTGCGACGGGGAACAGCCTTTGCGGCCTCCGGGGCGCCGAGAGGGTTCCACACATCCGCACTGTGCCTCGGGCCAGCTGGCTCCTCTCGCGGCTGACTTCCGTGCCAAGCGCAATCACGGCGAAACGTTCAGATCAGTGACGAGGTTCTCGCTTCACACGCAATAAACACGGCCCATTGCATAGCACGCACGCCTGCCCTGCCCACCGATCAACACAAACATTGGTGGCGGTAGTTGCGGCAATTGGGGTATTCGAAGACCACCTCGTCCGCTCGTTTCGCCGTGTCCAGCCCTATTCACCAGTCCAACACAAAACAGCTGCATATGGGGTACGCACAACACACAAAACGCGTCGCCCACTCACACTGGTGACGGGATCACACGCCCGCCGAGCAGCGGGGAGCCGCAATGCACGCGCACGTCAGTCAGGCGGGGGAGCAACCGCTCAACACAACCGTCGGAAAACAACCTCGGGCCGCCGCCCGCTGCAACCCGCCTCGCACTGTCGGGCACCGTAACACCAACATGACCCGGGCATCTATCTCGGCGCGGCAAGGCGCGAGGTCCTCCCGCCCGCACCCGCACCCGCATGGATGAGGGGACTGCGATTAGTGTTATTGTGTAGGGTGCACTACCCGGCACCCCATCCTCACAGGGTTCACTTCGAACTACGTCCTGCCCCGAACGCCACTGCGACCCAGACCATCGAGGCCATGACCGCGGCGCGCAGGCGGATCTCCCTCCATTTATCATCATTTCCAACCGCAAACACCAAACGCATGGCAGTACCCTGTTGTGGCCATCAGGGGTGCAACTCCACACCCAGCAATGGTCCTCCCACGAGTCTGTATGTCCCTAGCCTGGCTCTCTGTCGGCTCGCGGTTTCCTCATGCAGGACTCCACGCAAGTCTCGACAACTCTGGCGACGCCTCCTGGCTAGACGTGACTGTCCCGAGTAGTGGGTTGGTACCCACGGGTGTGCCACCCAATAAAACAAGAGTACACAATTACCATCTGGCACCTCTCGCTGTCTCGCTATATATACATACCTACGGTAGACACACGGACCCGCAGGGCACCACCACCACCCGGTCCCGGGGCTGCTCCGCGGCCGGCCTTCAACGTAACGGCGCTGCAAGGCCTCCCATCGCCGCGACCCAAACCGTCGAGTACTCACCAACAATCACGAGGGTCATGGAGCTCACGAGCGCACGTGCCGCCTGGAGCGGTCGTCGAGGGGGCAACTAGGGTTTTGAAAACAGGGCAGGGCAGAGCTATCTCCTGCTTCTGAGTGAGCCCCGTAGGATCAGAGGAGGGGGGCAGAGTGAGATGCCACGGTACTGTCTCACCATCGGCCCCCCGCCAACCTCGCCCCCCCCGCCCAGGGATTCATTCTCTCCGTCGTTGGGTGCGGAGCACCCCGGCGGCGGAGGCTTCAGCCCCAGCACGCCCTGACGCCCGTGCGCGTACGGCAACAGCCCAACGAGCAACAAACATTAGCAAACGAAACATAGAAAACGAGGAACAACCGCCCGTGTGCCCCTCTTGCGGTGGACCTCTTCCCTCGAGAGTGCGGTCCGCGCTGAGCGGGTTGAAAACGAAAACCAGACCCGGAACCCGCCGAGGGGGGTCCAGCCACTGGAACAACTAGGCACCGGCGGACAATCGCCGGTTGACAAACTACTCCTCGAAGCGCAACCGATCTGCCAACCAACCCATTGGCCAGTCCACCTACCCAGGGTCATTCTGGGCCTGCTAACATTACAACCACCTACCCAGCCAAGCCACGCCTGATACTGATTTTGCTACTGCTGCTACTGCTGCTGGCCCCGCTCCGCGATCATCCCATCCAACTCCCGGAGCAGCTCCCGGCTGCTGGGCCGCTGGTGGTGCTGGTAGGACCAGCAGCGGAGCACCAGCGCGCGGAGGGGCGGCGGGCAGCGGTCCGGGTCGTCGGGCAGCTGCAGGGTCGCCCCCGACTGCACCTGACACATGGCGTACAGCGGGTGGCAGCCCTCCCAGGGCTCACGACCCGTGATCAGCTCGTACAGCAACACACCAAAACTGCGGAGGGGGGGTCGAGGCAGCAGACATGTGGGGTGATGTGCGGAGCGCAGCAGACGTGGCGGGCAGGGAGGAGGCGTCGGCGGGAGCAGGCAGCGATCAGGAGGGCGGCTCGGCGGCACCGTGGCGCCGCGGGACGGGACAGCGCGTCGGTGCAGGGGCTAGGGGGAGCAGTCGGGGGATCCATCCCCACATGTGTCGTGAGCGCCGCCGCCAGGGGCTGATCACTGCCATGTTAACCTTGGTTTGGAAAGGGTGTGAAGTGTCCGTTGTATGAAGCAGGGTGTCGTAAGGCAGGCAGGCAGGCAGGCAGGCAGGCAGGCAGGCAGGCAGGCAGGCAGGCAGGCAGGCAGGCAGGCAGGCAGGCAGGCAGGGAGGCGAAGCATCGAGACTATCCGGCAGGTACTTGCCTGTAGATGTCGCATTTCTCGTTGATGCCGCCGGCCCCGGCGCCCTCGCCATCCACTCCGTCGTTCCCGTTGCCGCTGGCGATGCACTCTGCGGTGCGGCTCACCGCGGGGCGCATGTCCCGGGGCACATCCGCCCGGGCAGTCCGTCAGTCAGTCAGGGCAGCCAGTCGGGACTACCCGCGGGGCTCAAAAGCAAGCAAAGCCGAACCCAGGAACAAACCCACGTCCACTCCACGGGGTGATTAATCCCCACGGGGCAAAATCCCCAACTTCAGCGACATCTCCTGTACCTCAGCTCAGTGTCCCCGCCTACCCACTAGATGTACACACACACACCCTTACGAGTGCAAATGTGTCTAGATAAGAGACCCGCCCGACCGGTGCAAATGTGTCATCCCGCACCGCACCCCACCGCACCCCACCTCACCTGGGGCGATGTACTTGAGGGTGCCCGCGTCCCGCTCCCGGGTGGACAGGTACTGGCTGCGCCTGTAGGGGTGGGGGTGGTGGGGAGGAAGGGGTGAGGCCACGACAGCAGATCGGTGACGCGAGGTGTCACGTGAACTGCTGGGACAGCTCAAGGAACGGATGGCACACCACGGACCCCCCCCAAATGCAGCCACCTCTGTGCGGTCATGGCACGCAGTACGGTAAGACGGTGCACAGACACACACACACACGCTGGATACGCTGAACTTCGCTTCTTGCGGCTCAGTTCTCTCACACACACACATCATCTGCAATGCCGGTGACTACCCTGCCGCTGGCCTTCCGAATCCGGTTAGGTGGGTATTGTAGCTTTCGGGTTCGCGTTTGCTGTCCTTTCGCTGCTTTGATCGTGGGTCTGCTGTTGCATCCTTGTTTGCGCACGCCCATCGCCGAGGCGGCGCGGCGCGCACACCCGCCTTGGAGCCCGGACGCTGGCACCGTAATCTCGACGTTCCTCCCCAGCTGCATCTCCAGCAACCGGTTTGGCCTCGGGCTGGGTCGGGTCCTGCTGTCCCTTGCATGTCCGTCGCAGCCCCGCGTAAGCCGCCCGCACAGCCGCGACTATCCATTACGGGGACACAATGTCTTTGCTTCTGCTTTATCGCATGTCGCCCCTCTTTTCTATCTACACGTCCCCGGCCTGTCGGCTATGCGCAGCCAACGGCCTCACTCGTCCGCGTGCGCAATTAGGGTCCTCGCAAGTCGTGTCTCTCGGTTTATTTTAACATCATCTTCTACACACAAACCCTCGCCGTCCAGTTCTCAGTGCCCTGAACGAGACGTACTTGTGCCGGGCCAGACCGAAATCCGCGATCTTGACCGTCAGGCGTCGGTCCGTGGACGCCGCCGGCTGGTGCTGCTGCAGCTGGGCGGGCGGCGGCGGGGTGGGCGCCGAGTGGCGCAGCAGCACGTTGGCGGGCTTCAGGTCGCGGTGCACGATGGCGGGGTGCAGCTCGGACAGGCCGGCGGCGATGGCCCGGGCGATGGCCAGCACCTCGTCCAGGGGCACGCAGTTCTAAAGGGGAGGAGGGTTTACCAGCACCAGGAGGGGGAAAGGGAGGAACGGCGGGCAGGGCAGCGAAGAGGCACGGAGCGGGATTGTAAAGGCGATGAAGGGAGAAAGCGATACACGGGTGAACGCCTGGAGACAAGGTGGGGTCGAGGTCGGGGCCGGCGACGGCCGGAGCCAGTTCAGCTACGCGTAGGCCAGGCAGGGCAAAGAGCGCAGGGACTTGTCGAGCCGGCTTCCATGCGCCCTGGGACCCTGAGAGCGGGGTGTGCCCACCCCTCCCGCGACCCAAGGGGCCCCGCGGGAGAGGCACGGACGCGCACCTGGCGGCGGCGGTGGATATAGTCGTACAGGTCGCAGTCCATCAGCTCCGTGACCAGCGCCACGTGGTCGGGCGGCGCGGCGGCGGCGCCGTACACGGAGATGATGTTGGGGTGGTGGCGCAGGCGGCACAGCAGCGAGATCTCGGTGCGGAGGGAGAGCACGTCACGGACGTCCAGGGCGCCGCCGTGGAGAACCTGCAGGAGGGGAGGAGGAGGAGGAGCAGGTAGGCGGGGGGCAGGGGTACAGTGGGGTACTAGGGTTCGCACTAAGGGAGCCGAGGCCCGTACATAATTTCCGACACACGCACAGCGTCAGCAAATATCCAAATGTCCAACGACGCAGGACGGTACGGAACTGTACGACATACGAGAGAGATAGTGTGTGCGCGGGTCCGGTGGATCGAGGCGTCTCTTGGGTCATCGCCGCCCCACCCAGCTCCCAACTCATGTCACCCCCTTACCCACCCACCTTGACCGCCGCCGGCTTGTTCTTGAACATCGCCTTGTAGACCGCTCCGAAAGCACCCCTGCGGCCGCCACGGACATCCGCACCCGTGTCCACTCCGCAGCAGCAAGACACATTGGGTGCCGTCGTGGCATGATGGAAAACACCCGGCGGGGGGTTCAGACCGCCTCTCATGACCCTAGGACACATTGGCCCCCAGCAGCAGCCCACAACCGGGGGCCGCAGCAGCCTACCTACCCACCCCGAGGGCGGCCTTCGCCGCATCCAGGGTGTGCTCCCGAACCCCCTCCGTCCACAAACCCCGTGCCTGTCCATTCCTGCTGGGAGAGGCAGGACAGAAACTCCGCTGTGTGCCTGACCCTCCTGACGAGAACGCCCCCGCCACCCCTCGGTCGTCCGGACACAGCAGCCCCCCTGCGCCCACCTGCCCAGACACGGCCCCCAGCCCGTGATGTCCCGGTGGAGGTCCAGGGTGGGCACGTCGGGACCAAAGTCCAGCACCTGCCCGCCCACCCCCGCGTCGACTGCGCCCTCGGCGGCGCCGCCGCTGCCGGCAGCGGCAGCAGCGGCAGCAGCAGAAGCAAGCCAGGGGCCCCCGGCGGCGGGGTGTAGCGGCAGCGGGGCGGGCAGGCCGAAGGCACCCGGGGGCGCCCAGTGCGGCGGGAGACAGCCGGGCAGACCCACAGCCTGCGGCGGGCAGCGCGCATTATTGCATACTCGTACATCCGTACATTCGTAACCCAGCAGGTTCAGTCATGGCGCGAACGGTGAGGTAAGCCTATTCCAAGTAATCGCTTATGTCAAAAGGCCACATCATCAACAGGAGATACTTGCTCATCTCAGGGACTACCTCTTTCGGGATGTCGGGTCTAAGGGGATGTCGGGACGAACAACAACATACACAGTATCCACTGCCCCACATCCTACAAGGCGGGTGGGGCGGGTGCTGACCTGACCTGACTGCCCGGTGGCGGCCGCGCCGTCGCGCTTGCCTCGCAGGACTGCAAGGCCCCCACCTAGCCCCCAACATTCAACCAAACATCAACCTCACACACAGCTTCAAATCCTAGATCCCAAACACCCAGGCCGCACCCGCAAGTGCACGGACGCGTCCGGCAGCGGCAGTGGCGCCGGGGCGCCGCCGCCGGCGACTGCTCCGCCAGCCGCAACAAGCCGCAGCCTCTGTCCCCCCGGCGCGCCAACAGCCACTGCGGGCGGTGAGTGCAGCGGGGAGCTGTTGGTGCCGGGGATGGCCCCGCACCCCGCGGCGGCGTCGCCGCAACGCGGCGCCGCTGACGGCGACACCGGGCTCTCCTCCAAGACGACCTCCACCCCTGGCGGCGGCGGCGGCGGCGCCAGCAACCGGCTCAACACGGGCGGCGGCGGCGCCTTCGGCGCTCTGCCCTGGACCGCAAGCATGAAGAACGGGCTGGCCCCACCAGCATATCCGACCTGGCCCGGCAGCGGCGGCAACGGTGGCGGCGACGCAGCCGCCGCCAGGACTGGCCGCCGCGGCGCCGCCGCTGGCCGCGCGGGCAACTCGCACGCCCCGTCACCGTCACTCAAGCAGCCATCGTGGTCCCTGCCGCTGCGCACATCCTCGCAGTCGCTGCCGCTTCCTCCGCCGTCTCCGCCGTCGTCCGCGTCTGCGCCCTGCTGCGCGACGGGCCGCCCCGCCTCCCACATCCCGGCGAGCGTGGTCACCCGGTTCAGCTTACGAAGCGCCGCGACGCTGGCCTCGATGGATCCGGGAGCGGCCGGGGCCCAGGCCGCCGCCTCCGCCCCGCCAGAATCGGGGGCGGCGCCGCCACCGCTGAGCCGCCCCGCTGCCACCAGAGTTTCCTGTCGTGGCCGCGCCGCCACGAGTCCCTGACCAGCGCCTTCTGCGGCGCCACCCGCCACCGGTTTCGTGGGGGGAAGCCCACCTCGCGTCGCGGCTCCGCCGTCGTCCGCATTCCGGGCCACGGTCATGCTGCCCTCATCACCACAGTCCACACCGTTCGGCGGCTCCGAAACCTCCTCCGCGCCACCCACAGCGACACCGGCGCCTTCCACCCCCTCGGACTCAGCCGGCCCACCCCCAGGTCCGTCGTCGGAAGCCCGGGGTAACCCCGCCCGCCCGAGCACCATCCCAAAGGCAGTCAAGACCCCTGCAGCCGGCGCCTGCTCCACCGCAGCTGCGGCCACCGACGACACCGGCGCTGTGGCCACCGACGACACCGGCGCTGCCGTGGTCTCCTCAGGCTCAGGCTCACGGTCAGCCTCCGCCTCGGGTCCCGGCCCCAGCCGCCGCCGCTGCGCCGCCGGCGGCACGTCCCCTGTCCCCTCACGTTCCCCGCGCACGAGCTTGCTGCGCTGCTCCTTGAGCCGAGCCAGGTGCTGCGCCGCCAGACGGCGGGACAGGTGCCGGGCGGCTTGCAGCCGGGCTGAGGACGGAGACGACGGCGGCAGAGACGAAGACGCCGAGAGCAAGGACGACCAAGACGCGGAGCCTGACAGGGACGACGAGGACGCGGACGCGGATGCGGGTGCAGCGAGCTCTTCTCCGCCGACGGCCTCAACCATACCCCGGTGGCGGCGGGCGCTGCCGCGGGCGGGCGCCGCTGCAGCGTGGCTGTAGGTTCCCATAGGGTGCCTGAACGACCCGGGCACGTGCTGCTGCGGGTGCTGCTGCTGGTGCCCCCGTGCATCCCCGGTGTCGGCCTCACGCCCCGGCCCCCACTCATGCAGCTGGTCCGGGTCCCGCTGGTCCGGGTCCCGTTGGTCCGGGTCCTGGAGCGCCACCTGCATCTGATCCCGCAGCTGCAGCAGCTCCCGCTCCACATCCTGAGAAGATGGAGAAATGTGGGAGGGTATAGGAAATGGGTAGGCATTTTCAAACTGCGTTGCTGCCAGCGCGACCGCGCACAGCCAGGGAACAAATAGTAGAGGAATGACCAGCGAGTGATGTACTTTCAGATGTCTCAGTTTGATAGGGTGACCCCCTACACGCGCACACGCACCTGGTCGCGTTCCGTCATCTCCACATCCAAATCTAGGGCGCAGATTGTCTGCCGTACCCGTTGCAGCAAAGCAAGGTCGGGCGCCGCTACAGGACAGCGCGATGGGGCGGCTGAGCGCCCGTCGGCCAGCCGTGTTGTGCTGCCGTTGCTGCTGTCTTCAGAAAGGGGTGTGCTGCCGGTGGGCTCATGCCCGGCAGCAGGGCCAACGGGGACGTCGGCCGACACGAGTTGCGAGATGGCGCGATCTGGCTGGACCAGATCGGTCAGCTGCAGGGCATGTCGGTGAGGGGCAGGTCGAAGCGCGTAGCATAGTTGGAGAGAAGGAGGTCACCAAGTGAGTATGGATACAGCATTGTTAGAAAAAATCAACACCAGGCGGCTTGGCAGGAAGCGGTCGACGAAAGAGGCGCGCTGGCATTGGCGCTGGCCGTGGGTTAGGGTCGGACGACATTGGCAAGGTTGGGTTAGTTGCGCTTACCGCGGCCTCAAGATGTCGTTTGGTTTGCTCGCATTCAAGGCGGTAGTGTGAGACGTCGGCCAACAAAGCCTGCAGCTCATCGAGCGCAGGCTTGTACCGAGCATCGCCGCCTAGCTTCCCAGGAAGCAGCAGTACCGAAGCTTCAAGCTCCTACAGAATGAATGTCAGGAATACCGCAGTTGAGAGACAAGCGGCGCCTCGTGAAACCTTTTTCCAACTGTCAGCGGGCAACAGCCCACACACAAACCCGCAAGACGACTGGCACGAAGATTGCATACCCGAAGTAAAAGTATGAGCTCCGTGAGAAGAGCATATCCTGACGGGTGGCAAGCGCGCGGGCAGCTCAGAGAAACTGAGGGCAATGCAGCGAGACAACCGTGCAAAAGGCTACCTCACCTGACTGTACACCACCACCTTGGCAAGTGGCAATTTCGAGCAGCTGACAATGCTCATGAAGGCGGTCCAGTAACTGTTCGATGCCCAACCCGACGTCGAAACGAGCACGCTCTAGCTCAAAGACAAATAACTGCAACCTGCAAGCCACTATCGTCAAGACTCTCGATGCCTTGCTTCTGTCTGGCAGGGAATCGGCTGAGCCGAGAATTCGCGTCACAGCTTGACGCGTCGTTGCTGCGATGGGCCTCTTCAGTAAACTCATCGTATGTCTGTTGCACGTATAATGCTAATTATCGAACGGCAATCCACTTTGGCGAGGCCCTGCGATGCCTGACTCTACAGGGTGCTCTCGGCACCCTGCAGAAGGTAAGCGAACTCTATAAATCAATTGTAATTAGTCGTGTTATCAATGACAAGCAACATGATCGATTGCAAGTGTTATCGCCTTTCTTGCAGGGTGCCGTACAGGAAACGGTACCTGGTCGTTTAAGCCATGTCATAACGTACAAGACGGAGCTCATGCATCCCATCAAGCCGCAGGTTTACCATCATAGTCTTTGGGATAATGGTGACGAGTCTTTCGTGCAATGGGATGCGCAATCCGTGTGCGCAACCGTTCGTCCGACGCACAGCGCCCTGCGACTTGGTGAGCTTGTTTTGGGGTCTCGAGGCCGGCTGTCCTACGTCCTGCCTGCAAAATGTTTAGCCCGATGTGCGCGTTGTGCGACGGGCCTGGGCTTCACAACTGCTGACAAGCACCCCGTACCGGGAGCGCCCTTGCGGGAAGGCCCTAATGACCGGAATGGTTGTTGGTCCCCCTTGTAACCGTGAATCCTAATGACCGAGACGAGCGAGACGAGGCGTTCGCTCCCGTGCTGCCACGTACTGCGTTGAACGTCCTGGGCCTGGACCTGCCATGTCCTGAGCGACTACGTTCAGAAGACTACGTTCGTTACAGCGAATCTCCTCAACACACGCAGCGCACTACATGACCTGCGTGTCATGGAGCTGACTGCCCGCGTAGGCTAACCGTGAATGCACTTTTTATCCCTCCGGCCCGTCAGCAGCAGCTCGCCATTCCCAAAACTCAAATCAACCACGAAATCTTCCATGCTTGCATTTCAAGAAGAAAGGAATGAACTAAAACACATGTCGCTGGACCCAGCTCAGTACGCTTCTCGGCACTACTCCTAAAGACATCGCAGCCAGCACAGCCACAGCCACAGCCCAACAGCCACAGGCCGCAAACACAGCCCAACAGCCCACCAACGCCACTGCTCACGACCTCGACCGTAATTTGTGTTCCAGAGCGCAGACGACTCCGCTCTGTTCACACCCTAGCCGGATAAGCACGCAGCCGGGCGCATGAGCCCTGGTGACAGGTGAAACTTCAACTATGCATGCAAGCTTGGCAACCGCGGCACCGACACAACCGTCGCCCACTGGCAACCAACGCCAACCGACTGCAACTGACTTGTTCCTCGTGCGCCACGCCTGGACTTTTGCTCACCCCTCCAACCCGCACATCCGCCGGTCAGCCCCGGTATGGTGCAACTCGGCGGTCGGCGGCGGTCCACGGGCGCCCATTCCTCATCCGCCCGAAGCAGCGATGCGCTAAACAGCCTAGCGGAAACTGTGCTGCCACCTGAGCTCAAAACTGAACACAATATGCAACTCGCCCAGCGGCGTTGGGCGGAGGAAGCCAATCAGTCCTCGGGCCGTATCTGGGCCGCTAAACCCCTCTCCTGAGATATCATTGTTATACGGACCTCCTTGCTGCCCCGGACGCCCCACTGACCAGCTAACGTGATGCCTCCCCTGATCTGGTAAGGCACGAAACAACCATCTGCCAAGGCCTATTAGAAGACACAGCGAATGACACCTAAGCGGTTCAGAGCCCGGGGAGGCGTGACAACATAAGATGCATCATGTTTACGCGGCTGTTGACTGCATATCTACATTTACTAACAAAAGCACTACAGCAGCACAAATTAACGATCAAAAACAATCTCAGCGCCTGGCAATGTCGGACAGAGATTTTGAACCACAGCCTATCGCGCCCCCGGCCGCCGCTACATTCTGACAAGTAACACCTCCCACAACATTCCATGGCTTAACTGGGCACTCCAGGTATGAGGCGGTTCGGCGACATTCACCAGGGGAGGGATGCAGAACCGCTGCGGTGCTCGCGCCTGCACTCCTTAAGGGTTTGGCTTTTCTTTTCTTTTTAATCCCTGAAGGGATACAGCGCAGGAACACGCACGTACCGGTTATTCATCGCGGTCCACAACAACCCGTCCCCGCATTAGAAACGTAAAGGCAAAGCCATTCACTGTGGCCAATTGAAAAACCCCGAACAGACAACCGCCCCATGGCAACAATCGCATGGAGGAAAACTGGTGCCGTACAGTTCGGCTGTGCCCGCCCGGCGTTTCCAATGACGCCTAAACTATACGTCAACATGACAAACAGGACTCGTCAACACAAAAAACGCCTTCGCCATCTTCACATACACTTTTGGAATACAACCACGCCACGCCGGCACGCGGTACGACGAGCCGGTGTTCAGACGGCTAAGGACTGCACGGACTTCCACTCGCTGTATGTGGTCACAATAAAGGCGTGACGACGACGTGTGAGTGTGTGCTTGCAGACCTGCGAGTCGGTCCGCAATGCAGAAGTTGCGCGCACAGGCAGAAAGCGCGCAAACTGTCAGGAGAGCAAAACAGACGCGACCGCCGGCTCAACAAACCTTCCGATGCTGCTGATGCTGTCAAACAACGACAGCACACGCATACGAAGCGTCCGCATAAGGAGCCATGTCTATCCTGGCGCGTTTCCAGCCGTCAAGTATCACCGCAGCAAAGGAAAGCAGTGCCATCCCGGGGGAACCACCCGTTCTTGACCCCGCCACAAATGCACCTCGGCCCGTCGACATGCTACCAGGGCCCAGCCATAGTGGTTCTGTCGCCAAACTTGATCATCATCTTGAGCACACGCAAACACGACCTAACGTCCATGCCTACGCACTAGATTCTCCGATTGGTGGCACACAGCACTGAGTCGCGACACACAGCGACAGACGCTATCCGGGTAGTCGCGTCCTCGTGCGCGAGGGACCAGCGGGTCACAATGCGGCCGTCGTCTGCCGCCGACAGGGGCCGCTGCCATAGGCGCGCGACACTTCGTGCATACACATTTGAGTTGAACCCAGACAGACCATTGGGGCATAAATATCCAATCCAGACAGCAACGAATGGGTTTCCCAGCCGGCCCTCCTGTTGCTTTCACCCGGACTCTCAACTACCGCCGCACCTCGAAAGCGCGGTTCGAAAAGGGAATAGCAGAATCACATCATTAAATCTACCGTATCAGCCAGCCAACCAACCTACAGATTTCCGCGGCCCACAAGGAGACGCACACTAACCCGCAGATTGTCGTACTCGTACTCGTACCCCTATTCGTACAAGGCTGTAAGCGTACAACGCCCGACGGCGCCCCTCCGCCATACTCACGCCACGCGCTGAAGGGCTCATCCACTGCCTCTTGTGGAACGATCTGAACCGCGACGCCGCCGTCCTGAATCCTCTCAGCAGTCCCCGCTGTGATTCTACCGAAACAGCCCCTTATTGGGAGCGCCCCGCGCCACCTTGGCGCACGCAGGGCCGCCGCACCACCGTACCCTTCCACGGACGGTCGGGCGTTGGCCGCTCGTCGGAGTTGAATAAGCGACGCCAGCCGCGTCGCGCAGCCCGCGCCAGCCCCCGCCATGGAGTGGGCGAGTATGCGCGTGCCGCGTCTCAGCAGAGCATCCCCTCCTGCGTGAATGCGCTAAATGGACTCAATTAACCGCAATAATGGTTCATCAACATCATCATCTTCTTCTTCCCGCTCCGTAACCCTGGACCCCACTACAATCTCTCGAAAACCCCATTACCAGCGCTCACGAACTTCATCATCGCAACCCTTGATGCCCCTACGATGTGGCGCCAGCCGGCACGTTTGACCAGCCGAGCATCTGAACTCCACGGGCTAGATGCCGCTTATGCTGCCACGGCTGCAGGCCGTACGGCACAGCGCGCCGTATACAACACCGCTCTCACTCGCGCCGAGCCAGCCATGCGGTTGCTGCGCGGCGGCATACGGACATGCCCCTACGGATCGACACTGCCTCTCAGATGTTGCCTCAGCGACCGTTGCACACCTCCTTTTAAGGACCCCCCGCCCTCACTCGCGTGGTCTACCGCGACGCTCCTGCGGGACCTTTTGCTCCCATTTGACTACCCCCGTTGCGACCTTCGCCGCAAGCGGGACCCCGCGAACCGGGCATGTCAGGACGCCCTGGCCCCGCCCCGGGCCCGGTTGCGCAGCCTCGCCCGACCGTCGTCTCAGACCGCCAGCCTGACCGTCGCAGCAACGTCCGCGGCCGCGTCAGCGCGGCCCAACCTGCCCGCGCTGGTGGCCGCGTCGTATGCCGCCCCGAGCAAGCTGTCCGCCCGGGACTCCTCCAGCGCCACCTTCTCAATGGCCCCCAGCAGGTCCCTGGTCTGGTGGGCTCCCGTCAGGGAGTACTTGGTCCGGCACTTGGGCCCCGCGGTGATGATGAAATGCGGCACCGCCTGGATTCGGAGCCTGTCATCCATTCGGGCCGCCCGATCGGGTGGAGGAACGTTACTCGTGTAACAAATGAACCGAAAACCATACCATCGGTGCAGGCACGAAGGTCGATATGTCATTGCTGAAAGGCACGGCAGGATAATGGTCGCGGCCGTGGCCGCGGCCGTGGCACGCGGTATCGTGGACGGGTTCAGCATCCAGGAATCCATGCCGGAAGGCACCGGTGGGAGCGCGGCATGCCGGCGGAGCGAGCATGGTATGCCTCCTACCGCACCTTCCCCGGCGCCACCTGTCAGCCAGGTGGGACAACAGCCGCCACCTGGACACAGGCACCCAGTGTGGCGCCGGTGTCCAAACAATGAAATTAAACCCTACAACCTAATGGCTGTCATCGTCCCGACACATTGCGAAGCCGAAACACAGACGGACACGGGTCCGCCAATAGTGACCCTCTTGCAATGCTGACCACCGCCGCAGACCCACCTGCGCTTCGCTGCCGCATCCCGTTCCAGCACCCGACTGCGCAGTGAGGCTCCGTCCTCGCGCAGGAGCTCGCGGCCCACCTCCATTCGATCCAGTCCAAGAGACTCCGCCATGTCCAGCAGCTCGTCTAGCAGTGAAACGTTGCCGCCCTGCTCGTACCTGAGTCGTACAGCAGGTATATGGAACGGGCCACAAGGGCGAAAGGGCACCGGCTGTAAACCCCAGAGCTCAACCATCCCCAGACATAGCATGGTATGTGCCAGTTGTGAGGCAGGGTGGTGTCCCGCATCGTCAATGTTTAGACACCGGGCTTCATAGGTGCCGGAGGGCAGCGGCGGTCGCGTTTGTGGGGGAAGCCCGCCACCCAGTGGCTTACGTTCGGGCGAAGAGGAGGTCGTTGGCTTGGTCGGCCAGGCCCATATCTGCAGCCAGAGCCAACATCTCCATCGCTAACAGGGAGTTCGGCATGGTGTTCCAATTCTGAAAGGTGGCGCCCTCGGGCAGACCGGCCCGGACGAGTCGGGCACGGACGGGATCGACGCTGGGTTGACCCCAGCGACGCTGCGCGTAGCTGTTGATGTCCTCGCCTGAGCACGAGGCGGATGGGGTGGCGTCCGCAGTGGAGGAAAGGAGGCGACTTGTAAGAGCAGCGGGGGCCTCAAAGGGTGCACGAACTTGACGGTCGCGTACCTGATGTCGTCACGTCGGCATCGACAAGGAGAGGGTTCCTGTGCATTATCAAGCCCGGCGGACATGGTAAGGACGTTTACATGCCCATGATAGCGTTCGGCACACAAAAATAGCGCGCAGACAGCGAACGGGCCGTACCATTGAAGTTTGATGGGTGCAGCCTGTCCGTAACGCCGTTTGTATTGTCGAATCGCCCTTTGAAGCCTTCGGGCGCCAATATGGCACCTGCGTGGTCCAGCAGAACAGGCGGAATGGAGAGACTACAAATGCTGTACCGAACCAGACCTTCACGGGCGTAAGAAATGCTTTAAGGGGAGGCAACACATGCACGTTTAGGGGGCGCAACATCGCCTGCCCACAGAAAGGGCACCGTTTTAAGAATATCCTGAGAGGACCCCGACTCAGTCACGGCGACTCTCGTCCCGCACCCCAAGCAGAGCTCCTGAACTGATCGACACACTCACCAAGGGCAAGCTATATCATTGAAAACGTGAATGGTGACCGGGGCCAGGAGCCCCGGTCTTGCAGACGTCGTCGCTATCGCCTTCCCCGAAGACAATGAACCCAACATCCTTCGTGGACTTAAGACGGCTTATACCTATAGTGGTAGCTTTCGTGAGCAAGGAGGGCAAGCTGTGCGAGAGAGGCGCAACACTCTAAGGCCCAAATCCATGCATATCAATCATCAACTTTATTCCTAGTTCTAAGCATTGTGACTGTGGTGAATTGCAGTGGACATCTCTCGTTTCGTTTTTGATTGATATGTTGTACGACTTGCTCACAAACAGGTTTGCCCACCGTTCAGTGGACAATGCACCAACCCACTGGACCACAGAGTTCCGTGTGAGCAATGCCACTGGGCTCCGGGCACCTGCACTTGGATCGACTCGACTCAAAACTCGAACCAAATTGCTGAGTCTCCTTATCCAATATATATGTGTCCTTTCAATTATTAGTCCTACACAATTATGTAAATCGCCAACTTGTAGGTGAAATCCTATTCCACAGTTCGTTTTCGGGTTCCGTTTGCCCCGTCAGCCAATTGCGACCCATAAGCTGCAGCTAGGGTCATGGAACGTGCACCTGTGCCGCTCCAATTCGCCGGTCGCGCAGCGTCAATTCCCTTGCACGGGCGTCCCGCTGCGCGCACGAGCTTTGACCCGTCCGCTTCCAGCCATGCGCCAGCCTGCACCAAACTCGCCCACGCCAAGGAGTACGGGTCATCATTCTCTGACGGATTCCTGAAATTCCTCCGCTGCGGCGACCTTTCAGACGTCGTGGTGGAAGTTGTTCGCGACCCTCACGATACCGACGCAGACGTGACCCCAGTCCCCGCGCCGGGGCCCCATCCAGCCCATGCCGCTGAGCCGCGCTTCAACCGGGCCTATTCAAGCGGTCCCTCGACCTCCACCCCATCCACTACCTCTCGGTGCTGCGATGCTGGGAGCGGCGGCAGTAGCTGCCCGGCCTGTCCGGCCCAGGCGTCCGTGCTACAGACATCCCCTTCAGCTCCAGGCCCAACACGGCTCCCCTTCTCCATCTCAACAACCTCCGCCTGCCCCGCCTCGGCATCTGTGGCCACAACCACGCCCCCCTCGCACGCGCCTGCTGCCACCAGCGGCCTGGGAGAGTTCCACCTGCACGGCCTGCTGCTCGCCCGCCACAGCGCCTTCTTCGCCGCGGCCCTCGGCCAGTCGCACTTCGCTGACTCGGCCGCGCGCCGCATTCGACTCACGCTCGACGCCGCGGCGGTGCCCGCCTGGCCAGCCCTCGTCGAGTACTTTTACACCGACCGCATCCAGCTGGACGATTCGAACGCGCTGCCGCTGCTGGCGCTGGCGCGACAGTTGCTGGTTCCGGAGCTCGATGGGTACTGCACGGATTACGTGTGCGGGCGCCTGTGTGCCACTAACTGCCTGACGCATCTGCGGGCGGCGGTGCGGTTCGCGCTGCACGACCTCCATTCGGAGTGCGTGACGCTGGCGGCGCAGGGTAGGGCGTGTCGGGGGTATGTGGCCCCAGGTTTAGTGGTTGGGGGTAACAGGTCGGGGCCGCAATCGGTAAGGGAGGCAACTACGACAGTAGTAGCAGCAGGAGCAGCGGCGAAGCTTGGCCATAGAGGCTCGGTGGAGGGAGCCGGCCAGCGGGAGGGGGGCCCGTGGTGTGTGGGGGCCAAGATGTGCGCTACGCGGGAGGTCGGGCTGGAGAGGTGGGATTAGCTGGCGCCGATACGCGCTGCCATGGCGGGTCTGCTACCCGGGACCCGGGCTTGACATGATTAAGATTGGGGTATTGCCGTCCGCAGCGCAACCTGCCGACCTGGCTTTCCGTTTACAGCACGGCCATTGCCAACGTTCTAATTGCTGTGTCGCCCAACAGCTACCATTGGTTTCCAGTATACCGTTCGAGCTTCACCGCCACTGTCTGCCGTACCGTCGCGGTGCTCCATTCCGTACCAGGTTTCCCGCTGCTGTACGACAGCGACCTCAGTGGCCTCCCGCCCGCCAGCCTCCTGGAGATCCTGACGCACCCGCTGCTGCAGGTCCACTGTGAGCTGCAGGTAATGTGTTTATGTATATGATTACATATATATATATATATATATATTACGTATATATATATATATATATGTATTCTCGCACATATATATGTATATATCTACACACATGTCGGCCTGTCCGGTGCGCGGCCTGGGTGTCCCCCCTTGAACGAACCTCCCATTAGACAAGCCCCCTGACGCCTCTCCTCCCCGCAGGTGGTGGAGGCTATCACCCGATATCTGGCCACGACGGCGGTGGACGTGGAGGCCCAACGGGCGCTGTGCGCGCAGGTAAGCTACCTCCGCGGGGGTTTGTCGGGCGGCGGGTTGCTGTCTTCGGGTTTGGCGCGACTGTATTTTGGCGTCACCGCGGGATGGATGGAGCGGGACGGGATAGGGTCGTTCTTGCGGCCGGGGATGGAGCGCGATGAACAACACACATCGACCGCGCTTCTCATCAAGCACATTGACCGTCACCGACGGTATCTGCACCTGGGCTCGGGCGGGCGGGTTTCTTTCCTAAACACATCGACCGTTTGACAAAGTCTGTTCTTTACAGGAGGAGTTGTACTCCTGGATTACACGTGTCTTGTATCTGACCCGATGGCGTACCCGGACGTTATGGTTGCGACGGCAATCCTCTCGGGCGGCGCCGTTGGTCACCATGTGGGTCAGCACGAGACCGTCTGGTGCTGCCCGAACTGCCGTACACCAATGGCCGTACTGCCGCCGTAGATTCGCTTTGCCTACCTGGACAACGCGACCATCACCCGGCTGGCAGTTCAGCCCAGCGCGCTCCTGATGCCCGCGACCAGCGGAGACGGAGTTGCCAGCCAGGAGGCGGCCGACGACGCAGATCCCGACGCTGTTGCGGTCGCCGACACCGGCGCGTACCCCCGGGCGGTCGCGACTGTCAGTGGCAGCAGCGGCGCGCAGACTGTGTCTGAAGCCGTGTCTGGGGCCGACGGTCCCGACGTGACAGAAGCCGCGAATGGTGACATGGTAGCCGGTACGACCCGCGGGTCAGTGGGCACGGCAGACGGCCAGGGCGCGTCTGGGGTCGGCGACGGCGGCGGCTCCGGCACCGACACGTCCGGTGCGTCAGGAAGCTCCGGTGCGAGTGTTGGAGAGGGGCCGGCGGCGGGAGAGGCTGCAGACGGCGGGGCCGTGGCTGGCGAAGCCGCCGCCGCTGTCGCAGAGGATGCGGCGGAGGCCGACGGGTCGGTCGCACTGGCAGCGGAAGTCAGCAGCCTGATGTCCCTCAGCGGCTCGGCCTGCTCGTCCCCGGCGTCGAGCTGTGGCGGCGCGGCGGGGGCTTCGGACGCCTTCCAACCGCATCACCCCCCCAACCCGTGCGTCCAAGTAGCGGACGCGGACAGTCCCGGCACGCGCCGCCAGCAGCATCAGCAACAGATGCTGCAGCCTCGGGATCATCAGCAATTGGTTCCTGGCGCGCCGCTATTGCCTCGTGACATGACCCTGGAGGGGGCACTGGCGCGACTGGCGGCGATGGAATTCCACGCATCGCTGCACTCGGCGCAGCAGCAGGTAGGGTGCGGCCATTGATCGTACTTGGTGTACGACGCTGTACATTTGTACGGCATTTGTGGATTCCTGCGGCGTGCATCAAGGGAGAAACGGATCCGCGCCGTGACTGTGACCACAGAAGATGCGATACGGCGAAGGCACGCACGAAGATCATCTCGATGGTTCAGATGCAGGGCCTTATCATCGGCGGGTGTGTTTTGCGCCCTGTGGTCGTCTGTGCCTTTGTGTCCCATCCGTCGGGCAACTCTGCTTCCAGTTTGTCGGCACATTTGCAAGATCCTTTTCAAGTGCGGTATTGGTGCGAGTGGTTTGGTGCAGTTCGCCGAGTATGGGTTCCGTACACTTTGGGTCTCGTACACTTCGCCCCTCGACAGGCCCTCCAGGGAGGCCCCCTGGACCCTTCGCAAGCCCCCGCTCAAGGAGGAGGAGCAGCGGCGGGATCCGGAACCGGAGCTGCAGGACAGTCGCCGTACCATCCGTACTTCCATCCGTACCAGCAGTACCAATTTCGGTACCAGTACGGCACTGGCGCGGCAGTGCAGCCGGGCGCTGCTGCTCCCCTCGCGGGAGGGCACGCGGCGGCGGCAGCGGCGGCGGCCGCTAACGGCGGCCGACGACCCTTGGCGGTCTTTCCAGGCATGGGGGGTCCGCAGCCGGGGCCGCCGCCGCCGCCGCCGCCGGGGCCAGCGGGGGCTGGCGGCGCTGTCAGGCCATTAGCCCACGAGGGGGGGCCACCAGTACCGCACCTCGTTGTGCCGCCGCTGCCGCAGTACATCTCCATGCACACGGCATTGGCGTTGTCGTTCACGAGGCGCCCTGTGCCTGGCAGCACGGGTGCGGCCGCCGGCGGCGACGGCACCGGCAGCAGCCGGACCGAAGGCGTTTCGGGGCCTGCCGAGCGCGCACTGCCGCCGCCGGCAGCGGCGGCCTTGATGGACCCCGCCGCCGCCTATGCGGCGGCTTGCTTGCCGCCGCCGCGGCTGTCGTACTGCTGTAACGTCATGCACGGGCTGCCGGGAGGCTGCGCGTGGGTGGATGTAGCGCTGGAGGCGCTTTGGGAGCACCTGGTGCCGTACATCACCATACAGGTACGGCATCAACGGTCGTGTTGTGAACGTTGTTCCTTCGTTACAGATGATGTTGGTGACGAGCCCCTTACCAGCGTGACAAGAGAGTCACCGAGCCTTCGAAAGAAGGCTGCCTGATCCCTGCGCAGGCTTCTGCTGCTATCGCTTTTGCCCCCGCTGCTGCTGGTGCTGCCGCTTCCTTTTGTGCTCTTGTTTTCTAAGCAGCTGTTCGGCAATGTCGCCGTGTATCCCGTTGCGCCGCGGCCTGCTGACGTTTCGGCCCACGGCGGGAGCCCGGCGCCGCCGTCTTTGGGTTTCGCCCCTCGTAGCGCTCTCCGCAGCATTGGTTGACTGCGTGGCCATTTACACACAAACTGCCCTCTTCGTTTATAAGGACCCACCCTCGACACTGTAGGCTTCGGAAGTTCGGATGCCTCGTTGTCTCGTCGTCTTCTCCAATCCGCCCCCTGCCCCCACGCACCCCCTCCCCCCGTGCGCAGGTGTCCGGCTGCAGCGAGGGCAGTCCCGGCCACGTGGTTAGCTCGGACCCGGACAGCTTCTTCGAAACGAACGACAGCGCGGATCCCCTGCCGTGGGTCGAGGTAAGACAGGCCGTGGACGCGGGGGGGTGGGGTGGCGGCCGCTGTTGCGGCTGCTGTGAAACTAGTGGCGAATGGAGTGCTAGGTGGTGGAAGATGGGGTAATCGGTAGGGAGAGATGATGGTGGCGTTGGTTGCTTGGGTGTTACGTGTTCACACGGGGAAGCCAGACCGATCCAAACCGCTTGCAAAATACTTGCAAAATACCATTACACACACTATGTGGGCGGTTGTGGGTGGGCTTCTCATTAAACACACGATGCGTGCAAGTATGTGAACTGAAGGACGGAGGGTACAAAACATGTTCCAGGCCCACGCGCCGCCAGTCAGCAGGCCGTAGGTCACGGGCCGAGCATGGCGGAAGGTGCGGGTCCGGAACCGTTCCCTTCCTCTCTCTCCCTCGCTCCACGTGGCCTCGCTAGAGACGTTGGGTTCTGTGTGGGCAAACCAAGGCTGCAGGGAATCTTGGAGGAGGTGTAGGGCTCGGGTGTGTGTGGGCCCCAGCTTGGAGCTGAGCAGCTGGGAAGAGGGCGGGGGCAGGGTAAGGGGTAGAGGTAGGGGTAGGGGCAGGGGGAGCTCGCGACTCCCTCGATTATGATTGTGGGCGAGCAAAAACGTTGGGGCTTAGCCGGTCCCTTTTGGCTGTCAACCTGTCCTCCTGTCCCGTCTCGCAGATTCAGCTGCCGCACAACGTCCACGTCCTGCAGCTGCACAGGTGGGAGGTCGGAGGTGGGAGAGTGACAGCGCCGTGTCAGCCTGCGGGTGCCTGGCCACATCGGCCGCGGGCGCGTTACCGCACAAACATGTAGCTATCGGCTTCGCCGCCGCCCCGCAGCTGTCACCCTCATATCTGCCAACATCCAAAACGAAACCGGAATCGAAACCTGTACCCTAACCGCGACATATTCCTCCCAACGCGCCGCAGGTACACCTTCATGCACGGACACCGCAGGGCCGGCTACTACCGCGCACGCAACTTCAAAACACAGATTGCCGTGCGTCCGGCAAGCGAGGGCGCGCGCAGCGCACCGGGGGCGGCCGCGGCGGGCGGCGGCGCAGCGCCCGTTCCGACGGGGGGTGTGAACCAGGTGGCGGGTGGCGGCGGCGGCGGCGGCGGCGCGGTGGGAGCTCCTGCTGCCGCGGCCGCCGGTGCGACGGTTCAGCGGCCGGGTCCGGCAGCTCAGGTCGCGGGGTCGGCGGCGGCCGCGCCAGCGGCTCCGCCTGCGTCCGCGTCGCCCGCGTGCCGGTACTTTGACCTGACCACCCGGTAAGCGTGGCCTGTGTGCCCTTTCCCAACGAGTCTTAATGCCTTCCGGGGCACGTGTTGCACGCTGCCTGTGGTCACCGTACAGACTCTCAGCACGGTCTCGTCCCGCGGTGCAGGATGGCCGAGCAATTCGACGTGATGGTCCTGGCGGGCGCCGCGGTAGTGGGTCCGTGGCGGGTCCTGAGGCTACAGGTGGGGGCAGGGGTCCTTGGCGTTCGTATGTCGTACATACACATTGCCGTACACATGTACAGGCCACCCCACCCGAGAGGTCATGCGTCCCTTATTCCGGTGTAACCCCATTCCCTGCTACCCGCCCCTGCCGTACAGGCCACGGGTGCCCAAGAGGACGGCGTCCATCGCCTGTGCGTCAGGGGCGTGCGGGTGAGCTGGCGGGGGGGAGGGAGCGGGAGAGGGGAGGGAGCGGGAGGGGGGAGGGAGCTGGCGGGGGGGAGGGAGCGGGAGGGGGGAGGGAGCGGGAGAGGAGGCATATCCCATGGGGCATTGTGTTGCGTACTCATGAGCATGGCTGGCACTGGTGGGAGTTGACACAGGTGGTCCGGATCATACGGGCCCGTGGACGTGTTTTGGGAGTCGACCAGACTCGGGTAGGGCCCGGGCGCGCCCGCGTGACCCCGGCTCGCATCGGTAGGTCAGTGTACGGCATCGTTCGGGACCCAAATCGTCATGTGTCTGTGTGGGCGTGGTCCGACGCCATCCGGAACCCCTTTCACTGGCTGCTGCAGATGTACGGCGTTGCGCGCGTGGATCTGATGCATCAGGCCAACGGTTTTGTCGTGCAGCCCCAATGGATCCTGAACGCCCGGATCGACCAGGGCGGGTCGGGCGGCGGAGCCGTTGGTGTCGGTGGCGCCGGGCCGTCGTGCGGCGGCGGCGGCGCCGCCGGGGCCGGCCCGGGGGGCGCCGGGTACGGGTACAGCGGTGGAGGTGGTGGGGGCGGACTACCGCACTGGTTTGGCTGGCAGCACACTGCATGATCTTGCGAGTTAGGTCGGGCGTCCCACCATTCAGTTAGTGGGGCAGCGCCTCCTCCCTGCGAACATTTTCAAACCGTCTGTGCGACAGCTGGCTGGAAATCTTTATCTCGGGTACCGCAATCTCGTTCTCAGGGAGTCAGACTACATGTCGTTCTTCCGGCTTACCTCATCTAGAAACAGCTGGGTGGGTTCCTGAATGCGGAGGCGTACCGTATTTCAGGGCTGGGTCGTTTCGTGGCCGAGTGCGGCAGTCGGACACGGTTGGGTGCCTGGCTGTCCAAGGCCGCCTGACGCGCTGACGGTAAGCCCGCTCCCCAGCACTACGGCGGTGACTGTCAGGGGGGCCATTATGTACGATATGTACGGTGTACGGCGTACGGATATGCGTGCGCGTGGTGCCAGATGACGCTGGAACGGTCTGTCTGTGATGATGGTGAGGGCGAAAAAGCGCTTTCTGCGGTCGGCGTAAGAAGCCGGCGGCGTTCATAACGTTTTGATGGCGGTGGAGTTCTATATCCATAAGCACAGGGTACGTCCTGCTCCGCTGCCCCAGCACCCCCCCACCTTGCAATCGTAGGACGACAGCATGGGGCACGTATCGACGTACGGGGTATTCGTTGCGGGAGTCCTGGCGACTGGGGTTTACGTACACTTTGAAGTCTTTGGTTCGACATACGTTGGCCGAGTTGTAGCAAAGAGCAAAAGGCATGGGGGTTGGGTGGCTAAAGAGCCGCCCCTTCCCCGCCAATTTTTGTACGACACTGATGTACGACAGTCACGGAGGGTTTATTTTTGGATGCGGCTGATCAGTTCCGCTTGGCCTCTGGCCTGGGTGCTGATGTTATACCGCGGTGGCCGAGGTGATTGCCGGGATCTGTTGACAAGCTGAGATGTGGGTGTCAATCGTGTCGGTTGTTGGTCGTGTTGATCTCACCTTTGTCCGGCCTAAAGGGGAATTCCGCAATCCCCTCCACCAACCACCTGGTTTTCTTCTGAACCCCCTACGCCAACCACCACCACCGGCAAGCCCAGGAGATGCTGACCGCGGCGTCACAGAGACGTGTGGGTTTGGCGAGGGTGTGTCGGTGGTGTCATCTCCCTCCCTATCGTTACCTCTTCTTTTTATAATGATTGTGGTGGGTGGGGAACTGAGGAGTGGCGTAGCCACCCATGTATGCCCGCATCACCTCTTCTTTTCTTCCCTTTCTTTGTCCGAATTTTTCTTGTTGTAGTATTTTTTACGTGTGCTGTCTTTCAGCTGGCACCGGCGCAGCGCCAATCTGACCAAACCCATCGCCGCTGACAATGACATTCAGGCGGTCTTTTCCTGTGGGTTGTGTTGCCGTAATGACCATTGCTGGCGGGTCTGGTGCGCCTTGGATTTACTGACGAGAATGTTATTTGTGGGTATTACCCGTGGGCCGAAACCTCATACCGACGGCGTGTTAATGACTTCATGAGTAGTTGTAACGACTGTACCGTATTCACGACGGAAAACAGTGATATAAGATGGCGGTGAGTGTTCGGAAGCTCTGCCATAACCGCCAATCTCCAGGTCGCGTGCGTGTTTTGTTGCGGCATTTCGCGGCTGGCCAACTACCGGACACAAAGCAAACAAAAGAGGAACCCCCTCTTCAATAAAGGCCGTACACCCCGAGTGCGGTATTGTAAGTAGCGGCACAGGACGGACCCACCCCCCTGGCCCCGGGCACACGAGGGGAGGGGCACCCGCGGCCGGCACCTGCAAGACACAGTCGACCCCCGAAACAGCGCCGAACGTAGAGGGGTACGGCAATTCGTCCATTCGGATCCGGCAAGCGTAAGGCATATTAGTACGACGTCGAAGTCCAGCCGGTCATGTGCGCCCGCCACACCGTCAAATATCGAAATGTCGTACAGTCGTACCGCCATAAGGACGACCAGCGGGAGGCTTGGGCAAACGCAGACGCCTTTCCTGATTGCTTGACGCTTCCCGGGATGAAGCAAGGAAGTTGTAACGGCAACTGTGATCCGCAGACCGAACGACAAAACGAAGTTACTCTTACATTCAAGATATCTCGCCTCCTCACACGGTCCTCAAAGAAATCCGGGTTTCCTCCTCATGGCGTGTCCGTTTGTGGGGGGTGGTGGTCCGTATGCCGTCATCGTCCCCCAGCACCTACCAAAATCGCCATCCTGCATTCTTATTAACCTCCACATCCACATCAACTCAAGAACGCCCGTGTCGCCGTGCTGTAGACCGAGCGGGCTATACCGACCTGATCCCAACTGCTGGGCCTAGGACTGCCCTGCCTGCCCGACATCGTCCGTTGGTATGCTGTTGTTGAGCGTCCTGACCCCCCGCATGAAAGCTTTTCTTCCAGGACTCTGCCTTACTGTCGGTCAGTTTCTGCTTTCCCCCCTTCCCACCGGGTCGCTACCGGCCACCCGCTCCAGCAGCCCACACAATTCGAGCAAGGAGAAACAACAAAACTGCACACAGCGAAAACAGGGCGCAAAGGGTGCGGTGGCGGATGCCAGAGAAAACAGCCACCGCGGCCACCTCATGCTCTGCTCTGCGTTTCCCACCGCTGCACGCCCACCACCTGCCGTGCCGAGTCTCAGCACCTTGCAAACAACCTTTTTTACACAAACAGGAAACCCTCACACACATACAAGGTTTCCATGTCGGCGGCCACACGAGTGCCACCAATATGCGCACCACCTCTTAAGGGTTTAAAAACCCTAGATTTTGCCCGGCAACCGCCGCGCGGCCAGGTCCACCCCACAGCCCTGCAGCCACCAACACGGCCCAGTCCACCCGCCGAGCTGTGTAAGCCGCCGCCGTTGCCTCTTCCTTCCCTTCCCCCCCTCCCCCTGGCTCTCCTCCCCTCGCCTTCCTCCCCTTCTGCCCCATTCAACTCCTCCCCCGCGGCTCCGCCCCTCAGCGCCCCTTGGCCTTCATCTCCGCCTCCACCTGCCGCCCCAGCGCCTCAATGTCAAAGTCGCGCGGCAGGAAGGGCGCCGAGGGGTCATCCGGGTCCGCCAGGAACTGCTGCTCCTCCATCTGCTCGTCAAAGTCCCGTGGGTCGTTAAGGTCCACCTCAAAGCGCTGCAGCGGCGGCTCCGCCGCCCCGCGGTCTCCTCCGCCGCCGAACAACGACTCGAAGAAGCCGCGGCGGGTGGTGTCGGGGGCGAGGGGGCCGCCCTGCGCCATGGGGCCGTTGAGCCCCTCGATGAGTTGGTCGGGGCCTCGAAGCTCGCCGGTGTAGGGGTCCACGTAGGTGGAGCCGGGCGGCAGGGGCGCGGTGCTGCCGTCCTGCGGGTGGGGGTGCAGGGTGGGGAGGGGTGCGGGGGGTATAGGAAATTGGTAGACGGGGGGGGGAGAAGGGGTGACATTTCGCGGGTTCGCTGTGTTGATTGACAGACATGAGGGAGGGCTAGGGGTGACCAGGAAAGGGGTACATGGCCAGGGGTGGCGGGGTGTAAATTTACTCCCCATTCCGACAGGGAGTAAAATTCGAAACAACCAGCCCGGGGACGGGGGGCCGGGGGGAGGTGGCAGATGCGGGTGCTGCAGGCGGCGGTGGAAGGGGGGATGGACCCCGATGGCGCTCAGATCGGGGCTGATCAGGTTGTGGGGAGGTTGCCTTGCAGCACGTGACGCCGCGGCCAGCAAGCGCAGGGAGACAAGGAACGCGGACCCCAAGGCCTGAAGGCAGCCCCAGAGAACGCCCGGGTCTCCCCGCCCCTGCCCCCGGCCGCCGCCTCCTGGCCCCACCTGGAACGCCACCACATTGACATCCCGGTCCAGTTTGATGCCGGCAATCTCGCTGATCTTGAACTGCTTCAGGTCGGCCACATTGCCCACGGGGGTGATCTTCTGCTCGCCGTCCTCGTCCCGGTAAAAGTTGAACAGGTTGCCCTGCGTGTCCATCTGGGGGTGGGGTGGGAGGGAGACGGGGGTTGCGGGCGAGCGGCGGACGGCAGGCATCAGGGCGGGACGGAGGAGGGACCCCGGGAGGAGAGGGGCGATGGGGGACACCCTACGACACAACCCCTACATAGGGACGATGCGGGCCGAAAGGGTTCAGCCGGCCAGACATCCATCCATCATGGAGGCCCCTCCCAGGTCCCGCTTGCATACCGGGTCGGTTTGGGGAGGCTCAACGTTCCTCATACAGTGCCCGCCCCACGTCATTCCATTCGCGAACCCGACCTGGCCCGATCCTGACCCGACCTCTGCAGCTCCACATCCCCTCAGCACCTCGCCGTCCCCAACCCCCACCCCGCTCACCGCGTACAGTCCGATGTCGGGGTTGCCCGAGTCGTAGTAGAGGTCCCCCACCTCGTCGATCATGAAGAAGCGGCCCTGCTCGTCCTCCGCCGCCGCCACCCACCGCCCCCCTGGAGTCTTGAAGTAGACGAAGTCCTGGGGAGGCGGGCGGGTACCGCAGGGGTCCCCCAGCGGGAGTCCTTCACAACCGCACCGCCGGTCCGCCACGACTGCCGGCGAATAAGGGCCACCTTGAGGGTTGGCCGGCAGGTGGCCCTGAACTCTCCAACCTCGCAACCGCCCCGGCTGCAACACACCCCGGCCGGCCTCTCCCACCCAACGCACAGCGCGGAAGGAAGATCGCGCTCTGACCCTCTCCCCCCGGCCGTGACCGCGCCCCCACAAAGCTCTTCCCCAACCAAGTTGCTACAAAGTCCTCCCAACCATCACCACCGCCCAACCCCCGGGGCAGTCCCACCAGGCCGCCTTCCAGTCCGCGCGCGGTGTCCCCGCCGCCGCGCCCGATCCCCGGTACCTTCGGGCCCCTCCCGTCCTCCCACCCCAAATCCATCCTCTCTTCACCCACCCTCCCTCCCGCCCTCGCCGCCGCCCTCCACCGCCCGAGTCCGACGATTCGCACCTCAGGCAAGAGGTCAGTGTACCCCGCCAGCTTGAAGTCAATCGGCGGCTGGTCGCCGAACGAATCGATGGGCATCAGCACCTCTGTGAAGGGTTCGGGAAAGGGGCCGGGGCGGAGTGTGGGGGATCAGATAGCGAACGGGTGGACATGGTGTGCTGCGCTGGCCGACGGGGGGGCATCAACACCCAAAGCAAGCCCAGAGCGAACCCGGCAGGGCCCCCGACACGCGCGGGGGGGAATGGCACCTTGCGGACGCGGAGAGAGGCGCGGCGTGCGTCCGATTGGTGTAGAGGGTGGTAGCCCAGGGCCGGACTCCGTCCTCCAAACAGGCCCCAATAACAGGATGCCGTACGGGGATGGCAAGGGCAGCCGCGTGGGAGGTCTTGTCCGTAGAGTACGGGGCACAGGGGGGAGGTGTCGGCGTTGTTGGAAACCGGGGGACCACCTCCCGAGCGAAGGGAAGGGAAGGGAGGCAGGCAGCCACCCCGGCCACCGGTCACCGGCATCCTGACACCGGGACACCGGGACAAGTGCGTCTGCCACGCTGCCCAGCACCCGCATCTAAACCCGCACCCCTACCCCCGGCCGAGGACCGCCCAACGTAAGGCCCATCCCTCCCTGCCTCGTAGCTCAGGTGAGAGGCGGCACTGAGCCCGCCCGCCCGCTCCCTCCCAGTCGCTGCCCCTACCCAACAAGCACCCACATTTACACCTCCCCCACAGCCCACCAGATTCTCAGAACCCGGTTATCCAGTGCGGCCTGCGGCTTCCGCCCCGACCCCAGCCCCTCCCCGGGCGATTCCCGTTTTTCTACTCACTGTGGTTGAGCAGCCAGAGCGCCGCACTGCCGCCCAGCATGGTCAGCACGATCTCCCGCCGGCTGCGGAAGGGGAATGGCGCGTCGTTCTGCCCACATGGCAGGGGGCGGTGAGGGTGAGTGACTTGATATGCGGATGAGTGGGTGAGTGGGAGGTCCAGTCAGGGGACAGCCTGGAGAGCGCGGGGGGTAATCGTGCCGCCATGGGACGACCACTGCGAAGGGGGGTCTGGGCTGCGGCTCGGATGGTGTGCACGAGGCGATGGGCCGTGATGGATCAGGAGCAGGGGTTGACCTTCCGTTGCATCCGTTACAGCCTGGGTTCCTGAATTCGCCCCACCCATGTAGCCTCCGTGGCTCCAGCGTCACTTCTCATTCATTTTCGTGCAGGTACTTTTTAACGTAGGTATCATAGGGTTGGTGCTTTCGATTAACCTCCGCGGGTCCCCCCCCGCCACCCCGCCACCCTGGGTGGGCGTCTGTGCGAGTCGGGGTCGCCGCTTCCTCTCACCACGACTTGAGGCGGCGGCGGCGGGGGCGGGGGCATGTAGTTGCTGTTGTTGCCCCCAGGCCGGGGCGGCGCGGTGGAGGGCGCCTTAAGGTCAGGCTCCCAATCCAGGTCTCGCTCGACCGCTTGTAAACGGCTGCGCGGGAAGGCGGATGGGGGCCAAAGGCAACCTGGTTACACGGAGACATGGTTGCGAGTGGTTGGTGAACACGGAACTCGGATGCCCCATTTGGTGTGTGTGTGTGTCGCGCGGGAACGGGACGGCAACGAGGGCCGATGGGACGGGCTGCCCCTACACGCGCACATGGGCGACGCCTTGCGCGTATGCAATGCAGCGCTTAAACATGGTATCCATGAGGAAAACGTCGAACGCCGTCGTCAGATGGCCTATTCCTTGCGTGGCACGTTGCAAGCGTGCTGTGTCACCTACCATGGGCCACGCTGACATCCGCGCAACGTCAGCGCTCTACCATGTTGTACTGCTTTATTCGCCGCATACGAGCAGCTTGGAGCGGAGGAGCTTGGCACACAGCTGCTCCGCATGACGTGACGGCGGCGCAGCGGACGTGTTTCAATGCGAATGTGAAGCTGTGTTAGAATTCAAGGCTTTTGGACAAAGATTGAATGGTTGGGATGCGGGATTTCTGGGTTTCGGACAAGAAAGCACAGGTGCAACCAAAGGAGCTTTATGCTAATTTTGCTCAGACCCTTCTGAGATTATGTCCGCAAATGTTTGCGTTTCCATTAATTAATAAATAACTAAGGGAAAATCTTTTATGGGCCCTTCATCAGCTGGTTCCAGAGGGTTGCTTCCTTCGTTCAATTTCTCCTTTATCGCCTTCCATTGAACATCCTTAACATTCGACCTTCACAGTCGTCTGCACATGTGCACAAGCTATCACTAGCAACTTCACCCCTTCACCCTTGTACGGCGTTGACTTTAGTCAAATCGAATTTCCCTTACGAAGAATAGAGCTGAAGCCCAACATTATTAACTAGGTTGGACAAAGTACTACGGGCCGCAGGGCCAGTTTGGCCGCATTGTCCACAGTTTGCCAACCACACCCCCCAGCAATCGCTACAGCAGCCGGCCACGTATTGACACGGACCCAGCGCTGTTGTTTTTAAATTATTTCCAACATGGGCGCCGTCTTGTCATGCTTTCGTCAAGACGAGGCGGACGCCGGCAAAACTGGACGCGGCGGAATAGTGCATGTTGCGGACCCAGGGCCTGAGCGAGCTGCCCGGCCTGCACCCATAGCCCTTCCACCTGCAAATAACATAAATAACCAGACCACGCCAACCGACACCACCATAACTGGCTCCCCTACCGGCAGTCGTCCAGCTGTCCAGCAGCAAGAGGTGACGCAACCTGCCAAGCAAATTCCCAAGCAGTCAGCGGCTGAGCCCAAGGAGCTTACTAACCTTGAAGACGACGGAATTGTGGGCAGCGACTTGACACCCCTCGCGCCAGGCACGCCGTTCTCATGGCAGAAGGGTCGACAAATCGGCCAAGGCGCCTTTGGAACCGTCTTCTTGGCTTTGGTGCACGCGACAGGCCAGGAGATCGCCGTTAAGCAGGTCAGCCTACCCCGCGATGCCGCCAACAACGGCAGGGTGTTTGGGCATATCCGTTCGCTGGAAGTAGAGGTTGGCCTTCTCCGCCGCTTGCGGCACGAGAACATCGTGCGCTACCTGGGCACCGAGCGCACCGACGACTGCCTTAACATCTTCCTGGAGTACGTGCCGGGTGGCCCGATTTCCAACAAGCTCGCTCAGTTTGGCCCGCTGCGAGAGGAGACCATCCGTGTATACACCAAGCAAATCTTGCGTGGCCTGGAGTACCTGCACCAGCAGAAAGTCATGCACCGCGATATCAAAGGCGCCAACATCCTGGTGGACACCAACGGGGTCGTTAAGCTGGCTGACTTCGGCGCCAGCAGGCAGATTGAGGAGCTCGCCACGTTTGGCGGCGGGTCTCGGTCTATCCGCGGCACTGCTAACTGGATGGCGCCAGAGGTCATCAAGCAGTCAGGCCATGGACGCGCGGCTGACATATGGTCACTGGGCTGCGTTGTCATCGAGATGGCCACAGGTGCGCCCCCGTTAAGTTGCAGTTAGCCAAGCCTGTGTGTTCCGGCGCACTTTGTCCGTTCCTTCCCTCCGGGCCAACATGCTTCCACCGTTCGGCATCCTCACATCACTCCCTTCACGATGCGCGCTTGCAGGTCGGGCGCCGTGGAGCAACTTCAGCGACCCATACGCCGTGATGTTCCACGTTGCCTCCACGAAGGACCTGCCAGCGATGCCCGACTGGCTGTCGCCCCACGCCAAGGACTTCCTGACGCTGTGCTTCAATCGTGTCCCGCGGGAGCGCCCCAACGCGACACGACTGTTGCAGCACCCCTGGCTTCAGGGCGTGGTGGTTCCCCGTGCGACGGGACCACCACCGAGTCTTCTGCCCATTCCAGGTGCTCCAGCTCCCTGGTCGAACCCGCAGCAGCAGCCGTCCCTTGCCTGCCCAGCGCCGCAGCCGCCAAAGGTCTTGGTGCCGCCGCTGGCCCCGCAGCCTTTACCGCCGCCTCCGGGGCTGCGCTCCCCGCCCTCGCCCATCAACGAGAAGTCCGAATCCCAGTACGGCTCGCCTGCTGCTGGAATCACGACTGCCGGGTCCTCGACACCGACAAGCACGCGAGCGACGGCCTCAAGCACTGCGACAGGCGCAGCGGGTGTGATGAGGTCTTCAGTGACGTCACCACCGCAGACTGTACCCCGCCCGCCGGCAGTGCCGCCGCTGCCTTTGGACGCCATGAAATCGGGCCTCCTGCCGCCTCCGCAGCACGCAGCGGCCGCTCCAGTGTTTGTGCCACCGCTTGCACTGCCCTTGGCGCCGCCAGCCATGCCACCCAAGCCGCCCCTGCCGCCTTCAACTGCACAACAGTCTGCACGGGGTCCCAGCGTCCAGAACCAGGTTGGTACACGGCGCCTCGGGGACCATCTCAACTGAAGAATCGGGTGGAATTTTTGGTGGCAGTGCGGCTTCCCAGCTGAGCTTGGTCTTTGTTGCTCACCAACCTTTTTGCCTTGGTTGTCCGCTGCACCCATTCAGGTCGATACCCTCGTGGACAGCGAGACTGTCCAGCTGCAGCTGCAAAGCATTCGACAGCAGCAGCAGCAGCAACAACAACAACGGCAGCCCGGCCTCATGCAGGATCTACACGACAGCATTTGCATGGGCGTGGGCATGACAATCAGCCTTGGCGCCACTGTGGCGCCTACGATTGGGGACATGAATCCCATCCTGGAGCCATCTTGGATGCCAGAGCAGGTTCTCCATCAGAAGGTGAGTGTAAGGCGGGTGTATACGATAGTCGTGTGTGCACGATTTTTTGGTCGGCCTGAAGAACAGTGGCTTATCTTGACCATCGTTGTGATAAGTGCGAGCCATCGATTCCAGCAGCCATAGCTTCTGTTGTTATGCGCTGAATTCGGCGCCTCCTGTCTGCTATGCAGGCTTTCTTTGACCAAATGAAGAAGCTCGGGACGCCGCCAGCAACCCCACCAGAGTCTCCATCCAAAAGCGCCGCCAGTGCTGCAGCAGCCAAACCCTGCGGGTCGGGGCCAGCGAGCGCGGATTGCAGCGGCGCCACAGCAGGCGATGGCCCCAGCGGCAACTGCGTGGCCGACAACACCAAGTTGCCACCTGCGGCAGACAACAATAAGCTGCCGCCTGTGACAGAGAACATCAAATTGCCGCCCCTGCCCATCAGCGACATCGCACTCACACACCAGGTGTCCCCTCGCAGTGGTGCGGGTACGCATCGCAGCGGGGCCGGCACATGGCGCAGTGGGGCTGGCACGCACCGGGGCACGGTACGCACCGCCCGTGCTGTACCATCGCGCCCGCCCTTGGCAGGGCTTTTTGGAACAGCATACGAGGTACGAGCGCGTGCATGTCTTCAGGGGTGCAGTGCCCTCAGAACTTGATAACGACAAAAGGCTGTTTCCATGATTTGTGAACCTGAATGCGCTCAACTAATGCGCTCGGATCCATGATTTGTTGACTTGCTATGACGTGGACGTCCTGCTGGGTGGTGCATCCGCAGCAACAGGAAAATGTCGGAGACACGCAGATGGAGCCGGACCAGCCTCTGTCGGCGCGGCATGGGCCGGCGGCCATTGGCCAGTCGCCACGCGTCCTGCAGCAGCGGCAGCAGGGCTCGCAGCCGGCTCAACCTGCACGAATCGTCAGCGCATCGCGCCGCGCACTGGAGGTGAGGGTTTCTCTCGGTCGTCCCTGACACAGCATCAAACAAACATCGAAAATTGTACAGAGGGTGAGCCCTCCCAAGCTCTGACGCCGGTCTTCTTATGGACGTGCCTTCATGGCTGTGACTCGCCACACGTGTGCTGTCCCATAGCCATTTGAGAATTGACTTGTATCCATCTCGGTTGCTGCTGCTTCCCTGTACTGCTCAACAGGAGGCTGGCATTCTGGGCAACGGCACTCTGGACTCGGCCCGGGCGAAGCGCTGGCGCGACGAACTTGTTGCGGAACTTGAGGCAGAGCGCATGCGTGCAGGGGTGGCGACCAGCATTGCAGCGGTCAACATGGGACCGGCGGCAGTCGCCAGGCCCAGCGTCGCGGACCTATAGCATGTGTCGGTGTGATAAGGCGGCCCCATGCTCCATGGGAATGGAAGGTTCAGCTCGTAAACCGCGTGTGTGATGGCAGGTGACCAAAAAGCAGGTTAGCTAGCAGCAAAGGCTTTGCAATATGCGCGGTCTGTACCGAGGATGCAGTGTGAGTCGGGTTGGGGTTCAACTATGCGTGATTCTTATGTCACAGTTTGTCGTCGCTGGCTGGCCGGGCCGTGGAGGCGGGCAAAAGTGCGCACGGCCGTCTGCTTTGCATGTGCTCGCGGATTCGGCTGAAGTGGAGTCATCCTTTCCATCTTGCGTTAGAAAGCTATTGAGGTGTTTGCCCCTTACGCGTCAACTCTGATGGAACGACTTACCAAGCGCGGATTCCATGACCGGGGTGCATTACAGGCTGCGTGTCGATGTTCGAGTGGCGGGTGCATTACTGCGGGGAACTGATACAAACAACTTCATAACACGTACGTTTTGCAAACATTGGGGAGCCGGCTGCGGATCTTAACTGCACATCCGAAGACTACCGACAAGGGGGCTGAGGACATGACCCTGTACATACTCCCTGACCCGCACGACCTACTGGGAAAATTTATTCTTTAATGCAAGGCACGCGTTCCAGGAGGCTACTTCGGACTGTAAAATTGAGAGTTTCTTTGCACCGTAAGTCTATTTCTGCAACACCCTCCCCTGTCGTACGACAAAATGTTGCAGTCCACTCTCCATTTCCAAGCAGTACTCGTACTACATACCGTTCGCCTCCTCTCAATCTTCGTGGCTGTGTTCACCTGTGCATTCGTCGCTCGCGGCGTCAGGCAGCGCCAACCTTCACTAGTACCCGCGATCGCAACACGCCAACCGTCTACTACAACATATGGAGGTCTCACGGCTCCGGCCCGCCGCCGGACATCACACAAAGAGTAGCTCCAGGCATTCAATAATGTCACCCCTAACCCGTCGCCCAGAGCCCATTGCACTGCACAGGCACGAGTCTCCTAGTATGGCTGTTCTTCTCAATGCACTCCCAACTGAAAACAGCGAAGCGCTTGGAAAAAGCTTCGGCACGTTCATGGCGGCGTTCACAGACAAGGGATACCTTCGGAAACGTTGAATTAAAGCCTTCGGCTCGCCGGTACTCTGTCTAACACGTCCTCCGCCTGCAATCAGCTCAAGCATTGGAGCTCCGGCGCATGTGCGATCCGTCATCGCGATCTCTGCGGGCCCCACCTTACTCTGCCCTCTCCGCCCTGCCCCGCCCTGCCGCGCGCGTCCCGCGGCCCCACGTCCGCCCCTCGGAAGCACCGCAGCCTGGCCGCCAGCACCGCCTGCAACGACTCTGAGCGCTGCGCTGCCGCCCAGAAGCCCAGGTCCGCGGCGTCCAGCAGCTCCTGGACGGGGAGGAAGGGCCGAGGGTCGCGTGAGCGTATTGCGGGGTGGCGTGGGGGCACCATGAGATACGGTCCGTTTTGGAGGACTGCCACGGCATTCAAATAATACCCAGGCCCCGTAATTCATCATCAGGGTCCTCCAAATGTGTACTCCTGGCAGTCCGCTGCGACATACACCACTCCTGCCTCCCCCGCGTCACGGGGTACTGTGGATTACCGCGTTAATCACCTGCGAACTGCGAGGCGCTGTGAGATCCGGCGGCAGTGTCGCCATGCCTTCCCCGCCCTCGTAGGCCAGGAGGGAGCCGTCCCGCCCCTCCGGCCGCCCCATAAACGTCATGAAGGTGGAATCCTCGCGGTCGTCGTCGAAGGCCACCCGCTGCCAGAATCCAGCCGACTGCACCGGCGTTACGACGCCAATGTCGTACACCGACCGCGCCTGGATCTGCTGTACGAGTAGCTTGACCAGACGGCGGCCGATGCCCTGGCCTTGCACGGCGGGGTGAACGGCCACGTCGTAGATGGTCGCCACCTGCAGGGTTGGCCAGAACGCATGAGCTGTACACATCACATGCTTGATCCCTACATCCCTCTCGCGCGCGGCAGGGCCAGTCGGGGATGCCCGCACGTGTCGCCATAGTGCGGTACGGCACTGTACGGAGAAGTTATCTCTCGCTCGTAGCAGCGTGTGCGGGTGCAGCCGCTCCACGGACCGCCCCATTACTGCTCCCGGGGGGGAAGGACACAGCAGCATGTACGGCTTGCCAACCCACCAGCGAGTTGTCCCCGGAGGCACGTGCGAAACCGACGAGACTCTTTCGCCGCGAAGGCGTGGAAGGGGACGCGGGGACTGTGGACGGCCACTGCCCTTCGCGCGGCTGTTGCTGGTGACGGGAGGGTGGTGAAGACGAGGACGAGGACGAGGGAGAGGGAGGCCCGCCGCCACTGGCCGCGGCCGCACCGCGGCGGCCGCTGTCATTGCTCCAGGATGCACTGGTCGTGGTAGTATGGTCAGTGCTGCTAGTTCTGCAGCTGCTGCCGCTGGCGCCGTTCGAGGGTAGCAACCAGTTCCAGTCCATATCCGGCACACCTGTGGGACCAAGCCACACAGATACCAGGTAGCTTGCGTTGCGGAGGCCTCTCTTCTGACATCCGTCAGAAAACATCCCCAAAACAAAAGGACGGCGAGTGCGCGGCCGGGTGCACCCCGGGTGTTCCGCTCTGCCTCGACCCCCGTGCAGCGAACCTGCCGGCCCACATGGAGACATGGTCAGGTCCAGACCACCGGCTTCAAGCAATCCAAGGACTGGGCTGGACCATGGTTGCTACAGCTTAAACCGCCCACTCTCCATCCTCCCGCATCCTACTTGTCGGACGGCACGCAGCAGGGGCTTTTGTCTGAACCCAAAGACACCGGCCCGACAATGCATTTCTCATCACAACCAAGCAACAGCGCGGCTGCTTGTCCATCCGCTGCCTATCAGCTCCGCGGCCCGCTGTCCACACCTCCAAGAGCCGCGCGGCGACGACTGAGCTCACCAGGAGGCGGCGCCGGCTTGGACCACTGAGGACTTGGCCGGGGGGCTTGAGAGCCGGCCAACGAAGCAGCAGCTGGTCCCGGGTGGGACGAGCCGTACCAAGAGGCGGCTGCTGTACCCGGGGATGGTCCGGTCGAGGGGCCTGCAGCAACGGCAGGAGCAGAAGCTGCTGCCGTTGCAGGAACAACTGAAGCGTGACCCCAGCTGCCGCTCCGCTGCGCCTCTCGCTGCGGCGCCGCCGCGAGATGTCGGATCTCCTCCTCCCGCTGCGGTTCCCGATGCACCGTGGAGAGCGATGTTGCTGCTGCTGCTGCTGCATTGGCGGCGGCCGCTGCTGCGGAGATAGCATCCGTTCCAACAGCGGACGTGACGCCGCCCTCGTCGCCGTACACATCCCAGGTTGTGTAGCATGCAACGGTCGCCACGCTTCGCCGCAACGCCACCTCCAGCTTCGCCGCGTGGTGCAGACCTGCCGGCCCGCGGGATGTGTTGGAACAGTGGAACATATCATAGCACGGCAAACAGGCAAGTCCTGCGCGAATGCTTTACATGTCCCTTAAGCACACTGTGCGACATCGCGCAGCGCCGTCAACCGTACACCGTGCATACGGTACCTTCCGGAGACTGCCAATAGCTGTAGTTTTGTCGGCAGAGGTGATTCGCGCCCGGGCCGACCATGACGTCAGTCCGGCTGGTCGCCAGCAGCATGCCCAGCTCCTCGCCGGTGATGTCCCGGCGGTTCACGCTGGGTGTAAACAGGGGGAAGCTCAGTCGGGTTACCCGAGGTGCAACCAATGGAACGTGTCTAGAGGTGAGCAATGGCGAAAATGGCGCCACTTGGTCACAAGACAATCGGATGTCCACGTGTGGTGTACGTGATGCAGGCGTTGCGCGCCAACGAACTTCCGGCAGACCATACCGGTTCCCGGGCTGCCGACAGCCAGATGGCTCAAGATGACCGCAATGGCCGTCTAGGCTAATGGCTAAATGTCATGGAGTCGGTTCAGCATGCGGGCTGGTGACGCAGACGTTCCCGAGGCGCAACGACCAGGACCGCTCAAAACGAGAACATTGTGAAATACAAACTCTAAATATAGAAGAATTTATGATCTAACAAAGCTTCCGTTGACACCCGAAAAAATTGCACGCAACCGCTGGAGCAAGGTGGTATCTTTGCCTTGCATACCTGTAAGTCAAAGGAGGATACACCTTCGACAATTTCCTGTTATCAATTGCATTCCAAGTGGATTGGGCTTTGCAAACGCAAGGCCTCCGGCCGAGCGTTCCATGTAGAGCCTTCATCTCATGGCCGTATTCTCGTTTATAGTGCTTCAAGGCTACAGCAGCAGGTTGTGCGTGATAAAGGACGAAGTAGGTGCATTGCAGGCCGGAACAGCATAAGTTTTGGATGGAGAACGTCTTCAAGGGTGCCGTTGGTTACTGATTGAATAATGGGGACATAATTGCTACGCATGAAAGCCATCGGATACATCAGTCATGCAGACGTACGTTGAGATGCAACCGTTTGGCACATGTCTCTTCCTCACAATAGCCTGTCAATTGCTGTGTGATCATACAAAATTTCACTATTAATGTGTAAAGTTCAGCCCGAACCCTAGGATAATTGTTGGGTGGAGCGTTTCACGCATCAGGCAGTTGACAGAGGCATAAGTGCAATGACAGTCTCACTGAGAACCTGTGTGGATACTGTGGTCCATGAGCGTCCTGCGACCTGCCGTGCTGTACTCGTGCAACGAACCAGAATTCGCGTCGAGGCGAAAGCTGCTGCGAAATCCACAAGCAAAGCCCGTCCTCGACAGAAGGGTACGCCTGCTACCCTTGTGGCCGAAGCGGGACTGGGCTGCGACAAGGGGGACTGCTGCTCCCGAGATGCAACGCCCAACCCGCCACGACCCAACCCCCGCGCCGCCGCATGTGCCCCCCACAGAGGAAAACCCGCTGACGGTGGGCCTAGTCACGGTGCTGACGGAAACCCTGCGAGTGCTTGGCGTTGGGTGAGGTTGCGGAGCGCCGCGTCAGCGTTGCTGTCGTGGCTCACCCCTTGATCAGGTTGCGGCAGATGGCCTTCCCATAGCTGCCATGTCCTCAGCGTTGTGGGGTCTCTTACGGGGCATCTGTGCATGTGAAGCGTTGTACGTACGGGTGCGGCCCATTGAGATTGAGTACCCTGCGGGGCACCTCGGGACGGGCGTCGCCTGCCATACCCCAGGCGTGACCGGTACGAGGCCGTGGCTGCGGAGCCGCCCCGAAACCGGCCGCTGCGCCGGGGTGACGTGGCGGGCCTTATGCGTCGCATCACGGCGGACTTCAAGCAGGTGGGGTTTGTCGGCGGCGCCGCACCTCGGCATGGGGGGGGGCGCGGCCAAATCAACAGAAGATGAGGCCTCGGACAGTCACGTGTACGACCTTTGCCGCAGCATGTACTGCAACCCCCAACAGCTAAGCTAAATTTGGAGGCTGCGATGAGGGAACTGGGCGCATCAGAGAACCTGCGCAAGTGGGTCTCGACCCTCCTGTCGGACACACGGGCGCAGGCACTGGTGTGGTGCCGGCTCTCCCATCCGGTCTTCATGGCGGCGGCCGTACGGCAGGGCTGCCCCTTGGCCCCCCTGCTGTATCTCTTTGTAGCGCAAGCCCTTCTGTCATGGCTGCAGCGGAACAACATCGGGATCCGAATGAGTCCCGCAGACGAGGACCGCATGACAGCGGTTCAGTTCGCAGACGACGGCCAGGTCCTTCTGGAAGGGGAGGCGACTGTCCCGGCGTTTCTTGAGGCCATGCAAACCTTCGCGCAAGCAGCTGGGCAACGGTTGAACCGAGACAAGGTGGAACTCCTGAAGATTGGATCCGAGCAGCCGCAGCAACCGGCACCGGGACCGAACCCCGCCACGATTGGAGGGCTCCGACAGTCTCGGCAGCCACCGCTCTCGGTATCCGATTCTCGAACTCTCCAGCTCTCCTTGGCCCCACCCGTCAGCAGTCCCTCACGACAGCCCGACAACGTATGGACCGCCTCACCAGACCGCCGCTGACAGTAGTCGGTCGATGTGCGGGGGCTTCCGCCTACGCACTCCAACTGGATACGTACCACTGGGAGCTTGGTGGCCTCCCCACACACAGCGAGGAGGAACAACTGGAGAGCTGGGCCGCGGCCGTCGGGGACCGGCGGGTCAGCCCGGTGACGCCTTGCCAACGCCTAACGGGCGTCCCCCGACAGCTGCTCTATGGCCACCCGGCCACGGGCGGTTTCGGCCACTTGCCACTCAAAGCCCACTGCTACGCGCGGGAGGCTGTGTGGGCGACACGCCTGGCCCGGTCGGTGGGCCAACCACCGGGGGCTCGCGGCCACCCGTGGGCGCAGGTGACGGCCACCTACCTTTGGCACCACCACCCGAATCTTAGCCCCAGCTCAGTACTGACGGCAGGCCCACCAGACAGCGCGGACACGCTGCCTGGACTGACATCGCTGCCCCAGGACATCCGCAGAATCATGGGGGCCCTTAGCCGCCTCCCGCCGGTGCAAGACGTGGACACATCCCCACTCCCGGTGGCCGGCGACTGGTGCTTCAACATCCCCTTGTGGGGGAACGCACTCCTACCCAACACTCCGGGGGCAGCGGAAGATGTCATGCGCGCGGACAGCACAGGCGACGCGGACCCGGACTTCACGCCGGCGGAGACGCGGGACACCGCGGAACCGTCAACGTGGCCCGGCCTGGAGAGGCGGCACACACGACTGGCAGCCTGCGGGAAGCTTCGCACAGTAGGGGACGCAGTGCGGGTCGCGCGTGCAGCCGGCGAGGCACCCGCAGCCGGTGCTGGATGGGACGCGTGGGTCCGCGACCACCTGGCGCCACATGAGGCCACGACCTTCAGGCGAGGGCCGACCCTGACGGCCATCCACCGCCTAATCGCCGACATCAGCGAGGAGTGGCGGGGAGCTGCAACAGCTGTGTTGGACCACCCCGAGCGGGCGGGGGACCTGGAGTCCGAGGAAGAGACCCGTCGGCGGATTGTGGACCGGATGGGGTGGCGGCTAGCCAACTCGCTGACGGTCAAGCTTAGTGGCCTGACGGTCCGACTGGCGACACAGCTGCAGCTACAGGAGGTGGCGGCAGCCCGGGCACGACTGCACGCTGCATACGAGCAGGAGGCCCGGGAACAGCTTGAGGCAAACGGCGTAGCTGGCCCTACGGCACACCCCCCGGCATCCAGCGTGCCTGCCACTCTACAGCGGCTTTGGGCCATCATGTGGGAACGGGAGCACTGGGAAACACTGTGGCGCCTGGCGGTTGACGGGGTCCCGCTGCCTGGCAACAGCCACCTACACAACGCCCACCCCGAGGCGTGTGGGTGCGGCGGGTACGGTGGCGCGGGGCCCCACCCGTGTTCACCACGGGCACACCATTTCTGGGCATGCCCGGTCGCTCAGGCAGTGGTACAATAGATCGGGGCACACGTTCAGGGCCCCATCACCCGAGCCAATGTGTGGCTGGCTGAGCCGCCGCAGGGGGTGCAACAAGGAGTTTGGGATATCATTGCCCTAGCGGCGCTGACGGCCATAGAGCGGGCGAGGGTTGGGCTACGTGCAGCGACCCGCAACGGGGGCGCACAACCCGTGCCGGGGGCGCCGGCTGCCCCGTCGCCGGTAGATGTAGCTAAGGCGCGCGCAGTCATGGAGTTCTGGCAGCGGGTGGCCAGCTTTGCAGATCTAGGCCGACCGAGACGGGGATGGGAAGGGGTGGGAACGGACCACCCAATCCTATCGGTGGTGGACGGCCGGATCCGCTGCGTGCAGCCAGTAGACGTAGACTCTTGATGGATAGATAGCAGCGCGAGGCTCTAGGGTGTAGGGATTCGGACTAGGGAAGCCCACTCCCGGGCACGTAGGGGATCCGTGGGTGCCCGAGGAGGGTCGGGCCAGACCAGTGGGAGTTGGCAGCGGGACTTGTAGGCGAGGGCCGCTCGCGATGGGAAGGGGTGTACGACAGGGATGCTTACGTGGTGATGTGCTGCCTTGTGCAAACCATAGCCCCATCATGGAGCGCCCGACTGCATACCCGGACCCAACAAGGCCTGACGCGTGCGAGACGCCCCGCTGGGACTCAGCTGGGCGGGCAGGCCTGCCGGAGGGTGCAACCCTAGCTAGTACGATTAGGTTGGGACGCGAGACCAGGCTAGTTTTACCGCACCGGGCAGGGGCGCGCCTCCGAATTGCTGAGGAACGCGCCCTGGGTGCTGCAAGGACGTGAGGAGGTTGACAGCGGACTGCGAGGCGCAGACCGCCCGGGATGGGCTTCCGCCCAATCCCTTGAGGGGGCACAGCTGTCACCGATCCTCAGAGATCGGGCGCGCGCCCTTGGTTGAGAGCGAGGGGACAGAGGCCCCTTACGCCCCTTTCCCCCGTATCCGGGGGAGAGTGCTTCGGCGGTCTCCCGTATGGGGCGGGTTAGCGCCCCCGGCCAGCGTCGGCCCGGCAGATATGTAACGATACACACACACACACACATACACACACAACACACATACACACACACGCGCGCGTACCCCCCTGCCCCCCTTGCCCCCGCAGGCCTACTTCGTCACGGGGGTACTCGACGACTCCATCTACGACCCCGACTGCTTCTTCGCCGACCCGACCGTCGCATTCAGCGGTGAGGCTGCCGGCCACCAGGCGCTTGGGGGGGACCACGCCACCCGGGGCTGGGGGGACCGCACGCAGGGGAAGAGGCAGCAGGCAGCGGCGGCCATTCGGACGTCGGACCCTAGCGGCGCTGCGGGCTGCCAGTGGCGACGGCGTATTGTACTGGTCAAGAGCCGGGCCTGACCATAGGAGTGAGGAACCCTGATACCAGTTGGGCAGTTTTGCGTCGGCCGAGCTCGGCTGAACGCCAGAGTCGTGGGTAGGAGAAGGACTGCCCGGCCGTCTGGAGGACCTGTGCACGTGCGCTGGCCGCAGCCATGCTCTTCATACGGGACTGCCGTATGCCGATTGCCCTTTCAGATACCCATTCTGGTGCCTTCCCCTGCACACAGAACGAATTGGCTGTAACTGTCATTTGCTGTACCTGTCGTAAGAATTGTTTGCCGCGCCCTCGACCTGTACCCTCTCAGTCCCTGTCAACCTGGCCATGTTCGTCGGGGTGTCCTGCCTTGCGTTGGTGCTGCCATGCATACCGATCCCGCTCCCGACCGCGGTCCACATGCTGGACACGACTGCCCTGTGGTGGGGCTTTCCGCGCGCCGGGCCCGACCCGTGGGTCGCGGTCGATGGGCCTTATCAGGTGTGGACCTGTGGAAGCGCAACCTGGCGCTGCTGGTGCCCTTCCTGGAGCGTCCCGAGGTGGAGCTGCGAGGCATCCGGCGGCTGGGCAGGGACGCGGAGGGTGCCGAGGTGGTGCGGGTGGGTGCGTGCCTGCTGGGTACGGGTTTCGGAGCACGGGGTTGGGGATGGGCATCCAGCGCCTCCGCTGGTGCTGGGGGGTGCCTGTGCTCCCGACAGGGGTGGGCGCAGATCTGGACCCATGGGTTCGGGGAGGCTTGGGCTCGCCGCCGGTCCGGGGGTTTATGTGTGGAGGCGGTGGCTTCCGGTTTGTCTGATGGGTGATGGGTGAAGGGCACGGAACGAAGAGGGACCATGATGTGGAGGGTAGGGGCCGGAGATGTTGCTGGATCGCGCAGACGGGTCGGAAGGTGGGAGGGTAGTGAGCCCTGCTGAGGGCCACCGGCTGCAGCGCGTCAGGCTGCGAGTCGCGCGGGCACGTCTGGGGTCCCCGTGGGCCTTACCTCCCCTCCGCCAGACCCACTCGCGCCTTACGCCATTTGGACGATCCCCACTCCCCAGTAGCCCCCCAGGCATCATACGGCATCAAGCGACCCGGCAGCTCCGAGATACCCCCCCTTTGAGCTCTCCGATACGGTACCCTTCTGGAACCTCCGGAACCCCTCAGGCCGAGTGGCGGCTGGCGACCTACCTCCGGCTGCCCTGGAGGCCTCTGATTGACATCGACGGCGCAACCGAGTATACCCTGAACCCTGAGGTAGGTGTAGTCGACCTTTGATCTGTTATTCGCCAGGCCCTAGCCGTCCTGCCAAAGCCACCTATATGACGTCGTTTGCCCGTCACATTCACTCGTTGGCGTGCAACTCCTGCTCGAGTTGGTTTCTTACATGCACACTTACATGTACAGTACGGAACGGTATCGACCGGGACTCTGCAGACTTGTCTCTGCGGTAGCGCCGGTCGGCAATACGACTGCTCGTTCGTGCACCGCATTGACCCGATGCGTGGGGCATTTCAGTTGACCAGGCCCTTGTATCCCTCCGTGTCGGTTCTTTGGTACGGCAGTCAAACCAGATTGTGCGGCACGTGGAGTCGTGGGGTGTCAGCGGAACAGAGGTGGGTGGGTGGGTGGCTGGGGAAACCCTGGGTGGCCGGCGCGGACTCGGACGTCAACCCTGGCGGGTGTACGGGACAGCCGCCGTCCGGGGGGTTACTGTGAGAGAAAAGGTGTGTGGCATAGGGGCAGCTCCGGGCTTGGCTATGCCCCGCGCGTTGCGCGCACACACGCACTCGCGCCTTGCCTGCGGGCGAACACCCTTGCTTGCCCGAAGGGAATGGGACCAGGAACGGGCCCGGCGCAGGGGCTCCTACGCGATGGAAAACCTTCATCGTTGGATTCCCGCGAAGTACCCGTCAGGGGGAAAGGTGGCGATACGGTAGATGGCGAAGGTCGTGAGGTCTGTCCTCCGGATCGGGCCGGCTGCCTCTGTTCAGCCATATGACCGCCATAAATCACGAGGGTGTCTAAGGAGGCTGAAGTCCGGGGGGAAGAGGCGGGGAAGGGAGGCTGTAGGCGAAGGGAGGGTGGTATTACACCTGAAAACGAGCCCAGGACGACGGAGGGTTGCGGAGGATAAGAAAGCACATGTTTGTTGAAGCAGCGCAGGCGTCAGGTCAATATGCTACATGGTACGGTACGCGCGAGTACGGTACGGTACGCGCGAGTACTGCAGCACCGTACGGCATGATCGCGTTGAGAACAATTGCGAGAGCTCATTCGGTCGCCGTGGTCTTGATGCCCGGGGACCGACCCCCTCGCCTGTCCCGACCCGCCGCAGGCACTGCTGCAGATGTTTCGGCCCACGGGGGGCCCCCCCTCCCAGTGAGCCGCATGCGCATTTGTACACATACACACACACACGTGCATGTGCACGTGCGCACGGCGGGTTCCTCTTTCTAAGCAGCAGAGTACAGCGGGTCGGAGTGCCTTGCCTGCCGGACAACACACGGCGCGCGCAGCAGAGCGGAGCGGAGTGGAGTGGAGCAGGGGCCTCGGAGCCGGCGCGGATCCGGAAGCACGGGAGAGGGAGCGGGAGCGAGTACGTGTCGGCTGTACGGGACGTGGAATGGTATGAAACCCATCACGTGAGGGCGCAGAGGCAGAGCACCTGAGGGCGCTTGGGTGTGTCGCGGCTGCGGCGTACTGATACAGGTCTGCGGCGTGGGAGTAGGACCTGGGTTGCGCGTTTGACTGAACCAGGTGACATCGGGGTCGCGCGGGCCAACAGCCCAAACCGCCTCGCTGGCCGCACACTGCGTTCGTGGGGACGTGGGCGCCCAGGAGTGGTGAGTGAGGAGGTGTTGGTGCAGGAATGATGCAGCCCTCGGTGCAAAAAGCAGGTATACCACCGCTGGGCAGGAGGCTGGGTGAGGCACATACGGTACACGTCCGATGGCCCAGTGCCCAGTCGCGTGCGGCTCCGGGTGATGCAACGGACTGCGGCTGTGAGGGGTGCGGCACTGCCACCGGATGTTCGGGAGCTCCCTGACGCGAGCAGCAGGCAAGAGGAGAGCAAGATTGGGAGGCGATGGCTTGTTTGATTAGTGTGCTTAGGTAAATGTGAGAGTGGACAGTGAACGGACGATCAAAAGTAACACGGTTGATGGGGAGGTCGACTGGTCGCGCCGAGGAGCGGTGGGTTGCAGAGGCCTGAACCGCCCGTACTGCGGGCATCTCAGGTCGGTGACGGTTTGCGAAATGCGCGAGACATGCGGTGTTGGTGGTGTGCAGGTGCCCTGTTGGGGCTCTTAAGCCGCCGCTGTCTGCACAGCAGGGCCGCCGATTCACCGCGGGCTCGGGGTCCGGAGTGCCGCTGGAAGTAGGTGTGGGGACTCGTTGCCACCTGACTGGGCACCAGTACGGGAGGAGGCCCCCCTTGTGTGTTCAGGAAAGGAACCCCCCCTGTGTGGGGGGGAAAGGGGGCGAGTCGGCCCCGTTTCGCGCGATGCGAAGGAAGTGGGGCTCGGTGGGTTGCTCCTCTTTACCCCCGCCACTGTGCCGCCACCGTGCCGTGAAGCGTGAGACTGAAATCCGAGCTACACTCGGTCTTAGAGCAAGAATGGCCCGCGTAAAAAACGTCACCGGTCTGTCGACCGAAACTCTCCGAGGAACCGTCACGAGCGGGAATCGCCTCCGCCGGAGGCAATGTTAACACTGGATTGCCGTACTCCTGCACGCCGTACCACCACGAGCTCCCGCCTGGACCGCATGCGTCGTCGGGGGGTTCCGAGCCAGCGTGCACGTAAAAAAAAACACAAACACGACATACACGCTGCGCTGACTTTACGGAATAAATTTTGCAAGCAATCACAGCAAACGCCCACCCAGCTCACATCTTTGAACCACCATAACCACCACCGCCACCGCCACGAACGACAAACCCCGGAGGCAGTCGCGCATCCTGCATAGTACGGTATCACATATCACATATTCAGATCACCCCGACAAGGAGTGTCCCGTCGTCGCGCCGCAGTGCCCTGCCCTAGGTCCCCGAGTCCGCACAACTTCAGACCGCCCCCCGTCCTCTGCGGGCCTCCCGCTGCACACGCTCCATGCCGTACGGTGCCGCGTGGCGCCGCCGGGTCATTTGTGGCGGCATCTCTATCCCAAGCAGCGGGGCGTCACCCCCCTTTTTCTCTACCCTGCACCCCCCAAAAATGCTGCATTGGCCCCCCCTGCTCCGAAACCTGCCCGTCACTCTTTATCCCGCCTGCATTGACAGCCGCCCGGGCTGCTTCGCAGCTGCGCCCGCCCATGCCCCGCCGATGCTGTTCTTATTGTACACACACACACACACACACACACACACACACACACACACAGCGTGCCTGATCCCGCTCCTCCCCTTGGGAATCCTCCGCTTTAATCCCCACGCTCCACCCCCACACCCGCACCCCCCACCCCAGTCCACATCCGGGGGCCTGCCCCTCCCTTCCCTCCCCTTCACTTGGACGGGTCTGGACCCAGCGCGGGGCAGATGCCGGGCAGCTGCTCGGCGGCCTTCCGTACCGGGGTCATGGTGGGGTCGTACAGGTAGGCCTGAGCCCGCTGTGAGACCGCCGCCAGCGACTTGGCGTTGGTGAGTTCCTCGAGCAGCTTCTGCGCGGCCTTCATGAGGCCGCGGACCGACCAGGGGTTGCGGGGGTAGCGGTCCAGGTCGTCGAAGAACGTCTGGCGGGGCAATACGGCAACAGGGCAGCAGGGCAAGAGGGGCGTCCGCGCGGGGCAGCCGTTCCTGATTGCGTGTAATTCATACCGAGCAGTTAGATCCGCATGTTGCTCTTAGATCTACACCTCGACAGCGTCAGCAACACCACCGCCGCCAAAAATACACCTATTTGTGGTAGGATATGTAGGATATAGTGCCCATTTTGTGTGCATGTGCATGTGCGATAACACATGTCAGGCAAGCAGGCTTTGTGATTGCGCGAAACCGTAGCGCGGAACCCACATTCGCGGCGTCCACCGCCGACCCCGCATGCAGCTGCGCCAGGCCCAGGCACTGCCGCGCAGGCTGCTGGGCCAGCCGGGGGGGCTCCTGGTATCCGCCCGCCTCCTCCGACTCCACAGCCGCCTTCAGCGCCGTCACGGCGGCGGCCGGGTCTCCCGCCATCAGCGCCAGGCGGGCCTCAGCCATCTGGAGGCGGAGGCGGAAGGTCGGATGCGGGGCGGACAGGGAAAATGGGGCGACTGTGGCGCGATGCCATTGACCGCCGGGGAGGGCAGGTCCAGGGATGGGAACTGGAAGGCACTCTGGAGCTCCAGGTCTTGCACGGCCTTCCCTCCCTCTTCCCCATCCACACCACCGCGGCTCAGTCTTCCCCATCACACTGCTATCGCCGGTGCCGGCGCGCCGCCGAGCACAGATGGCAGGGCAGCGGTGTGCTGGCTGCTGGGCCGAACCGATGACCGTCTCTCCCGCCGCCCAACTCTCCCTGCGCCCCATCCCTCCCAATCGCTCGTCCCCCAACCCCCTTTCACCTTCACCACCGTCCTTGCTCAGCAACTCCCGGCCCCAGCCCCGTTCCCGCTCCCAGCCTCCCCACGCCACCCCCGGCCGCACCCACCTTGCTCATCAGCGTCGCCATCAGCTGATATCCAGCCGCCAGCACGCCCATCCCTGGCCCTGGCCCCACGGGCACACCGTCCGGTGTATCCGGCGGGATGGCGGCCTTCAGCACCGAGTCCAACTGCCCCTGCAGGGTCTTCGCCGCATCCATCAGGACCGCGGCAGTGTCAGAGGCGTTGCCGTTGCCGCTGCCGGTCGCGGCGGAGCTGAGCTGGGCGGTGGCAGTCGAGTTGGTCAGCGCCATCGTTTGGGCGTAGAGCCAGACGGCCAGCGCGTAGGCGGCCGAGTCAGCCTGAAGGGATGTTTCAGGGGCCACATCGCCACAATCTGGAGGTGGTATACCTAAAGGTAGGAAACGTGAATATGGTAATGGAGTGAAGCATATATATAATTTTTATATATTTATATTGCAACAGGTGCCTCACTCGCGTATGCTACAAGATGTGCGCGACGCAGCGGGTGCCGCAGTCCTGCACTGCCGGGCTGGGCTGGGTTGTGCGGCCTTGCGAGTTCCGTCCCTTTCACGCGGCGGGGCTGTGGCAGGTGTCTCAGTAAAACACAAGCCCAGGCAACCTCAACACACGGTGACGCAGGGACGTGACACGGGGGCGCCGGGCCTAGGGGGCTGGGGTGGCCCGGAGGTGAGGAGCGCGGCCAGACGGGCGGGTGGCCGATGCCAACCGACGCGTGCTACACGACATCCCCGCGAAACACACACCCTTGTAACTGGTTTTAATCGGGCGGGTTTCTTTGCAAACCACATACCCAGGTGACCTCCCCCGTCCCCCGGGTACGTACGGCACCGCCCCGCAGGTCCCTCAACCTCCCGACCTGATTGGTGCTGAAGTCCGCCAGCTGCAGCGGCGTGCCCCGCTGATCTTTGGGCACCTCCGAAACCACTTTGGATGAGACGGCCGGGTCGTCAAACACATCCACCACCGGCTTGCTGGCATTCTGTTGCAACGGCGCCGACGCCAGGAGAGCCTTGTCCAGCACATCCTTGGCGCCCTGCAGGGCCTTATAATCATCGGTCTTCAGTGCGGCAGCCGCGGCCTTGTCCGGCATCGGCTCTGCCCGTACCAGGTCCCACTTGCCGTACAGGGTGTACGTCAGCAGCGGGGCGCTCCACTGAGGACCGATGATGGAGGGCGCATCGGGGATGAACCTGCGAGTGCGTGTGTGTATGTGTACGACAGTTGTTGGCGACTGCACGACGGCACGGACTACCGGTATGTTGACGTATCGTAGATGGCCCGCGGCCGACACACGAAGGTGACTTCCCACACACACACGACTCTGGTGGCGTGCGGCTGCCCCGTTTCCTGCCGCAATCTTATTGCCACACGCAGCAGTTACCTGCGTATTGCGAACATTGATTATGCCTCCCGCTGATTGTAACTAGGTTTACCTCTTGACTGACGCCCGGGCCCTGAAAACGGCTCACACGCGAAGCATCTCTTGAACGCTCGAACCGCATTAGACACACACACACGGGCTACAGGCGGGCGCGCGCTTCGTGTAGACACTATCTTGGACAGGCCGTGGCGGGCCGAACCCCACCGAGGCACTCCCTTCTCTCTTCCACTGCTTCCCTCACCCCTCCTCACCCGCTCACCAACCACGTCGTACGGCATCATTTACGGCCTTGGGGTGCCACCCACGTCCCTCCCTGTGTCCCGGTATCTCCGACCGAGCGACAGTCATTCAGGGCACATGCTTCCGTGTGCAGACCTATGTATACGACTATGTGTACGACACATAAGTTTCCGGCACGCACAGTCGATAATGTTGAGGTCTGGATTTCTCTGGATCTCTCGGGAGATCTCACCTGGCCAGATCCCGCAGCACGCGCGAGTACGCCACGGACGTGTTCTCCCTGCCCGCCAGGTTCGCTGCGAACACGAGCATCTCCACATTGTGGGCCGCGTAGAGGGGCGACAGGCAGCTCCGGCTGACATGGATGGACGCCCACAGCGCGTCCTCATTCGACTGCCGTACGGCCATCGTGGGGAGGGAGGCAGGTAGGCAGCAAGCGAGCGAGGGAATGGGGGGGCCGGTACGGGCGACTGTCAGTCCACACACAGGCAGGCGCGGGCGCCGACCCCTCACCGACCCATGAGCAGCCCATCCCCCTTCCCACCCCGCCTCCCCCCAGCCCTGTACGGACCTTGACGGCCTTATTCCACTCTCCCACGCGCACGTAGGTGTGGGAGGGCATGTGCTGCAAGTGGTCCAGGGTGGGGAACAGCCCCGACCCGGTCGGGGTGCCCCTCAGCTGATCGGCGCTCCACAGCCCCTCGCCCGCCACCAGCTCTGAGGGGCGACGCGGGTACGGTAGTCCGCGCGGGTGTGGGGCTCAGGGCGGGGAGGGGGCCGCTGGAGGAGGGGCAGGGCGAGACGGTGCGGGGGCGGGGAGGGGCCGACTCACCGTTGCCGTCCAGCTTCTTGGCGGGAAGCTCCTCGGTGACGTGGATCTGCACATACAGTACGGGCCGTACAGCAGTGCCATGGCGGCTCGTCAGCGTGCCAGCGTCACACAACGCCAAACAGCAGTGCCGCTGCGGCCTTTTCCCTTAGTCTCGCCAACGTAGGGTGAGGGGGGGTGGGGCGCGGGGCGGGGCCCTTCCGACGGGTCGGGCAGCGCTGCTTCAGATGCGGGGGAGGGGGCACTTCCGTCGCCAAAACACGCTGAGCCTCTGCGGCAAAAGCCAGTGACCCCACAGTAGGGTGGCCGCTCACCCCCTTCCCTAGGAGTACAGGTACGTCCCCCTCCACCCAGCCTGCCGCGCCCACCTCCCCGGGCCCAGCACAATATACGAATGTTGTACAGCACAGGTGCCGTACCATGAGGTGCAACGCGAGCGGCTGCTTGTCGTAGAAATACAGCGATTCTTTCAGCAGGTTCACTATCCTGGAGGTGTTGGCAGTTGGCTTGTCGTTCGGTGCACCTGTCCTCCCCAACCGGAACAAGGCAATCGAGTCCGCAGGTTGAGGGCGACGGGGGGTCAGGGAGCCCGGGGGGAGATCGAAAACGAGCAACACCCAACCAGAACAAGCAGGAAGCGGCGCACCCAGATCACACAGAAGGTCCGCACCCAGATCACACACAGCAGAAAGGCCCGCAACGGGACGGTGCGGAAAAAGAGCGGCAGCTCGGCGGAGTTGAACTCGAGCAGTCAAGCCATCAGGGGCCGCGTCCCCACCGCCCGGCCCCGGGTCATGCCCACCTGGGTCGTCAAACCCTAGGACGCCTCCACTCCCAGCCGCCCACCTCGCCGCCTTTTCCATCCAGCGCCACTGAGGAGCAGCCCTACCGCCCAACCGCCCTGCAGCCGAACACTTGAAGCCTTGATGGCTTCCCCTCATTGATCTCCGACCCATCATATGACCCATCATGTAACATCATTACTAATATGACTGGGACAGGTTGTGTGCAGACCCATGGACTGCAAATACGCAAACCCACCCGCGCCTCGACCACCCTTCAAGCCCGCCTCTTTCCGGCTGTCCTAAGGCTCCACCCACCCACGGCACCGACGCACGCACCCACGCACGCACCCACCCACCGTTCCCAGAGACGGCAAACTGCCAGGGGCTGAAGTTGGCCAGCGCCTCCGCAGCCAGAGCCAGTGCCAGCGCCCGATCGTCGGGTTGCGTGTCGTTCATGAAGCAGGACGCAACGTACTGCAGAGTACGGGAGTGAGTACGGGAGATTACGGCAGCATGGGTGCGACTGGTACGACGGACACGGTTGGCTGGCTTCTGCGATTCTATAAGCCGGCGGGAGCCATTCGCCGTACAGCACGACGAACAGGTCGGCTGCCGTACCTCCATGTCCTGCACGTAACGCGCCTCAGCGGCTTCCCACAGCGGCCCGGACGTTACGTTGACGCTCAGCCGGTCAAACAACGCGGCGATGTAGTACCGCTCTAGGTCAAGACGTGACAGCCACGGGTACGTCACATGGGACGAGCTACCATTGGACGACGACGACGGCGGCGGCGGCGACGGCGATGCCGCCGTTGGCACTGTGGCCCCTGTATCATTCCCCGCACCGCTGCCGGTGCCTGGGCCCGTCGTCGCCTTGTTGTCGTCGTCCCCGCCAGGGCCGTCCGAGTGGTCAGGGGCATGGCCCAGCATCCGGCGACGCCCGGACGCTTGAGGCGGCGCACCCGTCTCAACCGCAGCCGGGCCGCGGCATGGCTTGTAGTCCTGCATCCGCTTCATCAGCCGTTTGACCGGCGTGCCCTGCGGCTGCTGCTGCGACGGCGACTGCAGCTGCGAGGCGAGGGCGGTCATGGTCCGTGTCGCGTTGCCAAAGTACTCCAGGCCCACCAGCGCAGCGGCGTACTGAATGGTCAACCGGGCCCATTTGACGTCCTCTTCGGTGTAGTACGAGTCGTACAGGTTGCCGCCCGAGGGTTGCGCCAGCGCAAATTTGTTCTGGAAGGGCCCTGCGATGTGGGTTGAGGAGGAAGGGTTCTTTGAAAGCTTGCTAAGCCAGATGCCTTCTCGCGGATGGCGAAGTTCACTTGTCGCACATCCCTGGGACTGATCCGATATATGCGTGGCTGGCACTGACGAGGCGACGGCGTGCCTCGCGGTCACAGCGTTCGCTGGAGCAGCTGCAGGCTTTGGAAGAGGATGGTGGCATAAGCGTGCAAGTGTTGATGCGTATCAGGATCAACAAGCCGCAGGTGAGGATGCATGCATCTTTACGGCTTAGCTTGTTGTACGATTGTCGCTAACTGAGTGGTCATCAATTAAATGCATGCTCGCAGGTCCACGGTGTCGTGATGGATATCAATCTCGACCTTGAGGGCATTGGGTTGTGTGCCAAGACTAGCCTTGAGGAGCTGTTCAACTACACGATGCAGAAGGTAAGCGACAAGTCACAGGTGTGCATGTCATACTGAATAATGGAAGCGTGCATGGGGGGTATAGAGAGTTGGGCCATGAGTAGACTTAGACAAAATCGTCCCAGATGCTGGAGGGGGTTTCATGTCTCAAGGTGTCGTGTGCGTTCTGGGCCGGGAAGCACGTGGGCTTGTGTTCGTGTTTGTGCTTGTGGGCTTGGGGGGTTGAGGGCCCACGAGGATGGGAAGGGGGGTTAGGGTTTGACAAGGGCATGACAAGCGGCAGCACGGGGCCGTGTGATGCGAGCGGTGGGTCCCTGGGGCCCAGGGTTGTTGCTCCCTTGAGACCCCCTCCCTCTGACTCACTCTCCATCCCCCGCATCCCCACCCTCATCCTCACCGTCACGCCCACCCCCACCCTGGTCCCCCTCTCAAGGCACCCACCCACCTCGCGCGTTGGCCAGCCCCCACCAGCACATGGCGCACAGGTTGTCCTGCTTCAGCGCCGCTCGGAAGGCCCTCCGCGCCTCCGGCTGGTTGTACCCGGCGGTGAGCGCCAGACCCAGGTTGAACAGCTTCTGCACCAGGTCATTGGAGGTGATGATACTGCAGGGGTGAGGCGCAGGGCCGGCCCAGGTCGGGTCGGGTCAGGTCGAGTTGGACCAAAGTTGCAGGGGCGCTTGTTCTTGTAGTTTGGGGTTTAGGGGGCTTTGCATGTTGCTATGTGAGGTTTATGCGTCTGAGTGTGAGGGGGGGGGTATACCTGGGGTGTTGGCAGGCCTCGGGCCCATGGTGTGTACAGGGCCCCCGGAAGCCGATGGGGGAGGGGTCGGCGGTGACAAAGGATGGTGCGGGCGCGTGCGGCAACAGTGCTGCCGAACGGTGTCTCTTGCATGTAATCCGAAGGGGCGGCACCGGATACGCTGCCTCGATTTCGCGCGTGTTCGCGCAGTGTTCGCAGCGCCGACTCTGCCGAAGGGAAGCGTCTGCGTCGTCTGCTCGTCTCGTCACCCGCCCCGGTGAGAGCGGACCCTTCCGCGCAGCATAATAACGGGAATGCTTGCGGCCAGGAAGGTATTAGATTGGCCACTGGAAAGCGCAGAACCGGTGAAGCTCATAACACGCATGCGAGCAGTCGTAACCTGACCAACCTACCCGAAATTAACCAATGATACATACAAACTTACACATGATTTTGCCGAGAAGTCCATCGACTACCAGCCCCGGCCCAGAACCAACCGAAGTGCTCACTTGCACGGGCAGCTCTATCACGCTGCAAAGAGATCTGCATCACCTGTGCTTGTAATCGAAGCTTTCGTAGATTTTCAGCAATCGGGTTGCGTTTGGCGCGTCGCCTCGATCACAGTGGTGCAGTGCATCAACTTGCGATTGGAACCCCAGCGCGAGGAGCACAAACCACAAGTACCTAAGCATGTTAAAAATACGTACAAAAGCGACTCTGTTGCGCTTAAGCACGGACAGCTAACAATAGGGATTCTCGATATCGCCACAGCTTTCGGAACTCGTCTTAAGCAAACGATTCCCTTCCCAGGACCGCCATCCTCTGTCCTCACTTAAAATAATGACCACACATGGACCTGATAGCTCGAATGGGTTTCGTTGCCTGAAGGCATTCCAGGCTTGTTGGTGGTTGCAGTGGAACGTGGATTTTCCGGATTCGGAAACTGGGAAGTCAGCTCACCCTTACCATCTTCGCTGCTTATTTGTATTTTTGTTACGAGGGTATTGAGCCCTATGCCGATAACGCTATAACCTTTCAGTATCCAAAGACTGCTGGCGTTTGTCAGTAGACCTTGATTTGGCACCAGTGTCCCATCTCTTTAGAGTGCAACCATGTTTGGAATTGCACCGATACGGACACGAGGTGATATCGCCGAAATGGTCCCATCTGGACTTCCCCCACGTCCGAGTGCAGAGCCGGGCGCCGAGTCCGCGCTGTTGCGCACACGGTCTCTGCTTGATGGCGTGAAGAAGCAGCAAAAAGTTGTTCTCGGCAACTCCCGTTTGGCTGCTGATGTCAGGGCCGATGAACTTGCCGCACTGGCGCTGCTGAGGTAAGATGTCATTTTGAAGAGCGTGTGCGTGTATTGTGGGGCTATGCTCAACGCGGGTTGAGCAATTCATAACGAATTGCCACATTGACATATATTTGAAGGTCACTGCTGGAGGACCTGGAGTGCTGTATTGCTGAGAACGAGAATCCGCCTCCGACAATTGGCAAGGTGCGGACAGCCCTGCTCCGGTCTCCCCAACACCATGACGAACGCAACCTGTATATGGAGACTTTGCGGGAGGCGTGGCTGGCTGTGGCAACCGTGCCTGGATGTCATAACCTTTTTGCCTGCAGAGGAAGGCCCTGATCAAAGTGGAGAAGGCCCGCAGGAGCGTCCTGGCCGCAGTGCGAGAGTGCTCCAGTCATGTCACCGAGAGCCAGGTGGGCGGCATTTCCGAGCATGCAATCCCCTTTCCCCGTCCCTTGTCGTTGCCGTCCCCGCCTGCCGCTGTTACGTCATCTCAGTTCCATGCACATGGACATCGGGATACCGGAACTTGAAAGCAAAAATGCCTACCCGCCGAGGGGCTATATTAGTGTTAAGGATGTTACAGTAGACCCCGCGGGTCATCGGTGACAGCTAAAGCTTCCTCACCATACATGGCTGTATGAGGGGCTTTCAGCAGAGCGTCTCCTCCGCCGCGTTCATGGCAGACTACCTGCGCAACATGTCCACAGTGTCAGACGGGCAAGCCTTCACTTCCCGGCGAACCCTCTGCCGTCTCTGCCCGCGAGCGGGAACTGTCTCGGCGGTTTGCGCCGACGCTCAGCACCTCCCAAACCTGCCGACGCAGCTCTCAGGGGCCCGCAAATCCTGGCTCTAAAAACAATCCGCCATTCTCGCCGCCCGCAGGCCCTGTTCGAGGGTATTGAACGCTTCATCGAGCTTCGCCCCGAGGAGCCCGTCTCGCCCCGCTCCTTCAACGTCAGATGGACCCGAAAAGTCGCCCCGCAGCCGCTGCGTCCAGTCACCCGTCGCCGGTATGGCATTCGGCGGTTCCGGAGCACAGGAGTGCTGTGTTAGCCGTGACACATATTAGCATCGCTACATGGTCCCGCGTCTGACAGTCTACGTGCAAGGGGTTCACAGGTTCTGAGCTGCGATGCTATTCCTCGAGATGCTCGGTCCATGGCGTGCCTGTTCCAACACCTGTTCGGTGAGTATGAGACCGTCGTCATGGTGCTTGCAGGGACCAAGTGTACGGCAGGAACCCTCGTCCACAGGACTCCCTGGTAGGGCGTTGAGGTGGTTTGCTGAAAAAACAGGGCAGGGTGTTAAGACACGGATCGGATTCCCGGAGGCCAACTCGCTCAGAAACAACTGTCCCCCACGCCCATGAGCACAGGCATGCTCGCGGTGCGCACTCCGGCCCCCAGTCCAGCTGACCACAACACAATGCAGCAAGTGCTTACGATCAGCCCACTCCGCTTGCATTTCTTTCCGTAATCCAATACATTAAGCCATTCTACCCCATCCCATCCATCACACGTCCTGGTCACCTCGTCCGGTCAACCACAACCGCGAACTTCCCCAACACCCCAGGTGATGTCCATCGTGGGTCTCTCCGCCATCGCCGAGGGTCACGGGGAGCGGGACACCCCCACCAACGACACCACCAAGCTCCCCACCTCCCTCCTGACTGCACCGGGCAGCCACGCATCGAAGCGGGCCCAGGCCGCGCCACCACCACCAGCAACCACCACCGAGACGGCCGCCGCTGCATCCGTCAAGGGCCAGGATACGGTGCCGCTGGCCGGTCCGGCAGCTGGCGGAGGCGGTCCCGTCGCCGGCGGCGATGGCGTCGGCGGCGAGCACTCTGCGATGCGGAGCGGTGGCGGCGCCCCGATGAGTGCCGCGCAGACGGTCCACGACGCGGCGCTGATGCTGCAGCAGATGAAGCTGCAACAGCGGAGGACCACCGATTCGGTGGATGCAGAGGATGACCTGCGGTACGTACCGCAGCTGCAGCTAGCAAATCCTGTATATATATGGCAGTAGCAGTGAGGCATGTGTGGGAGGTGATGGTTCACGAAGCGCGGGCCATGTAGCAATCTGCCCTGTTTCCTCTTGCCCCCGGTCGCTAACCTGAAACCCTGCAGGCCGGCCCTGTCTCACGATGTGGCTCCCTCCGGCGCTACCACCCTCTGCAACATGGACTCGTGTGTTAGTGGCCCGCCGGCGCGTGGCACCGCGGCGAGCGCCGCAGGTGGGGTGCGCCCGAATGTGCCGCGGGGAAAGGGGTATGCACGGGTATCGCCTATCGGACTGATCGATGGACTGGTTCACGGGTTCGCATGGCCGGGACGCGTGCTGTCCGGGCAGGCGGGAGTGGGAGGCGGCATCTGGTTCCAGCCAGGCTGCCTCGTAAGCATGTCAAAGAACCTAACGGCGCAGCGTGCTGCGTCTTTCTGCCTCCCGGGATCTTTGCCCCGCTCGCCCTCCCGTTGGCACCCATGGCTGCTGTGTTGCAAAGATGCGGTGTCCGGCGTCGCCGCGTTAACAGGCTGCGAGGCGACCGACTCCAACCTCCGTTCGTACGGCGCATACGAGGACGGCGATGAAGACGAGGACGAGGTGAACAGCGCGGAGGCACACCGCTACGATGCCGGCAGCCCCGAGCACCGGGTGGCGCTGCTGGGCGGCGCAAGGACAGCGGCCGCCGCGCCGACGAGGTCCACGGCCTCTACGCCCCCGCCGCAGCCTAACCCTGTCGCTTTGGGGATGGCGGCTCTGCCGCCCGTGCCTGCCCTCGCGATGGAAGGACTGAAGCGCAGCAACGAGTCCCTGACCAGCCTCAGGTAGGTTGCTGCGACTCTGTTGCTATGGAATGCGCGCAAAGGAGGAAAGCGAGGGAGCAAGGAGGCGAAGCGCGTCTTGTCTCTCTCTAGGGAAACAGGGGCAGGTTGTGGTCGTGTGTGTGGGTGTGGTTCTGGGTTTGGCTGCGTGGGGAGTCCTTTCCAAGCGGTGATGAAGGAGCTGCCCCGAACAGCGCCCGCTTGAAGTTGTTTTGCTGATCTAGGGAGAACCATCGCCATCAACTAGACGTGCTTACTGACCACCGGCAAGGAATGAGTTGCACGCAATGTAGCACGTAGCGAGTACCGGGGCTAGCGGCAATAGGACGACGTCTATTGTGGCCCTGTCAAGAATGAACGAGCTGCGGTTGACAGGCTCGCGCTGTGTCAACGGCCGCCCCTCCCCTCGCCGGCCGCGCAGACCCGTCGGCGGAGTCCCACAGCTGAGCCGCCGCATCAGCGGTACCAACTTCCCCCTACCCAGCGCCGGCAGCGTGCCGTTCCCCGGCAACGGCCCTGCCGGCCCGATGGGTGAAACCATTCTGGCGGAGGGCAGCCGCGCGGATGCTGCCGCCGCCGACTTGGACGCCATCGACGCCATGACCGCTGCAGCCGCAGCTCCTCCGGGAGGGCCGCAGCCACGGTACGGCATCTCCCGTCATCCCCTCCCGGCCGCCAGCGCGCTGGCTCAGCCTAACTCAGAGGTGCCGGCGGCCGACGGTGCGGCGCTGCATCCCGCACACGCGGCTGCGCTTGCCGCTGCGGCTGCGCACCCGTACGGTGCCAATGGCTACCCGCACCCTCGCGGCCTGACCCCCACTCAAGCAGGTGCCGGCACTGCGGCGGGAGCGGCAGGTGCAAGCGATGCGCAAGCCATCCCCGTGTCGCTGGGCCCGCATTCGGTGCCACCATCCGTTCCCAGCAGCCTGCGCGATTTCCCAGCGGCGGCTCCTCGCCCGAACGGCGCTAGCGGCAGCGGTGCGTTGCCCGGGGGCAGCAGCACAGCGGCAGCCGGAGGACGCCGGTACGGCAATTCGCAGCCACCGTCGGGCCACCATTCTTTGGACAGCGGCCAGTTTCCCGCGTCCGCCACCGCCTGGGATAACGTCAGCCTGGCGGACACGGAGCCGATGCCGGGTACGAGGGGACGGATGGGGCGTGCGGTCGCTGTATACCGAGGTCTTCACCCGAACGATGTAGTGGAGGTCAACGCATAGAGCGCCATGATGTCGTCGAGCTACCGTGCCTGTTGTGTGTCGACCATTCAGTCGTTTCAAGATGTCGCTTCATGGGATCATGGCCCTTGGGGGGGTCCCGCAATGAATGGAGGTCCACTTACCCTGTCCGTGAGGATGTAGACAAGCCCACGGCCCCGTAAGCAACCTCTCTGGGCCGATTCCTTGCCGGCGTATTCCATGTACACGCAGGCGACCGCCGCGGCCGCCGCAGCGGTCGTCGGAAAGGTCCCGGCGGGCTGCTGGGCCTGGTTCGCAACGTGGTGGGCTTCGTGGGCGTATCGGTGCTGAGCGGGGCCGCCATGGCGCTGGGCGCAGCGGCGGTCAACACGGTAGGTGGCCTGGCCGGCTGTGGCCCCTCCCGCGTTCTCTGAACATCATTCCTCTGGGAGGATAGCCGCTAGATTCGGACTGCACTGTGCGGTCCGTCCTGCCGCTGTTGACGGTGGTGCAGCTGAAGGCGGTCAAGAGCCGCCGAGTGTGATGTATCATTGGTTAATAGTGGATTTACATGTAACGGTCCGTTATCACTTTATGGAAAAAAGTTGTCTGTTCTCTCATGGGGTAACGGAGCCATTACCCCGAAAAGTCGAACGTGACCTCAAGGGGGGGTTTAGAATTTTCTGACGGCACGTTACCTGCTGTCCCGACAAGTGCGCAAGCGCTAATTAATTCAACTGATACATTAATGATAATAGATGCGTAATGGTTCAAGTCTCGGCGTCTTGACCGAGATATGCACCCAATTTAGGCCTTCTACTTCCCTTAACGGAGCGCGTCATGTAAACTCGCCAGCGTGACAAGACGCCACTTTACTACAAACGGACCGTTACATGTAAACTGGCTATAACTGCATGTGCCGCCGGAAGGGTATGCTGCAGGCGAGGGGGGAGGTCGCCGTTCACCAGCGGGGCTTCAGGCCATCGATGCGGCCGCTCTCCAACCTCCGCCCGCTCCCCCACCACCTGCTCTCTATCGCCCGTTTGCAGGGTCTGGACGAGCAACAGGCGGCCCAGCAGGCCCGCCAGCGACAGAACGGCGCACGCCGCAATCAGCAACGGGTAAGCGGCCGCCGCTGCAGTGACAACTATTGCCGCGCACGCTTTATGGATATGTGCCCATGCTCGTGATCAAGTCATGCAGCCACGCGCGGGCTCAGGAGTCGTATTTTACCCTAGAGGTTTAACCCTAAACCCTATGTCTTGATGTTGTCCCTGTCTAGCTCGCGTGATTTCCTGTCCAGCCATTTCCATCCCTGAACTGCCGTTGGCGAATCGGTCCATGCAGACGGGCCGCGGCGGCGACGACCTCATCCCCCAGCGCGCGCTGCAGCAGCTGCGCAGCCCCGACCTTCTGGCCCTGGGCCGTGGCTAAGGATGAGGCTGGCTACTGAAGAACAATGTGACACCCTTCGGTCGGGTGCTAGCGAATACCAAGGGAGAGCCAGTTTCCGCACCTCTCAAACAACCACAACGGCATCTGTTGTGTCGTCGTGATCTCCTCAGCCGCTGTTTCCAGTCCTGCGATCCCTTCAGCCAGCTCCTAGACTCTGTAACAGCAACTCTGAAATCCGGTTCTGCCATGGGATGGCGGCGGGGCTGAACGTATTGGTCTGCCCGTGATTGCGCCGTTGTGATTGTCTAGTTCCACGTTCTCGTAGTTTGATGTGGCGAGTGTGCCAGCAGGTGGATTTAGGCAAGGTACTGATGCGTGCGTAGTAGGCTTATGAGGGCCGCGGGTTGGCATCAAGTTGCTCTGGTCGTTGTTCTTCTTCGCAACACGTGGGGTGTTCGTAGGGATTTGTTAGCGCCCCGTCCGTCGGCGCTTTGTGTTGCATGTTGATGCGGTCAGTGATTCACCTGTTATACGCATCATGGCCGTCAGTCTAAGAGAGAGACGCAATGATACCCAGGCTTGAGTGTCATACAGCGCAGGAGGGCAAGGCAGGCAGAGGTGTCATCTTGGGTTGGATTGAGTTCGTTTTGGCGACTGCCGGCCTTGGATGTTTTGAGTTGAGAAGTTGTCATACTCGGGGTCATGTGATCATTCAACTCATAAAAATACCCGTGTACTTGCGTTGCCACGTAGAGTACTTCAGCGGCCGGGCCGACGTTACAAGGTTGATAGGCAGAGCAGGCGGCCCTAGTGCCAGCTTTGAACATTTCGCCCTGTTTCCAAACGCGTGTCTCGGGCGGCAGGGCAACTGATCTAGCGGCAGCGCCCCCCACGGTTCGCAGCCAACCGAGGGCCTGTAAACGTCGTGAGCATGACCCACAGGCTACAAGCGAAATAGCCGCACGTGTCGATTAGGTGCCACGCGTACGCCATGGGCCTTACACATCCCTGTATCCTATTATTATTTGAGAGTCTTTCATTATAATTGGTGGTGACCGCACGAGCAGGCGCGGGACTGTCAGCCGGAACGGCCTACCCGCTTTAAAAATTGTGCACCATCCACAAGTGCAAACATTGCAATCATAAAAGAATAAAGTTCATGACTCCCAATTAGTCACCATCAACCTATTACGAACGTGCCGATTCAAGTGTTGTCCGAATTTTCTGGTTCTAGATCTAGCAACAGACGGGTACCGCACAACAAATTCTGGTTACATCGTACCCACCGGTACCTGGCCGCTGACGGTACCTGGGCAGCCGGGCGTACTATGTCAGCGTCAGTGTATGTAACGTGAACATGAAGCCTTCGTCGGGCTATCCGATGGACCGTTGCCGTAGGGCCAACTTACCAGTAGTTACTAGCAACGGCACCTGCGCGTCAGGGACCAGCTTCACAGAGATAGGGGCAGCATCATAATCTTCGGAGGCGGCAGCTTATACAATCTTGACATACCCGAGCTTGATAGGACAACAAAGCTCGCGGACGGCTTGGAAATGACCGGAGGCATTTCGCTGGTACCTGCGACTTGCGGATTGGCAGAAGCGGGCACGGACATGGACTCATTTTCCTCATTGATGCGATTCCAGGTTGCCATGTGTGCTGTGGATGCGCTCTACGAGCTAGAGCGCAACCTCGTTAACGAGTTGAACACGTTCTTGGAGGATCACAGCTTTGGTCCTTTCAGCTCTGTTGCATCAGCGGTTTACGAGCTTCTCAGTCTGCGGAAGAAGGCTCGCAACACGCCCAGGGCTGCGACGTCTGCAACCCAGCTCGAGGGGCTGTTGAACGCCTTTGCAGCCCAGTACGGGTTGACGATTGCGGCATTTTTGGAGTGGCCCAAGCTTGTTGGACGTGGAAGCGCTGTGTGACCGCCGGTTCTCCCACCCGTTCAACCAGGCTTTCCTAGTCCAAGAGCTGGGAGCGCTAAACCCGGAGCTGATCCCGGTGGAGAACGCACTGCGGCTGCTGATTCGTGAGAAGCGCGCGTAGGTGCAGCGCTGACTGATAAGACTGTCAGTTCCACTCTCCTGAGCTTGTATCTTGAGATGCAGTTCTGATTGCGTGGGCGTGGCAGGCCACACGGCTGCACATGCTGGTTGAATTCGGCGAGGGCGCCTTCTACGTAAGGGGGGATAGTGTCGTGTTCTGCGTTTTCGCATGATGAGATCTCCACTGCTGAGGTCAGTGCCTCCGCTGGAGCTCCAAGGACCACCGACTCCACGCGTGCTCCGTCAAGTGCGTTGAGCACTCGATGGTGGTCCTTGAAGCTGCAGTGGGAGGCACTGACCTCCGTGGACCAGGACCGGACATCCTTTGTAGAAGCCCAGGACCCAACACATAGCCTCGTTTTCCCTCGTACCGTATTCTACAAAGCTTTGTTGACATCCACGACACTCAACTACCGACAACATGTTCATGTGCTCGCTTGATGGGCACATCGTCCAAGAGCGCTGGCGGTGTTTCTGTCGGGGTGCTAGCCACATCGGCGGCGGGGAGTGCTGTCCCCGGCTGATCTGGGAATGTGGATGATGGGGCGGCGGGGGGAACTCCCGTGCACATCACTGCGGCTTGCACGGTCGCAGCCGCCACGACGTTTACAACTGCTGCTGCTGCTGCGTGAGCAGCTTACGTTGGGCGGCCGCCAATGCGTCCATATTGCGTGTAACCTGGATTGGGAAATGTGAGTGTGAGGGAGTACCACGCCAGGAGGGGGGATCGGGCGGCAGGGGGTTTGCCAATGGTGATGCGCAAGAGCGCAACCCAACACCCCGGCGCCCGCGAAGGAGTCAAAGAGTACTGTGTCACCCTGTAAGGGTAGAAAGACAGGGCAGCTGGTTTTTTAGACTCAGCGCAGCGCCTTCCGGACCGTTGCCCTGCTGGGTGATCTCGCAGCATCGCGGCTGTCCAACATTGAACGAAGGGAGGAGACGAGGGGTGATGCCATACCCCGGGGGAGGAGGGAGGATTACGTGATCTCCGGCAGTGGCCCCTTCCCGGAAATCTCAAACGAGGTCGACGTGCATCCGTCAAATTCCACGCCACCCTTGCGGTCGGTGGGCGCCGCCCGGCCAAAATCGGCGTAAATCGGTGACCCACGGGCCGCGCGCAGCAGGTTCCCGCGACTGCTCGGCCATCAGTATTCCCCCCGCATCCATGGAGCCGAAAGAGAACGCGACTTTGTACTTCTTAGGTCCCATTTTACCAATTCATCTGTTTCTTGGAAGGGCTGCGATCCTGGGATCCAAAGGAACAACGTTTCACCCGACCATCCTCGCTCTTACCACGGGATCCATCGAATACCGCGCTGTACTCATCAGGGCTTAGGCATCAGCGCCAACACTGCCCTGTAGCGGCGCGGCCTTCCATTGGTTGTTGCGGACGTGCAGCGGCGGACGGACGATGTTCAACCGGCGCCCACTTTGGACTCGCCTCTACAACGTGCTTGGTAGGCGCATTGCCGCCGCGGACCAGCTTGTTTGGTTCCGCAGGCAGGGGCAAAGTGTGTAACTTCTCATTTCAGTGCGAAATACCGCAGCCAGCAACGTCTTACCAGCGAGCATTCCTTGCCGCAAAGAACCTTCCTCGTTTCACCTTGTTGCGCAGCAACAGACCTCCGGATGTTTGGTGTGCGCTTGCGATACGGCTTTATCACGGACCAAGTCATCATCACCAACCAACCCACCGAATTGGCACATGCCCCTGTTGGATGGATGGCGACCCCGCTCCGCAGCGGATTTCCTGGGGCTGCAAGATGCGATAGCGGATGCCAACGCCAAGCTGGCGCAGCAGCCGTACAAGATCAGAGCGGTACGGCGCAGATGCTGCACACGCCGTGGGGCGCACTGAGGCCGCCACGAGACATGGGAAGGGGGGGAGACCGGCGGGGAAACGCAGATCCAGGGGAAAGCGGGATCGGCGAATTTTGTGCGGAGGAGATGTGGGGCACCCACGCAGGATCTGGGATGACGGGGTGGGGCCGGGGGCGCCATGCCTTCCTGATCCCACCCCTTGCGAGTTCTGGACCCACTCCTGGGCGGGCGGGCGTGACCCGCGCGATCCCGCGGGACCCCGGAACATTTGGACCAATTGCCGTACGGTGCAGTACGGTATCATGCTGGTATCATGCTGTAGTGTTCGGTTGCGGTATCATACAATGCCGTGTTTTGGGGGCCGTGGACTATCGGCTCGGGGATGGACTGCGTGTTTAGCGATTTACGGGCTGTGTGTGTGTTATCAAGGAGAAAAAGCTGAGCCGCGAAAAAGCAGACCCGTGTCCAGCAATGCAACCGACGACTGAGACCGAGACCAGAGTTACCAATATGCCAGGGCGAAGTATGTCGACCATAAGTAGTCCCAAGGTGGTGTAGTCCGTGATGCTGTAGCGCCCCGTATCGTTGTCGAGCGCCGGTGGGCGCCGTTACGCCAGCAGAAGTAGCGGCTATGACGCCGTAGGCTAATGCAGACGAAACTCGACTAAACTACCTACTGATCCTAAGGTGCAGCAAAAGCAAGGGCGTATGCGTCAACAGCGCGTGCAATGCCGACAGCAAGCAAGTGCCCGGCACAACCGTCCCAGCCCGTGCAGAAGGAAAAAGATACTGACCTGAATGCAGGAACGGGAGCACCAAGCGAAGCAGCACCGTCAGTGGTTATCGAAGCGAAGTCGGAGGACATGCAAGGCGCATGGCAAGACAGGGACACACGTGAGCGCGACGGGCCTAAAAGTTGTTAGTAAGAAGGATAAAAGGTGTGTGTGTGTGTGTATGTGTGTGTATATATATATAGATGTGCACCTGGGCCGACCCTGCCTCAGGTGCGCATGACGGTCCGCAACGGCAGCCGCCTGGCGATGGGCCTGCAGCCCACGATGGTGTTCAACCCGGGCTGGTACTGGGGCCCCCAGAGGGGCGGCTCGCTGCTGCAGGTGCGCAACGCGGAAGCGGATGGGGTTGGTGCCCAGCCACGGGTCGGGTCCCTCTTGACCTGTGTGACGTGACCGGGAAAACACACTGATGATGCAACTCGTGCGTGTCTTGGCAGCCCGAGGCGCGTACCGTACGCGCCAGCACGTTACCAGCAGTCACAGAGACCTCTTCTTCCGTCGTTGACCACCAAGTTCCCCTATAACCGCTCCGCACGCCCACGACTTGGCGGCGCCATGGCGTGCAGCGCCGCTAAAGCAGATCGTCGCCGTGTTCGTGGGGGCCGCTGTCGCCGTGTCCGCGGGCGCGACCTCGGCCAGCTTTGAGCCACCCCGCCGTGCGTGCCCCTTCCGTCTTGCAGCAATCGATGAAATACGGTAACGCGGCAGCGGCAGCGGACCCCATAACGGGACCCTAGATGCCCCGCTACCCGGGTATGATGGTACAACGTTTCGCAACACACGTCCCCAGCTCCCGACCGACCCACAGGTCGACCGAGTGGAGGGCAGCCGACTGTTCGTACGAGATCCCCGGCCCGCCCCCTCGCCCCCCATGTGTTGGAGCACCTGCTGGCTCGCCGCCACGTGGCCCTGGCTGCCGCTGCCCGCCCTGCCGCCGGGCGTCGCCATCGACGTCCGTACGCGCCGCCTGGAGGGCTGGATTGATGTGTCAACCGGCGAGGTGGACTTTGACTTCGGATCGACCTTCGCGACCCGGCTGGCGGGCGGGGCGTGGTCCACGCCGGCCCTGGCGGTGGATGCCCGGATGGGCACGGGGGAGCAGGAGGGTGGCGTGTTCCACGCCGTGGGCGAGCGGCTGCGCGGCGCAGATGCCACGTGAGCATGGGGCCATGGCTGCGGCCTCCGGCGGCGTGACCCGCAAAGGCGTGTGGGCTTCGGCAACCCTGGAAAGCGGAAGAACGGCGAGGCAGCGGTTGCGGGGAACGGGGGCGCTCGCCCCGTGGGTACGCGGCCGAGACACGCACTGACACAGACGCACCAAGCCGCTCCAGGGGGTTTCGGGACCGCCGTACACCCTCCGGTGCGTGTCCGTGTCCCCCCATGGATCGGCGGGTGCTGAGCTGCTGACTCGGCGGCGCCGCGGACCTACCGTGGTACTTTGCCCCCCCGCCGCATACCGCCCGAACCCGAGTCCCGTAACGACACCGTTTGACCCATGGGTCGCAGCCAAGGGTCGTTCTCCGCCGAACGCATCCCGGGGCCTGCCGGCCCCGCCACTGCCCGTCGCTCCCTCCCTCCCTCCCTCCCTCACCCCCCTCCCTCAGACTGGTGGCGCTGTCGCTGGTGCCCCGCACGAGCGACAGCTGGCAGAACTGGGCGCTGCAACTGCCCACGGACGCCCTGTCGGTCCTCAAGGTGGGCGCGCACAGGGTTATCCCCACAGCCAGGTCGCATGATTCCCGTGCCGTGCCGCACCATACCGTACCGTACCGTACACCTCCCTCCCGAAGTCCTGATGGCGCATGTGCAAGGGGAAAGATGGCCGGACAGGCCTCGGGTTGCAGCTGTCACGGACGGTATGTTCAGCGCCACCGCATACACGCATATATACATACATACATACATACATATACACATACACACGCACGCACCATCCCACGACCCCGCTCCTGTGCCGATATCAGCACCATGCGCGAGGTTCCAGCTTGTAACGGTTACCGAAGCGTACTACTGGGTCATTTGCTCAAAGTCAAGGGAATCCCTGCCTCTCCGGGGCCCTCTCCCGGGACCTTCAGCAATGTGTGTGAGCGCGGGAGGGCGTTCTCGGACTGGCGGTTGCGCGCCCTGTTCAGGCCCGAAGGGAGGAGGGCCCTGCTGCAGGCGCTGGGGTGGTGCCGCTCAGCGCACCTGACGGTGACCCCGTCGCACCCCGGGTAGGGATCCGCCCCCGAGGGGCCCGTTGTGACCTCCATGCGCGCCAACTAACCCCACCCACAGGTCCGATTCGAGTTCCTATCAAAGCCTTGATAGGCGCAGTGGTGACCCGTCCAGCGACACGACGTGATTCTCTAGGAGCCTGGTAGGCCGCAGAGCCTGCAGGCTCCTGTCTAGGAATCGTGCAGGGTTGGGTGTGGGGCGCATCCCGAGGTACGAGACTGTTAAGAGGGGGTCAGCGGGCCTGAAGTCTTTCCCCCGTGATCACTGCAGCAGCTGATCAGCGCGGCCGGGGCAGCGTCAGTCCGTCCGTCTGGTTGGCACTTGGCAGGCGCGAAGCCCAGCGAAAGATCGTGACCCGATTTTCCGTGCAGCAGCAGCAGCAGCAGCCTGCGGACGGGTGTCTTCCTCCTGTACGGCAAATCTCGTTCGCCCTGCTGCACGCCACAGTGATGGACCCGCACTTACGTCGGACGTGCCAGCTGGGGGGCCATTTCGGTGCCAGCGCTCTGGGCGCTGCGGCAAACATGCGCGCGGCGGCGATGGGTTGCGACAACTCAACCTTTGGACCTGTTTGACGTGTGCAAGGCATGTCTGTCAACAGATAGATCCCTGAGCGCCCCGGCCTCAGTTGTCAGTCCCTCATCGTCTGATCAATGAGATGATTGCCTGTTGGGGTTTCCTACTGTCGCCAGTCGCCGGAGTGAGCTGCGAACGGGGACGTACGAGGACTACCCGGAGAGCTAACCAGACAGCAGGCCACAAGAGGCTTGGATATGTGTAGGCGACGAGGCACTTGCTCCGATAGTTACATGGCAATTGTAACGTTCGTTATATCTCATTCCACTGTCAGCAAGCGCTTCCGCAGTATCGCGAGGCGCGCGAGGCCAGTGAGCGTGTTAGTGTGTCGTGCGTCAACCTGTCGCTCGCCGTGTCCTAGAACTCCAATTTGAGCCAACACCAACCTCACCAACAACGCATCTTCGTGTCCAACTAACTATAAACTCGTGTCTTCCCGTTTCAGGATCCAGACAAGTAGATCAAAGCTAATGCAGCATCGGGTCTCAACCGCCTCCGCGTGCCGGCCGCTTATTGAGGCTCCATCAGGGCAGGAAAGCTTCTGGAATGCGCTCACCTAAACAAGTCCGTTTGAATGTCCCCAGTCGCATTACGCATGCAGCAGCCCTGGTCCGCACGCGGTCCACCCGAATGCACCTCATGTATACTAGCCGCAAAACAAACCACGCCTGAAATCCGCTACTTAATTTCAGCTGCACCTTTTATGTAACAACGCCGAGTCGGCAGTCAGGCCCCTCCACGCGGCCTTTTTCCGTCGTCGGAGTGAGCTGCGAACGGGGACGTACGAGGACTACCCGGAGAGCTAACCAGACAGCAGGCCACAAGAGGCTTGGATATGTGTAGGCGACGAGGCACTTGCTCCGATAGTTACATGGCAATTGTAACGTTCGTTATATCTCATTCCACTGTCAGCAAGCGCTTCCGCAGTATCGCGAGGCGCGCGAGGCCAGTGAGCGTGTTAGTGTGTCGTGCGTCAACCTGTCGCTCGCCGTGTCCTAGAACTCCAATTTGAGCCAACACCAACCTCACCAACAACGCATCTTCGTGTCCAACTAACTATAAACTCGTGTCTTCCCGTTTCAGGATCCAGACAAGTAGATCAAAGCTAATGCAGCATCGGGTCTCAACCGCCTCCGCGTGCCGGCCGCTTATTGAGGCTCCATCAGGGCAGGAAAGCTTCTGGAATGCGCTCACCTAAACAAGTCCGTTTGAATGTCCCCAGTCGCATTACGCATGCAGCAGCCCTGGTCCGCACGCGGTCCACCCGAATGCACCTCATGTATACTAGCCGCAAAACAAACCACGCCTGAAATCCGCTACTTAATTTCAGCTGCACCTTTTATGTAACAACGCCGAGTCGGCAGTCAGGCCCCTCCACGCGGCCTTTTTCCGTCGTCGGCCTGCACAGGCCCCGACCCCACACTAGGACGGTGCCGAAGAAATGAATGAATCAGCAATCCCGAAAGTGATCCCGGCTACGAATCATCCGCCGGGTCCGCATAAACCCACATCCCGCACACAACAACGAAGACCAGGAGCTGGCTGACCGGCGTCAGAACAGGCTCTTGCCGCCCCGGCGTCCTGCTTGACGGGGACCGGCCAACCCATGAACCGACGTCCGAATTCCCCGAAAGAATCAATAGGACTGCAGTGCCAGAGCAGACCAAGAACTCGACTAACCGAAGCGGTAACGCCGGACATTACCCAGCCCCTGTAAGTCATGCCGTGTGCTGTAGTGACGTTTTAGTGATATACAAAGGGGTTAGTGGATTGCCTTTTACCGGCGACCCGTCGTCTTCTTCTTGGGCGGCGGTGGGGACAGGTCCTGCGGCGGGGGGAAGCCGTAGTCCGGCGGCGGAGCGTCCTCGACTGGCGGCGGCGGGGACCTCTTCGGGCTGCCACTGATGGGCGGGGAGGTACGAGTCGTACGGGAGGGAGACGACGGAGGTGGTGACGGGGAGGCGCGGGTGACTGGCGGTGGCGGTGACGGGGAGGCGCGGGCGGTTAGTGGGGAAGGTGGCGGGGACGGTGACGCGCGAGGAGGTGGCGAAGGCGGCGGCGGCGGAGGAGGGGGAGACGGAGGAGGCGGACGCGGCGGAGACGGTGAGGCGGTAGGTGGCGGCGGTGACGGGGAGGCGCGGGGAGGGGGCGACGGCGAGACAGCTGGCGGCGGCGGGGAGGTTGCGGCGCGAGGCGACGGCGATGGAGGCGGTGGGGAGGCACGCGGCGGCGGCGACGGTGGCGGCGGTGAGGGGGGGGGAGGTGAGGGAGAGACGCGCGGCGGCGGGGAGGAGGACTTGGCGGGCGGCGGCGAGCGGGGAGGTGGCGGCGAGCGGCGAGGTGGGGGCGAGCGGAGGGGCGGCGGCGTGCGGCTGCCCGGGGGGAGCGGCGGCGAGGGCAGAGCGTCCACCACCACAGCAGCGGCCGTCACGAGCTGCGGGCACCGCGAGGGTTAGAGAAGACAGCCGGGTCGGGGGAGTCAGTCAATTGTACGTGGTGGCCATGAGGGTCTTCGACACCTCGGTCTAATCGGCAATCGGTAATCGGTTTGAAGCATACGGGTGCCCCCTAAGGAACTTAGGGAGCCGCGGGACACTACCTCGAGTTGCGGCTGTGCCACCCAACTAAAAACCACTGGTGCCACCCACCACTAAAACCACCACGAAAGCACGCACATGCGGGCATGCCGTCCAGACCAAATACACAGACACATGGGCCTACGGCTCGTATGGGCAGATGTACAGGTATGGGGATATGCACCCCGCCCCAACCATTTGGGTTACACAGCGCACACGAGGACATGAAGCACACCTGGACAGAGCGACGTGCCCAAACCGATTTGCCATCGGATTTGATTGTGTGAGATACAAGCAAAATGCTGTTACACTGCTCCCGTCGGTCGGGTGGTTCTGTGCGCCCGGCGGGTTAAACCCTGACTCACCGAGACAGCGCTGAAGGCATCCGTGGCGATGTCGGCACCAGACCAGGTGACGGCACCGTTGCCGACACGCCAGGTGATTGCGGCTGAGATGCTGTAGAGCTTCTTGGTGGGGTCGGAGGAGTAAATCGGGACGCCCTGGTTGCAGTCAAGGCCGTTAAGGGCGTCTCCGGAGGCGAAGCGGAAGTACTTGATCGGCAGCGAGCCGAAGGTGGAGGGCGGGGTCAGGCGTAGGTAGATGCGAGTTCCGTCCACGTACGGCCGCGCGATGCAGTTCGAGGACGAGCCGGCGATTGCGGCAATGAGGGGAATGAAGGTGTTGGAGCTGCCGTCTGCGCCGTTGACAAGGATCAGAGAGCCGCCGCCGCGGACCCAGGAGATGAGGTCATTGAGCTTGGTCGAGTTGGTGGCCAGGCCCTCGGCGCCCCAGTAGGAGCCCTTGCTGGAAGCGTAGATGATGAAAGCTTTGTAGCTGGCGAGTTCGGCGGCGCTGGGCTGCGACGTGCTCACCATTGAGCCGGAGACAACGATCCTGAAACGTTTCAGAAGCCCGAAGATGGTATCCGAGATTGGCGTTCCTGTAACACCGACATTATTGTAGACGTTGACGGTATCTGCAGAGCGACCAACAAGGCGCAGAAGTTGAACTCGGGTTGCGAAAGTTGGGACTGTAGCGACCGAATTACTAAACAACAGTCAAACGTCGCTATAACACCATGGGAAATCCTGACGCAATTCAGCTTGAGAAATTAAAAATAGTTTTCGTGATGGTGTGTCATGGGCCACCGCCACGACTTCTCAATCAATGGCGACATATACCGACGCTCGAACAGGCATGCGGCGTTCCACCTGCTTGAGTAATAATCATACGAATCAAAACTTACATGTAGCGGCCAGAGCTTGGCTTGCCAGCACCAACGTCGCAAGAGCGAAAAGCCCATACGTCCTCAGACTTGCGGCGACGCCGCGTGAACCCATCCTGATCCCAGGCAGCTGGAACAGTGCTGAGTTGTCAAGATTAATTTAAACGTGCCCTGATGTTAGGGAAGGGCAGGCTATACTATTTCTGGGGCAGCAAGCTTTGTGGGAAGCTATTGCTGTTCGTAACACGAGTGACAGTGGCCGTGACCCCAAATGCTGAAAGGGTCTGCAGGCGCACTTTACCTATGTGACACCAAAGTAAATGTGTAAAGAAGCCTATCCGGTGTCATCTTTTATTGGGAATTTCGCCCACCGTCCGTACACCTGTGCGCCGACGCACTACTTGCCCCAATGGTAGTCTGTTACTTTGCCGAACGCAACAGGCGTGAGGTGCAATGAGATTACGAACTAGAGTGAGCAATGGGATGCCCTGTACTGCCTTCGGAGGGGTTGTGTCACACCCATAGAAGCCTACTAGCTAAGACGTACACGCCTCTATGGATGGTTACAACTGCCCTTGTTGAACATAGGAGCAGATGTATCCTCCTAGAAATTTTCCAAGGAAGTGTTTCTGCTGCGTCAACGGGAAGGGATGGGTCCCCAGTATGTATGATATATATGTCGGACAACGTTAAACCTTTCGACAACGGGCAGGCGGCAAGCCCATAATGAATCACATATATTAAGATACCAACATGATGCCCACGTCAAGGGATCTGGTACTGTAAAATAACCTTTACAAGGGAGGTACCTGTAGTTGCCGGCACCAACGGTCCGTATTATTGCCTTGCGTGTAGTGCAACAAAACAGCAAGACAATGGATTTTTGTCTATGGTCTTGATAGTAGGAATGCGAGCTCGATTGGCGGCGGTCTTTCGGGGCACAAGCACGCATCTCGCCATCACAGATAGCATGAAGTTTAGCGATCTCATTTGCGAGAAGATATATTTTGCAAAAGCTCTGCATAAATAATTTGAAGGTTTGGTGCTGCTCTTCTGCTTCCGCTATTCAGCCTATTGACACACCCAACGCCAGCCGTCTCCCTCATCCCATCCATGCCTTTCCGTTCCCCAAATACCAACTGAAACAAAAGGTTATGTTAAACAAAAGGTTATGTTACGATAGGCTCAGCGATGCGATGTTGCTGCAGAGATCTGGAGCTCGCTAGATGCACCGATGCAAGGCGCGAGGTCGAAATCCTTGCATGCGGTTCTTTCAACGCCAATGCGGTGTTCGATGTAGAACCTTAAAGGGCATCTCACAGTGCGCTTCAACCTAACGGTCGCGTGCCCGTCCCCGCCCGTGTCCCTGTCGACCAAATCACATGGATCATGTAATCCTCCCGAGGCAGCATCATGCCGGACCTGACGATGCCTTCAAACTGCATGGATCGTTCTTCTGGATGGGTGGCCCGCTGGTTGCTCGGCGACCTGAGCCCTTCACTCTTGCGGTTCCGAAGCACTTGGTGTGCGGTTTGGAAGGCATCTGTAGGGTGCTGACGTGCACCTGCCATCCGTACCTTGGTTGCCCTACAACTCTAGTACTCAGCTCTTAGCTCCGGCAGCACTTTCCACCCATCGGGCGTGAGCCTGAACATTGTAGAAAGTCGTAAGGAAATTTCACAAAGGCTCCCAGCAGCTCCCAGCCTACGCGGGTTTCCAACTCTCGATCAAGTTCGGTCGCAGCATCCCGTACGACATGCATCCCGTACGATTACAATCCGTACTCAAGGGTGCCACTTCGTCACGCTTCAATGGGAAGCCGTCACTGACTGGCTCGTACGCGATGTCCCCTAGGTCTGTACTTCTGTTGCACAAGGCCTGACCCAGGATATGCATGCGGAAGGGGCGCTGGGCCGCAGGAGGGCGCGCACGGCGATGCGAAATAAGCAACCCTCCTCCTCCACCACCATCTCCTGCTTCCAGAAGAAGCTTACCGGACGCCGGGGGCGCCTTCGTTTACGCACCACCACTGGGGCCGCGCTTTCTCGCGTGGCCTATCCTGAATTGTAGGCCGACGCGGCCGACCGTCCAATGTCTCAGCGCCCAACGGCATTTCATGACCTCTGCCGCCCCACGATTCGCCTTGCGTCCCCGGGCCGTCGCACGCAGACAGGCGAAAGGCGGACGGCCAATCAAGACGCGTAATCCCCAGCGGGAAGTTCGGGAGAGAAGAGGCCGCCCTGCAGGTAGGCTCGACCCACTGGGCACCTCCGGCGCAATCGTTGCAGACCTCCCGAAGCTACTTTGGGCTCTGGGCCGCTGGACCGCCCGGGCAGGGATAGGGTCCTCCGTGTGCGACCCTTCGAGGCCACAAAAGAAACACCGAGGGCATGCGCAACAGGGCAGGAATGCGGCCGAAAGCTGGCCTCTTGAAACACAATGAGATGGTACGCGAAATGCAACACCACCCGATGCATGCAAACCGGGCTCAAACCGGGCTCCAAAACTAAAGACGGCGGGCACACTTGACCGTGCCGTCCATCAAAGTACGAGTACACGTCCGGTCAAGGTCCACCTTCAAAACATCCTTTCAGTCAGGGGGGAGCTCGCGCTGTGGCCCTCCCACCACTCCCTTCCGTCCGGTGCTGACATTCCCCCGCCGCTTTGTCCCAAACACCTCGCAATTGGCTTGTCAATCGGTTTCCGTTCCATCCACTCTAAAATGCAAGAGCCCATCCGCGAAAGGACGGATTTATGCAGGACGCATCCAGGCCCCTGCCCTGCCCTGCCGCCGCCCCTAGCGTTACGGGACCAACGGTTCAGCGGCAGTTCACGCGCGACACGGCACATGGCATTTTCCTAACAACGCGCACGATTGCGTGCTCTGTTGTGTGTGTCGGCCTGTGTGTCTTTGTAGAAAAAACAAGTCACGTGAAAGCTTTACCCCCGACCTCAAGCGCGCTTGTGTTGTGCATATGCCTTGGGCTGAACGCCACAGCCGCGGTATGTGGCTGTTTCCAAGAGAAATACCCGCCCCCTGCCCCCCTGCCCGCCTGGCCAAGCGGCGCGATGCACATCATGCTTGATCCCCGTGTTCACAATTGAGAACTGGGCCGCGAAAAGCGATGAATCCAATCCAGCTCGACCCCCGTGTGCGGCTGGGCGGCGCAATCGGCCAGTCAGCTGTGCCGCGATGTGGACACGATGATACCCGAACCCCACACACACCCGCCGAACCCCCCCACACATCCGCCGAACCCCACACTTCCCCCGGCGGTCCCACACCTTCCCCCGTCATTAACCACACCTTCCCCCGCCGAATGAACCCACACTGGCACACCCCCATGACCACCATATCCTCAATGAAGGGCCCGGGCCAGGTACCGGAGGCGCGACCCCTATCCATCTCCGTACCTCGAACGCCCACTCCTTTGTGATCGTCGCGATAAGGGACCCCCTGCGCTCTCACTGCACGACCTGTCGACCAACTTCCAACGCCGCACCAACTACCAACGGTCAACATTCCACCTGCCTTCCCCTCCCGGCGCGGCCCCGTACGGTTATTCAGCGCTAAGATACTCAGCTCGATACGGCAATGTACGGCCTTGTACGGTGCCGTAGTGCCTCTGTGAGAGTGTCGTCACATCGCCCAGCGTTCCAGACCCAGGTAACTCTATACTTCTATACTCGACAAAGCCGTTTACACGAGCCAGCCCTGCGTGACTGTACGGCAACCTATACGGCACCACCCATAAAAGGCGCGGGCACACTTATGTACCTGAACCATTCTGTCAGTGAGACGCGGTTGTGGCCCGCAGCGGCGTATGGGACCCCCGGGTCGAACATGTACTACGTGCACTACAACTGTACTACAGCTACTTGTTCACAAACACGCTAACTCCTGTTCACGCGTTCCTATCAATGCATTGCAACGAGCGTCAGTACATTTTATTCGACCTACTGCTCAGTGCATCATTTAAACCGAGCATTGCGGCTGTCCCCCACCGGTTTTCCGGTCCATCGCCACCGCCGCCACCGCCGCCGCCACCGCCGCGGAGAATGAACAGCACCCGGATGCGCCTTGTGCGGCCATCCGCACACAGGCTCGTACACATGCACGGCATGTACGGCACGGTACTGGTTTCCCTCCAAGCGTCTTGCTCCGCGCGCCCCGGCATCATCCGCATCGCACACAAACGGCGCGAAGGCGCCACCCGAGAAAGAAAGAGAAAGACATCACCCAACCTGAGGTCGCACAGCACAACACAGCAGTCCGGGAGGTCACGGGCGACCCGCGGCACCAAAGCAACATCTTTGCATCAGAATTTAAAACCCAACAGGCCGGAAAACGAAACTCGGCAACAGAGCCCCGGGCGCGCGAAGGGGTGCGCCCGGATGGGGCTTCGTCCCCAGGGGGGGGAGGAGGAGGATCCAACTGCAAACCGACGGCGCCGGCGGCCTGCCCCGTACTTCAACGGCAGCAACAACAGGGCGCGAAGATGGAAGTTCAGGGGCCAAGAGGCCCTCGCTGAAAAATCACAAATAATAGGAAAGAGCATGCGCACAATTAGGTAATCGCCTGGCAGCAGGTTGTCCAGCAGCTCCCTGCTGTACGTGTTCATGGAATGCCGCACCGCTCATTCCACACGGATCCAATCGACACGCTTGCCACGTGCTGAAACGCGGTTGACTATGATGTCCATAGTAACACCACAATCACCACCACCACCACCATTTCCGTGTGATAGCGCGTGGATTGACACGAGAAGTGGTGATCAGCGCTGGGATGTACGATGCAGCCGCCGCAATGGACGACATCGATCCCGTACGGGCTTTAGAATTAGAAGGAACGTCCCTGCACGATTTCAGCAGAGCAGCCGACCACAAGAACTGCGTGCAAGGACTCCCGTCCATTCCTGCATGGCACAGCACAGCAGCGCACGGCGCAGCACAGCGTCGCGCATGAGCAAGGCACACATACATACACACGTCCACGCCCACGGCCGTAACGACCACTGTCACGTGTGTACGACAGCGCGGACCAAATGCGGTACAGCGCGGACCCAATATCGGCCCGACCCGCCGTCCCTTCTTGTCCAAGCGGCGTACGGACTTGTGGCATTAGCGACAATGTTCACGCACGCGACGCCGGCGAGCATCCTAGACTTCCAACCTCCGTGGATTTGGCAAGCCGGACGGACGGACGGACGGACGTACATACACTGACCAACAAACCACACCACACCACACCACACCACGGTGAACATACTGCGGGCCCCGCATACTCGACGTTGCCCAAGAGGATGCTGCCGAGCGGCTCGATACACGGCACAGATGGGCGCAGTCGGGTCCGCATCCTAGGCCCCCGGCCACCCGCCTTCCTTGAAGGAGGCGCAAGCGGCGCCCCCGTCCCCGCCCCGCCCCGCCCCCGGACTCTCGCTGCATTTCCACCCCAGTGCCGCCTTCACCTCAAAAGTGCCACGTGTGGCCACATCCGTAAAATTTGGACTGTACGGCAACCTATACGGCACCACCCATAAAAGGCGCGGGCACACTTATGTACCTGAACCATTCTGTCAGTGAGACGCGGTTGTGGCCCGCAGCGGCGTATGGGACCCCCGGGTCGAACATGTACTACGTGCACTACAACTGTACTACAGCTACTTGTTCACAAACACGCTAACTCCTGTTCACGCGTTCCTATCAATGCATTGCAACGAGCGTCAGTACATTTTATTCGACCTACTGCTCAGTGCATCATTTAAACCGAGCATTGCGGCTGTCCCCCACCGGTTTTCCGGTCCATCGCCACCGCCGCCACCGCCGCCGCCACCGCCGCGGAGAATGAACAGCACCCGGATGCGCCTTGTGCGGCCATCCGCACACAGGCTCGTACACATGCACGGCATGTACGGCACGGTACTGGTTTCCCTCCAAGCGTCTTGCTCCGCGCGCCCCGGCATCATCCGCATCGCACACAAACGGCGCGAAGGCGCCACCCGAGAAAGAAAGAGAAAGACATCACCCAACCTGAGGTCGCACAGCACAACACAGCAGTCCGGGAGGTCACGGGCGACCCGCGGCACCAAAGCAACATCTTTGCATCAGAATTTAAAACCCAACAGGCCGGAAAACGAAACTCGGCAACAGAGCCCCGGGCGCGCGAAGGGGTGCGCCCGGATGGGGCTTCGTCCCCAGGGGGGGGAGGAGGAGGATCCAACTGCAAACCGACGGCGCCGGCGGCCTGCCCCGTACTTCAACGGCAGCAACAACAGGGCGCGAAGATGGAAGTTCAGGGGCCAAGAGGCCCTCGCTGAAAAATCACAAATAATAGGAAAGAGCATGCGCACAATTAGGTAATCGCCTGGCAGCAGGTTGTCCAGCAGCTCCCTGCTGTACGTGTTCATGGAATGCCGCACCGCTCATTCCACACGGATCCAATCGACACGCTTGCCACGTGCTGAAACGCGGTTGACTATGATGTCCATAGTAACACCACAATCACCACCACCACCACCATTTCCGTGTGATAGCGCGTGGATTGACACGAGAAGTGGTGATCAGCGCTGGGATGTACGATGCAGCCGCCGCAATGGACGACATCGATCCCGTACGGGCTTTAGAATTAGAAGGAACGTCCCTGCACGATTTCAGCAGAGCAGCCGACCACAAGAACTGCGTGCAAGGACTCCCGTCCATTCCTGCATGGCACAGCACAGCAGCGCACGGCGCAGCACAGCGTCGCGCATGAGCAAGGCACACATACATACACACGTCCACGCCCACGGCCGTAACGACCACTGTCACGTGTGTACGACAGCGCGGACCAAATGCGGTACAGCGCGGACCCAATATCGGCCCGACCCGCCGTCCCTTCTTGTCCAAGCGGCGTACGGACTTGTGGCATTAGCGACAATGTTCACGCACGCGACGCCGGCGAGCATCCTAGACTTCCAACCTCCGTGGATTTGGCAAGCCGGACGGACGGACGGACGGACGTACATACACTGACCAACAAACCACACCACACCACACCACACCACGGTGAACATACTGCGGGCCCCGCATACTCGACGTTGCCCAAGAGGATGCTGCCGAGCGGCTCGATACACGGCACAGATGGGCGCAGTCGGGTCCGCATCCTAGGCCCCCGGCCACCCGCCTTCCTTGAAGGAGGCGCAAGCGGCGCCCCCGTCCCCGCCCCGCCCCGCCCCGCCCCCGGACTCTCGCTGCATTTCCACCCCAGTGCCGCCTTCACCTCAAAAGTGCCACGTGTGGCTGACCCAAAGGGACTTTTTTGGACGTCTGCCGGAGGGGACTTAGCTCCAGACTCTGCTTCCGTGCGCCATCGCGCGCGCGTTGGGATAGCTCCGTGTGAAAACGTGAGTAGGCTCATCGGCGGGAGCGCAGCGGCACTCCCACCGCATTAATTCCCCCCGCAAGCACCCGTCGTCCGAAAGCATCGGCCCCGCACTCGCAAGCCACCGCTGCAATTTGTGTTCATTCATTCATTCATGCATCCATCGCTCCGTCATTCATTCACCCTCTGCTGCATGTTCAGTCATTTCCCGAAAGAATTTTCTTCTCCAAGGAAGATCCTCAACAAAAACCAAATCCTTGCCACTCTTCCGCAGCTTCTGATGTTCTTCCAAGCGCCACCGCGACGCGGTGCGAGCAAAGCGACTGCATGGAACAGATGATCTCGCCCAACCCCCCAAAGGATATCCCGGTATGTAGCGCTCTTTGCGCATGCCCTTATTGGCTTACGGTCGGCAAGGACCATACTGCGAATACCCCCAAGCGGCCTGCCCCCATTTCTTCCCGTTGATCGCTCAGTGCCAACCGCCGTAATGCCGTACGCTCGTGGAAGCGCCATTGCGAACGCCACCACCACGATCCACCGTCCAGTGCTCATCAGGGCTCACTCCGGCATTAACGAAAGAAAGCATCTCTTGAATTGCTTGGGACTAAGGAGCGCATTGACTCACGGAAGACACAGTACGATTTAGGTACGGCAATGCTGCGGTGATCGATCAGCCTTGACAACGAAATTGGCAGAGGCCCAGAGTCACTGATGACCCACGGGTCCATCGAAACCTGATTCGTCACTAGGCGCCGCACCCGCGACACGTACGGGCGGGCGCCGCACCCGCTGCAGGTATGCCGGCCTCGTCTCTGCCCGCCGGGACATGGTCACGGCCTGTAGTCTGCCTTCAGGTCTGCGGCGAAGAAGGCAGTGCGGGGAGAGCAGCAGCGTGGGCAAGATGCGCGGGCGTGGACTAGCCACCGAGAGGAGGCGTCCTGCACGATTCCCAGCCACAACATTCCCCGGCTGGAACCGGCCACACCACGTTATGCCACACCACATTATGCCACATGCATGATGCCACACCACACACGACAACTCGACAATTATCTTTTACACACACGACAACACAACACACCGTGGTACAGCCTCGCTCTAGTCCGCCGCCGCCGCCACACGCACCTGCCGCAATACCACGGGGCGTGTTGGGCGCGAAGACCGCCGGCGCCGGCGCCGGCACCTGTCGCGCCTCCGTCCGTATCCAGTCGTGCCGTCGCAGCTGCGCCGCCGAGGGCCTCTCCTGCGGCTGGTCCGCCAGGGCCCACGCGATGAACTCCCGGGAGGCCCCGGAGATGCCGCCCGGAAAGATGAGCGCGGGCCTTATGGGCGCCTCCAGCCCACCCCCGGCAGTCAGCGCGGGGGCACCCAGCGGCGTGAAGCCGACGAGCAGCTCGTAGGCCAGCACGCCGAGGGCCCACACATCGCACGCGGTGCCGTACGCCAGGCGGGGGTCTTCCTTGTTGTCATCCGGACGGACCTTGAGCGGGCAGCGGGCGACCTCAGGTGCCTTCGGAGGTGTGGTGAGGTGAGGCGGTAGGGGGGAGGGCAGAACAACACCGGGGGGTCACCGCCGCGGGTGGCCGAGGCACACGGCAGCGGGGGCCAGCACCGGGGCCAGCACAGGGGCCAGCACAAGGACCAGCACAGGGGCCAGACCGGGAACATGGGACGATGACGCGACCAACGGGCTTCAGAATGTGGGTTGCGCTCGTCTGTGTTTTGATGGGGGCCGTGTCGCTCGCCAGGCATGGGCGTCAGTGGCTTCATGTCACAAGCATGAGAATCGTGTGCGCGGCTCGAGGACGCTGCATGTACTGCGCAAGCGGCCGTGCGGTAACTGAAAAAGCCCATCCACCCTTGACCAGAAACCCAGTCGGCGCATCCCCTAACTCGAAACATGTTGTGCGTGTTTATTATATGGATGCAATTTGGCATCCAGGGCATCAAGAGTGGACCCACCATGTAGCTCACTGTGCAGCCAGTCCATTGGATTGTTGTGCGCAGCGCCGGCGTCGCCGCGCCGTCGATGGGCCGAGAAATGGGGCGGGGCGGGCCGGGGTGGGGCAGAGCATGGCAGCGCTGGGTTCTTGCGTCCATGGGGCTGAGGACCAAGCCCGAGAGCTATCTCGGGGGCCTGCCCGGGAGCAGCGCAACCCCGAACAGCGGTGGTCACCCACACTTCGCATGAACAATGACTGCACGGGGTGCGCTGCGGTACAGGCACTGCCGCGCACGGCACCCTACCCGGCCGCCGAGCGCGGCCGGAAGGCCGGTTCAGCGCACAGATCAGCCGCTCCACGCTCCTCAAGACACCAAATCCCGAAATCCCAAAACCCAAAAACCCAAACCCCAAGGGGGGTTCCTGATGTCACTGCCGCTGAGGTCCACTGCACCCTGACGATCTGAGACACATCACAACCCATCAGGCCCACACATATGCACACACATTTGGGTGCCGTGAGGTGTGTCTTTCCTCCGTCGACTGACCTGTCCCCGCCCTGGTGACGGCCCGTTCCTTGGACAGGTCGATGGAGACTCCAAAGTCCGCCAACTTGAGAGACCAGTCGGATGTGAAGAGCACGTTCTCCGGCTGGGTGTCCAGGAAGCACACCGCGGCAGGAAGGGCAGCAGGGGCAATAAGCCAACGCACACGCTTAGACTAAGGTTGCTTGGGGGAGGAGCGGAGGCCAATAAAGGAATGGTGCCCGTCTGTATGGTTATTGTCCAGGTTCTTGCGAACGTATACGGCATGAACGTAGTGGCCATGTACGGTACGTGGTGTACGGGAGATCCCCAGCGGGGTCACCGGTGACTGCCGAAGCCTCCTTGGTCCGCGCTGGCCACGTGCGCTGCGTCATGGGCTGGCAGACTGGCACTGACACACGTGAGAGGCGCAAGCGGCCGGAGCCCGCCGTGTGGCCGCCGCCCGGTACTGCCAGGCCGTCCGGCATCACCACCATCAGACCAGGCCGGCCTCACCTTGATATCCCTGTGGCAGAAGCCGTGGTGGTGCAGGTACGACACTGCATCCAGCAAAGGCGCCATCACGGCATCTGCGCAGCGCGTGATCAGAAGTTCGTACAGTGAGGGGGGCACAACGGGGACACTGCCTATGAGCCAACGCATGGGCGTCCAAGCGGGCACCGTCGTACGGCAAGGAAAAGAAATCCAGTGAGCCGGCCGTACACCGCACAGGAGCCAAAAGTAAGTTCCCCGTCCTGTGCCGCTCACTTCAAGCCCTCTCCGCTCACCCTTGACCTGTCGCTCGTCCATCCGTCGGTTCTGGCAGCTCTGCAGAATGCCGTACAGATCGCCCCGATGTGCGTACTCCAACACCAGGGTGAGGTGTCTGTCGCACTGCGGTTTAATCGTACATCGCACACACGGCACATTTCGAAGGGTTTCAGTCGCGCCCTTAACTTTTACCGGAACGCAACATGTACTCAATTACTGCTGCGGCATCCCCAAGATAGGATAGAACGGCAGGTCCTAGCGGCCACCGACGACTCCTTTGGGGGGTCCTCTGAAGCATCCATTACATCCAGCCATTCCATCCCATAGCGTATGGGCATATGGTGCACCTATCGACTGCGGCCGGCTGACGGCATGGATGGATGGATGACCAAAAAGCTGCAAGGCGACGGTCGGTTGTGTTCCCGGTGTGCGCCCCGTGTTCGCTCCAGGGGCAGGAGGGGGCCAGGCGGCCGGTGACCAGATGTTCGCTCATACGCTATCCCACCCGCATCTATCTCGGGCCCCCCACACGCACGGCACACCTGGTGCCGCCCCCCTCCTCTTCCTCTCCCTCTTTATAAGTGCCTCTCTCCGTGAACCCACCTGGAAAGCGGCGTACAGCATGAGGATGTTGGGGTGCGACACCGCCGCGTGGATCTCGATCTCACGGCAGATCATGTGCAGTACGGCGGACGGGACTCGATTCAAAAAGTACACCTTGAGGGCGACGGGTAGTCCGCTGCGGTTGCAGACAGCCTTCCATCGAGGAGGGAGGGAAGGAAGGACGAGGGCAAGGACGGACGCGGGCATCGAGAGGAACACAGTCAACGTCAATAACAGGTAACGGACAACGAATCGGCGGATAGACAGAAACTACGACGGCCCACCGTATCGAAGATAAGACAAAGGAAATCGCGGGTGAGCGAAACACAATGGTTTCAGCCCTTTGCGCCGCCAGGACAACGCTAGGATGTGCGGACCAGGCACGCGGGACCTCAGCCACGGTGTCAGAGGGCAGGCTCGGCCGCCTCGTGCCTTACCTTGTACACTGCTGAGCTCGAGCCCTTGTACAGTCTCCTGTTTTCACGTGCGGCGTATGGGGCGCACCGGGCAGGTGGAGGGCGGCACGGGTTAGGGTTAGAAGTGGCTTTACGGCGGTAGCTGGCAGCTGCCGGAGCATCCCCCGACCCGACCCGGACATCCCCGACAGCTCCACCTCCCTCCGAGCCCTCCCCCATATCCGTCCAACGCAGCTGTCAACACATACACACACATACACGCAGCTCCCTTGTTGCTGTTTTCATGTTTTCCAACTTGTAGGTTAATATGGTAAGTGTATTAGTACTTGGTTTGGGTCGGGCGGGTCTCTTATCTAAAAACACACACACACACACACACACACACGGTAGTCCCCCCGCTGAGTCCCGCGTTGGCAGCACTGGCACGAGCACAGCAATCCCAACAAATCATCACCCAGCCGCCGTGGCTAAGACTCACGCCGCACCAGAGCCGTGTCGCCGACCCGCCGCCATTCATACCGCCGCCCTTCAAGGCACATACCCACATCCGTGCCGCCGCCGCCGCCTCCCGGACCCCGGGACCGCCCCTTCAGCAACACAACACGGCACAGTAGTCACACTCACTTGGTAACGGTGAAGTCGTCTAGTGACCAGTGCGATCGCCTCATCGCAGCGGGCATCCCGGGATTCGCCGCCAAGATTTGGCTGCTCGGTGACGGCTTCGTCTGGATCGGTGGCGGCCGGGGTTGCTGACGCGGCGGTGCCCTGGATCCGCCCTTGTCGCCACTTGCCGCAGGCGCGGCGGCGGCGGCGGCGGCAGCCGAGGACGCAGGGGACGTGCCCGCGACGTTGCTGTCGTACATTCTGCTGTTGCAGCTACTGCTGCTCGAGCTGGACGGCCCGACAGCTGTGGCTGTCGTACAGGTGCTATCGAGCTGCTGGGGGGTGCTGACGACGTTGCTTATGATGCCGCCGCCAGAGCTCGAGATGGGGATAGACAACATCGGCTCCAACTGCCCGCGGATCAGGAACTCGGCCTTCAACAGTGACGGCAGCGCAGCGGCGGCGGCGGCCGCGGCCGCCGCAGAAGCCGCGGAGCCAGCCGCGGTCTCTGCGGCGGTGACCAGGCGCTGCGACGCCGCCTTACCCCGACCAGGGTGGGCTGCCTGCAGCGTCGATGCGGACCGCGGCACGGGCTCCGGCCGGCCGTTGTCCCCACTCGCACTTGCAACGGCACTGGCGCTACAGTCATCGCCGGCGCTGACGCACGAGCCGCCGCCGAGGAGCGCCACAGCTGCCTGCTGGCCGCCTCGTACCCGTCCCTCGCCGCCGGCGCCGCCGACGCCGCCAGCCCGAGCGGTGGCGGCAGCCGCCGCAAGCACCTCCGGGGGACGGTACGCCAGGTGCCGCGCTGCCGACGGCCGGTCAAACTCAGGCGCAGGCTGTAGCTTTCGTGTGCTGCCGTGTGACATCCAAGAACCTACGGGACTTAGAGCCCGGGGAGTGCCTCCTGGCGACTGAATGACGCACGTGCCGGCTTTGGGGCTTTGCTGGATTAAAGCACGCAGATGCGGATCCAGATCAGGCTGTAGCTGCTGTCGCTGCTGCTGATTTTGTGGCTGCTGCTGCTGTAGATGCGGGCTCTGGAAAGGTCGGTGTGGAGCAACGCCTGCGGACGGGGCACGTCCAACCATGAGCAGACTGTCGGAGCCGCTGCTGCGGGCGAAGACCGGCCGGGCGGGAGAGTCCCTGTCGCCCGCAGCCCAACCGTCCCGTGGGTCCTTGACTTGCGGCGGCGTCGGGGGCAGCGCCGCCGCCGTCAGAGACGCCGCCTCTGCTGCAGCCGCAGCGATCTCACCCGCCTTCGCCGTCCCAAACGGACTGGGAGGCGCTGATGCGGGTGCCCCGTCGCCGTCAGCCGCCGTGCCCGTGATGGCGTCGGGTGCAGGCGCCGAGCAAGCCTGCGCCAGCGCCAAAGCCTTGTGCTGCGGTTGCAGCTGCCGTTCGGTTTGCCGTTGGTGGTTACGGTGAGGGTGGTTGATGGTTACCGGCAGATCACAGGTCGCGCGGGGATCACCGATGAGGCAGCTGAACAGTGAGGTTGAGCCAGCGGCGGCGGCGGCGTGGTGAAGCTTCTGGGGCGCGACATCCCCTTTCCCGTGCGGCGTCCTACTCTGTGTGGCAGAGGTCTGATTGACCGCCAAGTCACGTACCGCCGTCGCGCCGGCGGCGCCCTGCTTGTACGGACTGGTGCGACAGCCAATGAGGCCAGCGGCGGCGGCGGCGGCGGCGGCGGCGGCGGCCGCTGGCGACGTCGGTTCCTCTGGCGGGGATTGCAGGACGTGATGGAATTTGATGCTGCTCGTCGACGACGCGCCGAGGAAGGATGGGCTCCACAATGGGCTGCGGGTGGCAGTGGGACTGTCGCCGCCTGGCAGGGATGAGGCGTTGGCGAACACGGGCAGTTCGCTGTCCGAGCCACCCCGCGCGACCGAAGACCCCGAATTCGTGTTAGAAGACAACGCTGCCGTCAGTTTCTCACTAAATCGGCCGTAGTTCGGGGCAGCGGAGAAAGCCACGGGCGCGTTGATCGGCTGGGCCCGGGCAGGTGGGACTGAGTGCTGCACTGGTTGCCGTGACCCTGGGCCTCTCTTGATGCCCGTGAACAGCTTGCCGATTCGCCGGGCAAATGACGTGGCAATTTTCATTTTGTTACCCGATGATTTTGATTGTGGATGTCCAAAAACCGGTAGTCGGGAGGTTGTGGGCGGCGCAGCGTCTGGCGGCCGTTGTAAGGCGACACCCTCTTCCGTTTCCGACATGATCAGACGGTTATCGAATTGAGTAGGGAAAAACCACCTGAGTGTGTAGGATTTGACGTTATGAAGCTTGATGGCCTTGTAGTAAACACACTCCCGGGCTGTCGGGCCTCGTAGGCCCCGAGGCTGTATTGCTTGGGGCCTCTTGGCCTACGCAAAGAGTACCGCTGGTAAAATTGGAGCGCCGCAAATTACAGGTACATAATTTAAAATTCCGAAGGCGATGTTGTGCATTAATGGAAGTTGCAAGGCACCACCCAGGACGTGCGGTGTTTGGCAGGTCGTCAAAAACAGGACGGCTGCGACATCACATTGGGTTGGGAAACATGAGTTGTTGACGTCGGGCACCAAGAATTCTTTGATGAGGAATCTCCTCACGAATGAAGAATCTGTCGTATGCATGTGCTGACAAACAAACATCCCCAACGGCCATGCCAACCGAAGGTGACAAATGACGGGAGGGAATGAGGATTGTGATCCATGAGTGCAGGCGATTTCTACAAAAATATCTAATTAAATGAAGCTAACAAGCCTGGTTTCCCGTGATGCCCACCGGGATACCTCTCGTTGATACCCTTCTTAGGATCAGAATCCGTACGGTGCGAACTGCAAGACAGCCAGTCAGCCACAGGATCATACAATCAAACATATCAGCAAGAACCATTGATGTTAATTATGCTTGCGTCGGAAGGTTGCGTCGGTTTTCCGTACCATCGAACCAGTCCCGATTAAGTGCCCAGTAGTATGCAATAATTTGGAGACAGTAACATGTCCTAAACACTTGCTGAATAGTAATGCTGCGGCATAGTAGTGACCAGCTTAAGGCCGACTGGAAACGCTCCACGCGCACTCTATAGTTGTGCAATGATGTCACCGATGGCCATGCCAGGCGCTTGCGATAAACTTTTCTTTGTAAGGTGCCCCAGCATGAATCTCCCTCCCATCCAAATTTGTCATGGACTAGCACATGGTCGCACCTTATGGAAATGTCTGTTCGTCCGTCATAAGCCCGTTTTCTGCGCACGCCTGCGCCCTAAAGATAAGCTGCTGGGTACGCAGACAGATGTTGATAAAATCTATGCATAATTTTATGTCTTTTTTGACGAAGCATGTATATCGGAGTCTACACAAGTTGTCCGGGCTCCGACGCTCGGCGAGGCCACATTAGTCGCAAAACCGATTCGATGCGCGGCCTCTTCGACCTAATTTACCCCGGAAAACAATTTTACGAAAAAATGAGCAATTTGTCGTCATGCTTCGGACATCCGCTGACGAATGGCCATAGCATTTGTAAGTCGTCGCGCGAGGAATATGTGTTTCCTGTTGGACCACCAGCGTGACTCAGAGACCAATGGGTAATGCGTTGCACGGTTTTTGATGTGTTTGATGGACCCCGACAATTCGTCAGTCTTCAGAGTGTCACCCTTTATCGCGCTCGCCGATGCCGACAGCACCGCCGCCGCCGGCAGCAAAACAACCAGCGCTGCGATGGCAGACCCAGATGCCAATTACTGATTTGCAATTTCAGGGACAGTCATGCATATGGTCGCATGTCTCATCATCCCTTGGTATGCTCTGGCCAATGTGTATTGGGTGCCCGCTCGTAACTCGGTTTCAAGAGCACAGCCACCTAAGGCCATATACTCAAGATCTTCAAGCAAGAAACACTAGAATAACTGCGACAAACTCGAAGCGCCCCATGTTGCTCTCGATCCGCCGCTTGTGCCGGCTACGTTGCAGCCAGGAAACGCCGTCTGGAAAACTTCGCAATTGATAACGCGCATTTGTGTGTGGAAGAAGATTTTTCAATATGTGCGTAAACATGTGAAGCACCTTCTCTTGAGATTCGGGCGTATTGGGTAGTCGACCGGGCCCACAAATGCTCCTTGTCAATCTTTGTGATTCTGAGGCGGCTCATGTGCGAGGCCAATGCTCCACAATATTTTGGTCTGAAATTATTTAAAGAGGCCAACTTAGACCTTCCTTGCGACTTCGTACACTTGTAACAGGTAGGTCACGGCAAGAACCTTTCCAAGGATCCGCGATTAATATGCGTTCGGTGTCTGTGTGGTGTTTCATGTATGAATTTCATGCATTGTGCGGGGTCTTTATAGACATTCCGAAACGAAGCTGATCACTTCGGACGTTTCACAAGCCCGCACCAGCCACCGGAGTCGACATCAGCGTAGGCGGTGTAGTATACTGAGCATACCACCACAGGGTCACTCATCGGCAGCGCGACCTTTCCACTAACAACGCCGCGACTACCTGGCCAAGCAAGCCAGCCCTGGGGGACCGTCACGGACACCTTCCAGAGCCCCAGCCAGCTGCTGCGCGGGGTTGCTTTTGTTCCCGAGAGGGGGTTTTTGAGCCCGCGGGGCAACTGGGAACGCCCCCTCTGTGGGTATGTGGATCCCCACAAAGGAGCCAGCCATTGCGATACAGGGAGGAGGCATCGACGGACGGTGGACGAGCCGTCCTCTTCGACCGGCGCTCCACCCGGCTGCATCCCCCCCGCCCCGCCAAGGGCGCCACGGCGCGTCGCGATTCCCCTGCCCCTCCGCAGCCCCCTGGAGGACCTCGCCTGATCCCGAGGCCAAGACATCCGGGGACAACCCCTGACGGTGCTGTGCGGGCAGCAAACAGACCTCCTCCCGCAACGAACCCGGCCAAGCGCTCGTCGCCCGTCGGATGGCCCATTGGCCGAAGGCCATCACTTCCGTACACAAGTCGTACGGCATCACCGCAGCTGCCACCAAACATTTACCGGCCAGAAGCAGCGATCCAGTCACTGGTCATATCATCGCAGCTGCAGCCCGGCCCGGCCTCAACAACACTATTACCAGTTGCTATGCCGTACACGGTACGGCACCGAAGCTGAAGCCCAACGAGATGATCGGCCGAAACACAGAGAGGTCAGAGGCTCCTGCAGGGCAGCAGTACGACCCCGGCTGGGACGGGGGCCAATGCAGCGCCCCGGGTGAGAGTACGTGGGTATGCTTCCATGGGTTGAAACTTGCACATATTGCCGCACGCGCGGTTGCTATGTATGTATGTGCGTGTGCGTGCGTGCGTGCCCGTGCCCGTGTCCGTGTATATATGTTCGCACGTGCGTTGCCGAAGTACGACAAGAGAAGCTGTCGTACAGCGATACACGACAGACTCATCGGCTCACCCCGCTGTTGCCGTCGCACGCGCGCCCTCGTGACACGGGTGGCAATAACGGTATGTGCAAGTTTGTCCATGGAGCGGCATATCACCCTCCGCGGACCCAGGTACGTAGGTCATACCGATAGCGTTTGTGTTCCGCTACGTGTTCAGCTACGCGTCAAACTAACCATGGCCGACACACGAGAGACAAGACCAACAACTGCCAACCGCCCAGGACTCCCAATGACCGTTGTTGCAACAGCGATGCCACACCAGCCCGTCCCTGGGCGCCCGGACCTCCGCTGATATCCATTAGTATCCCCCATATTGATGTCCAGATCCGCGTAACGCCTCCACATCCAAGCTGAACTCACGCGCTGCTGCAGAGCGCCGCACTCGCCACTCGCGCCACTCCGACCCGTGCTGTGCCACGAGTCCCCCGCTACCGGACCCCGCACCCCACCCACACGGCTCCAACCTCGCGCTGAGCTCCTCCGCTTCCCCTACAAGCCAACCTGCATGCATACACACACGCACACGCACACACACACGCACACACACGCGCACACACACCCCTACCCGGGCGGGCGGGCGGGTTGCAATTCTAAACACACCCCTACCAGGGCTCCTAGCTGCACACACCCCACCGGGCACTCCCTGCGCCCGTCTGCACCTTCGCGGGTGGGCGTCCATCTGCCAACTTGTCCCATGGGCTGGACAGGAGCTGCAGCTGCCCCTGGCTCCTGCAGCTACGGACAGCTTCGCAGTACGTGTACCGGTGAAAACACACCAACCCCAAACACCGCGACAAAAGAGACACGCCGGCCCCAGTTCCATCCCAACAGCATCCCCTTGGCCATTGTCTTTCCCCTGCGGGAGGAATGCACTACTTGGCATTTCTGGCCTTTGGCAGGCCGGGGTCTTTCGGGATTCGCCCCCAACCCTCTCCGGTCTCCACCCACCAACCTACCCCATGTGCGCGCCCCGCCCCCTCCACCCCGCTCCACTCCACCACCTCAACCCCAGCACCCCGAACTGCCTCACCCTCCTCTCAATTCGTCATGGTCTCGGAGCATGCCGGCTCTGCGGCATCACTTCGTCTCATCGGAGCTGGTCCCCACTGCGCCCCAGCGTGTGCCCGCCGCACCCAAACACGCCACCCAGCACGCACGTTCCATCAGCCGGCGCCACGCGCAAACCGCTGCCGGATGCAAGCCCGCCCGACCACCACCGCTCCCGACTGCGCGTCTTCGCTCCTCGGCGTTGTGCCCATCTCTACCCTCGGCTGCCCCCGTGCGCAGAGCACAGAAGCCCCTCACGCTCCTCGTCTTCGGGAAAGCCGCAGCCAGACGGCCTCGCCTCTGCTGCTCGGCAGTGTGCGCAGATCCACTCGATCGGTTGCGATGGGCGTCAGCAGAACAGCGCCCCCACGCGACCTGCCGATTCCAACAAGTGCGTCGCAAAGTCACATAACCCCTATCAACACGCGCAATCTCTCCCTCTCCCTCTCCCTCTGTCTCCCTCTCCCCCATCCAGATCCCAGCTGACCGCACAGGCGATGACCCGCCGCGACGGCCTGCTGGCGCCCAGCGTGCGCGCTTCTCGCCGTCGCCGTATGCGGCTCGTCGCGCCCCGGCCCCTAGACACCGCCGCAGCTAGGGACGGACGTGGCAGAGGGGAGCTGGAGCGCCCACCTAAGGTCGGGTCATGCAATTCATGCCTGGGACCCCGCGCAGGAGGAAGAGATCCCCCGGAGCGGGAGGGATCTGGAGCTCCGGACCTGCTACCCCCCTTACACCCCACAGTTTGAATAGGTCTAGCACTTTCCTATACGGCCCCCCCAAATGCAGCTGCCGCCCTGCTGCCCCCACGTCTGCACTGCGTTCGGGTCAGGCGCCCCTGGCCTCGCTGCCCCCGCTGCTCCTCCCAGCCCCGCCGACGCACGACGACCCTCAGTAACCGCCACCAGCAGGGGCCGATCCGCCACCGGGCATACAGCCCAGCAGCCAGCCGCCGCCACAGCCCACCCTGGCCATGATCTCGACCCCCCCTGCCCCCTCCTTTGCGGCCGGGAGGTCCGCTCCTCGAACGGAGAAACCCTTTCCTGATCCCCTGCCGGACCGCTCTTCTCCATGGGTGAAGCCACGGTAGTCCCCTCCCCTTCCGGAGGGCGGCCCCCTTCTGTTCCCCTCCCCTCCCCTCCCCAGAAGGGCACGGACATCACGCGTGCGTTGCCGTCGGCCCAGCAGCAGCAGCTGGGTCTGCCGCCGCCGCCGCCCCCGCCCCCGTCGGTGCTGCTGCCGCCGCCACCGTCTGCCCCTGCGGCGCGACGTCATCGCCGTGGGCACCGGCACTCGCGGCGCCGCTGCCGCTACCGGAGCGGGCCGGCGCGGCCCTGCCCGCCTGCCCCGCACTGCTTCCCTTCACCAGCTGCCGCAGCCGCTGCACGTAGGCGTCCGGCAGGTGGTCGGTGACGCAGCTGGGGATGAGGGCCATGCGCTCAAAGACCTCCCGGTCAGCCTCCACTAGGAACACCCACTGGCCCTGGCCCTGGCGGGTGCTCTGCCCTGACTGGCCCGACCCAGTCAGCTGCCCCAGGCTCGGATTCCACTTCCAAAACGTTGGCGAATCGGAGTCCATGCCGTCGGCGGGCGCCGCCGTGGCGGCAGCGCCGGCGGCCCTGCCGGCGCCGTGGGTGGAGGATTCGTCGCCGGAGGGTCCAGCGCTGGGCAGGAAGGACATGGAGGGCACGGCCGGGAGGGGCGCCTGGCGCAGCATGGTCTCCACGCCCGACCGGATGCGCTTGAGGCCCTCCCGCACCCGGGCGGTGAAGGGCGTGCCGCTGCCGCCGCCACCACCCGCGCCGCCGCCACCTGCGCCTCCCTCCAGCGAATCCTGCACGCCTGCGCCGCCGCCCTGCGACTGCCGGCCCTGCGGCATCGCCTCCAGGCTGTTGCAGCCCCCCAGGCCAGTCCCACCACCACCACGACCATCACCACCACCTTGGCCATGTACCTCGACGCCTGGCGGCGACGGCGGCGCCGTCGCGGACGCGTCGGATCCCTTCGTCGGGCCCCGGCCGGGAGCGGGCGGCCGCGGCGGGAGAGCACCCGACCCGGACCCGGACCTGGACTCGCCCCCGCCAGCGCCAGCGCCCCCGCCAGCGCCGACACAGGCGCCCCCTGCGCCGCTTCCGCCGCCATGCCCCGAGCTGCGGCCGGCGGGCAGCGCCGCCGTCAGGCCCTGAACCAGGTCGGGTGTCAGCGACAGGTCCAACAGGGTGTAGCCCTCGTGCTGCGCCTCCGCCTCGCTCCCCGCTTCCGACTGCTGCTGCTCCTGGTCCTGGTCCTGCTGCTGCGGCGGCGGTGGCGGCGACGGTCGGGGGCCCTGCTCCCCGGAGGGATGCTCCAGGTCTTGGCTGCGGGTGGCCTCCTCCCTCGGGTTCCCCAACACCCGAACGCCGCACCCGGATCCGCCGGCCCCAGCCGCGCCCTCGAGCCCTGCACTCGCACCCTCCGGCCGTGCGGGGCTGGCTGCCGCCACAGCCGGCACCGCCGCGACGGCGTCGGCAGCTCCGCCAACGCCAACGCCAGCGGGCTGGTGGACGGTGGCGCTGCCGGCGGCGGCGAGGGTGCCGCTCGCTGCCACGTTCTGTCGGAGGCCGGACGGCAGCGAGTCCAGCTCCTCCACCATCATCCAGAGCAGCCTCCCTGGAGGGTACAGCTCCTTGTGAGCGGAATGGAGGTAGTGCGGCACTGCCGCCGACTGCGGCGGCGTCCCGTCGCCGCCGGGCGTCGCCGCCGCCGCTGACGCGTCGGCGGTGCCGGACGGCGCCGGACCCGGTGCCGGCGTCGGCCCTTCCGGTCCCTCGCGGAGCGACTGGGACCAGAAGCCGCCGCCGTCGGCCGCCGACCCGTCGGCGGCGGCAAGAGATACGGCCTCTGCGGCTGCTGTCGCGACGTCGGGCATTGCCTGCGCGGGTAGACTGCGACTGGGGCGGTGCTGGAGGCGAGGCCGCGACCCCGCCGGCTGACTGCCGCCGCCGCCGGCGGCGGCAGCGGCAGCAGTGGGAGCGGCGGTGGCGGCACCAGCCGTGGAGGGTGTGCGCCGCGCTGCCTCCGCGGGCGGCGGGGCATCCGCCGGCGGCGGCGCCGCCGCCGTCGCCGCGGAGTGTACGGACGGCCGCCGGACAGTCTCGCCCCAGGGCGGCGGCCAGAGGGCTGACCCACGGGTCGGTGCGCCGTACTTGCCACGCAGGGCGGTTCCAATCGAATCCGCGCGGTGAGGGCCGGGGGGCTCCTGGGGACCAAACGGGGAGACGCCCAAAGCAGTCGGTGTTCGCGACACGGGTTCGAGACCCCCAACGCTCAATGATGCAGTTACGCCCTCGACGACGCGTGACGTCCCTGCCGTACCCGCATCTCCCGCCCGCACACCGACCCACCCGTCTCGCGTCCTCGCCATCCCACCCAGCCACCCTACCTCCAGCCCCGGCCACCAAGACGTCATGCCGCTGCTGCTGCTCGTTGCCCGCTGAACCACCGCCGCCGCTGACGTCGGACGGGACGGACCCGCGGCGGAGCCCGCCGCAACCGCCGCCGTCGCGGTGTCCGCCGCCGGCGGGGCCGGCACAGCTGTCGCCGGCGCGCCTGTCACCGCCGACAGCCACCACCCGCCGAAGCCGCCGCTGCCCCCGACACATCCCTCCCCGGCGCCTGTCCCGCGACCCGCATCCGCCGCGGCGGCGCCTCCTTGCACCTCCGCCTCCTCCTCCTCTTCCTCCTCTTGTTCGAAGAAGCCCTGACCAAACCAGGAGGTCATGAGCTTCTGGCTGAGGGCCTCCCAGCTGATCGCGACGTCAGCGCCGCCGTCGGCGCCGCCGCCGGCGCTGCCGCCGCGCTCGCCGTCGCCGCGGGAACGTGACCGAACCATTCTCGGCGAGCCCGTCACCGCCGGCGCGAACCCGCCGCCGCCACCGCCGCCGCCACGCGCGCTGCGGTCCGTCTGCCGGTGCAGGGACCCCTGAGAAGCCAGCGGGTCACTGCTCCGACGGGGATCAGGAAACCGTACAGGCTGCCGTAACGAGGCGGCGACGCTGCTGGCGCTCGGAGACATGGTCGGCGGCGTGAGGGGCGCGAAGCGGCCGCTGTCCTGTCGGAAATCGACTTCGCAAAGGTCACGACGCGCCGCGGCGGCGGCGGCGGCGCCACCGCCGGGGATGGGAACCGCCGCCGACGCTGGACCAGCGGCGTGACGTGGCCGGCTATCGGCCTCCTCCCTCCGCGCTCCGTCCGGCCCAGAGCCAGTGACCGCGGCGTCGTTCCCCGTTCTCCCTGGCGGCGGCGACGGCGAGGAATGGGCCGCGTACGGCACCCCGCCAACAGCGGCAGCGGCGGCCGCCGCCGCCAGCCCCGCCGTCGTCGCGTGATTCTGTTGGCTGTGGTGGTGGCTGTGGCGGCGGTGAACTTGCCGATTGCCGCCGCCGCCGCTTGCTGCCGTCGCCGCCGCCGCCGCCGGGTCACCTGCCGTACGAGTCCGGTGAGGCGGCAACCGCGTTCCCGAGCCGCTGTCCGAAGACGGCAGCAGCTCCGAGGGATGGAAGGCCCGGTACAGAAACCCCGAGTCGGCGGCCTCGTCGAATGACACGGAGAGGCGGCTGAGGGGACTGCTGGCGGCGCTGGCGTACGAATCGTACGGACTGGCGTACGGACTGACGATTGAATGAAAGGACACATTAGAATCGGCCAGACCACTGCGCGGAGTGTACAAGGACAGTTCATCGTCGCCGTCAGCGGCGGCCTCCAAGGCGATGTCGACGCCAACGGCGACTTCGCCGGCGGCGGCGGCGGCGGCGCCGCCACCGCCATTTCCAAGCGGCAGGACCAGCGGCGGCGGCGGCGGGCGGGAGGCCGCGTCCTGTGGCGGCTCGCTGGACGGCCGATCCGCAACTCTGCCTTGCTGGTGCTGGTGCTGCTGGTGTGGTTGCTGCTGAAGGCGGTGCTGGTGGTGTTGGTGGTGGTGATGATGCTGGAGATTGTGCATATGGTGGTGATGGTGGTGTTGGTGGTGGTGACGGGCGGCGTCGGCGGAGAGGAGCGCGATGTCCTTGAGCCCCCCGCAGCCCGGGGCACCGCCGTCCGCACCAAGCGACGGTGGCGGCGGCCGCAGCAGCACTGCGCCGCCGCCGCCATGACCGCCGTCGCTTCCGCGGCCGGCGGAACCCCGCGCGACCACCATCTCCACCTCCATGCCCCGCAGGTTCTGCTCAGACACATACATGCACACACACACACATACATGCGGGTGCGCGTCGGGCAATGGGTATATCATATACGCATACGGGCAAACTATTGGGCGCCACTCGGCCCCTCGCATGTCACGCACTCCTGTTCTGCCTGCTTCAATAACACACACATGCGCAGGCCGTGGTTCAAAGTGGAAGGCAGGGCAGGGCCAGTTGTGCAGCACAGGGGCATTGTCGCCCCCGTGCCTACCCCGCACGGCGGCCGTGCCTCCCGAACAACCCACGCGACGGACCCAGGTGGAACACCTCTGTTTGAAAGTTCGCTGGCCGCGAGGACAGACATCTGGCGGGGCGGGGGACAGCCCTCCCCTCCCCTTCCCCCCTCCCCTCCCCTTCCCCCTCCCCTCCCCTTCCCCCCTCCCCTCCCCGACCCGCACGCGTGCACCGGTGGGTCGGGTGGGTTAGGTTTCCCACACGCATCCCGCAACCGCACGGCCGGGACGCTGAAACAGCCCATTCGCACTGCAACGACGGCTTTGGTGGCCTTCCTCACCCCGGCCAGGAGTCCGATGGCCACTACCCCCGCCCCGCCCTGTTGCGGCCTCACCGGCGCCGAGGTGTCCCCGGCGGGGTGTCCGCCGCCGCCGCGCCCGGGCAGGCCGCCGCCGGCCCCGCCCCCTCCGCCGCCCAGGAAGCCCCCTCCGCCGCCCCCCATGCCCGCCGCGCCCCCCAGCGCCGCCAGCCGCTGCTGGATGGCCGCCAACGTGGCGCCCGTGGACTGCAGCAGGTTGTCCGCCATCTGGGCCGCGGGGCTGGCCTGGGAGGGGAGCAGGAGGGGGTCGGGTACGGGGTGGGATGAACGCGAAACGGAGCCCAGACACGCGGGTTGGGGTGGCGGAATCAGAGGACCAAGATGACGTAATGACGAATCCGGTGACGAAGGCCCCTACGGGTCATCGGTGACAGCGCACCGCACACCGCAAAGGGTGGGGGTGGAGATACGCGTAAGGGCCATCTAAGGATCGGATAACCCAGTCGGCTGGGTCTAAGGGCTCCTCAGACTTTCTCCTCCTTCATAAGGCGTTGAAAACACGCCAGTAGTCCCGTGCTCTGTGATGCCGTACCTTTTGCTCCCGTACTCGGTTCTTTCCGTACACCGTACCTGCACGAGTTCCAGCAGCGCCCGGTCCACCGAGTAGCAGGACAGTCGCGCCACGAAGTCGCCCTGGTTGATCACCGACACGACGCAGTCGCGGGCCGCCTCCGCCAGGTTTGCGGACAGCACCGCGGGGGGCGCGATGGCCAGGCAGTGGATCACGGGCACCGCGGCGGGGGCGGCCATGGGGCCGTCGCGGTGCTGCAGCAGCAGCGTCAGCAGCGCCGCCACACCCGCGCCCAGGGAGTGGCCTGCGGGGTCGGGCCGGGATGGGTATTGGCGTGCGGACTGGGTTGGAAGCGAAGAGCAACGGGAGTAAGGTGGGGTGGGTTAAAAAGAAAAACAGGAGTGAGGTGGGGTGGGTATAGGAAATCGGAGGACACTTTCAAACTGCGCTGCTGCCAGAGCGACGGTTCGACGGGAAAGAACAGTACAGTACCGTAGATCGCCAGCGACGACGACAGTGAAGGCGTCGGCGGTGTCGTTACAAAGTAAGGCAAATCGGAGCCATGTAGGTTGCCCGACGCAAAATTTTGGCCGTGTGGGAATGCCGTACAAGGACCAGGGGAATGGTGACGCCGCTTGGGGTCTGACCATTCCGTGCGGCTCACGTCGCGCCCCAGCCTGTCGCCCCCCCCCGGTCCCCCTCACCCGTGACCAGCAGCGGCCAGCCCGGGAAGCGGCCCGCCGCGGACTGCAGCGCCGCCGCCGTGTTGAGCTGCACGTACGACGCCGCGGACATAAGGCCCTGGTGCACGTGCCCCACCCGCCCGCCGCCGAAATCGAACTCAACGGGCCTGCGACACGGACAAGCGGGGCGGGATCGACAGTTAACGGCCGCAACCAATGCAACTCCCCCGGGGCTCCCCGGATCCCGCCGGGCGCAGCCATCTAGCCAGCCCGCGGGGCCGTGGGGGGTGGTGGTGGTGAAGGTCGCTGTCAGGACACCCCCGCTCAACTGCTTCTCTCGCCCCTCGCCCCTCGCCGGCGGGAGGTAACAGGATGCAGGGACAAGACCGAGGGGTGCGGAGGAGGTCCGCGGCGGCGAGGAGGGGGCAGTGACGGCGTCCAGTGCCGTTACGGCGGATGGGTTACACACGCCGTCGAACGGCGGCAAAGGCACCCTCCCCCTCGCCCTGGTGAGCCCAAGTCAGGCTGCAGCCCCCGGGAGCCCCCCATCTGCCCTCCCGTGAGGCACGCGCCCTCCCGCCCCTGGTCTCCCCCCCACCCTTCCCTTCCCTTCCCTTCCCACGCCCTTCCCCCGCCCTTCCCTGCCTGGCGGTGAGGTCGGTGGCAATGTCCGCCAGCTCCAGGGAGCCCCGGATGGCCAGCACCAGTCGCCGCCTGCGCCGGTCCACCGCCAGGTAGTGGCAGGGCCGGAACACGGAGGAGCGCCACTCGGCCATTACCACATCCTCCACGGGGATGCCTGCCAGCGGGGGAGGGAGCAAGGGGGGGGGGAGGGAGGGAGGGAGGGGGCAGGAGCGGGGGCGGACCGGGGACGCGAATGGCGCATTGGGAAAGCTTAGATGGCTCCGCTAACTGCCAGAGCTCAGAGATCCGGTGAAGAAATGTGGCCAGTTTAATCACACTCGTAACCTACAGCCGCAAGGTCGGCGTCCAAGAGGATCACGAACGATGAAATACTGGGGGGAGGGGGTTGAGCCCTCCACATGTGCCAGCCGGTGCGCCCGGCGGCGCCTCAGCCGCGGCTGCTGCGGTTCTTCCTCCTCGGCCGTGAGGCGAGGCGCCCCCTCCTCCCCCGTTCCCTCCTCTCCCTGTCCCCTCCCCTCCCTGTCCCCTGCCCGGGCCGGCCCACCTGTGAACAGGTAGATGGCCTCCAGGTTCGCCTCCGCGGAGGCGCCGGTGATGGGGTTGAAGTGCGCGGAGGAGCTGAACATGGTGAACAGCTTGGTCAGGGAGTTCAGGTGGCCTGGCGGCGGGTTGGGGGGGCGTGCGTGAGCTTAGCGAGAAGCGAATCCCGCCCGAACCGACCCGAGAACCAACCCCAAAGCCCATATGGGTGCCAGATATCCTAATCCTGCAAGATATGAACCAAACAGCGACAAGACAGCAAAGCTGAGCCGTGTTGGTCGGGTTGGAAAGCGTGCGAGGGTGCACGGGGGAGCCAGCCAGCCAGACAGACAGACTGGTCCCAAGTCCCCTACCGGGGTCTTACGGTAAGCATCTTGGTGACTTGTTTGGGGAGGGCGGGTTTCGTTTCCTCCCTGAACACACCGCCCACCCAGGGCGACTGTGCGCTGCACAACGCCGCGGCCACACGAAGGTGTGCCGTACATACCCGCCGCCATGACGTAGCCGTACGCTGCCCGCGCGTAGTTCGTCGCCGTCACCAGCTCCGTCAGCAGTGTCCCCGGGTCGTTGAGGTCGGGCATAAGGCCCTGGTCCGCGGACAGAACAGTGTCCCCGTTGGCGGCGATCCCCGCTGTGGTGGGGCCGGCGCCGCCTACGCCGGCGGAGGCAGCAGCGCCGGCGCCGCCCCTGCCCGGCGGCCCCGTGATGGAAGCGGTGCGGCGGCCCGGGCCGCCGGCGCCGCTGCCATGCAGCGTAACCGCCTGCGGAGCCGCTGGCTGCATGATGGCCGCCCCCGTCGGCGTCTCGCCGACCGTCGGAGATCGGTGCTGCGCCGCCGCCGCTGCCGCGGCGGCAGCGGCGGCCGCGACTGCCTCCTGCGCCGCCTGCTGCGAGCCCGCCCCCGCCGCCGTCGCCTCCCGCAACCGCCCCAGCGCCACCGCCGACTGCTGCCGTGCCTCCAGCTGCGCGTCGTCCAGCTCGTCCAGTCCACCGTACGGCAGCTCGTCCAGCACGTCAGGCTCCACCTCCGTCGTGACCGGCGCCGCCGCCACGAGTCTGCCCGCCGCCAGCTGTGCCACCCGCTGCCGCGCCAGCAGCTCCCGGTGCCGCCGTGCCGCGACGTACAACCCCAACGGATCCAACGGAACTAACCGTCGCATCCCGTGCCGCGCACAAGCGTCGTTCCACAGCTCCATGAACAACTGCCACAGTTTGAACAAGCTCGGCTTCGGCAGGGCGCCGGAGCCGCCGCCGCCACCGCCGCCGCCGCCGCCGCGGCCGCCGGCCACTCCCGCCGCCGCGACGGCGCTGAGCAGGATCCGTTCCGCCTCAGGCTGCAGCCGCGGCTGAAGCCTGCCCGCCGCAGAGCCCGGTGGCACTGCCGCACCGATGCTGCCCGGCGCGACACCGGTCGGGCCCCCTTCCGCGCTTCCCTCTGCCGCCTGGGTGGCGCCCGTGGCTGCCCGGCACACCACCCGGTTCAGGGACTGCAGCTCCTGATCCTGAGGGCAGCGGGGGAGGGGCCGTGGAAGAAAGCAAATCCCCCACATCTGACCTGACCTGACCCAGATGGGCCATGGGGACGCCGGGTGGGGGCATGCTGGGGATGTCGAAGGACCTGCCCTTAGGCAGGCCGGTTGGTAGGTAGGTAGGTGGTCATAAGCGTTTGGGAGCGAAGTCCCCACCAAAGACAGAACGGAACGTGCCAGAAGGTGGTACGGCACTGTGTGCAATCCGATGTCTGTACGGGTGGCCGCCAGGGCGAAAACACAGAGGCCTAGAGGCCTAGAGGACGGCGACGGCGGTGATGGGGTCCGCAGGCGGTCCAAGCCGGGGGGCAGGTAGAGAGGGCTCAGAGGTGTGCGGTACGACGCTGCGAGGGGGCCCCCTGCTGCGGCACCCCGTGTCTGGGCTTTCTTCGCTTTCACGCCGACACCCCATCACCGACAAGCAACTGTTCCCGGCAACCCCCTCCTCCTCACCGGCACGGTCGTTGCGTCCGCGACCAGCTTGCGCCACACACGGCTGCGCACGTAGTCGGAGGAGCGCTTGGAGGCCCGACCCCCCGGCCGCGGCGTGTTGAGTTTGGAGAAGACAGTGCTGTACCTCCAGCCGTCCTCATCGGTCCCCAGCGTGCGCACGACGAACCAGCTGCGCTCGCCTTCGCGCTCGGGGGGCCGCGCCAGCTGCACCGCGTTGCCTTGCGAGTCGCTCCAAGCGGGCCAGTCGAACGGCAGCAGCGGCGCCCCCCTGGGTAGGTTTTGGCGCGATGGCAGCGTGCGGAGGTCGCGTGGCGGTGGGCGGGGGTCAGGGTTAGGGAGGGCGGGCATTGGACGCGCGGGAAGTGAGGTGCTGCAGCAGCAAATGAGGCGTCGTCATCTAGAAAGCGCATACATCCTCGTTTGATTGCCGTTGACGCACACAACCCGTTGTGCAATGACTACGGGCAGAGCTGACGAGTGGCAATCTGTGAAGTATGTCCTGTGCAATTCAGCACTTTGTATAGCGACCCAAATTTTCCTGGAATACACTATGCTGCGGTGCTGCTGTGGTGCACGACCCATTGACCCACCAAGTCAAGCCCCAATAGCGTTGATTCTCCCAGAATTCAACTATTCCGTCATCGCCAAAGTACATCATTAATAATCTTGTTCGACTTCTGAGCAATGAGGACCACGTCGTTGAACACTGTTGGCTTGCGGACTCCTATAATTCTCGCCAAGGTGCGTCCACCAGATCATGCACCATACTGATTGGATAAAATCGATGGCAGCCCGTGACGCTGATCCGTAAACTCTCGGAAAGGACTAGCAAGGTCTGCTATGTTCCATTGCCCGCGTCACAATACAACATTAGGCTGGACCTTGAAGATTTACATCGAAAGTATAGCACATTTCGGCAGCAAGTTACATGTAACACCCAAATCACCAGTCGGTGCGTTCATTCGCCAATTCTGTGGCCATAGGTCCTAGAACATGATGATAAACGTCGTATACACACTTTGGTCTCCAGCTTTACCATGGAATCCAAGGGGACGAAAGTATTCACCAAGCCAATGGGACGTTTTCTTCGTACAGCTTCCGTCGAAACGATGCATGCAGACTTCAGATGCACACAAATAAAAACACGACTTTTCAGAATCCCCTCCGTCAACGAGACTGGTCAAGGCAGCCCAACAGTTCACCGTGTCACGCAAAACCATAGCGGGCATTTCAGGTCGAAGCAGTTCCTCGAGCCCGGGCGCTCATAACATGGGAGCAGCACCCGATAAATAAAGAATATGCTTTTCCCATGCAGTCACTCGGCGAACACCCAAACGGCTCGTGCAACGACAACGCCTCACACTGCGCGCTGCGCTGCGTCCGAACCCGTCCTAACCGCCTAAGGGACAGCTTCTAAGGCCCCCGCTCTGGGCCCTGAGACCTCCAACGCCGTCGTCCGCGCGTCCACCACCTGCAGCGAGCGCCGCCCGCCCCCCGGCGCCGCCAGGGCCCCCGACCTCGATATACCGGGCGTGCCCTCCATGTCGATCACCGCAACAATCTCCCCCACACGCGACCTCCCGCCCCGGCCTTCTGTCGTGACAAACCCCGGCAAGCTGCCTGCACCGGGCGCCACCGTCCGGTGTCGTAGCTCCTCTGACCGGCGCTGGCCCTCCGCCCCCGACCCAGCGCTCAGCTCCACCACCCCATCTGACCCCGGTCCAGCCACCTCTCCCGGTTGCTGCTGCTGCTGCGGGCGGTCCTGCTGCGGCTCCACCGCCTGCACTGCCCGCGGTGAGTGGTCCTGTTGCTCCTGATCCGCAGCCGCAACGGCCGCTGCCGCTGCGGTGCCGGCAGAGGCTGGTGTCAACGAGTCTCGTGGTACAACAGGCATCAACCGACGGCGGCCCAGCCATACCATGAAAATGTCCTGTACGGCACCAGGACGGCGGGGGCGGCATGTGGTAATTGTCAGTCGGGCGACTGGTCGCCAAGGCGCTGACTGGCGCCTGGGGTTATCCGCGTAGGGTAAAAGAAATGGTGAAAAGACATTTTCAGACTGACACGGGCTTATATAAACCCGAGCTTGGTTAGGGGGGACGTGGAAGGGTCGCCCAGACTAAGCCGTCGTGCCAGCCAGCCCAGCCTTTGTACGCCTCACTCGGTGGCCACACTTCGAAGCTACGAAGCCGAACCGGTTTCCTAATGGTAAGGACAACGGGGCGGGGCGGGGCGGCCTGACCAAAACGCCAGATCCAGCGACCCCGCAGCATGGCGCACCTTGAAGCGGAAGTCCCATGACACGCTGTTCCTGGCCCAGAGGATCACGGCGATGACCAGCAGTCCGGCAACGAAGCCCGCCACCACCAGTCCCACTGCGGCGGTGACCGGGGTAATGTTGCCGCGTCCGAAGGAGGACGACGGAGGCGGGGGACTGGGCCTGACGGCGCCGCCGCTTATGATCCAGGCGGCCTTTCCCTTGTCATAGAGCACCGCCTTATTGTCAGCATTCATGTTCGTCCATGTCCGGTCCAACTCGGGGGTGAGGGACAGCTGCTGCAGGAGGCGACGGCCTCCAGTGGCGCCTGTCGTGCGCACACAGGACGTGGATCAAGTTGGTCGGCTGAAGGAATCCCGATTCAGCGCCTACGTGGCCTTCCAAGGTCGCCCGAGTGAGTCTAGACTAGTTCAGCGTGGCCGATAAGTACAGGTAAGTACGTGAATCTCAGGCGGCGTCTGTAAGGGTGTCCACGACACTAGTGCAAACCAACCACGGCAATACTACAATCCATTTGCGTCAAAACAGAACAGAATTTCCGTACTTCATTCGGAGGGACACTAGAATGGAAGACAACAAACCTGGGACTTTAAAGACAAACGTGCAAGCTGCAAGAAAGCTTAGGAGCACGACGACTGCTTTGTCCATGCACCAAATAAAATATGGACCAAAATAATAATCAGTAATGCGCTGCCCTTGTTATTTGCCTCTTCGAACAGAAGAGGTATGTGCCATGGAGGTCAGGCTGAGGTTAACGGCCCCATACGGCGTAGAGTGAACAACATATTGTGGCAACAAGTAATACAATATAATCTTAGTTGATCCCACTGCTGAGTTTGCGTTGCACAGTCCATTCTCGCTCGCCGCGAGCATGTACGGGCAGTATATACGATGGCGCATGATCACTCGCAAGGAGGGACCGGACCGACTATGGTAGCAAGTGTCGTTGTCTTCAGCTTCCCTTGTTGCCTGTTTGTGCGGGCACCTCAGTTACGCAATTAAGCGCACTCGACTGACTCCGGGATTTTTCTCCATTGGCGGTGGTGATTATCTTGCTATACTAAATATTGCGAAAGCTTTGAAGCCTCATTGAATTCACCCTGGCCGGCCAGCGCCGTGTTGTAGATCTTAAATCGCTCCGCAAGGCGGTTCGGGTGCTATGGAAGGCGCAGGGCGCGTTATCCTAGCATCTAACGACACATTGAGATTAGGCACAAAGGCAAGCTGTCGTGCGACCCCAAACTTCGGAGTGGGAGCTTTCCCTCTGACGTCATCGTATGAACCTTACCCAACCTGCCATCGACGCAGGTTATACTCGGCACAGTGGACGTCGCTGCCGTTGGGTGCGTATGGCAATGCTGCGGCATGCGCTGGCGCGGCGATGGCGACCGGTTGCGTGATACCGGAGCGTTTCGGAACGTCGCGTGCAAGATCAGCGAACGCCCTTCCGCGTCTGTCCCCGTAGCACCTCGGCGCAATCCACCTCCGCATGTGTGCCCAACCCCGAACGTTGACGTTGACCTTGCGCCAAGGTCCAGTATCCAGCCCCTACGCTGCTCAATCATGCCCACTTCCAATGCAGCCCCTACGCCGCTCAATCATGCCCGTTTCCAATGCAGCCAACATCACGAGCTGTCTCTTTGGTTCGATTGAGGTCCATCCGCCATGTCCCACCCTGAGCCATGTCCCACCCCGTCCGTCCCTGCTTCTCGATCGCAAACTCCAGTGCCCGTGTCCTGTTGGCGCTTGAACCACCCTCCGGCTGGACAGTCCGAGAAGCACCCCTAGACATCCAGGGACTGCAGCCTCCGCAGCCTCCGGCGCCGTCGCAGCAGCGGCAGCAGCCAGCCGGCAGCCCCGACCCAGATGGGGGGGCAGGTCGTCCTAGGGATGGCGACGAGGGCGACACGCTCCGTCCCGTGCTCGCGGTTCCGGGGGCCGATCCGGCCCGAGACAGCGGCGCCATGGACGTCGGCAGCTCGTCATCTGGGTCGGCGGCGCCCGGCTCGGCGGCAGTGGCGCTGCTGCGCAATTTCTACGCGCCCGGCCAGGAAGAGGCCGCAGATGCCCCGGAGGTGCGCTTCCGGCGGCTGCGGGGTTAGGAGACAGGGTGCGTGGTCTGCGACGGGCACGGCAGCGCCCAACAGATGCCGGTATGCGATCGACGTGTTTGACGGCCCACGGAGCCGCGGAACAGGGAACCGGCGTGTGTCGACGTGACCGGATACAGGGCAGGGCGGGGCAGGGCAGCGCGTTCCCGGTCGCCCCAGTGAGCCATTGAGCGATCTGAGGGTGGAAGGGGCGATTAAGGAGGACAACCCCAGGCGAACCCATCACGTCTGCGAGGGCACTTGTGCGACGTGTGGAGGTCGCTGGAAGATGGTTCACACGTTAAGAGAACGGAGCGAACGCTGGACATCGGGTCGTGTCATTTCGGTCGCCTTCCAGTCCGTCCCATTTTTATGGAGCGCCACCCCATGGGTCCTTTCCGTTGGACCGTCGACCCGCAGATTTCTCTGCTGGTCCTGAACACGGTGATACCCGAGGGGGCGCAGGCAGAGGTGGCGGCTGCCCTGCTGGACCTGGTGGAGGGGAGAGGCGCAGCCGCAGCTGCCGCAGGAGGTACCAGCCGCGGGTCGGACGCGGCAGCAGCGTGTGCAGGGCCAGCAGCAGCAGCGGCGGCGGGGGCGGCGCCGGGGCCTGACGGCCGTGCTCTGCCGGCGGTGGCGGTCGTGGCCGCGCTGCTGCTGCAGCAGATGGCACAACCTGCCGGTGAGCGTCGGTGCCATCGGGGATTTCACCCGCCTGCGGGAGGGGGCATGTACGGCGATTCGTACGGAGCGTGTGCGTAGTGTTCATCCAGCTTTGTGGGTCTCCGCGGTGCAAGAGGCGCGGCGTTTCATGTCGTGACGGCTGCGAGAGCTGGTGCCGTACTACCGTGCTGCTGCTCCCCCCCACTCCCCCGAACCAAATCGGGGTCCTGCCGACACCAGCGACACCTGCGTGGCTCCGCTCGCGGCGGCCACCGACCTGGTCACTGTAGTTGTACTGCCCGGCCACCGCACCGCAGGACTGTACGAGCACGTCCTCAACGGCGCTGCGCCCCTGGACGCGGCCCTGCCGCCGCTGCGGCCACCCGCCGCCGCTGCAGTGACCCACGGGTCGGCTATCCGTGTGAGGGACGGCCAGCTGGCGGCGCTGTTGCACGTGCTTCAGGTGTCGGGCACGGCCGCGTGCTGTCTGGTCACCCCAGGTGCGGCACGGAGGAGGAGGAGTAGGACTGGCGGGGGCCTGGCGAGCTGTGGTGGGCCCCCGGTAGCGCAGAAACGTACGGTCCTTGGCAACCAATTTGTATCGGTGCCGCGTGCACTGATGCCTACCGGTGTTCGCAGACCGGATTGCCCGCTCAGACTCGGCAAGCCGGCGCTTTGAATAGTACCCAGTTTACTTCTCGAGGGTTGGTCCAATGTATGAGCATGTTGGGCTGTCGGTCCCGTAACGCCCGGGGCGTGACTGGTCTGTCCACAGATGGACGCCGGTCTTGTTTGTTGGGATAGTGGGTTTCTTCGTTTGAACCTTCCCGTTCGATTATTGGTTCGGACCTTCCCGCCGTTCGAGCCGTTTCCTCGCCTGCACCTCGGGTCAGCAGCGGGCCGGTGTCCTCCCGTATCCCCGTGTCCGCCACCACCCACCCACACGCAGGCCACAAGCCGCCCGCCTCCACACCGCTGGACTTGCCGGGATCGCTGCCTGCCTGCGACGCGATTGGCGCCGCGCTGGCTGCCGCGTACGGGCTGCGGTACGACGCCGAGAAGTGCCGTGCGATCCGGGCGCTGTACAAGTGGTTCGTTCCGGGGAAGACAGCGGGCTCGGATGTCATGTACCTTTGAAGGAACACGTCCAAGGACGCCGAAGCGCATGTACGGCACACCCGGCCGACGGGACACCGGTTGAAGCGAGTTTGTACGAGTCGGGCTGAACGTTGGACCAGGCGGCGTGGACGCGCTTTCGCGCCGTCCGTAGTATGGAGTCCGTCGCCAGCCGGGCACGGGTTTCCTTTGTTGCCGGGGATGTGCTGCGTTGAGCCTGTCTAGGGTAGCTACCTCCTGGGTTGGTGGAGGTGCGTTGTTGCGCCCACGAGGCTGGCATGCGTCCGTGTGCTGGTGATGGAGGTGAGAGCTGTTCAGATGTGCGGTGGGTGCCTGCACGGGGGGTACCTATGTGGATGGGGCCCCGCATCGCTCTCAGCAGCAGGCAGCAGGGCGGTACATGCGCACCTGCACATATGTGCATCCGCCGATAGGCGGCCGGGTGTGTAAAAGAGAACTGCGCCGCGGGAAGCGAAGTTCAGCCGGCTGCGTAAGTGCCATCCACGCATGGACGGCATTGCCTGGATGATGACGCGGGCAAGTCCACCAGCGCAGGCGCTGCACGGCGCTGCCTTCCCTCACTGGGGGCGGCACCCTTCCCGTAATGCCAGTGCACCCTTGCCGTGGCATCGGTGGCATCGAACAAAATTCCGTTTCAAGAGCTTCAAAGGGAGCTTCTTTTTTGGAACGAAGGTATGTTCCAAGAGTTTTAACAGAACAGGCCCGGCTCCCTGCTCCGCCTTTGCGGGGCCCACCGCAACAGGCGCCAGCTCGAGTGCGGTGCGGGGAGGGCTATGGTCAGGCTGATCGATCCACGCAGCAATTGTCTGTTTATCGTCTGTCTGTTTATCGCAGCTAGCAACTGTCTGTTTATCGTCGGGCTCTCCGAACCGGGGTTCAAGTTGGGGACCGGGCCTACCCTCAGATTGGGGTGGAGGCTGGGCTCCCGTTGGCATTTTGGTGTTTTGGCCAAGTTATTTCTTATGATGCGGGTTACCCCACTAGCGGTCGCTGGGCAGTGTCACGAGCCAGGCGTGGGCCTTCCAAGACCTCGAGAGGGTGCTGCGTTGGGTGCCTCAGAGGTGGTGGTAGCTGGGTAATGGGGTGCCTGTGTGGGCGACCTCCCCTGTGCTTGGCTTTATCCACTTCTGGGGATTATGCCCGCTGCTGTGCCTATCCCTTTGGTAGTGTTGCCTCGCTGCGCGCCTCTGCTTGCTTCGGTGTCTGACTGGTTGGGGTTATGGCCCGGTGTGTTTTCTTTGAGTGCGGCGTTGTGGTGTGGAGGTGACCTGCCGCCTTGGCGGTGGGGCCTACTGGGGCTTGCTCTGGTATACACCGATGATCCCGTTGGGGTCCGCTGTAACATTCATTCATTCAATTCAATTCAAACAGCACCGGTTGTCACCGGTGACCCGCGGGGTCGGACACAGACGGAAGTACACGCCCCGAAACGGGGGAGGGGCTTTCCAGCGGCGCCCGCAATCCCCTAGGAACGTCGTCGGTTGGTTAAGTGTTCGTTGGTTGCGCCAACGAACACACCGCCCGGCTGAACAAACAAACTGACCGCAGTTGCACCATTACAACCGGTGGTCATGGATTCCTCCGCTCCCACCGCTCCCCGCCCGGCAACAAAATGACACAACCGGACTCAACCACGCCAAGAGAACTACTGGCCGGACCAGGAGCGTCCAAGAACAGCGGGCCTGGCCTCTCACAACCCCGCTGTGTACAGCCCATCGGCGGTCTGCTGCAACCACTAGCAACAGGTCGTGCCGCGCGCTCGTTCGCCGTCGCCGCGTACCCATCTCATCAGGCGCCGCACTTTCATTTCACGGCGCTCATTGATGGGCCGCGCCTGCTCGCAGATGTCTCTCTGTCGCTTAACACACAAGACGTGTGTCGGGCGGGCGGGCGGGCGGGCGACTCCGCTGACGTCAGCTGCAGCGGCCGGTGCCCCGACCGCGGGAGCTCCGCGGGAGCCCCCTCACCCCATCAACGTGTCCGCTCGGCCGCCCCTCCCACGTTCGTATGTATTCGGTCCTCCACCATCGATCACGTTTCACACACCGGATACCGGCCAACACATCCATCCCCGCACGGTCCGTTCTGGCTGTCCTTCCCTGATTCAAAATCCATGTGTATGCAGCCGCTAGCTACCTGTTGCAAGCGAAGATGCATGAATTCTGAAAGCCTTACTACCGTGTCATGATCACACACAAGGCCGGGTTTCGTCGCTTACCGTAACACGCGCACACGCAGGACCTGGGCCTATCGCGGGCCTACCTGGTTTCATCCGCGTCGTCGCTTACCGTAACCGTAACATGCACTCACTCACAAGCATGGTGGGTTGGTGGCGTGTGTCTGAGCTGCCAGGGCAGCGGACCCGCACCGGCTGGCACTCGCAACACATCCCGACCTGACCCCAGCGCGTCCGACAACAACAACGATGACAACGATGAGGACGCCAGCCGGCGCAGCTCTGGTGGCCGACTCCTCATTCATCCGCAGCCCTCACGGTACTTGTGGCCTGAGCATGGGCAGCTGGGCACACGGGTGGCGCTTCCGCGCGCAACTAACCACGGCCCTGGCATGGCATGGCGCTCTGCGTGCCTGCCACCCACGAACACACGCAACCAGCAGCCCGGGATGTGTCCAGTGTGGAGACCAAACAGTCAACCAACCTTCGCTGGACCAGGCAAACATGGCACTCAAAAGGTCCATGAGGAATCAAACACGCCGTGAACGCATTCATGGAATGGTGTTTTTTGACGCGCCCATGCCCCGGAGTTCAGTAGGTCATTTTTCGTGTCCTAGACTTCCGTCTCCTAGAATAGATACACATAAATGCAACATGCCCCGGACATCGGTGAATCTAAAGCGCGCGCGTGCGCACAGGAAAAATGGATAAGAAGGCGGTCGGTCCGGTAACCGAAAACCCCAACACACCTCACAGCAGTGCCGTAACCCTAGACACATCGCCCGTATGAATCTACGAATGCATGCTGTCGTCATCCAGCATTATCGCCCAGCCACACACATACGCCCCCCTAACCCTACTCGAGCCTCGCACACCGCTGCAGGTTAGGAAATAGAAATGCTTGGGACAGGCTGGGGCGGGCCTATAAAAGCATCCAGCCGCAATGTATTTGCCGCTGGCACGCAAACACACAACTAAGCTCGCCGCAACGCGGCAGGGGTGCACAGCGCGCAGTGCTGCAGTGCGGGTCCGCCGCGCCGCATGCTCGAAATGCGGACCTGTATGCGGGCCTTTATTTGGGGGCGGCCGCCTGCAGCCGCCGCACGTGCACGCATGTGGCCTGGCCGTGAGCCGGTCCAGGACCGTCGGTCGGTCGGGGCTCGCAAGGTACGGAGGCCGTGAGAAACCCCATCCCTGATCCAATTCGTGGCTGACCACACGGCCGCACTGAGCACTCGACCACTCGACCGGGGATGATGAGGTACCGGCCGCCCGCGCGCTCCCCCCCGCCAGCTTATTGGGCCATGGGCGGGACGGCCCCTCGCCGCGCGTAGGCGGCGCCCAAGGCGTACCTGCAGCCACACGGAGGGGGCACGTGGATGGACGCAGTGGCAGTGGTACGGTACGGCACGGTGAAGTAACGGCGGTGTCGTTGGTGCGTGCACGAGTACGGTGCATGACCTTGGACGAAGCTAAGGCGTGCGGGCGGACAAGGTTGGCTGCAACTGTGCCGCGACCTGCACAGCCCCCGCCCTCGGCACCTACCTCAAGGCCTGAATCCCACCTCCAGACGCACAGACCAGCCGCCCACACTGGAAACCCACAACTAGCGATCAGGCAGTATGTGCCTTTGTCCTTTGTGGTGCTGCCACGGGCTGGCTGAGGCGCTTTGGCCCATCGGTCTGCCTTCCTATTGCCCTCACTGCGCTTCCCCGTCGGGCAGGGGGGCCGTTCCGGTGGCGGGTAAAGACCCTCCGATGGCAAACCCGAACACGAGCCGCCCCCGACCGCCCGGCAGCGCCCGGGACTGCTTGCGGTCCGTTGGTGGGTACGACATCTGGGCCCTGGATGTACGATCCAGTACCGTGCGTGGTGTGCATCGCCGCCCATCACGTGTTCTTCGCCTGCTGGAGGCGCGGGACCGCCTTGGAGCCTCCCTCAAGAGCCCCCTGCTGTTAATCACAAAACTGATACTATTTACCCGGGCCGGCCCTCCGGACCCCCTAAGCGAAGTTGGTGACGGGCCGCACCGCCGCGGTACCTCACTCGGTTTACGGCCTGCACTTACTTGGCTCGCACCCGGGCTCCGATGGCCTGCCCCCCCGCCCACCCGCCCGCTACGGCACGTACGGCACGGTACCTGTCGAGCGTGCCGCTTCCCACCAGCGTGTCGTAGTAGCGGCGGCCCAGGTCCACCAGCATGTGCGCCCGCCGGTCGTCCATGCTGCGGATACAGGCTCCGAAACCGCCCAGCGCCCGCTGCAGGTGGGGGTCGTCCCGCGGGTCGAACACCAGGCTGGAGCCTGGGCGGCAACGAGGCAGAGCGGTCAGGGGTTAAATTGAAAAAATGAAATAAACCCGACGAACGGACCCGAGCGGTCAGGGATGAGCCGACAGGGGGATGAGGTGAGGGATCATGCCAAGAGGGCAAGAAAGCCTCGGTTGGAACCGTGACACGTACTGATACAGGATACAGATGGGAAGGCGATACACGCGGGGAGGTCGTCCATGCGGCGGCCCCACCCGCCCCTCCCCCGGCCCCGCCCCACCTTGCGGCGGCAGCAGCGACTGGGGCCGCTGCAGCCAGGCGTAGTGCAGGTTGCCGTCCAGCACCAGCCGGTCCCGGCAGCGGGTCGCCCACGTGCCGTCCAGCACCAGCGGGATATGCGCGGAGGCCAGTGCGGCGCTGATCAGGTCGTTGCGGCAGCGCCAGCCGCCCACCTGGATGTGCAGCAGCGAGGGAGGAGGGGGAGGAGGGGGAGGAGGGGGAGGAGGAGGGGGAGGAGGGGGAGGAGGAGGGGGATGAGGGGGAGGAGCGAGGGGGATGGGATGCAGTAGTGGTCGAATGGATGGCGCGGGTGCAGCGAGGGAGTGAGGGCGGCCAGCAAGAGGAGAGATCCGGGTGCCTGGCGGGCTCGAGGGGCTGCTTTGCCGAGGCGAGGCAGCAGAGCCCGCTGGCTCGGGGGCGGGGGGTAAATAGGAAACTGGTAGACATATTCAAAGGCGAGGGGGTGTAGAGAGTAGGGGCGTTCGGTCGGGCAACTGCTGATGGAGTATCCGCTCTACGGACGCCGTCTCAGCCCAGACATCAGCTCTGGCGCAGGGCTCCTGTTTTCGTTCCTTTGCTCCTTCGCAGTCAGTGGCAATCTTGACAGCGCCAACACGCGAATGCCTACACCAGCGCTGACAGGCCGCGCCCGATATGCTGGTCGCGCCCAACATGCATAGGGCCTGCGGCGCGGCGGCTGCTGCTGCTGCTGTGCCGGTTGTTCCTGCTCCTGCTGGTGCCGCCCGAAACCAGAGTAATGGATCTCATTCGGTTTGGAAATGGAGCTGCACGGCCAATGTGATGTGTCCTGCTCGCCTCCAGGGCTCAGCCACTCACTCACTCACCCACTCACCCGGAGGGGCTGCAGGGAGGGGACCTCCGTGACGACGATGCCCACGTTGGCGCAGCGGGACGCCGCGTCCGCGGGTAGCAGCTCGTCCAGCCACCTGACCGGTACGGCAGCAGTACGGCAAGGTTGTTGCGGATCTGACCCTCGTCGACCCAAGTCTTCACTTAAACAGGAATTGTGTACGGCCGACCCGCCTTATACGGCGCCCGCCTGGCAGACCCAGGGCGCCAGGTCCACAGCCTTGGGTTTGGTCAAGGCATGTGCCCCTTGAACCGCAACCCTCTCATGCCAAACCTTCGACGATAGTTCCACAGTTCAACGATAGTACCTTGGCACACGGTGTGCCCAGGTACGTGTCACCTGATAACCGTGCTCGTGCTGTACCGCGTACCCACCGGTGCACGAGGCTCCGCCAGATTCCCAGCAGCCCCAGTGGCCTGTCGTACACGCCTGCATCACGGCACAGCCGGAAGGCCAGTCGGACGGTCTCGGCAGGGGGCACTTCGCAGGCGCCCAGAATGGCTACCAGGCCGCCACCGCTGCTCGCCGTCGTCGGGACGTGCGCCATGCGGTAATCTTCTGATAACCGGCTCATGATACCTGCGCGGACAAACAGTTAGAAGTTTTGGTAAGGTTCAGCGTCAGTCCGGGCACAGCCGGATGCCGGCGAGCGGCATAGTTGACCGGGGAATCCGTACGGACGTACCGGCCTGCCAGAAGAAACAAGTCCCGAATCCAGGCCATACGACGTGCAACACGTCTGAGTTTCGACCGTGTGCATAGCGCGTTAGTTCCTTTCCTACGGGTCGGAAGGGCACAACAGGGAGAATCAGGGGATGTACCTGGACGCTGTCGAAATGATAGAATTAAGTGATAACATTGTCGTATAGCGCTGAAGTTCGATTGAAGTTACGCAGATTGTCATGGCGTTGTGTTTCCCAGCTGTGCCTGATTGTTCCCATCTCGCCGAATCAGCTCACCCTTACGGCTAAGGCAACTTCGTAGGAAATTCGATAGTATCATCATAGTCTAGCGGCTTGAGTAGAGCCAGCTGCGGAATGCGCGAATGCCAACAATAAACGCCGACAGTTGCCGGTCTGTCCGCGAGCCGTTGGGAACGAGATTGAACATGCACACAGCAAAAATTTAATTTCCTACAAGCAAACAATAGTTATTTGTAGCAGTGACTAGCTAGATTACCGGAAGTCGAATCAAGGGAAGCGACGTACACAGTTTGGGCTATCACCTATCATTGCTTTCGCTGTCAGAAGAAGATTGTCGAACAAGTGCGCACATTGTTCTGTATACAAATCGTAATGCAGGTCTAAGCCTGTGTACTTGTCCCGCCACAACGTAAGGCACTGATATACCCCAGCGTATTTGCGATATAGTCTCACCCAGCAAATACAAGCAGTAGATTGTTGCATCAAGCACAATGCAGTTCAAGTTAGACCTCAACATTCTCGAGCCCACCGGAGGGCGCCCTGGCCCCGGACTTGCTCCAGATCTGGAGCTGGATGTGCCGACAGCGACATTCCCTCTACCAGCGGTCCAGGATTTGGATAAGTTTGAGCGGGAGGTCGTGGAAATGGTGAAGCCGTGCCACGGCACGACGACACTTGGGTTCATCTTTCAGGGCGGTATCATTATCGCGGTGGATTCACGCGCCACGATGGGCTCCTACATCTCCTCTCAGACCGTCAAGAAGGTGATCGAAATTAACAAATACCTGCTTGGCACCATGGCGGGTGGCGCCGCGGACTGCCAGTTCTGGCAGCGCAACCTCGGCATGCGCTGCCGCCTCTACGAGCTCAACAACGGCAAGCGCATCACCGTGTGCGCGGCGTCAAAGCTTCTCGCCAACACCATGTTCTCCTACCGCGGGATGGGCCTCTCCATGGGCACCATGGTGGCCGGCTGGGACCCCCAGGGCCCCGGCCTGTACTACGTGGACAGCGACGGTCAGCGCACCAAGGGCCAGGTTTTTAGCGTGGGATCTGGGTCGCTGTACGCGTACGGCGTGCTGGATGCGGGGTACCGCTGGGACCTCAGCGTGGATGAGGCCATCGAGCTCGGCCGGCGGTCCATCTACCACGCCGGGTTCCGCGACTGTGCCTCGGGCGGCACCGTCAGCGTGTACCACGTGACGCAGGAGGGGTGGACCAAGGTCCGCGGCGACGACATCACGGAGCTGCACTACCAGTACTACCCTGACCCGGCGGAGCACCCGGCGACCGCGAACTCGGTGCTGTAGTGGGCGCCAGGGGTTTCGGAGAAGCAAAGGCCGTAGGGAGAGGTTGAGGCAGATGTTGGGAGGGGTATGCGACGGGGTGGGGTTTGGGTCTGGATTTGGGTTTGGGTTTTTCTCCTGGGTTGAGGGTAGGACAGGACTAGGGGTGGCGGATGGGGCGGGTGGCATCACGATGCGCGGCTGAGTGAAGCACTGAGCAGTGCGGTTGGCAGCGGAGGCAGCTGCTACGTGCTGACGGGCACGGGAGCACTACTCTCTCAAGTGGTCCGCAGTGACTTGGCTTGTGGGGGCGAATGGACGGCAACCTGGTTGCTTGGCTTGGTGCACGTAATCCACAATCATGATGGGGGACGGATCTCCAGCCTGGCGAGAAGGGGCATAATCCGGGCCAGGGTGGCCGAAGAGTGCAATCGAAGGACATGTCGTCGGCATGCCTGGTCGCATCAAGCAATGGCCTCGGCGGTTGCCTCCGCAGCCTGGCCCAGGTGATGTTCTTGCTCCATCGCCTGCCGGCCACAACCCTAACATGCTGCTGCAGCTGACGGCTAGATGCAGCAGGGGGTTCAAGCAACAATAGCCCCCGGGACAGGGCCGTTGGGGCAGTGGACGAAATCTGCTGTCGGTGACACATCCGGGGCCGGGGAGGATGTCGCGATGTCGCGGGAGGGTGGCGACCGGGCCTGCTGAGGAGGTGGCTCAGCTGCAGTCTCGGCTGACAGCGGTGCTTTAATACCAAAAAGAGGAGACTGGGATTTAGCTGATGACATTGATGGGCCTGAGCCTCGGACCGTCGTGTGGGTGTGGTGCTGTGATGCTCGTGCCTTCAGGGCGTTCGGTCATGTGAGTCCGGGCCAACCGTGCTGTACGCATGTCGCCTGCCTCGCACCAGAGCGAATTAATGCGACGTGTTTGCCCTAGAGTTTCAGGGTCGCGCGGGCGCGGGTCGGCGCGAGGGCGTGTTGGTCAGTTTCAGCATGTCCACACGGGCGCTGTCATGTAATGTTCTGTGTGTAGAGCTGTCCGCTGTGCTGCAGCTGGTGTCATCCTTTGTTGGGCCTCTCCTGGAACCCGTCGCAAGAAGTGGGAGCAGTTTGGTGAACTTCATTACGTTGTGGAAGCGGTACCATGGCCTGTACATCGCCCCTCGCCCACGCACGACACGCACACACAGTGCGGATTCCGCCAGGCGGGTGGCCGGGCAAAGCACAGCACCTGCCAGCACCTTCCCCAGGCAGGTGATGAGGCAACGAAATCCTTCTCGGACGGCAGGCCTCGACAGCGCGTCCCGATTGCACGCCACATGCACTTGCGCAACCCTCCATGAAATCCTCCCGGAACACCCCTGATGGAAAACGCCCCCACATATCCTACACGGCATCATGCCTCGGCGGGGACGTCACACCGGCGCTGCGCCCACCCTCTCGCGCGCCTCTCCTCTGCGGATTCACTCCGCGGCTCTCGCGATGTCCCCCTGCAATACCTACCTCCTTCAGAGCCTCGGGCGTTTCGCGTTTGATGAATTCTTCGGGCATGCTTTCGCGCTCCATCGGGCTTCAGTCGCCTGGGTGCCACGCCCTCCCATGCTTAACCTTAACGGCGAAGAGAAGAATTGATGCGCAAGACAAAAGAGAACCCGACGTCACACCGCACTCTTGACATGCTGGCCTTCGAAGGACCGCACCATGCCCGATTGCGACCAACCACGACGCAGGCAAGCATTCCCAACTCAACTGAATCATCCTGTCGCAACCACCTGTCCTGACACCGGCAGCGTATTCCCCGCCATACGCGCCAAGCTGAGCCCAGCACGTGCATCCTTCGGTTACCGTATGGCCATCCGTATGGCGCCGGAGGAAGCTCACACGCGCACCCCCTGAGCCTGACCCAGCTCAGAATTCGTTCAACAAGTGCAAGAGGTGATGTCCAGTCCGCTGGTGTCCACTCCGACTCTGTACCCCGAGCGATGACCGGCCGCACGGCCCTGCAGCCCGCACCGCCCGCCTCACTGCGGGTTAACCGTGGGGTCCTTGTACTGCCGGTAGATGGCCTGACAGGAGGGAGGCAGAGCGGAAAACCCACACACGGCATGGGGCGCAGGGCAGTGCGGTGGTCACGAGGCGGACTGGAGATTGCCACCACCCGTTTCGCAGAGCCCACCACGAGGGGAGGGAGGGGACGGGGCCAGGGACACCCTAATCTCCCCTCCCAACCAGACACGAGACGCCTCGCGACACGGCACGACACCTGCGGCATCGAATGCTCGAGAGCGCGCATGCGCTCGACATGCCGCTACGGCACAACTGCTGCCCCCAGCCCCACGCATGTGGATCGAACACGCCCCCTCAGGCACCCAAGGGTGCGAGCCCACCTGGATGTCCGCCAGGCACTCCTCGGGGAGCTCCTTGTCGAAGGCGTGCAGATCCTCCTGCGGAATCCAGATCCCGGGTTCGAAACCCATCACCATCACCGTCAAGCCCGGGCGCCACGGGGACGCGATTTGTTGCGGTTTGGCGTCGGAGACAGCGTTGCGTTGCGGCGCCACGAAGAGGCAGAACCGAGTGGCGCATGAAGAGGCAGAACAGAGTGGTGAAGTGGTCGCGGGACGTGACTCGGCGAGGGAGGCGCTGATGAAGAACAGTGGTGCCGAACACGGCCGAACAGACCAGGTGCAACGACAACCACAACGGCCAAGTACATCGAACACGGGACCCGGCAGAAAGTGGAGGAAACACCTCGTGACGACCAAACGCGGTGCCGTACGGCCGGGCGGCGGCGCGGCTCGCGTGCGGCCGGGTTGTGACCACCTTCCGATACCCCTCTTCCCAAAGGACTTCAGACAAGCCCTGACGCCCACCTTGAGTTGATCCATGGAGGTGGCCCCGATGATCGTGGACGCCACGAACCACCTGCAGGGTCGGGGCGCCAGCGGTTCAGTCCGACCACCTGCCTTATTACTGCCGTACCGTACATCACATGCGCGCACACAGCCGCATGGTGTCCGTCAAAGGACGACACCGGCACCCGCACCCCAGCATTGCAAATCCATGAACCTATTCGCCAGCAGCGACCACCAACCTACCCCCACACCCACCTACTACACGCCCTCGCCCGTCCGGCATACGCCCGTCCGGCACTACGGGTATTTCCCACGCCGGCGCCTCCCCCGCACACGCCCTGGCCTCCCCACCACTAGCAACCGCTCGCCGGCCCCCACACGGGCCCCCTCCCCGGGGTTCACCCCCTCCACCGCCACCCGCTCCCCTCCACCACCTCCCGCACCCCTACCGCGACTTGCACCACGCCAGCGCCAGCTCCGTGGGCGTCATGCCGTACTTCTCCGCCACCGCCGCGTACTTGGCCACCGCCTCCTGCACCAGGCTGGCCTTGTAGCGGGCCATGTACCCCGGGAAGAGGTTGAACCGCGCGCCCGCCAGCGCCTCGGCCGCCAGTCGGTTGTACTTTGCGGTCAACATGCCGCCGGCCAGCGGACTGTACGCCAACAGGCTGACCTTGTGGCGCATGCAGGTCTCGGCCAGGTCGGTCTCGAAGGGCACGCGCACCTGTACAAAAAGCGGTTGGTGGTTGGTGGTTACCTGGCCTGTGGATGGTCGGTTACCGTGGGTCAGCTCGATGGCGGGCGGTTACTGGGCGGGGAATGTGTGCACCGCGTCACCCTCGTCACCGGATTTCTCGCTCATACTGCCGAAGTGCGTTACAGCAGTTGAGACACTACCCGCTTCGACTACACTAACATTTACCGAACTGGAATCTCCTGCCGAAAGCTCCTCCCAACACCAACCCAGTTGTAAAGTTGCACTAGTGGCCGCTAGCATCAGCAGCGTACCGTACCCTGTGCTGCACCGAGCGTGGGCGGCGCAGCCGCCCACACAACCCCCATGCGTGCGTAACATTTCGGTGCTCGCGCCGTGTCGACAACGTTGTCTATGGGCAGGCGGGGGGATCTTAGAGGCCACTGTCTCCCAGCAGCGGGGCACGCCTCTCAGTACAGTTTAATACTATTGGCCGTCCACGAAGACATGCTTGCCTGAAAACACAAACACACACAATCATAGTCGGGTTGCTCCGCCCAAACCTTCAACAAACACCCAAGTAAACCCTAGGGGGTAACCCATATCCGATAGGTAAGAACAGCTGCGCGGTGGATGTTTTTTTTGGCGAACACACATGGTGCCGCATGCCGTACCAGGAGGGAGTAGGCGTTTTGAATGGTCTGGATCTTGGGCAGCCCTGCGGCCCCGGCGATGTGGCTGAACTCACTGACGCCCATGCTTGTCTCGTTGGACACGCCGATGTACCGCACCTGTACGGCACATGTACAACACAGAGGAACGCAACACGACCGAGTCGGGTGTCGTGCCGTGTCGTGCCGTGGCTCCGCGTGTGAGCAGCGGAGCGCCCGGGTGCGGGGGGGCGGCTGCCACTGGGCCAAACCGCCGCCGTACACCCACCACCCACCATTCCAATCCCCGGACTCGACGTGTGTTTAATGAGAACCCCGCCCAGAACCGCCCCAGGCTCGACGTGTGTGTGTGGGAGGTTGTGAGACCTGGACGCTGGCGAAACCAACATGCGAGGCCAGGTATGAAGTCCGCTCGGCCACGTCCGACTGTTACAGCTCCGCCCTTTCGCAGGCGGACAGCCAGCCAGCCGGCCAAGTCCGCGTGCCGTCTCCTGGCAAAATGTATGACATGTCGTACCTTGCCCGCCTTGATGACTTCCTCAAAGCCTCGCAGCTGCTCCTCGAACGGCACCGCGTCCGGCCAGGCGTTCTTCGGGTCGTACGGCGCCGCGCCGAACAGAGGCACGTAACGGTCGGGCCTGAGAGGGGGAGGGCGGTAGGAGGCGAGAAGGAGGCGGGTGTGGGAGGGCCGGCGTGATGATTCGGATTCATGCATCACGGGACAGAGAGGGGGGTGCCCCAGGTTGTCTGACCTGCCCGGGGTTCTGCGTCATCTCCCGAAGGCCGACCGCCCCGAAACCATCACCCCCAGCACCACCGCTCCGTCGTATGAGTATCTGTACGCACCAGTGGATCTGCAGGAGGTCGATGTGGTCGACCTGCGAGCGGCGCACCGCACCAGGGAGAGAGGGAGGGAGGGACGGAGGGAGGCAGGGAGGGAAGGAGCGGACCAGTTAAAGCGATGAACGACGGCGGGCAGTTCAACCGCTGCACAGCGGGACAGCTGCTTAGGGACTCCGGCCGCTCCTCCTGTGCATGTGACGGATCTGTTCGGGCGGCGTCAGGGCTGCGCCGTGGCCGTGCCGTGCTTACGACCCACGGGCCGGCGAGTGTACGAATCTCCGCGGCAAAAGTGGCTTTGCATGTCAAGAGAGTTGGATAGTTGGATATTAGGACAACGACTTGCCTCACCCCACCTCCCCACCTCCCCGTTACCCGGTACTACCTGCAGTCGCTTCAGGGAGGCGTCCACGCTCTCCACGATCTGCTCGCGGTTCACCCGGGTCTTGCGGGGCGGGTTACGCACCCAGGGGCCCCGGTCGCTGTACCCGGAGACCTGGGGGGGAGCGGGTGCGGGTGCGCGGGGAGGGTGCGCGGGGAGGGGGACGGGACACGACGGTACGATGGTACGGCAGGCCGACGGCAGGGGCGGGCGGAAGCGCCGCAAGCGACCACGGGCCGGGTCCAGGCTGAGCGAAGCGCCCTTGATGGGCCCATGGCCCTTGATGGGCAATGACCCCCCGAGGGCTCCTTGCAGCGGGCAGGTCACCAACCGCCGGGACGGTAAGATGGCTGCTCGTCGCAGCGATCAAGGCCGGCCGACGGGGACCCCCCTCTAGCGGAGCTCTCCCGCGCAGAAGCCCCACTGGTCGCACCTCGTCGGGGGCAAGCCTGGCTGCGAGGCTGACTGCCACGCAAAGGGCACACGCACGCACCCCTCGTCACGCACGAACACAGCGGGCCCCCCCTTGGCCACCTGCCTATCCCCCCCTGGACCCACATAAATATGTCAACCGATTTCCTACACCCCCTCCCGGACCCACCTTGGTGGCCAGCACCACCTCCTCCCGGCGGCGGCCCGAGCTCTTGAGCCAGGTGCCGATGTAGCGGTCCGTGTTGCCCTGCGTGGCCGCCTCGATGGGGATGGGGTACATCTCGGCGGTGTCAAGGAAGTTGATACCCTGGCAGGGGAGGGAGGGAGGGAGGGAACGGAGGGGAGGGGAGGACGGGAGGGGCGCGGGGGCGGCAAGGGGAGCGGAAGGGCGCTTGGCGACGGTGGAATGTGTGTGCGTGTGTGGGAGAGGAACCGGGTGGTAACGGCTACAAGGCGGCACAGCGGACTGCTGACGTGGCCTTCAACAGTCCGTGTAGCACACACATACACACATACACACATACACACATGTACACACGAACGTCAGGGTCGTGGCCGGGAATCTCAAACGCGGCCACCCGCCGCGGCGAGCCCCCGCTGCGAGAGATGTCCCGACGGTTCGGCGGGAGGGCGGCGGACCGGTAACGTAGGGCGCACCTGGTCCCAGGCGTACGACAGCTGCTCGTGCGCCTCGGCCTCCGTGTTTTGCTTCCCCCAAGTCATCGTGCCCAGGCAGCATACTGCAGCGATTTGAGTTGGTTCGATGCATAAAGGGGGGCCGGGGGAGTAAAGGCCGAGGTTATTTGTTGGCTGACGCCGCGCGGGGAGGCGGACATAACGCATTCATACGCGACGAGTTCCGTAATTAAAAGAAACATTCGAGAAAACGGGGCAGACGGTATGTTCAATAATCGGGGCAGCTTTAGGAAGGCAAGCTGCTCGCTTGGCCTGGAGAGCGGCTGACCACTCGTGTCCCTACCACGGTTGGGTACTACAAACCGCCAGAAGCGCACCATACAAGAGACTGTTTGATCACTGTAAATAGCTAATTTGTGATTCATGCGCATTTTCGAATTTAGAATGCAGTCATGGCAAGGAAACACTCACTTGAAACCTGCAGGTCGGACTCTCCAAGCTGCACCCGATCGGCTGCTTTTAGCTGAGACTTGACCGATCCTGGGGCGACCGCCGGCGCTGATGTCGCCTGAACGACGTGCATCCGCCTTTGAACGCGAGCTGCGGCCCCCAGCCCATTGTCAAACACGCGGGTGTGCGAGAGACGCATTGTTACAATATTAGTGTCAACTTTGGCAGCAGCACAACACGCGCTGTGCGAAAAATAATACATTGTTATAATCGCCAGGCGTTAATAATGCCCGTTTCGTGCCGTACGCCGTTCCCATTACCGGCATTTCATCAACTCCTCTCGCTTACAAGTGCACCTGTCAAAACTTTTAAAATAGCCAGGTCGTAACTTCAGTTATTATATATCGAATAATCAGAATCGCGTGGATGTCAAGAGCGGATGTTGCATCCTCCTCCTATCCTCGTTGCGAAACTTTAAGAGGGGACCGCGCCTTGAACCGTGACAGATGCAGTCCTGACTTGCACGTCTTGTTACCTGAAAGCAGCAGAATCAAAATCGCTGCCGGGCGTCATGGCAGCGTCAACGACACGTGGTCCTCCACACGCCGCCGGTGCTGAAGGTGGCCTGCTGAGGCCAGCCCAGCAGCTCCCCAATATCCCCCGGGGTCGTCCAATACCATGACGATCCCGCCGTGCGCGTGAGGGTGGTGGAGGGGGCTTGGGGGGGTTCGTGGGCCGGCACCGGCGGGAGGGGATGCCCGTTGGACCGTCCCGCGGGACTCGGTCGTACACCATATTGAGGGGCTGCTGGCCTGCTGTGTACATGGCGCATGGATTGGGGCCGCGGAAGCCAAGCGGCGGACGAGGCGGTGTCAGGGCGCCAGGAACGAAGCAGGGCTGCCACCGCACACCCCTGGGTTGCACCTTCCACGCCGCCTCCCCTGGCCCCCGCTGTCGGATGCGGGACCGCACCGCCACCCGCGTCTTTACCCTCACCGACTTCCAGCTCGTCCTTGAATCCCCTCCCGTCTCCACCTTCATCGCCTTCGGCCCCGCGCTGGTCCGCTGGTCCGCTGGTCCGCTGGTCCGCTGGTCCGCTGGTCCGCTGGTCCGCTGGTCTGCTGGTCCGCTGGTCCGCTGGTCCGCTGGTCCGCTGGTCCGCTGGTCCGCTGGTCTGCTGGTCCGCTGGTCCGCTGGTCCGCTGGTCCGCTGGTCCGCTGGTCCGCTGGTCCGCTGGTCTGCTGGTCCGCTGGTCTGCTGGTCCGCTGGTCCGCTGGTCTGCCAGGTCAAGGGCATCCCCATGGGTATCTCCGCCGCTCCCTCCATCGCTAACCTGTTTCTCGCCTGGCATGAATACTGGTTCCTGCTGCAACGCCACCAACCCAACGTCACCCCCGCCGAAAAAGCTATCCTCACCCGGTTCCAGTACTCCCTCCGCTATCTCGATGACCTCTTCTCTCTACACAACCCCCATATGGGCGCCTACCTCTCCCGCGCCAAGGTTATTGGCAACCTCCATGGCATCTACCCGCCCGAGCTCTCCGTCACCCCGCAGCGCCATGACCACCTGTCCACCTCCCTGCCGGCTCCATTCCCTTCCTGGACATCCTCCTCGTTCACAGCCCCGTCGACAACCGCCGACGCTACCTCACCCAACTTTACGACAAACGCGTGCAACCCGCCTTCGCCAACGTCCGCCTCTCCCGCTTTGTCGCCCGCGACTCCAACGTCAACGAAGCCTGCAAGCGCAACATCTTCACGGGCCAGTTCCACCGCCTTCGGCGGGTCATCTCCTGCCCCGATAATTTCTGTGCCGAAATCGCCCTCCTCATCCGCGCCCTCGTCATCCAAGACTACCCGCGCAAGCGCCTCCTCTCCCAGTTCGTCAACCTGCTCGCTGGGTTTAGGGTTTAACCCTAGGTTTAACCCTACGCGCCCGCGCGCGGTCTCTGTATTTCCATTGCTATGCAGGTACCGCACCACGTAAGTGTACTGCGTTATGTTGGGTGTGCCCGGGTTCGTTCTTCGGGTTTATTTCTTTTTTCAATTTAACCCCTGGGTTGCCCCCAAGGGGACACCGTGCAAGGGGGCAAGGGGGCAAACGGACTCACTGGCCTCTCCGCAGCCACCCTGCGCACATGCAGCGCCTCCCAGTACCGCGACCCGTGGGTTCTCGGCCGCGTCTGTGATGTCAACATTCCCACGGGTCGGTCGCTCGGTCACGCGCCTCACGTCCTCCCGCGCTGCCCTCATCGGTAGGATACCCCTCCCCCGTCACGCATGATGTACGGCAGCGCACAAGGCGGTGGACGGCCTCCACCATCAACACCCATCAACACCCGTCAACAGCTCCGCCCACCGCCTGGCTTTGGCGACAGCGGGCTTGGCAGTGACGGGGTTGGGGATGGTGGGCGTTTCTCGCGGAAAGCGGCAGTGACTGGGTTTGGGATGGTGGGCATGCGTTCAAAACAAGGCGGCGGCGCACGGGGCCGAAGCGGCGGCGTCATCTCCTGCACCGAAGCCGAGACGGCGGCGGCTACCGGGGTGACCGAGGCGGCGGCGGCGGCGGAAGGAACACGTTAGGCGATCGCTGTGGTGGAGGACACGGAGGAGGCGGAGGAGGTAACGACGTGGAGAGGGGCACAGCTGCGCGCCGGGCGGGGTCAAGGGCGCCAGGCGGCGGCGATGCAGGAGCGCATCGCGCTCGCAGGCAGCGGCGGCGGCGGCGGCATTGCGACGCGGTGGATATTTGAGCTGCACAGCTGCTGCGCGGTGGGGGCAACCGCGAGCTGAGCGGGCGGGTCGCGCACGCCTCATGCCAAACGTGCGGGTGGCGATGGGAGAAGCAGCCGGCCAGATCCCGTGCGTGCGGGGTTCGGGCCCGGGGGCTTTGGCGTGTGGACAGGCCAATGAAGCCTGTGGTGAGCTGTGGAAGCCGTGCATGGGGCTGGGGATGTATGGGCTTGGGGGTAAAGCTGTGCATGTACGGCACCCATGACTGGAGTCTCCAGGGTGGATGCATTGCTCGGGTACCTGGAAACCCAGGTTGGGGTGCTTGCCTAAACTCGTAGATCGCATGATTCCTGTCCTGCGGCTGTGTCCGAAGGTCTGGTGTTCGCCATCAAGAGTCTAGTTTGCGTTTGTGGTCTGGGTGATAAGGTCTGAGGTTGCAAGGCCGGATTCCAAAGCGCTCGGCGCTATCAGTGAGCAGAGCTGCAAGGATGTGGCCACGACGCTAGCTGGTGTCGGCACGGCGTTTTGTCGGGGACCCGCGCTGTCATCGCCGTGCACGTTTGCACAGCCCTTTCTCAAACCCACTTTTGACCCCGTCGGTCGCCCCCATGCAAGAGGTCAGCCCTCGCCACACTGGCCGTACCTGCAGTCAGGCCCTGTCGGAAGGGTCGCAGACACGCCTTGGCCAGCAGGACCGTGTGAGTGTTGTGAGACGGGGACGTGGAGATCCAACCGCTGGGGGCGCGCAGGTGCAGCTCCACAGTTGTGCGGCCGCGTCGATGGCGTGCGTGCCCCGTCCTTGCTTGGTCCATGCCTCTCGTGCGGGACGTGTTTGTGTTTCAGGCATTGCACCATTGCACGGACCCCTGGCCCCGCAGCTGAGGCCGATGTCCTCTCGCAATCTGGATTCAGGGTCTTGCGTGCTTAACTATGACCCTCTCTGACGACGCGCGCCTGGGGCCTTGGCCTCCAGCGGCTGACCCCCTCCATGACGCGCTCAGGTGCTTCACGAATGAGCATGATAATGGGAATGCCACATAACCGGACGGGTTGCTCACGAGTGCTGCTCACGAGTGCTGGCTTTGGGCCGTTGATAGAGCCCCAGCGGTCGTGCCGGTCGTTCACGGGTAAGGTTGGGCCAGCCTCCATGGCACTGCCTCGTGCCGAAGTGCAGGAGAGTGCAGCTGACCCATATAACACCGATGAACGAAGAGCTAGTCACCCCAGTCGGTATGAGCTCGGCGTCCGGTCGTGCGGCGGTTACAGTTGGGAGTTGTCGATTTCAAGTGCGCGTCCTGCACGACTTTCTTGAACGACGCCGCACAACATTCTTTAATTATGATAACAGGACCAAATACGTCAGATACTAATGGCCAGGCGCGGAAGGATGATTCCGTATCTGCGATAAAGAAGGCCAAGCCCCGCAAGTCGCAGCTTCTTATCTTGATATAATCCATTTCCTTTGCTTGTCTTGTTTGGACGGCACCCTCTATTAGAATGTGGCTGGGGCCAACACAACCATAGCATCTTTTGCTTATGTTTTGGATAGCGACATTTTACAGATTGGTGGCCTCACCAACTACATCTTGTTTTCATTTCATCCTGGATACCATTCTCTGGAATTTGGTGGCCAACAGAACCATAGCAGGCATCGATCCAGCGAACTCGCCATAACTTCCAGACTCTTTGGTGAACGCCTTAAACAATCTTCTCTGAGCAACCGTAGTCCATGTAAACTGGCAGCCATTAACTGCGACTTGCTTGTCGCCACCCGCCCAACATTCGGACCTCGGGAGCGCGTCATGGAGCCCCCCCCCCAGCACATGTTGCAGGGAAGCCCGCAGCTACAGTGAGCCGAAATAGGCGGGCTGCAGAGCTGGTAGGCAGGCTATCAGAGGTTGCAGGTAGGCAGGCTATCAGAGGTTCGCCCGGCTTGCCACTTCGCGAAGCGAACACAGCATAGTTCTAGCGCAGACGGCGCAAGGCACTAGGAGATTCGCCGTGACGAATACCACAGCAGCTGGCTGCGCCCGGAGGCCCGAGGCACAGCCCACAGGCTGGGCACATGCCTGACAAGCTGACAAGGTCAGTACTGCTTTGGTTAGGTTTATGCCAAAAACCATGGGTAGAGTTTCGGCGCACGCGCACTCTCACCACGCAGGTTGCGCATAAGCGATAAGACCATCCAGCTCACCTAGTGTTTACTGGATGATGCGGAATGACGCTGAAAACCGAACGGGAGTATTCCCAGTGACCCTTCGCCCGGTTGTCAGTGTTATCCAGTGTTATCCAGCAAAGAATAGGTGAGCCCATCTTATCGCTGATCCGCAAGCTGCGTGGTAAGGTGCTAGGGCCACTAGGGCCCCACAACTCAACCCATGGTTTTCACCTGAAAACCATGGTTTTCACCTGAAAACCAGAGCAGTCCGACCCTGTGAACTTGTCAGACATGTGCGATTGCCAGTAATAATGTATACGAACCAGCAGTAGCATCTCGTAAGACAGGATTGTCAGACAGAGAAGCCGGGCATCTGCACGGCCGAGAGCCTCGCCGCTGCTTTCGTACATTGAACATCCTATATCAACCTGCGTCTGGCCTCCTTTTTCACCATAAAGCTGCTGTATTAATTATTCTCTGACATACCAGCTCTCATACAGTTTTCTTTTTGCGCTCTCGCTCCAGCTGAGTTCTTTTATTGTCCCGAAGCACTGCCTCCCTCGCTGCCGATTTCTCTTACACGATGCACAGATGCACTATTTCAATTAGAATTTAGCTTGGTATGTGCTTTTCATACTGGAAACGTTCGGCTCTGGTTCAGTTCATACTCTTCGGAAGTCTTGGGCTGGGCCCAGTCGAAGGACTTCACTCTGGCCGTGGCGACAGCGACTTGATCATAAAGGTAAGCTTCCGGTTTTCCGGTTTTGAGCCGTTCGCGCTTTACGTCACCTGGTTGCCTGCCCTTCCTGCCTGCTTCCGCCTCCCGATAACGCCTCCACGCACATCAACGTCCCTCACGCCTCCCTCCCTCCTCTGCCCTTGCTGCCACCCTGACATGCAGATGATGGACCTGAAAGTCCACGATGCGCTCAAGTTCGGATCAAAGCACCGCACAGCACTCAAGGCGGCCGCTTACAGCACAAGCGACGACACGGCGGGTTGACTTTGTGCCTGCTTACTTGCTTGCAGGCACGTGCATCGCATTGGTTCATCGCATCGTTGCATCGCACTGCCAGCGGTGTGTCGCCTCGAAGGTATGTCTGTCCGCATCTACATGCAAGTGCTGCTGCCGTTCATTACAGCACGAGCTGACTCCGTGCGTGCGTCCGAACTTGCTTGAAGGACCGCTCATCGCCTGCTGTACGATGATACGGATCTTGCCCCTGATTGGCACGAGCTGATTCCGTTGGTCTTTACTTATTACTTGCTGACAGGCGCGGTAAGTTTAGGTAAGTTTTGCTTCGCAAGTAAGCCAGCTTTCCACGCTGACCCCGCCCTTGTGTCGTTGCTTGCTTGCAGGATCGCTCATCGGAAGGGGTGCTTCGTCGGGTTTGCCAACACGAACACTCACCGTCTAACGAATCCCCCTGCATCGCCAAGACCTCAGCGCGTGTCACCTTCGAGTGCGCCTCGGCCGTGACGCGACCCCAAATCCGGTAGGCGACGATTGGGCTGGGCTCGGGATCATGTGGCGGGTCGTTGGGTCGGGCCCAGGAAGGGGTAATGCGCCAACGGGTAGCTACCTTGGGTTGGGCTCGGGGATATGTCATTCGCACGGCCAGCGGCTCCGTGGTATCCGTGGTTGGATAGTCTTGCCTGTCTTCTCGCCGTACCATCCGTGCCTTGTCGAGGACCTTGTGCGCATCGACCATCTGGGTTCCGTACAGTCTCGTACAGTCCTGCCGATTCGTCTGCCGTGTCCCGATAACGCCCCCACATTTACGTCCCTTCCGCCTCCCTCCCTCCCTCCTCCTCCCGCGTCGCCACCCTGCAGGTCTATCTATCTTGGATCTGCTTGCCGATGATGCGCTTCAGTTGGGACCAACACGCGTCACGGGTCTCAAGGCGGCCTGATCGGTGGGTGATGCACGACGCGTCACGTCCTCCAGAGTCTCTATCTGCAAGTGCGTTCGCGTTCGCACCCCCGAGTGAAACGACAAACCGACAGCAGCAACAGCTGCAGCCAAAGTACAGCAAACCCAAAAGCGCAGCTACAGCTAAAGAAAGCACAGCCAGCAAACGTAGGCGTCAACATCGTAGGGCGCGTATCGGGGTGTGTGTGTGTGTGTGCGTACGTGTGTGCGGTATTATTGCCCCATGCGCTACCAAGCTGTTTATTGACGTTCTCGCCCCCTCTTTCCCTCCCCCCTTTTCCCCTTCGGCCCTCCGGCATCGAGGTGGCGCTGTCCGGCATCTGCACATGCCCAGGACGCGACGGCATGACAATGGCGGACAGTGTCAACGGCAACCTTAAGGGTGTAGTAAGGGTGGTGTTAGCAGGTCCGCGGCATGCACGTACGATTCCGGTCATGGCCAGCGGCTCCGTGGTATCCGTGGTTGGATAGTCTTGCCTGTCTTCTCGCCGTACCATCCGTGCCTTGTCGAGGACCTTGTGCGCTTCGACCATCTGGGTTCCGTACAGTCTCGTACAGTCCTGCCGATTCGTCTGCCGTGTCCCGATAACGCCCCCACATTTACGTCCCTTCCGCCTCCCTCCCTCCCTCCCTCCTCCTCCCGCGTCGCCACCCTGCAGGTCTATCTATCTTGGATCTGCTTGCCGATGATGCTCTTCAGTTGGGACCAACACGCGTCACGGGTCTCAAGGCGGCCTGATCGGTGGGTGATGCAAGACGCGTCACGTCCTCCAGAGTCTCTATCTGCAAGTGCGTTCGCGTTCGCATCCCCGAGTGAAACGACAAACCGACAGCAGCAACAGCTGCAGCCAAAGTACAGCAAACCTAAAAGCGCAGCTACAGCTAAAGAAAGCACAGCCAGCAAACGTAGGCGTCAACATCGTAGGGCGCGTATCGGGGTGTGTGTGTGTGTGTGTGCGTACGTGTGTGCGGTATTATTGCCCCATGCGCTACCAAGCTGTTTATTGACGTTCTCGCCCCCTCTTTCCCTCCCCCCTTTTCCCCTTCGGCCCTCCGGCATCGAGGTGGCGCTGTCCGACATCTGCACATGCCCAGGACGCGACGGCATGACAATGGCGGACAGTGTCAACGGCAACCTTAAGGGTGTAGTAAGGGTGGTGTTAGCAGGTCCGCGGCATGCACGTACGATTCCGGTCATGGCCAGCGGCTCCGTGGTATCCGTGGTTGGATAGTCTTGCCTGTCTTCTCGCCGTACCATCCATGCGTTGTCGAGGATCTTGTGCGCTTCGACCATCTGGGTTCCGTACAGTCTCGTACAGTCCTGCCGATTCGTCTGCCGTGTCCCGATAACGCCCCCACATTTACGTCCCTTACGCCTCCCTCCCTCCCTCCCTCCTCCTCCCGCGTCGCCACCCTGCAGGTCTATCTATCTTGGATCTGCTTGCCGATGATGCGCTTCAGTTGGGACCAACACGCGTCACGGGTCTCAAGGCGGCCTGATCGGTGGGTGATGCACGACGCGTCACGTCCTCCAGAGTCTCTATCTGCAAGTGCGTTCGCGTTCGCACCCCCGAGTGAAACGACAAACCGACAGCAGCAACAGCTGCAGCCAAAGTACAGCAAACCTAAAAGCGCAGCTACAGCTAAAGAAAGCACAGCCAGCAAACGTAGGCGTCAACATCGTAGGGCGCGTATCGGGGTGTGTGCGTGTGTGTGTGTATGTGTGTGCGGTATTATTGCCCCATGCGCTACCAAGCTGTTTATTGACGTTCTCGCCCCCTCTTTCCCTCCCCCCTTTTCCCCTTCGGCCCTCCGGCATCGAGGTGGCGCTGTCCGACATCTGCACATGCCCAGGACGCGACGGCATGACAATGGCGGACAGTGTCAACGGCAACCTTAAGGGTGTAGTAAGGGTGGTGTTAGCAGGTCCGCGGCATGCACGTACGATTCCGGTCATGGCCAGCGGCTCCGTGGTATCCGTGGTTGGATAGTCTTGCCTGTCTTCTCGCCGTACCATCCATGCGTTGTCGAGGACCTTGTGCGCTTCGACCATCTGGGTTCCGTACAGTCTCGTACAGTCCTGCCGATTCTTCTGCCGTGTCCCGATAACGCCCCCACATTTACGTCCCTTACGCCTCCCTCCCTCCCTCCTCCTCCCGCGTCGCCACCCTGCAGGTCTATCTATCTTGGATCTGCTTGCCGATGATGCGCTTCAGTTGGGACCAACACGCGTCACGGGTCTCAAGGCGGCCTGATCGGTGGGTGATGCAAGACGCGTCACGTCCTCCAGAGTCTCTATCTGCAAGTGCGTTCGCGTTCGCATCCCCGAGTGAAACGACAAACCGACAGCAGCAACAGCTGCAGCCAAAGTACAGCAAACCTAAAAGCGCAGCTACAGCTAAAGAAAGCACAGCCAGCAAACGTAGGCGTCAACATCGTAGGGCGCGTATCGGGGTGTGTGTGTGTGTGTGTGTGCGTACGTGTGTGCGGTATTATTGCCCCATGCGCTACCAAGCTGTTTATTGACGTTCTCGCCCCCTCTTTCCCTCCCCCCTTTTCCCCTTCGGCCCTCCGGCATCGAGGTGGCGCTGTCCGACATCTGCACATGCCCAGGACGCGACGGCATGACAATGGCGGACAGTGTCAACGGCAACCTTAAGGGTGTAGTAAGGGTGGTGTTAGCAGGTCCGCGGCATGCACGTACGATTCCGGTCATGGCCAGCGGCTCCGTGGTATCCGTGGTTGGATAGTCTTGCCTGTCTTCTCGCCGTACCATCCATGCGTTGTCGAGGACCTTGTGCGCTTCGACCATCTGGGTTCCGTACAGTCTCGTACAGTCCTGCCGATTCTTCTGCCGTGTCCCGATAACGCCCCCACATTTACGTCCCTTACGCCTCCCTCCCTCCCTCCTCCTCCCGCGTCGCCACCCTGCAGGTCTATCTATCTTGGATCTGCTTGCCGATGATGCGCTTCAGTTGGGACCAACACGCGTCACGGGTCTCAAGGCGGCCTGATCGGTGGGTGATGCAAGACGCGTCACGTCCTCCAGAGTCTCTATCTGCAAGTGCGTTCGCGTTCGCATCCCCGAGTGAAACGACAAACCGACAGCAGCAACAGCTGCAGCCAAAGTACAGCAAACCTAAAAGCGCAGCTACAGCTAAAGAAAGCACAGCCAGCAAACGTAGGCGTCAACATCGTAGGGCGCGTATCGGGGTGTGTGTGTGTGTGTGTGTGCGTACGTGTGTGCGGTATTATTGCCCCATGCGCTACCAAGCTGTTTATTGACGTTCTCGCCCCCTCTTTCCCTCCCCCCTTTTCCCCTTCGGCCCTCCGGCATCGAGGTGGCGCTGTCCGACATCTGCACATGCCCAGGACGCGACGGCATGACAATGGCGGACAGTGTCAACGGCAACCTTAAGGGTGTAGTAAGGGTGGTGTTAGCAGGTCCGCGGCATGCACGTACGATTCCGGTCATGGCCAGCGGCTCCGTGGTATCCGTGGTTGGATAGTCTTGCCTGTCTTCTCGCCGTACCATCCATGCGTTGTCGAGGACCTTGTGCGCTTCGACCATCTGGGTTCCGTACAGTCTCGTACAGTCCTGCCGATTCGTCTGCCGTGTCCCGATAACGCCCCCACATTTACGTCCCTTACGCCTCCCTCCCTCCCTCCCTCCTCCTCCCGCGTCGCCACCCTGCAGGTCTATCTATCTTGGATCTGCTTGCCGATGATGCGCTTCAGTTGGGACCAACACGCGTCACGGGTCTCAAGGCGGCCTGATCGGTGGGTGATGCACGACGCGTCACGTCCTCCAGAGTCTCTATCTGCAAGTGCGTTCGCGTTCGCACCCCCGAGTGAAACGACAAACCGACAGCAGCAACAGCTGCAGCCAAAGTACAGCAAACCTAAAAGCGCAGCTACAGCTAAAGAAAGCACAGCCAGCAAACGTAGGCGTCAACATCGTAGGGCGCGTATCGGGGTGTGTGCGTGTGTGTGTGTATGTGTGTGCTGTATTATTGCCCCATGCGCTACCAAGCTGTTTATTGACGTTCTCGCCCCCTCTTTCCCTCCCCCCTTTTCCCCTTCGGCCCTCCGGCATCGAGGTGGCGCTGTCCGACATCTGCACATGCCCAGGACGCGACGGCATGACAATGGCGGACAGTGTCAACGGCAACCTTAAGGGTGTAGTAAGGGTGGTGTTAGCAGGTCCGCGGCATGCACGTACGATTCCGGTCATGGCCAGCGGCTCCGTGGTATCCGTGGTTGGATAGTCTTGCCTGTCTTCTCGCCGTACCATCCATGCGTTGTCGAGGATCTTGTGCGCTTCGACCATCTGGGTTCCGTACAGTCTCGTACAGTCCTGCCGATTCTTCTGCCGTGTCCCGATAACGCCCCCACATTTACGTCCCTTACGCCTCCCTCCCTCCCTCCTCCTCCCGCGTCGCCACCCTGCAGGTCTATCTATCTTGGATCTGCTTGCCGATGATGCGCTTCAGTTGGGACCAACACGCGTCACGGGTCTCAAGGCGGCCTGATCGGTGGGTGATGCAAGACGCGTCACGTCCTCCAGAGTCTCTATCTGCAAGTGCGTTCGCGTTCGCATCCCCGAGTGAAACGACAAACCGACAGCAGCAACAGCTGCAGCCAAAGTACAGCAAACCTAAAAGCGCAGCTACAGCTAAAGAAAGCACAGCCAGCAAACGTAGGCGTCAACATCGTAGGGCGCGTATCGGGGTGTGTGTGTGTGTGTGTGTGCGTACGTGTGTGCGGTATTATTGCCCCATGCGCTACCAAGCTGTTTATTGACGTTCTCGCCCCCTCTTTCCCTCCCCCCTTTTCCCCTTCGGCCCTCCGGCATCGAGGTGGCGCTGTCCGGCATCTGCACATGCCCAGGACGCGACGGCATGACAATGGCGGACAGTGTCAACGGCAACCTTAAGGGTGTAGTAAGGGTGGTGTTAGCAGGTCCGCGGCATGCACGTACGATTCCGGTCATGGCCAGCGGCTCCGTGGTATCCGTGGTTGGATAGTCTTGCCTGTCTTCTCGCCGTACCATCCGTGCCTTGTCGAGGACCTTGTGCGCTTCGACCATCTGGGTTCCGTACAGTCTCGTACAGTCCTGCCGATTCGTCTGCCGTGTCCCGATAACGCCCCCACATTTACGTCCCTTACGCCTCCCTCCCTCCCTCCTCCTCCCGCGTCGCCACCCTGCAGGTCTATCTATCTTGGATCTGCTTGCCGATGATGCGCTTCAGTTGGGACCAACACGCGTCACGGGTCTCAAGGCGGCCTGATCGGTGGGTGATGCAAGACGCGTCACGTCCTCCAGAGTCTCTATCTGCAAGTGCGTTCGCGTTCGCATCCCCGAGTGAAACGACAAACCGACAGCAGCAACAGCTGCAGCCAAAGTACAGCAAACCTAAAAGCGCAGCTACAGCTAAAGAAAGCACAGCCAGCAAACGTAGGCGTCAACATCGTAGGGCGCGTATCGGGGTGTGTGTGTGTGTGTGTGTGTGTGCGTACGTGTGTGCGGTATTATTGCCCCATGCGCTACCAAGCTGTTTATTGACGTTCTCGCCCCCTCTTTCCCTCCCCCCTTTTCCCCTTCGGCCCTCCGGCATCGAGGTGGCGCTGTCCGACATCTGCACATGCCCAGGACGCGACGGCATGACAATGGCGGACAGTGTCAACGGCAACCTTAAGGGTGTAGTAAGGGTGGTGTTAGCAGGTCCGCGGCATGCACGTACGATTCCGGTCATGGCCAGCGGCTCCGTGGTATCCGTGGTTGGATAGTCTTGCCTGTCTTCTCGCCGTACCATCCATGCGTTGTCGAGGATCTTGTGCGCTTCGACCATCTGGGTTCCGTACAGTCTCGTACAGTCCTGCCGATTCGTCTGCCGTGTCCCGATAACGCCCCCACATTTACGTCCCTTACGCCTCCCTCCCTCCCTCCCTCCTCCTCCCGCGTCGCCACCCTGCAGGTCTATCTATCTTGGATCTGCTTGCCGATGATGCGCTTCAGTTGGGACCAACACGCGTCACGGGTCTCAAGGCGGCCTGATCGGTGGGTGATGCACGACGCGTCACGTCCTCCAGAGTCTCTATCTGCAAGTGCGTTCGCGTTCGCACCCCCGAGTGAAACGACAAACCGACAGCAGCAACAGCTGCAGCCAAAGTACAGCAAACCTAAAAGCGCAGCTACAGCTAAAGAAAGCACAGCCAGCAAACGTAGGCGTCAACATCGTAGGGCGCGTATCGGGGTGTGTGCGTGTGTGTGTGTATGTGTGTGCTGTATTATTGCCCCATGCGCTACCAAGCTGTTTATTGACGTTCTCGCCCCCTCTTTCCCTCCCCCCTTTTCCCCTTCGGCCCTCCGGCATCGAGGTGGCGCTGTCCGACATCTGCACATGCCCAGGACGCGACGGCATGACAATGGCGGACAGTGTCAACGGCAACCTTAAGGGTGTAGTAAGGGTGGTGTTAGCAGGTCCGCGGCATGCACGTACGATTCCGGTCATGGCCAGCGGCTCCGTGGTATCCGTGGTTGGATAGTCTTGCCTGTCTTCTCGCCGTACCATCCATGCGTTGTCGAGGATCTTGTGCGCTTCGACCATCTGGGTTCCGTACAGTCTCGTACAGTCCTGCCGATTCGTCTGCCGTGTCCCGATAACGCCCCCACATTTACGTCCCTTACGCCTCCCTCCCTCCCTCCCTCCTCCTCCCGCGTCGCCACCCTGCAGGTCTATCTATCTTGGATCTGCTTGCCGATGATGCGCTTCAGTTGGGACCAACACGCGTCACGGGTCTCAAGGCGGCCTGATCGGTGGGTGATGCACGACGCGTCACGTCCTCCAGAGTCTCTATCTGCAAGTGCGTTCGCGTTCGCACCCCCGAGTGAAACGACAAACCGACAGCAGCAACAGCTGCAGCCAAAGTACAGCAAACCTAAAAGCGCAGCTACAGCTAAAGAAAGCACAGCCAGCAAACGTAGGCGTCAACATCGTAGGGCGCGTATCGGGGTGTGTGCGTGTGTGTGTGTATGTGTGTGCTGTATTATTGCCCCATGCGCTACCAAGCTGTTTATTGACGTTCTCGCCCCCTCTTTCCCTCCCCCCTTTTCCCCTTCGGCCCTCCGGCATCGAGGTGGCGCTGTCCGACATCTGCACATGCCCAGGACGCGACGGCATGACAATGGCGGACAGTGTCAACGGCAACCTTAAGGGTGTAGTAAGGGTGGTGTTAGCAGGTCCGCGGCATGCACGTACGATTCCGGTCATGGCCAGCGGCTCCGTGGTATCCGTGGTTGGATAGTCTTGCCTGTCTTCTCGCCGTACCATCCATGCGTTGTCGAGGATCTTGTGCGCTTCGACCATCTGGGTTCCGTACAGTCTCGTACAGTCCTGCCGATTCTTCTGCCGTGTCCCGATAACGCCCCCACATTTACGTCCCTTACGCCTCCCTCCCTCCCTCCTCCTCCCGCGTCGCCACCCTGCAGGTCTATCTATCTTGGATCTGCTTGCCGATGATGCGCTTCAGTTGGGACCAACACGCGTCACGGGTCTCAAGGCGGCCTGATCGGTGGGTGATGCAAGACGCGTCACGTCCTCCAGAGTCTCTATCTGCAAGTGCGTTCGCGTTCGCATCCCCGAGTGAAACGACAAACCGACAGCAGCAACAGCTGCAGCCAAAGTACAGCAAACCTAAAAGCGCAGCTACAGCTAAAGAAAGCACAGCCAGCAAACGTAGGCGTCAACATCGTAGGGCGCGTATCGGGGGTGTGTGTGTGTGTGTGTGCGTACGTGTGTGCGGTATTATTGCCCCATGCGCTACCAAGCTGTTTATTGACGTTCTCGCCCCCTCTTTCCCTCCCCCCTTTTCCCCTTCGGCCCTCCGGCATCGAGGTGGCGCTGTCCGGCATCTGCACATGCCCAGGACGCGACGGCATGACAATGGCGGACAGTGTCAACGGCAACCTTAAGGGTGTAGTAAGGGTGGTGTTAGCAGGTCCGCGGCATGCACGTACGATTCCGGTCATGGCCAGCGGCTCCGTGGTATCCGTGGTTGGATAGTCTTGCCTGTCTTCTCGCCGTACCATCCGTGCCTTGTCGAGGACCTTGTGCGCTTCGACCATCTGGGTTCCGTACAGTCTCGTACAGTCCTGCCGATTCGTCTGCCGTGTCCCGATAACGCCCCCACATTTACGTCCCTTCCGCCTCCCTCCCTCCCTCCCTCCTCCTCCCGCGTCGCCACCCTGCAGGTCTATCTATCTTGGATCTGCTTGCCGATGATGCTCTTCAGTTGGGACCAACACGCGTCACGGGTCTCAAGGCGGCCTGATCGGTGGGTGATGCAAGACGCGTCACGTCCTCCAGAGTCTCTATCTGCAAGTGCGTTCGCGTTCGCATCCCCGAGTGAAACGACAAACCGACAGCAGCAACAGCTGCAGCCAAAGTACAGCAAACCTAAAAGCGCAGCTACAGCTAAAGAAAGCACAGCCAGCAAACGTAGGCGTCAACATCGTAGGGCGCGTATCGGGGTGTGTGTGTGTGTGTGTGCGTACGTGTGTGCGGTATTATTGCCCCATGCGCTACCAAGCTGTTTATTGACGTTCTCGCCCCCTCTTTCCCTCCCCCCTTTTCCCCTTCGGCCCTCCGGCATCGAGGTGGCGCTGTCCGACATCTGCACATGCCCAGGACGCGACGGCATGACAATGGCGGACAGTGTCAACGGCAACCTTAAGGGTGTAGTAAGGGTGGTGTTAGCAGGTCCGCGGCATGCACGTACGATTCCGGTCATGGCCAGCGGCTCCGTGGTATCCGTGGTTGGATAGTCTTGCCTGTCTTCTCGCCGTACCATCCATGCGTTGTCGAGGATCTTGTGCGCTTCGACCATCTGGGTTCCGTACAGTCTCGTACAGTCCTGCCGATTCGTCTGCCGTGTCCCGATAACGCCCCCACATTTACGTCCCTTACGCCTCCCTCCCTCCCTCCCTCCTCCTCCCGCGTCGCCACCCTGCAGGTCTATCTATCTTGGATCTGCTTGCCGATGATGCGCTTCAGTTGGGACCAACACGCGTCACGGGTCTCAAGGCGGCCTGATCGGTGGGTGATGCACGACGCGTCACGTCCTCCAGAGTCTCTATCTGCAAGTGCGTTCGCGTTCGCACCCCCGAGTGAAACGACAAACCGACAGCAGCAACAGCTGCAGCCAAAGTACAGCAAACCTAAAAGCGCAGCTACAGCTAAAGAAAGCACAGCCAGCAAACGTAGGCGTCAACATCGTAGGGCGCGTATCGGGGTGTGTGCGTGTGTGTGTGTATGTGTGTGCTGTATTATTGCCCCATGCGCTACCAAGCTGTTTATTGACGTTCTCGCCCCCTCTTTCCCTCCCCCCTTTTCCCCTTCGGCCCTCCGGCATCGAGGTGGCGCTGTCCGACATCTGCACATGCCCAGGACGCGACGGCATGACAATGGCGGACAGTGTCAACGGCAACCTTAAGGGTGTAGTAAGGGTGGTGTTAGCAGGTCCGCGGCATGCACGTACGATTCCGGTCATGGCCAGCGGCTCCGTGGTATCCGTGGTTGGATAGTCTTGCCTGTCTTCTCGCCGTACCATCCATGCGTTGTCGAGGATCTTGTGCGCTTCGACCATCTGGGTTCCGTACAGTCTCGTACAGTCCTGCCGATTCTTCTGCCGTGTCCCGATAACGCCCCCACATTTACGTCCCTTACGCCTCCCTCCCTCCCTCCTCCTCCCGCGTCGCCACCCTGCAGGTCTATCTATCTTGGATCTGCTTGCCGATGATGCGCTTCAGTTGGGACCAACACGCGTCACGGGTCTCAAGGCGGCCTGATCGGTGGGTGATGCAAGACGCGTCACGTCCTCCAGAGTCTCTATCTGCAAGTGCGTTCGCGTTCGCATCCCCGAGTGAAACGACAAACCGACAGCAGCAACAGCTGCAGCCAAAGTACAGCAAACCTAAAAGCGCAGCTACAGCTAAAGAAAGCACAGCCAGCAAACGTAGGCGTCAACATCGTAGGGCGCGTATCGGGGTGTGTGTGTGTGTGTGTGTGCGTACGTGTGTGCGGTATTATTGCCCCATGCGCTACCAAGCTGTTTATTGACGTTCTCGCCCCCTCTTTCCCTCCCCCCTTTTCCCCTTCGGCCCTCCGGCATCGAGGTGGCGCTGTCCGGCATCTGCACATGCCCAGGACGCGACGGCATGACAATGGCGGACAGTGTCAACGGCAACCTTAAGGGTGTAGTAAGGGTGGTGTTAGCAGGTCCGCGGCATGCACGTACGATTCCGGTCATGGCCAGCGGCTCCGTGGTATCCGTGGTTGGATAGTCTTGCCTGTCTTCTCGCCGTACCATCCGTGCCTTGTCGAGGACCTTGTGCGCTTCGACCATCTGGGTTCCGTACAGTCTCGTACAGTCCTGCCGATTCGTCTGCCGTGTCCCGATAACGCCCCCACATTTACGTCCCTTACGCCTCCCTCCCTCCCTCCTCCTCCCGCGTCGCCACCCTGCAGGTCTATCTATCTTGGATCTGCTTGCCGATGATGCGCTTCAGTTGGGACCAACACGCGTCACGGGTCTCAAGGCGGCCTGATCGGTGGGTGATGCAAGACGCGTCACGTCCTCCAGAGTCTCTATCTGCAAGTGCGTTCGCGTTCGCATCCCCGAGTGAAACGACAAACCGACAGCAGCAACAGCTGCAGCCAAAGTACAGCAAACCTAAAAGCGCAGCTACAGCTAAAGAAAGCACAGCCAGCAAACGTAGGCGTCAACATCGTAGGGCGCGTATCGGGGTGTGTGTGTGTGTGTGTGCGTACGTGTGTGCGGTATTATTGCCCCATGCGCTACCAAGCTGTTTATTGACGTTCTCGCCCCCTCTTTCCCTCCCCCTTTTCCCCTTCGGCCCTCCGGCATCGAGGTGGCGCTGTCCGACATCTGCACATGCCCAGGACGCGACGGCATGACAATGGCGGACAGTGTCAACGGCAACCTTAAGGGTGTAGTAAGGGTGGTGTTAGCAGGTCCGCGGCATGCACGTACGATTCCGGTCATGGCCAGCGGCTCCGTGGTATCCGTGGTTGGATAGTCTTGCCTGTCTTCTCGCCGTACCATCCATGCGTTGTCGAGGACCTTGTGCGCTTCGACCATCTGGGTTCCGTACAGTCTCGTACAGTCCTGCCGATTCGTCTGCCGTGTCCCGATAACGCCCCCACATTTACGTCCCTTACGCCTCCCTCCCTCCCTCCCTCCTCCTCCCGCGTCGCCACCCTGCAGGTCTATCTATCTTGGATCTGCTTGCCGATGATGCGCTTCAGTTGGGACCAACACGCGTCACGGGTCTCAAGGCGGCCTGATCGGTGGGTGATGCACGACGCGTCACGTCCTCCAGAGTCTCTATCTGCAAGTGCGTTCGCGTTCGCACCCCCGAGTGAAACGACAAACCGACAGCAGCAACAGCTGCAGCCAAAGTACAGCAAACCTAAAAGCGCAGCTACAGCTAAAGAAAGCACAGCCAGCAAACGTAGGCGTCAACATCGTAGGGCGCGTATCGGGGTGTGTGCGTGTGTGTGTGTATGTGTGTGCGGTATTATTGCCCCATGCGCTACCAAGCTGTTTATTGACGTTCTCGCCCCCTCTTTCCCTCCCCCCTTTTCCCCTTCGGCCCTCCGGCATCGAGGTGGCGCTGTCCGACATCTGCACATGCCCAGGACGCGACGGCATGACAATGGCGGACAGTGTCAACGGCAACCTTAAGGGTGTAGTAAGGGTGGTGTTAGCAGGTCCGCGGCATGCACGTACGATTCCGGTCATGGCCAGCGGCTCCGTGGTATCCGTGGTTGGATAGTCTTGCCTGTCTTCTCGCCGTACCATCCATGCGTTGTCGAGGACCTTGTGCGCTTCGACCATCTGGGTTCCGTACAGTCTCGTACAGTCCTGCCGATTCTTCTGCCGTGTCCCGATAACGCCCCCACATTTACGTCCCTTACGCCTCCCTCCCTCCCTCCTCCTCCCGCGTCGCCACCCTGCAGGTCTATCTATCTTGGATCTGCTTGCCGATGATGCGCTTCAGTTGGGACCAACACGCGTCACGGGTCTCAAGGCGGCCTGATCGGTGGGTGATGCAAGACGCGTCACGTCCTCCAGAGTCTCTATCTGCAAGTGCGTTCGCGTTCGCATCCCCGAGTGAAACGACAAACCGACAGCAGCAACAGCTGCAGCCAAAGTACAGCAAACCTAAAAGCGCAGCTACAGCTAAAGAAAGCACAGCCAGCAAACGTAGGCGTCAACATCGTAGGGCGCGTATCGGGGTGTGTGTGTGTGTGTGTGTGTGCGTACGTGTGTGCGGTATTATTGCCCCATGCGCTACCAAGCTGTTTATTGACGTTCTCGCCCCCTCTTTCCCTCCCCCCTTTTCCCCTTCGGCCCTCCGGCATCGAGGTGGCGCTGTCCGACATCTGCACATGCCCAGGACGCGACGGCATGACAATGGCGGACAGTGTCAACGGCAACCTTAAGGGTGTAGTAAGGGTGGTGTTAGCAGGTCCGCGGCATGCACGTACGATTCCGGTCATGGCCAGCGGCTCCGTGGTATCCGTGGTTGGATAGTCTTGCCTGTCTTCTCGCCGTACCATCCATGCGTTGTCGAGGACCTTGTGCGCTTCGACCATCTGGGTTCCGTACAGTCTCGTACAGTCCTGCCGATTCGTCTGCCGTGTCCCGATAACGCCCCCACATTTACGTCCCTTACGCCTCCCTCCCTCCCTCCCTCCTCCTCCCGCGTCGCCACCCTGCAGGTCTATCTATCTTGGATCTGCTTGCCGATGATGCGCTTCAGTTGGGACCAACACGCGTCACGGGTCTCAAGGCGGCCTGATCGGTGGGTGATGCACGACGCGTCACGTCCTCCAGAGTCTCTATCTGCAAGTGCGTTCGCGTTCGCACCCCGAGTGAAACGACAAACCGACAGCAGCAACAGCTGCAGCCAAAGTACAGCAAACCTAAAAGCGCAGCTACAGCTAAAGAAAGCACAGCCAGCAAACGTAGGCGTCAACATCGTAGGGCGCGTATCGGGGTGTGTGCGTGTGTGTGTGTATGTGTGTGCTGTATTATTGCCCCATGCGCTACCAAGCTGTTTATTGACGTTCTCGCCCCCTCTTTCCCTCCCCCCTTTTCCCCTTCGGCCCTCCGGCATCGAGGTGGCGCTGTCCGACATCTGCACATGCCCAGGACGCGACGGCATGACAATGGCGGACAGTGTCAACGGCAACCTTAAGGGTGTAGTAAGGGTGGTGTTAGCAGGTCCGCGGCATGCACGTACGATTCCGGTCATGGCCAGCGGCTCCGTGGTATCCGTGGTTGGATAGTCTTGCCTGTCTTCTCGCCGTACCATCCATGCGTTGTCGAGGATCTTGTGCGCTTCGACCATCTGGGTTCCGTACAGTCTCGTACAGTCCTGCCGATTCTTCTGCCGTGTCCCGATAACGCCCCCACATTTACGTCCCTTACGCCTCCCTCCCTCCCTCCTCCTCCCGCGTCGCCACCCTGCAGGTCTATCTATCTTGGATCTGCTTGCCGATGATGCGCTTCAGTTGGGACCAACACGCGTCACGGGTCTCAAGGCGGCCTGATCGGTGGGTGATGCAAGACGCGTCACGTCCTCCAGAGTCTCTATCTGCAAGTGCGTTCGCGTTCGCATCCCCGAGTGAAACGACAAACCGACAGCAGCAACAGCTGCAGCCAAAGTACAGCAAACCTAAAAGCGCAGCTACAGCTAAAGAAAGCACAGCCAGCAAACGTAGGCGTCAACATCGTAGGGCGCGTATCGGGGTGTGTGTGTGTGTGTGTGTGTGCGTACGTGTGTGCGGTATTATTGCCCCATGCGCTACCAAGCTGTTTATTGACGTTCTCGCCCCCTCTTTCCCTCCCCCCTTTTCCCCTTCGGCCCTCCGGCATCGAGGTGGCGCTGTCCGGCATCTGCACATGCCCAGGACGCGACGGCATGACAATGGCGGACAGTGTCAACGGCAACCTTAAGGGTGTAGTAAGGGTGGTGTTAGCAGGTCCGCGGCATGCACGTACGATTCCGGTCATGGCCAGCGGCTCCGTGGTATCCGTGGTTGGATAGTCTTGCCTGTCTTCTCGCCGTACCATCCGTGCCTTGTCGAGGACCTTGTGCGCTTCGACCATCTGGGTTCCGTACAGTCTCGTACAGTCCTGCCGATTCGTCTGCCGTGTCCGATAACGCCCCCACATTTACGTCCCTTACGCCTCCCTCCCTCCCTCCTCCTCCCGCGTCGCCACCCTGCAGGTCTATCTATCTTGGATCTGCTTGCCGATGATGCGCTTCAGTTGGGACCAACACGCGTCACGGGTCTCAAGGCGGCCTGATCGGTGGGTGATGCAAGACGCGTCACGTCCTCCAGAGTCTCTATCTGCAAGTGCGTTCGCGTTCGCATCCCCGAGTGAAACGACAAACCGACAGCAGCAACAGCTGCAGCCAAAGTACAGCAAACCTAAAAGCGCAGCTACAGCTAAAGAAAGCACAGCCAGCAAACGTAGGCGTCAACATCGTAGGGCGCGTATCGGGGTGTGTGCGTGTGTGTGTGTATGTGTGTGCTGTATTATTGCCCCATGCGCTACCAAGCTGTTTATTGACGTTCTCGCCCCCTCTTTCCCTCCCCCCTTTTCCCCTTCGGCCCTCCGGCATCGAGGTGGCGCTGTCCGACATCTGCACATGCCCAGGACGCGACGGCATGACAATGGCGGACAGTGTCAACGGCAACCTTAAGGGTGTAGTAAGGGTGGTGTTAGCAGGTCCGCGGCATGCACGTACGATTCCGGTCATGGCCAGCGGCTCCGTGGTATCCGTGGTTGGATAGTCTTGCCTGTCTTCTCGCCGTACCATCCATGCGTTGTCGAGGATCTTGTGCGCTTCGACCATCTGGGTTCCGTACAGTCTCGTACAGTCCTGCCGATTCTTCTGCCGTGTCCCGATAACGCCCCCACATTTACGTCCCTTACGCCTCCCTCCCTCCCTCCTCCTCCCGCGTCGCCACCCTGCAGGTCTATCTATCTTGGATCTGCTTGCCGATGATGCGCTTCAGTTGGGACCAACACGCGTCACGGGTCTCAAGGCGGCCTGATCGGTGGGTGATGCAAGACGCGTCACGTCCTCCAGAGTCTCTATCTGCAAGTGCGTTCGCGTTCGCATCCCGAGTGAAACGACAAACCGACAGCAGCAACAGCTGCAGCCAAAGTACAGCAAACCTAAAAGCGCAGCTACAGCTAAAGAAAGCACAGCCAGCAAACGTAGGCGTCAACATCGTAGGGCGCGTATCGGGGTGTGTGTGTGTGTGTGTGTGCGTACGTGTGTGCGGTATTATTGCCCCATGCGCTACCAAGCTGTTTATTGACGTTCTCGCCCCCTCTTTCCCTCCCCCCTTTTCCCCTTCGGCCCTCCGGCATCGAGGTGGCGCTGTCCGGCATCTGCACATGCCCAGGACGCGACGGCATGACAATGGCGGACAGTGTCAACGGCAACCTTAAGGGTGTAGTAAGGGTGGTGTTAGCAGGTCCGCGGCATGCACGTACGATTCCGGTCATGGCCAGCGGCTCCGTGGTATCCGTGGTTGGATAGTCTTGCCTGTCTTCTCGCCGTACCATCCGTGCCTTGTCGAGGACCTTGTGCGCTTCGACCATCTGGGTTCCGTACAGTCTCGTACAGTCCTGCCGATTCGTCTGCCGTGTCCCGATAACGCCCCCACATTTACGTCCCTTACGCCTCCCTCCCTCCCTCCTCCTCCCGCGTCGCCACCCTGCAGGTCTATCTATCTTGGATCTGCTTGCCGATGATGCGCTTCAGTTGGGACCAACACGCGTCACGGGTCTCAAGGCGGCCTGATCGGTGGGTGATGCAAGACGCGTCACGTCCTCCAGAGTCTCTATCTGCAAGTGCGTTCGCGTTCGCATCCCGAGTGAAACGACAAACCGACAGCAGCAACAGCTGCAGCCAAAGTACAGCAAACCTAAAAGCGCAGCTACAGCTAAAGAAAGCACAGCCAGCAAACGTAGGCGTCAACATCGTAGGGCGCGTATCGGGGTGTGTGTGTGTGTGTGTGCGTACGTGTGTGCGGTATTATTGCCCCATGCGCTACCAAGCTGTTTATTGACGTTCTCGCCCCCTCTTTCCCTCCCCCCTTTTCCCCTTCGGCCCTCCGGCATCGAGGTGGCGCTGTCCGACATCTGCACATGCCCAGGACGCGACGGCATGACAATGGCGGACAGTGTCAACGGCAACCTTAAGGGTGTAGTAAGGGTGGTGTTAGCAGGTCCGCGGCATGCACGTACGATTCCGGTCATGGCCAGCGGCTCCGTGGTATCCGTGGTTGGATAGTCTTGCCTGTCTTCTCGCCGTACCATCCATGCGTTGTCGAGGATCTTGTGCGCTTCGACCATCTGGGTTCCGTACAGTCTCGTACAGTCCTGCCGATTCGTCTGCCGTGTCCCGATAACGCCCCCACATTTACGTCCCTTACGCCTCCCTCCCTCCCTCCCTCCCTCCTCCTCCCGCGTCGCCACCCTGCAGGTCTATCTATCTTGGATCTGCTTGCCGATGATGCGCTTCAGTTGGGACCAACACGCGTCACGGGTCTCAAGGCGGCCTGATCGGTGGGTGATGCACGACGCGTCACGTCCTCCAGAGTCTCTATCTGCAAGTGCGTTCGCGTTCGCACCCCGAGTGAAACGACAAACCGACAGCAGCAACAGCTGCAGCCAAAGTACAGCAAACCTAAAAGCGCAGCTACAGCTAAAGAAAGCACAGCCAGCAAACGTAGGCGTCAACATCGTAGGGCGCGTATCGGGGTGTGTGTGTGTGTGTGTGTGTGCGTACGTGTGTGCGGTATTATTGCCCCATGCGCTACCAAGCTGTTTATTGACGTTCTCGCCCCCTCTTTCCCTCCCCCCTTATCCCCTTCGGCCCTCCGGCATCGAGGTGGCGCTGTCCGACATCTGCACATGCCCAGGACGCGACGGCATGACAATGGCGGACAGTGTCAACGGCAACCTTAAGGGTGTAGTAAGGGTGGTGTTAGCAGGTCCGCGGCATGCACGTACGATTCCGGTCATGGCCAGCGGCTCCGTGGTATCCGTGGTTGGATAGTCTTGCCTGTCTTCTCGCCGTACCATCCATGCGTTGTCGAGGATCTTGTGCGCTTCGACCATCTGGGTTCCGTACAGTCTCGTACAGTCCTGCCGATTCGTCTGCCGTGTCCCGATAACGCCCCCACATTTACGTCCCTTACGCCTCCCTCCCTCCCTCCTCCTCCCGCGTCGCCACCCTGCAGGTCTATCTATCTTGAATCTGCTTGCCGATGATGCGCTTCAGTTGGGACCAACACGCGTCACGGGTCTCAAGGCGGCCTGATCGGTGGGTGATGCAAGACGCGTCACGTCCTCCAGAGTCTCTATCTGCAAGTGCGTTCGCGTTCGCATCCCCGAGTGAAACGACAAACCGACAGCAGCAACAGCTGCAGCCAAAGTACAGCAAACCTAAAAGCGCAGCTACAGCTAAAGAAAGCACAGCCAGCAAACGTAGGCGTCAACATCGTAGGGCGCGTATCGGGGTGTGTGCGTGTGTGTGTGTGTGTGTATGTGTGTGCGGTATTATTGCCCCATGCGCTACCAAGCTGTTTATTGACGTTCTCGCCCCCTCTTTCCCTCCCCCCTTATCCCCTTCGGCCCTCCGGCATCGAGGTGGCGCTGTCCGGCATCTGCACATGCCCAGGACGCGACGGCATGACAATGGCGGACAGTGTCAACGGCAACCTTAAGGGTGTAGTAAGGGTGGTGTTAGCAGGTCCGCGGCATGCACGTACGATTCCGGTCATGGCCAGCGGCTCCGTGGTATCCGTGGTTGGATAGTCTTGCCTGTCTTCTCGCCGTACCATCCGTGCCTTGTCGAGGACCTTGTGCGCTTCGACCATCTGGGTTCCGTACAGTCTCGTACAGTCCTGCCGATTCGTCTGCCGTGTCCCGATAACGCCCCCACATTTACGTCCCTTACGCCTCCCTCCCTCCCTCCTCCTCCCGCGTCGCCACCCTGCAGGTCTATCTATCTTGGATCTGCTTGCCGATGATGCGCTTCAGTTGGGACCAACACGCGTCACGGGTCTCAAGGCGGCCTGATCGGTGGGTGATGCAAGACGCGTCACGTCCTCCAGAGTCTCTATCTGCAAGTGCGTTCGCGTTCGCATCCCCGAGTGAAACGACAAACCGACAGCAGCAACAGCTGCAGCCAAAGTACAGCAAACCTAAAAGCGCAGCTACAGCTAAAGAAAGCACAGCCAGCAAACGTAGGCGTCAACATCGTAGGGCGCGTATCGGGGTGTGTGCGTGTGTGTGTGTGTGTATGTGTGTGCGGTATTATTGCCCCATGCGCTACCAAGCTGTTTATTGACGTTCTCGCCCCCTCTTTCCCTCCCCCCTTATCCCCTTCGGCCCTCCGGCATCGAGGTGGCGCTGTCCGGCATCTGCACATGCCCAGGACGCGACGGCATGACAATGGCGGACAGTGTCAACGGCAACCTTAAGGGTGTAGTAAGGGTGGTGTTAGCAGGTCCGCGGCATGCACGTACGATTCCGGTCATGGCCAGCGGCTCCGTGGTATCCGTGGTTGGATAGTCTTGCCTGTCTTCTCGCCGTACCATCCATGCGTTGTCGAGGATCTTGTGCGCTTCGACCATCTGGGTTCCGTACAGTCTCGTACAGTCCTGCCGATTCTTCTGCCGTGTCCCGATAACGCCCCCACATTTACGTCCCTTCCGCCTCCCTCCCTCCCTCCTCCTCCCGCGTCGCCACCCTGCAGGTCTATCTATCTTGGATCTGCTTGCCGATGATGCGCTTCAGTTGGGACCAACACGCGTCACGGGTCTCAAGGCGGCCTGATCGGTGGGTGATGCAAGACGCGTCACGTCCTCCAGAGTCTCTATCTGCAAGTGCGTTCGCGTTCGCACCCCCGAGTGAAACGACAAACCGACAGCAGCAACAGCTGCAGCCAAAGTACAGCAAACCTAAAAGCGCAGCTACAGCTAAAGAAAGCACAGCCAGCAAACGTAGGCGTCAACATCGTAGGGCGCGTATCGGGGTGTGTGTGTGTATGTGTGTGCGGTATTATTGCCCCATGCGCTACCAAGCTGTTTATTGACGTTCTCGCCCCCTCTTTCCCTCCCCCCTTTTCCCCTTCGGCCCTCCGGCATCGAGGCGGCGCTGTGCGACATCTTCCCATGCCCAGGACGCGACGGCATGACAATGGCGGACAGTGTCAACGGCAACCTTCAGGGTGTAGTAAGGGTCGGTGGTGTTAGCAGGTCCGCGGCATGCACGTACGATTCCAGTCATGGCCAGCGGCTCCGTGGGTGGATGATCTTGCCTGTCTTCTCGCCGTTCCATCCATGCAGTGTCGAAAGTCTTGTGCTCTGCCTGCTTTGACCATCTGGGTTCCGTACAGTCTCGTACAGTCGCGAGATGGAACCTGCTTACCAACACCCACGAGTACGAATGTACGACAGCACCTGCGTAGTTGCGGATGGAGCTTCCCCTGACTCCGTTCTTCGTGACTTGCTTGCAGGTTCGGTGATAGGCTGTTGTGGGTCGTTCGGCAGGTTCGTAGGTAAGTGGCCTCCGCGAAGGTACGTACGTCAGCACCTACGTAGCTGCGGAGCTGGCCCTTACGGCACAATACGACCCCTTGCTGCCTTGCTTGCAGAACCGTTCATCGGAAGGGGCGCCACGGTTGACCCAGTCGGGGAACTGGGTCGGCAAACGCTATCCACAGTTCGGTGTGGGGGGGAATGAACTAAATTGGTAGACATATTAATCGCCTGGGGTGCCCAACCTTGCGTGCGATGGGTGCATATGGTGCATATGGAACAGTGGCGCTACGAGCGGGAGTGATGACGCGCTTTCGGATCGCAGGCTTACATCACCTCGCACGTTCGTGACATTGCTTCACACACGTCCACCCACCTGGCCCCGCTGGTGGCCCCGCTGGTGCAGCCGCTGGTGCAGCCGCTGGCGCAGCCGCTGGCGCAGCCGCTGGCGCAGCCGCTGGCGCAGCCGCTGGACGCTAGCTGCTGGGGCCCGCGAACGCCAGGGGAGGCTCCGGGGGGGGGCGGTAAAGCGGGCTGGCGTGGAGGCGGCCTATGCGTGGCCGGGCTGGGGCGGCTAAAGAGTTGGGACAGGGAAGGTTATGCGTGGCCGGGTTGGGGCAGGGAGTAGGCCCACGGAGGGAGGAGGCCTATGGAAGCTAGGGAGGAGGCCTATGTGCCGCCGGGCTGGGGCTGGCTGGGGAAGATTTTGTATACGCGGCTGGGTTGGGGCGGGCTGGGTGGAGGCCTATGCGTGGCAATGTTTGGGAGGGCTGGGGAAGGGGGGCATACCACCGAGTGACACCTTAGAACCGGTACTCCGAGCATGTATCGGGAGGGAAGGAGACACGTCATCTTTGTTCCGCGTGTTTGCTACCCCGCGTGTTTGTGGACTGCTTGTTAAACGTCGCCCACGGACTCCGCCCACCCCCTTCCATTCCGCCTTCTCCATCCCTCTTCCCTCTCCCTCCTCCCCCTCCCTCTTCCCCCTCTTCAGGCCTGGGCGACGTCATGGCAGCAGGCGGGTCCATCTCCCTTGCTGCGCAACCGCAACGGTGTGTTTGGAGGCATTCACTTCCCAGCCCTGGAGAGAAGGCATTCCCCTGGAGCTGTCCGCGCGGCCGGGCATCCTGGAGAGCGGCTGTAACGCACAGCTGCGGGACGTGTGGGGGAGGCTCAGGGGCGGTGCTGCAGGAGCTGGGAGGGCGGTACGTGACCCATCAGTGCTGCTCGGGGTCCGCGGAGGTGCAGGGTCCTGGTCAGCTGGAGGGCGCAACTTACCCGCGCTTCACTTGGCCCGCGCTGCCCGATGTGTTGCGCTGCGGGTGCGGGGGACGCCGGGCGCAGCGCCAGAAGGACTACGGGTCCTCGTCCCGATGTGGCAACAGGGAGGGCTCCGCAGCCCGCAGCCACGGATCCATGCAGCTGCATCAGGGAGGGCCTCCGAGGCGACCCCTCTCCACATCCCCTCAGCAATAGGCGTCCAGCCGGAGAGCGCCCGCGGACTGGCAGATGTCCGGGGGGAGGGGCGCCGGAATTGTTGTTCGCGAGCCCGGATCCGCGGGGGTGCTTGGGCCAGGTTCGGCGGTGGAGGCGAGAGTCCTGTGCACCTCGCCCTTGCCGCTGCCTCCGGGCCTGCAGGCTGAGGGGCAAGGGAATCATGCGGCAGAGAGAGCTGGCGCTATTGAGCTGGGCGGTGTGCCGGCCTCTCGGTGGGACTGGCCTCGGCTTTGCTGCCTATCATCAAGGGTGTGCGGCAGCATCTTTCTGGGACGAGTGTCAGCTGTGGACTGGCAGGCTGGATGGGCTTCAGTGCTCAACCGGTGGTTCTCACCACCACGAACAGCGTGGACTAGACGGGGACTCGCGCTATTGAGCTGGGCGGTGTGCTGGCTTCTTGGTGGGACTCGCCTCGGTCTTAAACCCACCACCACGAACAGCGTGGACTAGACGCGGACCCGCGCTGTCATCGCTGTGCACTTTTGCGCAACCCTTTTTCAGACCCACTTTGACCGCTTCGGTCGCCCCCATCCAACAGGTCAGGCCTCGCCACGCTGGCCGCATCTGCAGTCAGGCCTTGGCCGCAGACACGGCCGGGTCGCAGACACGCCTTGGCTAGGAGGACCGTGTGAGTGTTGTGAGACGGGAACGTGGAGATCCAACCTCTGGGGGCGCGCAGGTGCAGCTCCACAGTTGTGCGGCCTACGTCAGCGCGCCGACGGCGAGCGCGCCCCGCCCTTGCTTGGTCCATGGTCTCTCGTGCGGTTGGGTGCCTCCGTTCAGGCCCGAGGGTCCTGCGTCGGGAGCTGGCAGCAGGAGGAGGTTGAGAAAGCTCCACTGCTGGGCCTCAGCGCGGTGCCGTGTACGGGCCTTGTCCCTTCAGGGCGGTGGTTGGTGGCGGTGGTGGCAATGGTGGTGGCGCTGGCACGGGGTTGGAGTTATATTCCACTGGTTACGGGCGGGCTTGGGAGGAGGCCTATGCGTGGCGGGGGGGGATGCAGGCTGGGGTAGAGGAGGCCTATGCGTGGCGGGGGGGGATGCAGGCTGGGGTAGAGGAGCCCTATGTGTGGCCGTGCTGGGTAAAAAGCGTGGGCGCGGCCGGGCTAGGACGGGCTGGGTAGGAGGCCAATGCGTGGCCGGTTCGGGGGGGCTGGGGAGGAGGTGAATGCTTGGCCGGGCTGGGGCGGGCTGGGGAGCGCATAAACCTGTCGGCCACTCTTGCGACTGGCCATCGTCACAAGCTCTGGCATGCACAATCACATCGAAGCTGCTGATTCAAGGAGCCAGACGTGTCATTATACAGAGGCATGGAGGCGTCAGGCTTCGTGCCTCGAGGCCCCAACACAGCCGTTCGGGCCGTGGCAGGCAGGGCCGGTCGTGACCGGTCCTCGGGGACACGTTCTGGGGCCGCGTCAGGACCCCCTGAGCTTAGTCACCTACACACGTGTATGTCGCCAGCTTAACCCCCGACAGCCTTACCCCCGACATTGACTGATCAACGCCGCATGACACCAAAGCACCCGTGGAACCGCCTGCTGCCGCAACCGACACCCCCCTCACCCGCCTCACCCCACCGCCACCACCACCATCCAGTCGCGGGCCTCCTCGCTGGACCTATCAGCATTCCCACATGGGTCTAAGGCACAAGCATAACATCGATGCTGCTCGTCCTGCTGCCGGCTTGCCTGCCTGCCTGCCCGCCTTCATATTTGCCTACCTACCTGCCTGCCAGCCGGCCTGCCTGCCTGCCTGCTTGGGGCCCCCCCGGCCCCGGCTCAACGCGGCTCAAATCGAACCCGTGGCGGCCGCAAGGGTCCACCCGCGTCCGAATGGGACCCCAGAACCCTCCCGAGTGACGACTCGACGACCCGGCGACGACCCATCAGGCAGCCAGCCCCGCCCCAGGGCCGCTGCAGCAGCATCACCCAATACCACCACGACCGCAATGTCCGTGACTCGGCCCGTGACTGCAGCCAGGTTGAACCGGGTCGCGACTGAACGGCCCGCCCGCCGAGCGCCGACCCGCTCCGGCAACAGTGAGTGCCCTTAGTTGTTGCGCGTGTGGTGCCACTCCGGAGGTAACGCTGTGGCTGCTACAGGGCCAGGTGGGGGATTACGCCGCTACGGATCCTCCGTCTTCCTCCCCCTACAGCACCACCAGTCACACCATGCTGTGAGGGTCGCCCGCTTCAGTACCCAAAGCGCGCGGGCGGCCCCCGCTGCCGGCGGTCTTCCCCAGGACCAGACATGTCTCCCTTCCGGGAGCTGATGGACGCGCCCCTCAGGAGCTGACCGCCGGCGGCACGAAGTCGCCCCGGAGGGCCTCCTGCGCAAGCTCGTGCTGCCATAGGCTGAAGTACGCCCGCCTGTGCGGCAGGGACATGGGCACACGGCGGTTAGGGGCGGTTAGGGGAGACCCACGTGACACGGCCGGCGGCGCGCAACGGTCTGCGACAACCATCACCGAAGGGTAGCTGCGCTGCGCAACGCTACGCCGAGCTGAGCTGGGCATGCGGCATCTGCCACTGGACGACCGAGGGTTGAGGAGGGCCAGAGCTCCACCGTAGGACTTCCCCTGCCCACATCCGGCCCCAACAGGTATTGTGATTCGTGATACAACCGCAGGGTCCCGATTGTGGTACAACCGCAGGGTTCCTAGATCCCCGTACAACGCAGGACAAGGCAACGTCCCGCGATCTGCGGCTGCAGGAGCATGCAAACCGCGCGACCTCCGAACACGACATGTTCGTCGACTGTGCCGGCGCTTGCGGCCTCCGTACCTGCGGTGGATCGCGTACGGCGGCTTGCCGTGCCGCAACCGCTTGAACGCCCGCTCCACCTGCTTTTGCCGCCGCTCCGCATCCTCCTGCGCCAGCTGCGCCGGGTTGCCGAAGCGAGCCGCCTGATACTTGAGTGCGACATACAGGCGGGGGTGCTCCCGGTGGCCCGCGCTCAGCAAGGACTCTGGGTTCTTCTTGCCGTACAGTAGCCGTGTACGGCGCATGTGCTCCAGGAGCTGCTTCACGTAGGCGGTGGTGGCCAGCAGCGGCGGCGGCGGCGCCGGCGGCGACGACGTCCCCGCGGCAGCCGCGCCGCTGCTGGCAGCGTGCTGTTGGTGCTGCTGACGCAGGCGGTCGTTGATGGCATCGCGGACCTGCTCTGCCGTCAGCGGCCGCGGCGACTGCAGGAGCAGGTCGTAGCAGAGCCGCGCGTGGCGGCGCCGAGTCTCCGGCTCGTCGTGTGGATTCCAGGGGTCCGTGAACAGGACGGCCGGCAGGTTGCTCGCTTTCCGGACGTCCTCCGGAATCCAGTAGGGCGCGCTGTAGCGCGGCTCGCCCGGGTCGGCGCTGCGGGAGCCGTCCGGAAGGATTGGGGCGTGCTGAGAGAGGAGGCTTACTGGGGGCGTCCCTGATGTGGATGCGGTTGCGAGCGCCTCCTGGCTGGGTGCGGATGGTGAGGTGTGTAGCGACTGGCCGCACGAGGGCGCTCCTGCGGCTGAAGTGGTAGAGGCGCCTGAGTTTGTTGTCAAGGATGGCGGCAGGCGCGACACCGCCACGAGAAGCGGCCTCAGCAAGCCATCGGCGACGCTGCGCCCTGCCGCTGGCCCTGTGAGCACGCTGAGCGCTCTGGCCCCTATGAAGGCGTTTAGTTGAAAAATGCTTTGCATATCGCGATACACGACAAGGTTTCCCACGCCACCCGGAAGCGATAATCAGTCAATAGAGGCAGAACATCAGTTGATCGTTGGATACTTGAGGGCTTTCCATTAGCAAGCCGTGAGGGATCAGAGCAAATGCATGTACCACTACACCATCGTGCATCAACTTGATACACAGAATACGGACAGGACAAGACTCCAAATCTCTGTCCACAACTAACATTGATCTATTTCTTTTGACGCGTTGTAACTATTATGGTAATGTCTGTCACGTTTGAGTAATTAAGGTGCAACCTTGACCAAGCTTGTCAACCTCTTTCTTCTGCCAGATGTGTTATCAGTTTAGCGTTGCAATATGACTTGAGCGCTTAAAGGTTTCACCCGGATGCACGAGGAACGGGCAGTGTTCCACCACGCAGAACGAGCCACAAATGGAAATTTCCTTTGCTATACCAGTCTCAAACGACGAACATCATGCACCTTCCTGCGAAGTTCTCGGCGTTCATGGTCCTTTCATCCGAAGTTGCTGATATCCACTCCATGGGCCGAGCGGCGCAGGCCGTCCGTCGCGGCTGCAGTCAGCCCAGCAGACGAGCTCCTGCTGCAGAGGATGATGGACGACCCTGGTGAGAGACAGCATTCATCCCAGCCGTGTTTGACCTCTCCTCGGCGCCTGGCGTGGCGCACTGCGCACGCTCCCATGCTCCCACCCTTCCTCACCTTGCCACCCCCGCCACGCTCTGTCATCAACCAGGACTTCGGTCCCCGTCACACCCATCCCGCATCGCCGCAGGCATATCCGCCGATAGGGGCGATCGGACGTCTGCGGCCTCAACACGGGGCGGGCCATGGCGCGTGGACCCGCCGCGGACCCGCACTTCGGGCCAGCCAGCTGGCGCCGACCGCGCTCCCGCACAGCGCACTCCTCTTCTCGGGGCCGCCATCAGCAGTGCTGGTGACCTGGACCCCAGCCTTCCTGTCCCCACCCGCCGTGAGTACACGTCCGCAGCGGCCCCTGCCAATGGACTGCCGCCGCGGTCGCAGCCACACCGGCCGGCCGTTCTGCGCCAGGCCTCTCGGCGTGGCGGTGTTGGCGGCGGCGCCGTCGGCCGCGCAGCGCAGGTGCTGGTGCAGGCGCCGGGAGGTGCTGACGGCGCCGACGCGGAGGCGGAGCTTGAGGCGGCGGGGGCGGGGATGGTGGTGACCGGTGCCTATGAGCCTGGGCCCAGCGGGGGAGACGGTGGAGCTGGTGCGGTGCGGGCTGTGGGGGGCGGCGGAAACGGCCGCCACCGTCACCAACAAGACAGCAACGGCAATGGCCGTGTCGGCAGCAGCAGCAGGAACGGACATGGGAACGGCAACAGCGAGCATGACGAGGGCCGTGCCGCGGCGGGGGTTCCGCAGGCTGGCGGACTGCCGAGGGGAGATGATGACGGCGGCGGCCGCGGCAACGCCGCCGCCGCCGTTATCCTCGCCCAACCACGGCCGGTGGGGGATCTGTTGGGCTACCTAAGCCAGGATCTGTTAGTACGGCAATCGCCATCAGTTCTGGAGGTACGAGCAGATGCGGCGGCGCGCGGCGGATCATCTGGGATGTTCCATGGGTCCCGGTGCCTAGGCAGCGGGGGGGGGGGGCTCCCGGCCCGACCCCGGTGGGGAAGGGATAATGTAAGAAATTGGTAGGCAGTTGTTGGGGCGGGGAAGGTAACACCCTGGATGCACTCGGGCGGGAGGGTAATGCGACCATAGATGCGGCGACTGCAACCCTGGACCTGCTTGGTCGGCTGATGCCTAGCAGCCGCTGCACGGGGGTGCCCGTATGCGTGACAGTGAGTCATCTGAGTCGTCATGACAGCGGATACCTGCCCGACCCCAAACCGTCCCTTGTGCCCCGCGGGGAGGGTGTTCAGGAAGTTGGTGACCATACGGTATATAGACTGCGGGGGGCCGGGGGAATGGGGCAGCTGCGGTTGGGGGGGGGGGATGGGACCCCCGGTATCGGCGCCGCCGCCCAAACGAGGCTGCGTGGGGGACTGATCTCGCTCGCGGCCCGTGTCTGTCTCTGCTGCCGGCACTGCCGCCACACCGGGGGGCACGTCTGGCGCAGGCTGCACTGGTGGAGGTGTGGAGCGGGCTGGAGCACAGGCGCAAGGTGCGGTCCGGGCTGGTGGGGGCAAAGCGCGGGGTGGGGTTGGGGCGGTATGGGGAATTGGTAGACATGTTCATGGGAGTGGAGGTGGGTTTGGGTTTGGGGGGAGTATGGGTTACGCGAGGGCCTATAGCGAGGGCCCGTCTGTCTATCTGTCTGTCTGTCTGTCGAGTCCGTCCGTACACACAGACACACACCGGGAAGTGGAGCCCTCCTCACCCGTCCACCCATCCCATCCCATCCCCCGGCCCAGCCCAGACCTGCCCACGTATGTCAGCACACCGGGGTGGTCCTCTGCTTCATCAACCCATACCCGTACCCGTCGCCCCCTCAATTTAACCTCCCCCCCCTCCCTGGCGCAACCCGCCCCCCGTCCGACCGTTTGAATATGCCTGCCGATTCAACTACACCCTTCCGGCCGGGCCGGGCCGTGTCGTTCGTCGTCTGTCGTGTTTCTGACACCGCCAGGCCAGCCGCCACGCCCGGACGGCCGTCGAGCGGCTGCATACCTGGGCCAGGCTGGGCATCCCCGTGCCGGACCTGGCGGCGCGGGTGGCGGCGGTGCAGCGGGCGGCGGAGGCCGCGAAGGCGTCCATCGGGATCATCCCCAGCGGCCGCAGGAGCAGCGCTGCCGGGGGGCTGGACACGGCGGAGTCGCAGGCGGGGACCGGGGCGGAGGGGCGTCATGCGGACGCGTTGGAGGCGGAGGGGAAAGAGGAGGCGGCGGAGGAGGAGGAGGAGTCTGGGGCTGCGCCGCAGCGGGGCCGGCGGCGCCGCAGGCGCCTGGTGGCGCCGGCAGCGGCGGCGCCGCCGCCGCAGGCGCCGCCGGTGGCCATCCGGCGCAGCTCGGGTGGTCAGTTTGTGTCGGAGAAGACCAACTACCTGACTTCGGAGCTGCTGCTGTCGGAGCCGGGGGAGCTGAGGGAGCGGTTGGCGGACGGCATGCGGCGCCACTGCACGGCCCTGACGGCCACCGACCAGACCAAGCACCACATCAACAAGGCAGCCAAGGCGCTGCGGGTGAGTGGGGAGAAGGAGGAGGGAGGGGGCTGGTGTGCGCGATGTGGGAGGGCGGCTGGGGGTTGCCTGGGGGTGGTGGAGAGGTGGACATGGACGTCCTCTGACGGCTGGGACGGAGAGTGGAGGATTCGAGGATAAGTCCATTTCTTACGCAGTTTGGATAAACTGGTGGATGGATGGACGGGTGGGTGGGTGGATGCTCGGGTGGGTAGATGCTCGGGTGGGTGGGTGGGTGGATGCGATACTTCCCGCGCCTGCCTCCGTGTTCTGCCCTCCCTGCCCCGCAGTCTACCGATCCACCGGTGAAACCTCCTCCCTGGATGTGTCCTCCCTGAACCTGCCAACCCATCTCCTACACCCCACCTGGCCCTCCCCAACGGCAACCGTTGCAATGGCTGCGCCTCTCCTCACCCGCCGCAACACCCTTCGGACGTGTCTCTTGGCAGTTCTCATTTTACCCCCCCCCCCTGACCTTTGCGCTCTGGCAGTGAGCGGCTCAGCGCAGTATGGATATGTCCACCAATCTCCTATACCCGGCCCGCCTCCCCCGTCTACCAATTTCCTTTACCCGGTCCCCCGCCCGTCCCTGGTGTGGTCCAGGCGCTGGTGGCCTCCGGCGAGCTGGACCCCCGCGGTCTGGACGCCCGTCTGGCTGTCCTGCCGGACGCCGCCCGTGTGGCTCGGCGGTGGCTGGAGGTGGACCGGCTGCTGAGCGTGGAGCGGCTGGCGGGACCCCCGGACCGGTTGCTGAGGGAGCTGCACGCGGAGTGGCAGTTCAAATACGTCAACAGCGTGCAGGTGGGTGGGGGGCTGGGTCAGGTGGGTGGTGTCTTCATGTGCAGACGTAGAAGCGAGCCCGGGGCGAACCCGGGGCACACACAGCACGCGTCGATGAAGAAGGGTGAGCATGTGGGGCTGTGGGGGGTACAGGGCATTGGTAGGCATACTTATGCTGCGCTGCCTCCAGCGCAAAGGGGGGGGGGCTGTGGGGGGAAAGTGGCTGGGTCGGGGTGTGTTATTCGGCGCGCAATGCAGGAGTGCGCGATATGCTAGGGGCGTGTGTGGCGTAATGGTGTGCGCTGACATCATCGACTGCCCGCACTGTCAAACCTACCACCACCACCACCATCCCGTGCGCCGTGGGTCGCGGCGCAGGAGCTCGCCGACCTGCTGTCGTGCGAGCTGCGGCGGCTAGTGGCGGTGGGACAGCACCCCGCGCCGGGGCTGCTGTCGCAGCAGCTGGAGGTGCTGCGGCTGCTGGTGCAGGTGCGCGTGTCGCCTGCCGACATGCTGCTGCAGACGGCGGTGGAGGAGGGGGAAGAAGAGGAGGAGGGGCAGGAGGGCGGGGACGATGGAGGCGTCGACGGGGAGGAGCGGCTGGAAGCGGCGGTGAGGCGGCAGGCGACAGAGGCGGAGACGTCGGCGACGGAGGAGGAAGAGGAGGAGGACGAGGAGGACGGGGTCGGGGCGGCGGCGGCGGTGTCGAGGGGGCCCGGGCGGCGGCGGCGGCGTTGGCTGGTGGCGGTGCTGGCGGCTCACTGGCAGGGTCGGTCGGTGCGGGGCGTGGGCGTCGCGGCGAGTGAGCTGGAGGACCAGCTGCTGGTGGGTGGGGAGGGGTGAGGGGGAGGGTATACGATATTGGTAGACATACTCAAACTGCGCTGCTGCCAGAGCAGCAGCAGGCGAGGGGGAGGGGGGCGATATGGGATATAGGACATTGGTAGACATATTGAAGCTGCGCTGCTCATGCAAGAGGGGGCCGGGGGCCGAGAGGGGGCATTGTTGCACGGCACGGGGGTGCACGGTGCAGCCGCGGCGACTTCCCTGGAGGGGGCCGGGGGTACTTGCGCACTGGAGGCTCCCCACCCCCCCGGGGGCACATGCAGGTTACTGCGTCCAACGTAGGTGGGCATCCGTCGCCGCAGCATCCGGCATGTGCCGCACACTTACAAATGATTTTCCTCTTCCATGTTGCATCTCTCATCCTCGTTTTCGGAACAGTGATCTGCTTTGTGAACTGAACAAGAAGGATCAACAGTATGTATATTCCTTTTGTTTTGCGGGGCGACGTGACGTCCGGCAGGCCGCGCACCAGGCCGGCAGCCTCGGTCGGCCCGCCCTGGTGCGGCGGTTGAGCATCATCGCAGCCGCCAAGAGTAGGGCGGTGGAGGCGGTCACGACGGCGGCGGCCGCCGCAGCGGCGGCGTCTAACGACGATGACGACGACGACGACGACGACCTGGAGGAAGGTGACGTCGAGGAGGAGGAGCGGCAACAGGGCAGCGACAGCGACAGCGACGGCAGCGCGGGCGACTACAACGGCCGTGTGTCGTACGTCACGATGTGGCTGGTGCTACAGCCGCCTGAGGTGGTGTGCCGTGCGGTGGCCACCGCCGTGGAGGGCCGCGGTCACATGGTGCTGGGCTTCCACCGCCGGTGGTGAGGCTGCGGCTGGGGCTGGGGCGACATCACCCGCCGCGGGCCGGGGCGGGGGCTGGGGCCGGGAGGTTTACACCCTAGGTTGCCGTACTACCGGCTAGGATGTGCCGTACTCATGAAAGTGTCTCCGGGGGCGCACTGCCGGCGGCAGCTCTTTTCCTTGTTCCCCACTCTCCCTCTCTCCTCCTGCGGTCCCTCCCCGGAGAGCCGGGTGCGGTGCAATCCATTCCTCACCGGATCCTCTGCTCGGGCAGTCTTTACAAATTGATCGCTGCTCACCAATGCGGTAGCGTACCCCCAGGCGGTGGACCTCCTCGAACCCCTTTTCGTGTGCCCCCCCCCCCCGGGTGCCGCCGCCCCTGGCCCTCCTCCCCGCCTCAGGATCAAGGAGGTGTCCAAGCGGGCCGCCGGGGCCGCGGGGGTGCTCAGCGACCACCAGCTGGCCGAGCTGCACCGGGTAGGGGGCCGGGGGCGCGGGGGACCTCGGGTGGGTGTGGGGGGGGGGTCGCTGTCATGCGTGGGCGGGCCGGGCGCGGGGGCCGAGGGTGGGGCCTCTGGGCAGAATCACCTCCCTGAATTGATGAATTATCAGCTTGAATGGCCATCAGCTTGAAGGGGTTATCAGTCGTCTGCGGCGCCTCCCCCCGCGCTCTGACTCCCCTGTGTCAAGGGGCGGCTCGCAACGTCCAATCCGGCGCCGTCTCTACCCACGTACCTCCCCTGCAGGCTCATGAGCCCACGGCCACCAATACCACGTCATTCACTCGTATGCCCATCCTGATCATGCACACCTCCGTCTGACCCGACCCGACCTCACCCATACACCCCTGCACCTGCGCCTCTGCAACCCCGCGCAGGCACTTGATGAGCTCACTCCGCAGAACCTGCGGGCCGTACTGTACGGCGATGCCGCCGCTGGCGGCGGCGCTGCCGAGGGCGGTGGCGGCGGCGGCGGACCCGGACGTCCTGGCACCACCGCCTACCTCACTCCTGAGCTGCTGGGGCTGCCCCCCGAGCAGCTGCGTACGGCACTGGTTTCGGAGTGGCGGGGGCGCACCAGGGACGCGATTCGGTACCATGCCCGTACGGCGCTGCACCGCATCGCGGAGCTGTACGGCACCGCCGACGGTGCCGACGGCGGCGGTGCCGCCGCCGCCGCGAAGGAAGCGGTCGACGGCGCCGCAAAGGAGGCGATTAGGCAGTACTCCCTGGCCCGTCAGGAGAGGTTGACCGGTGTACGGAGTCAACCCCACGTAGCGGCGAATGACGACGCCGACGCAGGCGGCGCTGACGTGGACTCCAATGGGTCTGACGAGCTGACGGCGGGCGGCGCCGGCAGCGGCGGCGACAGCGACTACGAGTCGCTGCCGTATTCGGAGGCGGCGGCGGCGGCCGGCGCCGCCATGCGCGCGGGGCTCGAGACGCTGGGGCCTACGGAGCTGGCCGAGCTGCTGGGGGTACGGCCGGAGCTGGCGGCAGGTGGCGGGATACCGCCCTCACTCACGGTGCGAGGCCAAGACAGCCCGCGGCTGCGGAAGTGCGGATTAGGGATTCGCCACCCCTTTCTCTCTCTGGGGTGCCGGGTGGGTCCGGGGTCCGACAGCGCGGGTCTGTTCGGCCCTAGGTAGATCTAATCGGCCCCAGCGCGCTCCCCTCTCTCTCCCGCTACGGAGTGTGCATGCGGTGCCGTCAGCCGTCACAAAGGCCGACCCGTGGTCCCCACCGGGTGATGCATGTGTGCACGTGTGCATGTGGTGGGCGCAGAAACCCCAGGTGGCCGTGTACATGGGTGTGGATGTGGAGAGGGGAGGATGGGGTCGCGAGGTAACTTCCCCCCTTCCCCTTTGCCCTCCTGCCCTCCTTGCCCCGAAACCCAACCGGCCCATTGAGCCGCGTGTGCCCCCTCCCCCACCGCCAGCCACCCAAATAAAACCCTTACCCCTGCCTCTGCCCGACACCCACCCTCATGCTGTGCGGCACCGCACCGGCAGACAGACATCACCCACCCATCCCGCATGTCCACCCCGCATACCTCCCCCCACCCCCGCAGGACCCGGTCATGCAGCTCATCCTGCGCAGCGACCTGGCGGAGGCGGTCCGCGCCTCCCGCATGGCGGACCACCTGGAGCAGGTGGGCGGGGACCGCCCCCGGGTGCTGCTGCGCTACCGCCGCAAGCTAGCCTGCGTCAGTGCTTCTGCCACCCTGACGGACCCGGCTGTAGCGTCCGCCGAGGCGGTCCTCCGGAACACCACTGTGGTGCTACAGCTGCGCGCCTGCGAGCACTTGCTGCTGCTGCTGGCGCCGCCGGCGCCATCGCCGCCCGGCACCGCTGGCGGCGCCGGCGCCGGCGGCGATTCCGACGCGGCCGTGGTGGAGGTGCTGATGGAGAGCTGGAGGGAGCTGCCGAAGACGCACAAGGCCTCCCGGATCCAGAATCTGCGGCGGAATCTGCACCGGGCGAAGGAGGTGGGGCTGGCGGACGCGGCGGGGCTCCGCCGCGCGGAGGAGCTGCTCCGTCGCGCGTCCCTGCAGATGCGACTGGAGAGCAGCGGCCAGGACCCGGAGGCGGCGGCGGCGCTCGCGGCTGTGGCGGCGGTGGCAGCGGTGCGGGCCAAGCAGGCGGCGGCGGCGGTGGCGCTGCCAGACGCTGAGTTCTGGCGGCGCGCCGCCGCCGACGCCGCTGGCGCGGCGGGGGCGGGCGCTGAGGTGGCGGAGTGGGGCGGCGCGTGCGGGCCGCAGTGGGGCGCTGATCAGCTGGCGGAGCAGTGGCGGCCGCTGGGTCCTCTGGCGCGGAAGCGACTGAAGCGCCGCTTCCTGCACTCCATCGACCGGTGGGTGAGGGGTGCGGGTGCGGGTGCGGGGTGGGGGGGTGACACTGGGATTATACCCTGGTTGGTTGACTGGTGCGGGGGACACCCGTTTGAGGGGGGTACTGTGGGCATCACGTGGCGGTTGGCAGGCTCGGAGTCGGAGATGGGTACCCAGCGGCTGGGGCTGACCGTGGGCTGGAGGTGGGTGCAGGGGTGGCATCCATCGGCATCCCCCATCGACCGGCGGGTGGTGGTGGGCGCCGGGGTAACCGAGTATTGGGTGCAGGGTGGGGGGGGTACTGGGTGGGTCAGACAGACTCGGGAAGCGGGTACCCAACGGGAAGGGGAGGGGGCCAGGGCGGGTCGGGACGGCGCCGCGCGGACAGGAGATGCGGGTCTTGGGGGGCCCACCGCCGCACTCCAAACGGCCCCTCGGGCACGCCGCTTTTAGTCCCCGTGGGTTTCCGCCGTACTCGGGCAAAGGCGGAGACGGGGCCACACCCACCCGTCGTATGTCATCGCACCTTGCTGGGGTGGAATAGACGGTGCCGTGGGGGATGGGAGGGCATCAGTCTGAACCGGGACGCGCAGGCTGACGGCGGCGGTGGTGTGTCCTGCGCCACTGAGTCCCCCGCAGGATGGCGGACGCGGGCGCGATCGACGCGGCGGCGGCGCAGTGCGCGGTGCAGGTGATGCGGCGGGCGACGCTGACCCTCGCGAGGCAGTGGCGCAGCGTCGCCAACCAGGCGCTGGGCGGCGCAGCCGGGCAGGAGGAGGAGTCGGCGGGGCAGGAGGCGGAGACGGAGGAGGAGGAGGGCTGGTCGTCCTTGGAAGAGGACGAGTCCGCGTCGGGGGATGGAGGAGAGGCCGAGCAGGCGGAGGGGAGCTGGAGCGAGGGCGAGGGCGGCAGCGACGGCGACGGCGGCGGCGGCGGCGGCGGCGGGGACCGCAGTGACGGCGGCTCCAGCGGCGGCAGACGTCGCGCGGGCTGGCGGGCGAGTGCCTACTTCATCCGCGCGGCGGAGCTGGCGGTGCTGCCGCCCCAGGTGACTCTTAACCACGTCTTGGGGTTTGTCCTGGGCTTGGGGTGAAGATGACCGACCAGCTGAGCCCGGTGCGTTCTGGGCTGGGCGGGTTTTAGTGTAACCCGCCCCAAGAGGTGACCTGACAGTGGCTGGCACCCCCCCTCCTCCCGGGCTGGTTACGGGTTCCCCGCGCCGCGGCTTGCCAGCCTCGACGCATGTGCCTTTTGCGGGTTTCCCCGGACACGGCTGCCCGAGCGCCTGTCGCTTTCCGTTTGGTTCTCGCTGTTCAGTTGCTGCTCGTTCAGCAAATCCGGTCATGTGAATCCGGTCATGTGAATCCGTGTGAGCACGAACCCTGTCCTGCACACTCTTTTCCCTCCCCTCCCCGTACCAGGACCTCCACGACCGGCTGCTCAAGGAGCTGGCGGCCGGGGATAGACTGGCGCGGAAGCGACTGGTGGGTGTACCACTGGTCTGCTGATTGCTCATTGCACACTTCTGAACCATGGAGCACACTCCCCCGCCCCCATCCCACCCTGTTTCCTATCTCCCGCCCCCGTCCCCGCCCCCGCCCCCGCCCCCGCGCCCCCAGCTGGAACGCACCCGGGAGCAGGTCCGCGCGCGTTTCGACGCGGGCGAGCTCTCCGGCCCCGCGCTGCAGCAGCTGCTGGCCGCCATCACCCGCGCCAGTCGGGCCGTGGGGAGGTCCAAGCTGCTGGAGCTGGCCAGGCGGAAGGCGGCGGCCGCCGGTGGCCGCGCATCGCCCCCCGCCTCCGGCTCGGCCTCGCCCGCGGGCGGGAGCGTGGAGGAGGAGGAGGAGGAGGACGGGGAGGGGAGCGAGCGCGAGGGGCAGAGCGACGAGGGGGAGGACGCGGGCGACGGGGCAGCGGACCGGAGGTCCAGGAGGACAGTCACACACGTACTGACCGCTGAGCAGGAGGCGGCACGTGAGTGGAGGGGCTAGGGTGTACGTGTGTGGGGCGGGAGGACCGTGCTTTCCTGGGGAGAAGCTGGGTCGGGCGTGGGGCTGTTCTGTTGCGCAGGTGCGGCGTTTGCCATGCGGGTTTGCAGCCTTGTCCCCGCGCCCGCGGGTGTGTGTGGGTAGTTTTCATCTCAACCCGGCGTCCCTCAAGTTTTGGTCGCCTCACAGCCTGCTGTGCCGCCTCCGTCCCCACCTCCCTTGCCGCCGTAGTTCCGCTCGCGTGGGAAGCCATCCGTACGGAGGCGCTGCTACAGCCGCCCGACCAGCTACAGACCTCCCTGGAGCCGGCTTGGAGCGCCCTGGACAGCCACTCGCAGCGCAACCACCACCACTACGCGCGGGAGCGACTGCGCCAGTTGCGCGACAGCGGCCTCCTGACGGCGGAGGGCTACGCCGCGCGCTGCGCCGCCATCATCGCGGCGTCGCGCCGCGCGCGGATCGCCCGCGGAGAGCTGATCGGGAAGCCGCGCGGGCGCGTCGCACCGGTGCTGCTGGCGGCGGCGCTCGCCGACGACGCCGCGGCGGCGGCGGCAGTGGCCGCCGGCGACGCCGGCGCCGCGGCCGTGGCGAAAGCTGCCGGCGCCATCACCGTCTCGCCCGCCGCCGCAGCGGCCGCGGCGGAGGCGGTAGGAGACTACCTCCGCCAGCTGCGCGCCGCGCTGCTGGCAGAGTACGAATCCGACCCGGAGAGCTTCAAGGCCAGGGCGAAGGCGGAGCGGCTGGAGGTGAAGGGCGTGGTGGGGAGGAACAAGTCACCGGCGCTGATAGTGCCGCTGGCTCTGCCACCGGGGGCCCTGGCAGCGGCGGCGCCGCCGCCGTCATTACACGCAGCGGCGGCGCCGGCGGCAACGCCGGCACAGGAAGGAGGCGGTGGTAGTATCGGTGGCGGCGGCTCGTGGCTGGAGGCGGCTCTGGGAATGAGTGCGGAGCGGGCGCTGCGGGTTTGGGCGACGGTGCAATGGCGGCCGTACGTCGGCGCGGTTCAGGGGAACGTCGAACAGCTCCGAGCGCTCCTCTCCGTCACTGGCAGTAGCGGTAGCAGTAGCAACAGCAGTAGCAGTAGCATTAACCGCGCCGACGTTTCCGTGGGCAGCGGCGCGTCGTCGGCGCAGTCATGGTCACGACGTCCGGCGGCGGCGGCGGCGACGACGAAAGCTGAGACGACGGCGTCGCCGGCGCCGCACTCGCCCCTGGACGAGCGGTTCCTGGAGGCGGGTACTGCAGAGCTACTGCTGTGGTACGAGCAGGCCTCCCTGCTCCGAAGCCAGATGCATCATGTGGCCATGTCCATCTCAGGCGCGTTAAAGAAGAAGCTGAGAGGCGTGGGGCCGACTGGCGGCGACGGCGGCAGTGGCGGTGGTAACGGCGGCGGCGGCGGCGGCGGGCGCACCGGCGCGCGGATCCCCCGTCTGGGCATCAAACAGCAGCTGCAATTTGTGGCGGCCCTCCGGGGCCGCTTGGCGGCGGCGGGGGTGGATCTGACGGAGCCGACGGAGTTGCCGCGGGAGTGGCACCACGGGTACGGCAGGCCGCCGTCGGCGCTGGAGCAGCAGGCCGCGGCGGCGGCGGCGGGCGGCGCGGCCGCCGCGCAGCACCATCCCGCACACGACCGCCAGCATCAGCCCCCGCCGCTGACATCAATGGCGGACGACGCGCTAGGGGACGGCGAACAGGGGCAGCAGCAGCAGCAGCAAAGCACGCCCAATAAGGGCGCGTACCTGCCGCCGCCTGCGGCAGCAGCGGCGGCCGGTAGCGGCGGCGACTGGCTGAGGGAGCTTGTGGCGGCTGGGCAGCGCGCGACGGCGGCCATGGACGAGCGTACGGCACGTCGCCTGGACGTGGTGCTCCGTGAGCAGCCGACGGTGTTCCAGCTGTTGGCGCCGCCGGAGGAGCTGCGGGAAACTGTAGTACAGCACATCCGGGCCGCCGGCGGTGAGCAGTCGACCGCCAAGAAGCAGCTGGCGATCAATCTGCTGCGCCGTCGGATGGACCAGCTGGAATCGTGGGGCGTCATAGGGCCCAGGCGGCTCGTGGCGCAGCTGGCAATCGTACAGCAGGTCTCCTCGGCATGGCCGTACATTGTACGGGGGGCCACACTTGACCGTCAGGGCCAACTGGTGCAGAAGGCGCTGGAGGAGGAGGACGAAATCAATCGCGCGCTGGGCCTGATGTCGCCTGGGGAGGTGCAGGTGAGGGGAGGGTTTGGCAAGGTGTTAGCAATTTAGTAAGGTTTTAGAATTCCAGCGCCTCACTAGCTGCGGAGTTTTAGGGTTTTAGGGTTTTATGGCGGCCGCAGGTCGGCAACAATCCCCGCCGTGCCAGCCTCTTGCCCCATCAGCCCCAGTCCTCCCTGGCCTAGCCGTACCATATTATACCACATATACCGTACACCACAGCTCTTCGGCAGCCAGGGAAAAGATGCGTCACGGTCTTATACCTCCTTGCCGCCCTCCTTGCAGCTCTGGCTGCTGGCCCGGTGGCGGCCGCTGGAGCGGGAGCAGCGGAAGCTGGACGTGAGCTTGATCCGGTGGCGGCTGAGGCGCCTGCTGGAGCGGGGCCGCATCTCGGAGGCGCACTTCGACGCGCAGAGGGACGCGGTCGGCGTCGTGTCGGCGCGGTGGAAGGAGATCACGCAGCAGGGCCTGAGCCTGGAGCTTGCCAATAAGGTGTGGCCGGGCCCGCCGATCCGCTGCCTGCCCCTCGCCTCGCCTCGCCTTGCGTAGGGATCAAACACAAACACAGTGTTACTGGGTGTGGCACTGGTGTGGGGCGGCATAGGCAACCCCATGGGCGCTGGCAGGCGTCCATCCCGAGTTGCGCTCTCCCGCATACCGCGCGCGTTTACGGTACCACGGGCTAATGGACGGCCGCCTGTTACCGTATCTCATCACCGGCTGGCTTCCAGATGCGATCGGTGTGCCATATCTCCCTGCTTGTTGGTGTCGCGCCGCAGATGTCGCGCCGCCACGGCCGCCAGGGCTCGGGACGGCCCCGTGGGTCACCCGCCACCTCGAGGACGGACGCCGCGGCCGACGCAACGACGCGGGGGACGTCATCCGACGCTGGGGGCAAGCCTGACGGGTACGCCTGGCTGAGGCGGCCGCGGCGGAATCGCACGGAGGCGGCGGCCGCACGCGCGGCTGCGGCGGTGCAGCCGCGGCAGCCACGTGGCCGACCCAAGGGTCGGTCGTCGGCGCCCCGGCTGTCCAGCCGCCGCGAAACGGCCCTGGATGATGAGGAGCTGGACGCCGCCGTGGCCTCAATTGTTGAGTCGGATGCTGAGGATTTGGATGGGGATCCGGATCTGAGGTCGTTGATCATGTCGACGCGGCAGCGGGCGCGCGGCGGCGCGGCTGGCGGCGGCGTGTCGCGACCCACGGGTCGGAAGGCGGGTCAGCATCGATGGGACTCCAGGGCCAAGCTGCCGCAGGCACAGGCGCACGCGCATGCTGCGGAGCGCACAGGAGCCTCCGAGACAGCGACAGCGCCGGTGGCGGCGCAGGCGGTTGCTGCCGTACCCGGGGAGCTCCTGCACAAGGTGAGTGAGGGGGCCCCATGGGTCACCCTTGTGCGGCACTGACCCTCTCGGTCATCCGGCACCTGCCGGTGGCATCTTCGGGTGGGCGTTGCTGGGCTCCTTTGGGCGGTTGGTCCGCGTGTGATGGGGTTTGAGTGGGGCTGGGCTGGGTTGGGCCGGGCTGAGTTGGGTTTATGTCGATTGTTTCGTCCCCAACGGGTGTGTGAAAAATCGTTCTGGAATGCGCCGGACGCATCCCGCTGGGCGCGCCCCTCACGCACCCCACCCACTCCTCGCCCCCGCGCCACTCGTCATGCTGCCCTGCGCCCCTGCCCACTCTCCCCCTTGACCGCTTTCCTCGGGAACCAGGTTGCCCGGCTGCAGCAGCTCGTGCGGCTGCAGCAGGCCAATGTGGCAGCCCTGCAGCTGCAGCTGCAGTTACAGTCGCCGCACGCCAACGGGGTCGGAGGTCCGCCACGGGAGCCGCCCGCGGCGTCGACTGCGCCCGCGGAGGCGATTTCTGGGACCTCCACGGCCTCCGGTGCTGCCAGCGGCTCGAGCAACGGCGGCGAGGGTCAAGCCGTGCTGGCGCCGCTGCTTGCTGCGGCAAGCGCGTTGGCGCAGCAGGTGTGTTCGTGCTTAGCGAGAAACCCGCCCGACCCAAACCAGTCGGGTCTAGAAACCCTTGTACACACGTGTGTTTAACGACAAGCCCGCCCGAGCCCCGAGGTGCCTGGGGTGGTCGGGTGGCCGCGTCGGGTGGTCTGTCAGGGCGGCAGGGCCGTGGGAGCCCGTGGGACTGGGGATGCGAGGCAAACCAAGCCTTGGTGGACCGCGCCCCGCTCTTGCAATACTGGTCTTTCTCCGTGCGCTCCGTATCAGGCCCCCCTGGAGTCTGTAGCTCTAACCTTTCTTGGCTTCACTCGGGCCGTCCGGTCCTTCTGTTACATCCCGCTCACACGCCGCGCGGTTACGTCTGGAGCTCAGGTCTCATGTAACGTGATGTGGCCGTACCGTTGCAGGCCGAGGCTCGGCTGTTCGAGTGGCGGCGCCGTCTGCCCGCGGCCGTCTTGCAGCAACTGGACCAGTTGGACCGCGAGCAGCAACAGCAGCAACAGCACGAGCATCGCCAGACGGAGCTGGTGGCCGCTGCCACCGCCGCTCCCGTTGCCGCCGTGGAGACCTTCACTGGATCGGGGGCAGGGCTGGCCGGGGCTGCGGTCGCGGAGGCCGGCGCCTCCGCGACCGCAGTTGCTGGCGGCTTTCCAGGGGGAAAGCCCGGAGGGGCCCCCGCCCGCGAGAGCGGGTCTGGCCGCAGCTTCGTATCCAACGGGTTAGGTTGCAACAACGGTAACGGTAACGGCAACGGCGTTATGGACGGCAACGGTAACGGCTTCCGGGTGCACGGCGGGAATGGCTCGGGCGAGGGAAGCTGCAGCAGCGCTGACCTGGATGCGGTTTCGGAGCGCCCGCCGTCGGGGCCTTTGGGACGTGCAGCGCACTCGATCTCCGCGATGCCGAGTCAGCCTCCCGCAGCTAGGGAGGCTACCGGCGAAGACCAGGTTCCGGATGTGGGCGACGCCGCCGATCAGAGCCGACCCGTGGGCCCGCAGCTGGCGGCTGACCGACGTGCCGGCACGGCACCTGGGCCTTCTGGGGTTTCCGATTCAACTGGCGTGGTCGTAATCAACGGCGCAATCGCGTCAGCATCCGCTGCTGCCGCCGCCGCCGCCGCAGCGGCTAACCCCTACACGGCCTCAGCCTCTGGTACCGCCGCGGCAGCAAACACCGGCGGCGGCGAGCGGCGGCCAAGCTGGATGGAGGCGGCGCGGCGGCGGTTCTCATCTCACGTCCCCGGGTCTGCTGGTACGGCAGCCAGTACGACATCCGTACACGAGATGGAGGTCTCAGCTCGGCAGGAGCCGTCCAGCCACCCGCTGCCTGACGGAGCGGCGCCGCGGTTCGGACCTGCGGGCGGCATGGGAGAGGAGGGCTCGGCTGAAGGTCAGGAACGTGAGTCGGAGGAGGAGCAGCAGCAGCAGCACCGGGTCACAGCCTCGGGAACCGCGGGTGGAGACGCTCACCAGGCGCCAGGGGAGGAGGAGGTGCCGGGCGCCGCTGGTGGTTCCGGAGAAGGGGCAGTGGACCTGGCAGCGCTGCGGCGAAAGTTCTTCTTGGGCGGCGCGGCGGCGGCACAGCAGCCGGCGCCGCTGCCGCAACAACTGCAGCGGAAGCGGACGCGACAGCAGTGGAAGCGACCTGGACAGCAGGGGGCCGGGACCGCAACGGCTTCGTCGTCAGCGTTGACGGCCACATTGACGGCCCGACCTGCGCCGGCCGTCAACGCCGGCGCAGGTGGACTGGGGGTAAACGGTGACCGGACTCTTGGAGGGGGCGGCGGCGGCACCACGACCCGGGGTCGGGCTACGGAAGCGGTGGTTCGGCCGGCAGCGGAGCGGCAGCCGCTGCCGCATCAGCCGCAGTCACCGCCGGCGCAGCCGCAGCCGCAACAGCGGCAGCCACGGCGGACTCGGAAATGACGGGCCGGGCCGGCACATGTCGTACATATCGTACTCCACACGGCGGAGAGCGCACACATGGCTGCGGCACGAGGGTGTACGGGTCGCTGTCCCTGTACAACACATGGCACCCCAGCGACCGACGCGCGGACGCGGGCCGGGTCAGTCGAGGGAGGGATCCCCGGCTGTTCTGACGGTGGCGTGTTTGCACAGGAAGGCAGCTTGTGGTGGAGGGCGGGGCACGAGAGTGTCGTACTTGTCCTTGCCCTTGGTTGAGCGGTCAGGTAGCTGAGTGAGATGCTCGAGGAGGGGGATGGGTGCGAGGTGGGTGACACGGCGGGGCGGCGCGCTGGCTGGGGATCGGAGCGTTAGGGAGGTAGGCAGGGAGGGTCGCTGTCCATGAGGGAGGGAGGGTCGCCCGCCCCGGGGTGCTGCTGCCGCCCCTTCGCCCCGGAACCCCGCAGTCGTGTCTTTATGATAGCCCTGAAGGGGTCGAGAGCTGTTTGCACCCCACCCCCGTCGTTCCCTACGTGAAAGGCGGTAGCGTAGATGAGATCAGAAATTGTTCTAGTACGGCAGTGGCGACAGTGATGGGGTGATAGCTTCAGGTGCCCGCATGTGGGTCAGCACGCGGCAGGGTTTCGAAGCTTACCGCCGACAGACGGCACATTCGTACGAAGACCACAGACCCCAGTATTAGCAGCACCGCCGTACCAGCGAAGGCCTGCGGCTGAGTGGTCGAGTGCGTTTCTGTGTTTTGGAGATTGGGGGCCACAACCCTGCACGATTTGATGCTGCTGTCGCTTCGTGCGACTCGCTATTTCATTTGTGTGTATGCCCTGGAGGCCTGCGGGTGTTGAGTATCCATTGCCCCCGAAAGCTCAGAGGACGGAGTCGTGTGGCACTGGTGCGCACCGATGACTTTCCGCCCTTCATCACCACTTGCCACACCATTTCCTACACCACCGTTGGTCATCAGGTACGGCCGCAGGTCGCCTGCGCCTTGACCCGTTTCACTGACCGCACTTGGTACCGCCCGATTTCACTGTGCGCCATTGCATGGCTACGGAGGGCCGCGGAATTGCTGCGTCCTCTTTGTCAAGCCAGGCCTCGGAGGACTCGAACGAGTCCGTCGACAAGAGGGGATACACACAGCATGCGGGTCTGGCGGCGCCCCAGCCAGCCCCGGCCGATGGGCCCGGCCCGCGCTGCAGCTTGATGACGGTCAATGGGTCGGCCCGCGTACCGGTGGCTGCTCTGGATCTTGTCGCGCCCGCCCGACACTAGATTTGTGAACCCGGTGGATTGGTGTGGAGGCGCACCGGATGGGAGCGAGGGTGCTGCTGTCGAGAGACTGCCCCGGGGGCACGTGCGGGCAAGTGCGGGTGCGGATGCCGGTGTGAGAGCGTGAGTTGTACATTCCAAACCTGGGGCATGGTGTGAGCGCTATGATGACGGTGGTGTACCGTGTGGTGAGTTGAGCTGTGGGCGGACGTGGTGCGACCATGGCAGGGGGCAGGCGGCGAGTGGCGGTTGGCAGGAGGGGAGCGGTTGGCGGGTTCCGGAAGGGGGGCCCTGAGGGGGTTATGGAGGCCATCGGGGCCGGAGGCGCATCGCAGCACAGAGCGTCAGGGAGGGCGACACAGTGCGTGGTGTCAACTGAACAGCGAAAGTAGATACATGCTATTATTATATGTGGAGAATGCGCTACACGGTGTGCCGGGAGGCCGGTGTCGTGACGGAGCGTGTTGCGGAGGGTGTGCAGCGACTTGTGTGTAGGTTACCTAGGTGATATCGTTGGTGCGTTAGTACGGAAGCGGGAGCTTCGTGGACGACGTCAGGGTATGTTGTACAACCAACCTAGGCCAGATCGGTTACAACAAGCCTGGCATGCGTTGGTCGGAACATGTTCTGCCAGTTTGCTCTCATGCTCAGGAGAGCAGCGGGAAGGACTCCGCGTAGGTAACTGACGCCAGCGGAATCCTAATTATGCAAGACTCTGAACCTGCGCCCCTGCTTTTCAAATCCGGAATCTACCGCTATCGCCAGTTGCTTCTGCAGCGTCCGCAACCGCACCGTAGCATCAAGAACCTGGGGTCCAATGTTTGCAGGGCGTTGTTTCTCTGTACTGCGTTCAGGAGCTAGCCCAGGCAGCGCGAATTCTTCATGCCTCACGTAGGATGTGCAATCAAGCATAGCACCTGACTTTTTTATCCTCTTCTGCAGTGGTCACGCACCGCAAATAAACGTACCTCGGAACAGTTACTACAGGATACACAGGTAGCCTAAACGGCACCGAACATAGATGCTAGCCTGCAAAGTAGGACTGCACGAGCGTCTATGTACGACAAGAAAGGAAGATAAAGAAGAATCGTATAACTTTGTTGTTTCGCTGTGTCTCGTTAAATGAAAGGGTACCTGTGATAAGGAATGTTTGCAGATCATTGACGTATTTGCGGACCGGCTTCGCCGTCTGCGAGTTGTTTGCATTGCGGAGCATACGGTCGGCGTGCTCATTACAAGCTCAAGGAGTGCTTTTGTTATGATAATCTCGGAGTAGGGCTCGGGGGCCTGCAGTCTGTTCTCGGCCAGGTTGTGAGGCGAATTGGCAGACAACAGGATGATTAATTGTCTGACCTACATTGCGTTTGTCTACTGGGTGAGTTTGGCTGAGTAACGATGACAAGGTATTTCGCAATGCCAACTTCTCGAAGTCTTGTGCTTGTTTTTGCGCACGGCCTGTTCGTGTTTCTAGCCACCGCTATCTGTTTTTGCCTGCTGTCAAATTACCGGATGGATCGCCACGTTTCATGAACGTTTTCTCAGTGTTGCCGTCCCGGGCCAATCCTCTCCCCTTACACGTGTTCTGCAGGCGGTGGTGACGGTGAGGCAGTTTGAACATGCATTTGGGCGCTTGAGCATCAGTCAGGCGGCAGGCATCAGGGGCGGACGGCTGCATGCGTGCTTCCATGGCTTTGTTTGCCCGGCGCTCTGCTGCGGCCCCGCGACACTGTGCATTCCTTCAGAGCAAGCTGTATTATGCTTAAAAATTGCATGCGCAGGTCCACACCGTGTTGCCCATTGATGTGGCCGTTTGCGGTGCTGCTGCCGTGCGGGGCGGGCTGGGCGCGCTTTTCCAGCATGCCTTCGGTAAGGCTCTGGCGCCTGGCCGTTGCCATAGAGCGACGGATTTTTACTGTGGGCAAGCGACCTTTGGGGGCCCTCGGCGTGGAACTGGGTATGACAGGCACCCGGATGGCCCTGTCCACACATGCACAATCGCCCAGCCGCTAGACCTCGCTCGCGAGTCAATCCTGCACCACCACTTACTTATCATAACCGCATCCTTGGCACCCCCGCGTGGTTTGCGAATGAGCCGTGCATCGTTCAGGCAAGGGTGCAGTTTCTTAAGGCTGGGTCCCAACGCTCCACGCAGGCGGCGAATTGGATGTGGACGTTGAGAGCTGGAGGGGATTCCCCTGTAACTCCAACCTGCTGGCCAAGATCGCCTTCATTATGGCGCGCCCGGTCGCCACCGTACGACACATCATCAACGGCGGCGGCCAAGACCAGCCGTTCGTCCCCATCCTCTTCATCGTGCCCCTGATGTTCTTTGCGGCGGCGGCGCTGCGGCGGCTGGGCCTGCCCATCATGTCGGAGACGGCGGCGCGCACCATGCTCAAGTTTGGCGTGGCGGTGGGCTGCCGCAGCGTCATCCTGCTGCAGTCTCTGATGTTCGCCGAGAAGGAGTCCATCTACTACAAGCGGTACAGCAAAGTGGTGAGTGTACGACAGGGTGGTGCGGCCTGGGGGGTGTCAAGGGGCGTATGTGTGAGCGCTAGATCGTAGGGTGCGGGACCGTTGCTCAGGGAGGCGGCTGGGAAGGCAGCAGCAACTGAGTCGAGGGCTGAGCCGAACTGGACAGCGGGATGTGGGTCTCGGGCCGGCGGGGTGGCCGAGTTGCAGCTCTCAAAGAGCAACGCTGCGTCAGGACGGGTGACATGCCCCTCACGAATGACTTGGGGTGGTGCCCCACCATGGCGCCATGCCCTCCCGTCCCGTTCCCCCTGGTCCCATCACCATCCCCGTTCTTGCTATCGGACGCGGGCTGCAGGAATTTTTCATCATCGCCTGGACCGCCTACATCATCGAGGTGCGTGGGAGGGGGCCGGGTGGGGTTCGTGTTGGTGGAAGGAAAGGGTTGGGCGGGCGGCTTTGACTGGCTGGCACATAGGGGAGCTGTTATGTAGCATCCGTTACATCCGGTGCTCAAGCGCTTTCGGTTGCTTGGGCACTAGGGACCTGCACATTAGCAGCAGGCCTTAACAGCTGAGAGCGCATCGTGCGTAACTGCAGTCTTTGTGGCAGTGGGGTGGTACGGGACGAGTTGCATGCACGTGTAAAGGGAGAGGCTCCCTCCCCGCCGATCAACCTTTGTTTTTACCTTCAAGAAGACATGGCCAACTGCCGTCGGGATGCGGGCTGAGCCGAGCCGTGCTGCCCCGACCCCCTCCCCTCGTCTGCCCGGCCCGCTCCCCTCAATCAACCCCGGTGCCCGAGTTCCTTCCCTGGCTCCCGCCCACCCGCCACCCCGCGCCCCCTCAAGCGCTCACCCCTCTCCCGCCCTCTCCCCCGCCTCCCGCAGCTCCCCGTGTGGCACGAGACGTTGGTGTCCGGCGGTACGGCAGTGTGCATCCTGTTGATGTGCGCCCTGTTCCCCCACCACATGCTGCCGGACGTCAACCCCATCAACGTGGCGACCCAGGTGGGGGGAGGGGGGGGGAGGGGGGGGGCGGGGCGGGAAAGGGGGGGTTTAAGGGAAGGGGAGGGGAGGGGCGGGAAAGGGGGGGTTCGTTCTGCTCCGGTTGGGATTGCGGTCGTTGTGGTTCCTGCTGCTGCTGCTGCTGCTGCTGTTCGCGGTGGTCAACGCCGGCCTTCGGGAGGGGGTATATAATATGATTATTAGTATCAAGGATAATACAGCGGACCCCGCGGGTCATCGGTGACAGCCAACGGTGACAGCCGAAGCTTCCTCAACCATACACTGCATAAGCGATCTGGCGCCACCATGGCGCACCGGACAGGCTCCACAATTTCCATACTTCAACGGCGGCGTCGGCCAACAGGACACCTAATACACATTTTTCGGTTCTTGTTCAACACATTTTTTCGCGATTTCGCTGTCGTTATGACAAAGGAAGTCGATCGAGGCGGTGATTGCGGTAATGATGGGGTTCACGGCATTCTAGGTTATGTTTTGATTTTGCGCTCTGCGACTACTGAATACCATCCGGGTGGCCTTTGTCCCGGTGGGTCGGGGGTGTGGGTGGCAGGTCGGACATCGAGCGGCCGGTGAGGTGGCATCGTTGAGTGAGATCCTTAGGGGATTCCAGGTTCCAGACCCCCCCACTGTCCCCAACCGTCAGAATTTCGGCCCAACGCCAGAGTGCCAAGCAGCAGCGCGCTGGCAGCGGCGCGTCCTTCCGCGGCCTTCTCGGTTCGTTTTGTAGTTGGGAATGGCCACGCCGTCTGCCGCGTGAGGCCATGTCCGGTTTGCAACCATGCCACCCGCTCGTCACCCTGCGCGGGGAAACCCAACCTCGCGCACCCATCCACGGCGCCCACCGCAGGGGGTCGCGGCGGCGGCGCTGGGAGTGGGACACGCCTACTACCTGCAGCGTCGCCGCGCAGCGGAGCGGGCCGCGCGGGCCGCCGCCAAGGCGGCCGCCGCCGCCGAGCTGGAGGAGCAGCAGGTGGCGCAGCTCAAGAAACGGACCCGCGGGTCGTCCACCGAAGTGATCACCGAGGAACTGGAGCCGTCGTTTGCATCCACTTCCGGCGGCGCCGGGGCCACGATGCCGGCGGGCGTTGCTGCCGCCGCCGCCGCCGCCACTGTCACCACCGTCACCGCCGCCGAGCCGCAGGAGACCTGTGGCGGCACGTCCTCGGCGGCACCATCGCCGCCGCCGGCCCTGGCAGTTTCGGCGGCGGCGGCGTCATCCCTGGCGACGCTCCGTCGGATCCAACAGCTGGCGGGCAGGTCGTACATAAGCCCCGCGCGCCCCTGCAGATTTTCGATCAAGATCCAGCACGCGCACCTGTCGGATCTGCCGCCCAATCTGATGGCGGTCATCAATGCGGAAGCGCTGGCAGCCTCCGGTTGGCAGGTGGGTGGGAGGAGGGAGGAGGTCAGCGTACTTGGCGTGATGACGTGCGTGTCTGCGATTCCAGTCAGGGGTGTTCTGCATTCGGCATGTTCGGGCGTCCAGATGTCCCTCGGGATGGCGTCCAGAATCCCTGCACAGTGCTGGATGGCGCCTCCATGCGCACGCGCGAGAGAGGGAGGGAGACGCATTGAGGGCAGCGTTTGGGACATCCGCCACAGGCCACAGGCCACCTCGGCGTTGGGAATATGGGAAAGAGTCCAGTAGCCTTCTTGTTCGTTGGAGGCCGTGGGGCGAGCACCGCGGGGCGAGCAGAATGATCATGAAACGTTTGCTTCTTTGCGGGAATGCCCGACGGGGGCATCATGTGCTGTGTTGCATCACGGGGACGTGGACAGGGAGTTTAAAGCTGGGTTGGGCACCTTCCAGGTTTGGGGTTCCTGGATGATGTGCGCCGGTTGTACAATGTGTACGGCTCGCAGGCTATCAGTGCACACGCCAGGGAGGGTTGCGTGGAGCTGGTCCTGGATCTGCGTCCGCTGCTGCCCGCTCGTCCACCGTACAGCAGGGAGATCCGTACGGTCACCGACGATCGTCGGGGTTCGCCGGACCAGGACCGGGCCGACCGCAACGCCGGCGGCTACGGCGGCGACGACGGAGACGATCTTGCCGGCGGCGACGTCGGCTCCGCCGCCGCCGCCGCAATGGACCCAGCGGCATTGCGCGATCTGGCGCGTTCCATCGTGTCGTACTTGCATCGTACAGGCGTATTGCGTCACGAGCGCGAGCAGATGGTCATGCTTCAGATGGGCCCCGAAACCATCGCCATGGTGTGGAACGCGGACGCGGATGAGTGGGTGCTGGCGGACTCTTTGGAGGCGGCGAACGACGGGTCGGCGGCGCCGCCGCGGGCGCCGCCGACGTTGCAGTACGTCGCCCCCCGCGTCGCGCTGTGGCCCGGCGCCGGATCGCGCCTGCGGCTCTCCGCCGTGCTTACGGGCCCGTCGGCGGAGGAGATCCTGGCGGGTGGCGGCCTCGTTGTCCGAAGCGCGTCACGGCCGCTGCCGTACTCCGTGCTGCGCGTCCAGCCTGCAGCAACATCGGCCGCAGCGGCGGCGGCGGAGCCGTGCCCGCTGCTGGTGGAGCTTGCCGTGTACGGCGTGCCGAGCAGCGGCTTGATCCAAGTGGAGGCGCGTCTGTCGTCGGGGTTGCTTAGCGCGCCCGTGCCGATTGTCGTAGATCACGATGCCGTACTGGTCACGGGGCTGGAGGCGCTGGTCGTCGCCATGAACGACGATTCCGCGGATGCGCTTCTGCAGGATTTCGGCACCTGGCTAGATTTTGCGACGGCCCGCGCGCAGGCGTCGGCGGCGGTGGCGTCGTCGTCCGCAGCGGTGGCGACGATGGAGCCGGCGGGGAAAGAGCACGACGCTCCGGGGGGCAACCGCAGGGGAGCAGACAGCGGCAAGCGCGGCAGCGGTGCGGCGGCGGCATTGGCGGCGGCCGCTGCTGCCGTACAGGTCACACGCGCGGGGGGACTACTTAACAGCATGGGTGGCCCCGCCGCCGACGCCCCGTACATCAACATGCCGTACTTGGATTTGGCCCAGGAGCCTCGGGACCAAGCGCGCGGCGGCACCGCAGCTGCCGGCGGTGCGACCGGCGACGATGACGACGTCCGCAACGGCGCCAGCCGTACATCGCTGGCGACGTCGATGCTGAACGTCGCATCCGACCTCCTGAATGTCTGCTGCCAGGGGGCGGGCGCTGATGCCGCCGTCGGCGCTGTCGTGGACAGACTGATCGCCTGCGTGGTCGCCTGTGACGAGCAGCGCCCGCCAGCTGCGGTACTGACGGCGCTGCTCAATGCCGTACCGATGCCGCCCACCAACGCCGGCGCTCTGCACATGGCCGTCGCCGCCAGCTCCCGACCTGTGGTGGAGGTGCTGGTACGATGGCATGAGCGAGTGTACGGCATCGGCGGCGGCTGCGGCGCTGTGGATTCCGCAGCCAGCAATCCTTGGCTGGCGCGCGCCGCATGCGGCGTGACGCCACTGCACGTCGCCGCCGCGATGCCCGACGGCGGCGCCATGGCGGCGTGGATCCTGGACACGTACGACAGTGCAGCTGCCGTCTGGAACTCAGCCGTCGCGGCGTCGAACGACGGTCTCAGACCCGCGGGTCTGGCGGCGCAGCTCGGCGGCCGATGGCGGCTGCGCCTGTGGCGCGTCAGCGCCGCCGCGCGGGCTGTACGGCGCGCAATGACGCCGCCGCCGGCCTTTGCGCGCGGCTGGGAGCTCCTGTGGGGCTTTCGGGACCTTCCCCTGGAGCGTCGGTTCTCGGAAGAGGTCAGCCGCCAGGTGAGAATATCGGTATAATAGTCGTACACATTTCTTGCCGTACACAGGGACGTTGAAAGGCAGCCTGCCTCGCTCAGCCACGCCTGCCAACTTTCGGACAGCCGTTGTACATCCGTGTTTAGTTGGTAGTTGTTATGCTACGTAACCTGGCGACCCGCCACTGTCAGGCGGGCGGCGACACTGGCGCGACGTGGGGGATTGGTACCTTCCCGAACCTGTCCCCATCAGCTTACCGGTCCTCCTCTTGCTACTCGCAGACGGTCACCGCACTGGCGCTCTACACAGCGTTCAACGCGTTGCTGCCTTTGTGGACCCTGGGCAAGGCAGCTCTGTACGGCAGCTCCGAAGTTGCCGTCGCCGCGCTCGCCTTCCACGTGCCGCACGTCGTACCGCTGGTCGCCTGGTTCTGCCGCAGCTGCCCGCGAAGCGCTTGCAACCGCGCGGCCACCACGGCCGCGGCCGCGGCCGCCGCTGCACAGCAGAGCCACGGGTCGGTTGCGGCGGCGGCACCGCCGCAGGCGCGGGCGCGGCCGCGTTCGCCCGCAGCGGCGTCGCGTTCGGGGCTGGCGGGCGGTGCAGGTCCCGGGAAGGGCCGCCTCGGCGGCGGCGGCGTGCGGCTGCAGAGCGCGCTCCTGGCGATGCATTTGTGTAGGGCGGCGGCCAAGGCGGCGATTGGGCTGTCGCTGTGGCCGTTCGCGCTGCCGCGCGGCACGGAGGTGTTTGTTTCCCGCGGCGGCGACATCGCGTTGGAGGCGGTGGTACGGCCCCTCCTGGAGCAGGTGAGGGTTTCGGAGCTCGTGGATGCACGAGGGCGGGTTACGCAGTTCCTTTGGAGTGCCTCGTGACATATGTCGCCGGGTCGGACGCTGACGGCCTACGTTAATGGCGCGGGCCGTCCGTTTGGGCGGACGCCGGTGGGCCCTGCAGGCGGTCCGGCCTGCGCCGATGGCCCGTCCGCTTTTTTGGACTTTCAGGTGTCCTTGCCGGTTGCGTCTTGGCGGGTAGGTAGCGCACGGCCTTGCGTCCCAAGGTCGCATCCCTCCCCTTCCCTCACCTCATCTCCCCTTCCCTCACCTCATCTCCCCTTCCCTCACCTCATCTCCCCTTCCCTCACCTCATCTCCCCTTCCCTCACCTCATCTCCCCTTCCCTCACCTCATCTCCCCTTCCCTCACCTCATCTCCCCTTCCCTCACCTCATCTCCCCTTCCCTCACCTCATCTCCCCTTCCCTCACCTCATCTCCCCTTCCCTCACCTCATCTTCCGCTTCCAACCGGCCTGCGGCCTTCCCCGCAGAGCGCCGCAATGTCCCCAAAGCCCGGAATCCCTAACCGCAACCCCCAAAGGCATACCCAACATGCTCAAAACCGATACGATACAACTTGGACCGAAACCCTTAAACCCCTAGCACCAAATTGTGACCCTGCCGCCAGGTGGGTCTCCCCGCGCGTCTGCTGGTCTCCCTGGCGGACGGCCCCGCCATGCTACTGCTGTACCGAGGACTGGACCGGAGGTATCCGGGGCTGGTGCCGCGCCCCCTGGAGCGGACGCTGCTGTATCAGGTGTGTGTGTGTGTGTGTACGGGGGATCACGCGGGTTGGGGGACGGGGTGCGGCCTGGCGCGTGAGCTGCTGTCGGCGAATGAGACGAGAGGAGACGGTTGCTGGGCAAAGCGCGGGAGGGAAGTCAACGCAGGTCAGGGTGTTGCAACGGCGGGGGGCGTCCCATGGGTCGGCCCGAGTGCATCGCGTCTCGGTCTCTCTAGGGTGGTCCTTGGGACGGGTCGGCGAACGTTGGGCGGGCCAGTGGGTGGGTGCGCAGCATCTCTCAGCCGCGTGGCAGCGCCTCCGTGGGGTCCGGGGCTGGGGGAGTGGGGAATGTGGTGATGGCGGTGGTTGCGGTGGCGGTGGTGATAGTGGTGATCAGCAGGCGGGCCAACGGATAGGGAACTGATGGGGGAGCCATGTGGTCTGCTGGAGTGGGCCCGGGTTCATTCGAGGCGTTGGGGTTGCCGCTGCACCTGTCCCTGACCTCGCCCTCACGTCGTCCCGCCCTGACCCCTGTGGCCCACCCCAGGTGGTCCTGCTGGCCACCACTGCGGCCGTCTCCGCAGTCAACCGGGCTCGCTTCCTCCGCGCTCGGGAGGCGCGGGCCGCCTGGGTGGACAAGGCCGCAGCTGCGGCGACGTCAACGTCGACGGCGGCGGCGGCGACGGCGACGGCGACGGCGACGGCGACGGCGAGGCCGTCGCCCATCTCCGGCGGCGGCGGCGGCGGCGTCAGCAGGGCTCCGGACCCGGGCGTTGGCGGCCGCGCATTCGGCGGCAGTGGCGGCAGTGGCAGTGGCGGCGCTGTCACCCTGTCGTCTGTGACCCCGCGTCGCACTTCGAGGGTCGCATCCTGGGGTGGCAGGCCAGGAGGGGCGGGCTCGCTGGCGGCTTGGTGGACGTGGCTGAGAGGGCGGTAGGGTGCGAGTGCGAGGAGCCCCAGGGCGCACCGGGGTGGGCCGTTTGGATGGACGGGGGGTTGTAACGCGGCCTGCTCTTTGACCGTTGCGCCTCGCCCGCCTCCGTTGGGGGGAGGTTTGTGATGTGGGGGGCGGGATGCGTCATGTAGCGTCGTGTGGCGCCGGGGAGGGGCTCCAGAGGGCCCGGGGGCAGGGGTCCCGGAGCGTTCGAGGGGAGCAGGCAGCAATGTCCCGCTGGGTTGCTGGGGCGCGGACGGTGGCGGGCCCGGGGCGGCATATCGTGTCTGCTCGGCGGCATGCAACACAGCTGTGATCGAACGTGGTCGTAGTGGCCCTGGGTTCAGGGAGCGGTTGCGGGAGGAGGGCGCGGAGGCAGAGGTGGAGGAATAGCAGCGGTGCCGGACACATCTGAGCCGCGCACGAGTACGCGGCCATTCGTGTTCAATATGTATTTCCACCCGGGCAGGGTAGGGGGCTTTTATAATATTGCACGACATCTCATGTAAGCGGGTCTGCGGGACTGTCCGGGGTTTGTCATGTGTTACTCTGCATACCGTTCCGCGGATCGCTTAGCTTGCGGGCCCGGGGCCCGGCCCTGAGTGAGCCGTCAACGTGAAAGCAACCGTCGGCGCCGTTGTATACGGCAGTGTCCGATTGGTGCTACATGTATACATCGGGTGCGTAACTCTGATTTCCCAGAGGCGCGTCGCGACGTTATGGCTTGGCTTTGTTTGCTCTGGCGCCGTTCAAGGCTGCTTGTGACCGACTGGTGGGCTCCAGAATGCGGATGCTATTAGTGAGGATGTTACAGCGGACCCCGCGGGTCATCGGTGACAGCCAGCCATTGGCGACAGCCGATGTTATGTATTGCCTGCGAGGTGCATGAAGCTTGCATGACATTCGACATCGTAATCGTCCTGTGTAGTTTGGTGTTTGGGTTTTCTTCCCCATATCGACATGTGAGCGTACGTACGCCAGGGGGTGCTCACCGGCCCCCGCGGCCCACTCGTGTCCCGACTGCGGATGGATGACGGGCGGGGGCGTGTGTGTGTGTGTGTGTGTGTTGCATGTGCCGCACGATGCCTCACAGGCCTCCGCGGGCTGCACGCACATCCGTGACCGACCCGCGGGTCGCACATGCCGCATTTTAAGTACCTTGCAACGCTGCATCTCTTCACCTAGATGGATGCACCAAGAATGCAATCCTGATTCCTGCTGGATTGGGACCGGGCGAAGAATCACAATCCTCGACGCACGACAAGGACGAGATGTTTGGCGGGAGTTAAGGGGGTGGGGCGGAGGGAGGGAACGCGTACGGCGATGCTCATTTGCCTGTGGTGGTCAGGCTCGGCGTCCCGGCGGCGCAGGGCGGTAGATGCGCGAACAAGAAGAGCGGTGCCGCCTTTTGAGGGCCCTTGCCGTACATGTTGGTTGTGTCGAACGATGCCCGGGAGGCCTCGGAAGGCCGATCCGATTGCGGGGCGAGACACGAAGCACGATGTCCCACCCTGGAGCGGCCGGGACCGTGTCCAGAGCCATGTCCGATGAGACCGGGGCCAGTATGTCCATCTGTCTGTCTTCGTGTGTGCCTGTATGTATCCGCGTAGCCTAGATTATGATGTGCGCCGGGGTCCCTGTCCCTCGGGAAGGGGACGGAGGGGACGGGCGCTGTGACCTGTCGGGCAGGCCTTTGAAAGGGGGGTTGTGAAGATGATGGGTGATATGCTGGGTTCGGAGAAGAGAAACGATGACGTCATTGATGCAGCGTGTTTCCGAACGTGAGCCATTGTCTTCCATCACGTGGGTGGTCGGTGGCTGGTCGGCGCCACGCAGGTGTGTGTTGATGTGCGGTGTTGGTGCTTAGAAGTGCAACCCGCCCGCCCGGTGTTGGTGTTCTTTGTCGGGGGCGGCCGAAGTGCATGACATGCGACGGGCACGGCAGCGCTCGACAGATGCCCGCATGCGTTGGGTCTTGGGTGATACCCCATTCCCTGCCCAGAGGGAAATGCAGGGCTGCAGTGAGGAATCCGCTGTCGTGGCGCGGTCGCTTTGCGCGCTTTGTGCGGCGGTGTGTGCTGCGCGCTGTCGAGCAGGTCTACCAGCCGGTACGGTTCTACTGCCTACCTAGGGTCACACCACGCACGCCACCATGCGGGGCATGCGGGCGGTGCGGTCCGCGCGTCGGTCTGGTTCCGAAGGGAACGGCGCCCACTCGCGAGCAAAACGCGGCGTAGCCAGCACGGTCGGTTACGACCCGCGTGTGTGTGGTGGCGTGTGTGTGTGTGTGTGTGTGTGTGTGTGTGTGTGTGTGTGTGTCGTACGGTTTCGCGGCCGTCCGGGGGTGCCCGCTGCTAGCTTGTGTGCTCCGTTCGTGCGATCTAGTTCTGCATATCTGTACTTTGGACGTGATGCATCTGATCACATGCCCACGTGAGAAATCAAATGTCGTGTATTGCCCACCCCACGTGGGTTGAGAGCCCAAGGAGGCGCGAGCCCCTCTGATTGGCTGCTGCTCTTTTGTTCCTTTGGCTGCTGGGATACTTGCTGGGGAGGTTACGGGGGGAACACCACCGGGCGCGAAGGCGAGCTTTCCATCACGGCGCTGGCAGCACAGGCACCCACTACCACCCATGTGCCCCGAACCCCTTCTCAGCCGAGGAGGCCGCATCGCGGGGAGCGAAATGCCCGCCTGTCCGCTTGTCTGTCTGCTTGTCTGTCTAGGTCTCTGTTGTTTTTCTTTCGCGCTGGGAGGGGGATGCGGGGAAGGCCGAGGGGGAAGGTGGTGTATCGCCGGGCGTCGGCTGTGCCGGGGTCGCATCTCGCCGATTAAGAGGATAAGTCGGATAATCGGATAGTCGGTCGACGAAGGTTGTCCTGGTGTCTGGCGTTTGGTAAGGTTTGTGTATGGATGGGGCCGGTTGGGTTACGCCAGCTAGTGAGGCCATTGGACCTCTGGGGCGGTTGCTCTCGGGCGGTCTATCGACCCGGCTGCGGGGCGCGTGTTCAGGAGCTCCTCCAGCTTCCGGTGGCCCCTCCATGCAAGGTTGCGATTGGTGACCTTGCCGCGGTGCGCTCCTCTCATGCCCTCTCGGTCTGTTTGCATTGCGGTTCGCTCGGTTGCGGCCGAGCCGCAGTGCGGCTATGTACGGATGAGAAGGGGTGAGATCCGCGGAATCCTGATGTGTACACAGTGCGCATGTGTGTGTATGTGGGTTATGTGTCACAATCCCCACCCTTGAGGTGTTTCGCTCGCAACCGCCATTCGGTGCGCGTGCATGGCTGGCTGCTCTGCGTCGCGCCGCTTTTCGTGGGCGGCAGTACGGACCGTACAATTCGTACCACGTGTTCGGCGGCGCGCCCCGGATCTCAACCGGATGCATGCTATACACACATATCACACACTCGCTCACACCTCACCGCGTAGTATTATATCGAACTTTCTGGCGCCCGCGTCTTCTCGTAGTCGACGGCCCCAGCAACCGTCCGGCGAAGGTCCTTGAAGCTGCGGGATGCCGGCACATGCGGGGCATGTGGAAGCAAGCCGCTCCTCCTCCGAGATGTCAGGGTGCAGCGGTCGGTCTCAGCGATCTCGGTTTCTCATTGCAACATGGTTGATAATTTTGCGGGTGGGCGGTGACGACGGGCATTCACCTTCATGGCTGCATGTCGGTCAGTTGGTTGGTTGGTCGGTTGGTCGGTACGATGTCTTTTCCATGACAATCGTTACCCTTCCGCCATCCGTCCAGCTGCAACTGCCGTGGCGTGGGTCCTGCCGCGGAAAGGAAACTGACAAGGGGGGCCAAAAAGAAGTGCCGGCACCACCCGCGCGCCAGGCTGGTCGCAGGTTGGGTTTTGGGGTTTGTGCAACGTTGCGTCGGTGCTCGGTCCCGCGGATGCTTTTGCGGCTATCGATTTGGAAAGCCTTTACGGTGGGCACCACGAGGTGACAGGTGCGGTGTGTCGCAGAGACGATATGCTGCAGGTCTGTCTGTCTGTCCATCGGTCTGTCTGGATTATCCTACCCGCATTGGCACGGCCAGCCGGAAAGGTGGCAGCCTTTGCGCGCGGGTACGACTGTGCAAGCGTCAGAAGTGCTGTGGGGCAACATACCACATGCAACATACCACATGCAACATACCACACCGCGAATTCAACAGGCTGCAATGTGACGTGGGCCTGGACGGTGGGTACAGTAGGGCCGCGGTCTCGGTCTATGGCTTGAGTACAGTTTGCTGGTCATATTTGTTTTGTGGCTCTTTTCGAGCCATGAACCGTTGCTTACTTGCTGCTGGACGATGAAGACGAAGTAGCAGCACGCCGTACTTGCGGGATGGAGGTGATGTGTACGCAGGGCCCACAGAGGTGGTAGCGGCGGTTGGTACAACACAAGCTTGGAGACGTCGGCTGTCGAGGCTGCCGTACTGCCGGCGGGAATCGTATAGAGAATATGTAGGCGCCTTGCAAAAGCACCCTGCCGCTTCGCCTCGCTGCCTCGTCGACTTATGCATCGTGTGTGAAGTGTCATGTGCGCGGCATACTGGGGTCGTAGCGGACATTGCAGAGTGGCGTGAGGACGGATGCTTTCCGGCTTCAACCACCGATGAAGCCTGGGGGACGCTAGGAGGCTACTCTGTCACCGAAGTACCTTGATTTTTGTATCCACCCCTTGACACGCGATCGCAACTTGCGGCTGGGGTGGGCGCCTGGACACCCCTCCTCCACACCTCCGCGCAACCTCGGAAACCATCCACCCACACCCACTGGCACCCTGGGGCAGACCCGCTGGCGGTCATAATAACTCACCCTACCTCAAGCAAGGCTAACCCACTGACCCGTGGGCCGCAATCACGACCCGGACCTGCACGTCTCTGCGGCCGACACGTCCCCTCCGTGCAGCACCAGAAGGGGGAGGGAAGGAGCAGGCGGCAGCGCACGAGGTATACGGCACCTAAAACGTTTCATGCCATAATTGATCAATGCAATCAGCCCACAGCGGCGGAAACAATGTTGTGGCTCGCGACGGCGCGGTAGCGTATCTTACCAGTCCGTGTCCCGAGGGACTATCCGTACTGAATGTCATACTGGATGCCGTACCGGATGCCGTACTGTGCCGTGCCATCACACCCCACTGCGAACCGATTACCACTCACTATCCTGGCAGGGACGGAAGGACGCCACAAACCCTAGATACCCTGACGTGCCTTTGCATCGAATACACCGAATACACCAAGACGGCAAACGTCCCAACGCTTGCTTCGCGTCCCACGATCCCCACAATGTGCAGCACACACAGCCTGCACTCCCTACCCCCCCCCCCCACACACACAGCCTGCACTTCCCCCCCCACAGCCTGCACTCCCCCCCCCACAGCCTGCACTTCCCCCCCCACACACACACAGTCTACCACTGCCGGGCGGTGCCGCCCCTGCAGCTGAACCACCTGCAGCCGGGCCTGCAGAAACGCCTGTGCGCGTGGACGCTTGCCTCCCAAACTCCTAACCGATTGGCGACAACGTAATCTTCAATTCAACGACCAACCGCCATGCAACGACCCAACCAACCAGCCGCCACACGCCCGCACCACGGCGGTGGACTTTCAATGGCATGAGCACCCATACATGGCAGGGCGGCATCCAGGCAGAGAGCAATAACCGTCGGGGCAAATGGCTCCCCGTCACACACACGGCGATGAAGAGGTCCCCGACCGGAGGAGGGAGGACCCAGGGGGTGCGGTGCCGCAGTGACTAAAGTTAGTTGCTTATTGACGTTATTGACGTTATCATTCGGATGCAAAACCCAACAAAACGAACCGCAGGCAACGTCTCGCGCCGTCTGCCAGACCCTACGTACGGCACTGAGCAACATTTCGCTAATCACAGCAAAATACACCCACACGCGCACAACCGCGCTAACCCCCCTTCGGCTTCCTCCTGCGCTGCGAACCTCTCCCCCCCCAGCCGCTTGCAGTCTCTGCCGCTGAGAACTGGCTCAAAATGGCGCTGTACGGCATCCGTACTGCAGTACGACATCCTACATGTTGGGAGCTGCTGTTTGTGGCAACTCAACGTCTCAACCTGAGGCCACCTGAATTGGCAAAAGATGAAATAATAATCTGCAAATCTGTCTATATCCGACAACGCCACAGCTGCTCTGCGCCAGCTTGGCGTTTGCAACGGACTATGAACGCGCGCGCGAGAAGACAAGGTCTTCGAAAGTACTCAGCGACTTGTCGTACCATGTCGTACCCTGTCGTACCCTGCCGTAATCACACTCGTCGTCGTCGTCGTACATATGCCGACGACCCCGCGACGTGACAACGCTCGGCAGTCTCAGGCGGGGCAGCGCGAGGGTACCCGGGCGAACGCAGCGGCAGCGCGTTGTTGGAATACCGTTCTGTCGGTCGCTACCCAAAGAATGTGGTTCGCTCCGCAATCCTGCTGCCCATATCTGCCAACGCCTGCTCTTATTCCTGCTGCCCAGACCCGATGACACCACCACGCCATCAATCCGATCACGGCCGCGCCGTCTGGCTGACCGCCAGCACAGCGCCCCGGCGCGTCTGCACCCCCTGCCCGCCCCCAGCCCCTCCCCCCGGGCTGGCGTCTTCCCGTCTCGCGGCTCAGGTCCCCATCAGCTTAAAAACAAAGGCGCCTTCACCCGGTGCCTTAAGCAGCAGCAGCAGCAGGGCGCCAAATCACAACATCACGCGGAGGCCACATCGCCTGACGTCGGTCATGTACGACAAACCCCACGTGCAGTGCACTGCGTGTGTGTGCATGTGAGTGTATGCAGTAGGGCACTTCTCCGCTACGACCTGTCGCCGCCGTACCGCCGTACGAGCACTCCAGGGCTGGCACTCACGTGCACATGCGACTCACGCGCCGCCTCCAGCACCACCGCCTCTCCCTCGCCGCCGGCCCCCACGCGGCAGCCCACCACCCGCAGCGACGCCGCCGCCGCCACGTGCCCGGCAAACACCGCGCCCGGCCCCCCGGCGCCCGCCCAGTCCCCGCCGCCGCCGCCTCCACCGCCGCCAATCGGCACGCGCGCCGTCGGCGTCGCCGCGACCGCCGCCGCCAGCTTGGCGGCCAGCGCCGGATCCGACGTGATCGTGACCGGCGGCGGCGGCGGCGGAAATTCCGCTGGCGTCACGGCACGTACGGCAAATGTACAACGCTCCAGCACCAGCTCGCCGCCGCCCACTTGTACGGGATGGGACAGTTCACAGTCTGCCAGCCGGACACGCCCGGCGGCGGAAGGGTCAGCTGCTGCTGCTGCGGCGGCGGCGGCGGCGGCGGCGTCGACGGCGGGCGTCGACGGCGACGGCGACCTGCGACGCGGCGCCTGGGGCGGTTTGCCGCCGACGCGACTGCCGGCCGAGGGAACGAGGGACCTCCGAGTGCCGGGCGGCGGCGGCGCCGTCGACCGGGCTGTGGCCGCGGCGGATGTCGGACCCGCGGGGTGGATGGTCAGGCCGTAGCGACAGTCCGGACGCGCCAGCACGCAACCCTGCAGCGGGGTCGTCGTGAGAAGTCAACACGGCCGCACCTTGGTTTCGTTTGAGAGGTCAAGACGGCCGCTCCTTAGTTCGGTTTTATGCCCGTACCCCCCTTCTTGCAGTGTTGAACCCTTCACTGATCTCCCACTGAACCCCTCCACCGCCAAAGCCCTCTCGCGCGCGCAACTTCTCGTCCTCATTCTCATCCTCAGGCTCACCCTCAACCCTTCGCTCCTAACCAACCCCAACCCCTCTCCCATCCCCGACATGCGAATCGGTCGGTCGGTCAGTCGCTTGTCGTACAGCATTAGGTGTGTCCCCACTGCTAGCATAGTACGGCAATACAGCCATAGACCGTATTCCGTACGCCGTACCTGCATGTCGACTTGGCTGCCCGCCATGCACTCCAGGTTGGACGCGTGCCCGCGCAGGAAGCAGCCCAGCGCGCTCACTTTGGAGCCCGCCACCGCCTGACCCACGGGTCGGGGAAGGGCAGGAAGGGGGAGCAGCAGGAGGCGGCCGCATAAGAAAGCTATCGCACCATCGCACAACGATGGAGTGCCGCGCAACGGGGGTTGATGAGGATGGGCGGTGTGAACAGGGTGGTGGTGGGGTGGGTGGGGGGGGTCGGCGGTCTGTTCCAACAAAAAGGGGGTCAGGGGGTATCAGAACGGGTCGCGGTAAGGCACAGCGGCAGGCACGTAGTTCTTAACACCTGGTTAATCACAAGTTCACAACCCACATCAGAGCAGCTGCAGTTCGTCGCTGGGTTCGCCAGGCAGCAGCAGCAGCAGCAGCGCGACATCAAATCCGCAATCACAGTACGGCACGTCCGCCAAGGCATGCGCACAGTCATGTTCACGACCCACCCTCTGGACCCCCCCGGCTCCCCCGCCCCCTCACCTGCACCCCCACAATGGCGCCCGCCGCCCCCAGAAGCCGACTGCCCACCAGCCGCACCGGGGCACCCAGGGCCACCACACCCGCCGCCGCATAGCCCTGTGTGGGTGTAGGGGTGGGGCGATGCGGTGGCGTTGCATGGGGGAGCTGTGTGTGTTGGGGGGAGGGAAGCGCGAGGGCTTGGATGGGGACGTACGGGGACGTACGGCGAGCGGATGTGCACAGACACGTCATGCTGCGTCGTACGATGGTAAGGTACAGCGGCTTGGCGGGTGATATGCCCATGGGTCGTGGGTGTCCCCGGGACGGAAAGCAGCCCCCCGTTATGGTGTGACCATACACACACACACACACACACACACACACACACACACACACACACACACACACACACACACATCCACGCCGTACAATAGTCACAAGCCCCAACACCCGACTCCACATCCCTTGCCCCGAAACCCCATCGAACCACTTCCCCTCGCCGCCATCCATCCCACAAACCCCCGGCCCACGCCCCGCAGCCCACCGCAATCCCACGCCCCACAGCCCACCGCACGCACACCCACCCCCATGCAGCTGCTAGGATGGCGCCGCCGCAGCCCCCTTCATCCCCGTCCACCTCTACCTCTACCCTCCGTCCTTACAGCCCCCCCGTCCACCTCTACCCTGGCGCTACAGCCCCCTACCTCCAGCTCGCAGCAGTCCAGACTCATCGACGTCTGGGGTGTCGCTACAGCCGCGTTGGCGCCGCCGCGCAGGCGGCTGTAGCGCGCCGTCACCGTCGCGCCGCCGCCGTCCGCCCGGACCAGGTCCCTGTCGCGGCCGCTGGCGACGACGCTGCAGTCGTCCAGCTCCAGGGAGGGCATGTCGCCGCCGCTGGCGCTGAAGGCCCCGACGGCGGCGACCACGCCGCCGCCGCTGCCGCGGCTGGCGCTGGCGGCCGCGGGTGAGGTGACGGAGATGAGTGCGGAGGCTTGCAGGCTGGTGGCGGGCATGGCTGTAGCCTGTCGCCACCAGGCCGAGGCCTCCGCATCCACGACCTGACGGGCAGTACAAGTACGGCAGTACGGCGTCATGCGGCGTTTCGTGTGTGACCGCCAGTGTCAAGGCAGATGCCCAGAACCCGGCCGCCCGGCGCCGACCTGCGCCTGCCCCAGTCTGCCCCTTCAAAGGGACTCCTGTCCGCCTGTCGTACCCCAGCCCCTACCCTAGCTCTACCCTGGCCCCTACCCTAGCCCTACCCTAGAGCCCTACCTCCAGCCCTACCCTAGAGCCCTACCTCCAGCCGCCGCAACGTCACCCGGCGACCCGTCACCAGCAGCCGGCAGTCCCGCTGCAGCTGTAGCGTCCCGTTGGTCAGCGTGACGTCATCCCGGTGCAGCAGTAGCACCCCCGCGCCGGCGCCGGCGCCGCCGCCGTTCCGTTGCTGCAGTGGCGGCGAAGGCAACGGCGGTACTCGCACGCCGTGGAGGCTGCCAGGCCCCGGCGCCGCCGCCGCCGCCGCCGGCCCCATCCGCGCCCGTGCCGCTAGCACCTCCGTCACGGAGGACAACCCGGGGACCTTCAGCGTGTTGACCGGGACCAACGCTGCCGTACTCGCCGCCGACGCCGGCGGCGGCTGCGCGCCCTGCCGAACCTGCTCCTCATCCGCCGGCGACAGCATCAACTGGGTCGACGGCGGTGGTAGCGCCGCCGCCGACAACGTTACGACGCGGCCCTGCAGGTCGATGATGGTGGGTCCAACCGCTGCGTTGATCAGCGCTTGAAGGTCAGCGAGGCCGCCACCCTCGTGAAGTGCGACCACCCGCGGCGGCCGACGGGCGGGCGGCCGCATCTCCCACGTGCTCGAGAGCCGCCGGGTGGCGCCTCGCTGGTGTGGGAACGGGTGCGCCGCCGCGTTGGCATCCGCCGCCGCCGCCGCGGCGGCGGCGGCGGCGGCCGCCGCCAGTACGGAGATCTCGACTGCCATCTCGTCCAAGTCAGAATCTGAACCGTCAGCTTCCGCCAGGGACAAGTCGGCTCCGCGCTCCTTATCCGCCAGGACCAGATCCGTCGACGTCGACGACGACGCTGGTTCCGCCGCCGGCGCCGCCGGCGGTGCCGCCGCCGCTGTCTCCGCCAGCTCGCGTGGCTGGCCGGCGCTGTCGTCCGCCGTCTTCGTCGCCGTCGTCGTTGAGTGCGTCTCGGCGGCTGCTGTCCCGCCTGCCTCCGCCAGCGGCTCCGGGCACTCTCCCGCCCGTGCCTCTGTCCCCGCAGCCGTACCCGTGGAGGACCCCAGCGTTGTGTTGGGTGGCTGCTGCTGCTGCTGCTGCTCCGTCAGCCCGTCGACGGCCGCCGTAGCCCGCGAGTGGACGTCCGACTGCGCCGGGGTCGCCGCCGCCGCCAGTTCGACGTCGCCGCCGTCGCCGCCGTCGCCGCCGCCAGCTAGCGCGCCGGCCCCCCGCTCGGCCAACGCGTAGGCCTCCATCCAGCTCGCCGCCTCCTCCGCGTTGCCCCCCAGTGCGAACCCCGGCCCCGCTAGACCAAGTCCCGCTGTACGACGGCCTTCCAACGCAACCGGCGTCGCCCCCGCCTGGGGCGCCGCCGCCACCTCTGCAACCGGCTGTGCAACTGCGGCCAGCAGCGCCGTCTCCTCGGCTGGAACCTCGCGGCCAACAACCGCCCCAACAACCGACCCATGGGTCGCGTCTGCCTTAGCGGGCGCCGCCGATGGTGACGGACCCGTGGGGCTCGAATCCAAGGTGTCCGTAGCCGCCGCTGCTGCTGCTGCTGCGGTCGCCGATTCCGGAGCCGACGTCGGTTCCGGAACCGACGCTGGCAATGGGACCGATTCCGGATCAGGCGAAGTTAGGTCCGGGGGGTGCCCGTACGGACGTGTCGTTTGTACGGCATCCGCGCGGCGGGCGAGCGTGCATCGAGCGGCCGCCAGCAGCGCCTCAGATCTATGGCGCATCTGCGCCGCCAGGTCGTACGCGGCGCGGCCCTGCATGACGAGCACCGCAGACGGGTCGCTGAAATCGTCGTGATCATCTGACCCATGGGCCGTCGGTACGGCATCTGCGCCGGCGCCAACGCCGAAATTGGCGTCGGGCGGGCTGTGGCGGTGACCCTCCGCGCAACTTGCCGGGTGTGACAGCGACGTCGCCGCTGACCGGGATGCCGACGTGGATGGGTTAGCTGCCTCCGCCGCCTCCGCCGCCGCCGCCGCCGCCTCCACCTCCGCCTCCGCCTCCGCCGCTGAACTCGACCTCGTCACGTCCAGGTACCTCGACCGAGTCGGCGCCGCGACCGCTGCTGTCACGTGGCTGTTGTGGCCTTCCCCGCCGCCACCACTGCTCGTGCCGGACGTCCCTGCACCACTGGGGCTAGGGACCTCGACCGCCTCCGATGCCTCCGACACAGACGCCAGCGCGAATGCTTCGGCGGCCCGCTCCCGTCGGTCGGGCCTCGCCTCTCCGGGACCTGCGCTGACGGAGGCGTCGGAGGGGCCTCCGCCGGCATTAGGGGAGGCGGCTCCCGGGGCCGGACCCGGCGACCAGCCAGACCGCGCCCCGTTTCTGAGCGCCTCTGTAACAGCAGCTGAGGAAACTGCGGCGGCGGCGGCGGCAGTGGTGGAGGACGGCCTTGCCTCCGCCTGGGAGGTTGAATCTGAGGCGGTGGTGATGAGGGGATCCTGTGGCGCAGTCGGCATGTCCAGACTCATGAGGGCGCCGGACGGTGCGGTCGCGCCGTCGGTGCCCAGATGGGCCGCCCGTGTTTGCTTCCGCGATCTCCTGATGGTGGCGGTGCCAGATAGTCGTGACGCGCAGGCGTTGGGGGCCGCGGCGGCCACATTTGCGGAACGGACGACGACTTGTCGTTCGCTGACCTCGCGAGCGTTGCCAGAGAGCGGTACTGCATGAGCAGATGGTCTTTGGGGTTCGCCTGGTGTTAAGGAATGCTGGCTTCGCGAGGCTGCAATAGCGGGTACTCTGCACGTCGAGGGTAATTGTACACCAGGCAGCTCTCTTTGAAGCAGGCTGTTGCCCCGTAGCGATAATGAGTTCTTCATTGGATAAATTTAATGCGCCCCAGCCACGCAGGATACTTTGCCCATTGACAACGGCCGCAAAAAGGTGTGCGCTTTGCACAGGGACAACCTTAGCAGTTGCGATTGTAAACCTCAAAACAAAGCAGCAGCAATTCAAAGAACGTTGATTCAATTCATGCGTGAGGGTCACCTGGGTCACCTGATGAGCATCACTAACATCATACGGCGGAACCAAGCTAGTCAGTGGTCACCAGACGGGGCTGTGTGACGTGTAACAATAGAGCTATTCATACTGCACAAATTATTGTCCTTCGCAGCTTGAACTTGGGACGAGCACAGAAGGACCACTGACGGCCAACGGTCTCCGCGTGACGGAAGGTGTTGTAACCACATATGTCGCATCGCCTGCGCAAAAAAATTGATTGCTTTGGATGTCACATTTGACACATACTCGTTACACCCCTTGTGCCGTTGTTATGACACTGCACGACGCCGCTGACCTTGAGACCAATATGATAACGCTTGTATTTCAAGCTGTGATCCTCCGTATGCATTTGCGATACGGTGCACTAAGAGACATGGCTGATGTTTCAAGCACTGAAGTCCTAGCACGTCACGGCGCCCAACGTTCGACACTTTCTCCCGCCATCCACAGCTTGCATGGCCGGCTGATAATGCAGCCCCGGGCAAAGCCCCGGGTATTTTACTCGATTGGCAGACCGCGCCAATTCACTCGCACAATGACAGGACACGGGAGCATGCAGGAACGTGGCAATCAACACCGACCAGTACCGTAATGTACACACCTAAGCGGGAATGGCAAGCCCTTGTGCCTTTGGAGTTCAGCATCCGCAGAGTAAAAATTCCTACTCGCTTGTAAATCTCGCACCTGAATTTTTCGAGCTGTCGGAGTTTTACGTCGTCATCCATCGGCCCGGCCGTACAACTACTTCAACGACCAACGTCTTATTTCCTTAGGCCAACGCGCCAACCAAAATGAACTCTCATACCAAATGCCTCGTGAACTCGTAGCTCTACTCATATTTGATCATAACTTTTATTTTGTGAGGGGCGATGGATCCATCTGAACACTCGCAAGTCAACAGCATTCTTGACAGGGCCAAACGCAGCGAAATACTCCGATCCAACGCTGCCAGCACGCGAAATGAAGCAAAAACGTTTTGTAGAAACCATTAATGAAGCCGGCCCGGGGCGCAGCTGGACGACCAGGCGTCCACGCGTCCTTGTTGGTGAGCGCCATGACGCAGCTGGCGGCCGATGCCCACATCGAACGGGCGCGGGAGCGGGCTGACCAGCAGCGGGAGGCAGCGGATGAGCCCCAGCAGGCGACCAAGCGCGCGCGCCGTGCGCCCCTGGGCAGCACGCGGACCTCCCGCGCATGCATGGGAGTGGATCAGCAACGTGCCGGCCCTCGAGGGTGGCTTGACGGAGTACGTGGCTCTGGCGCAGCCGGTCTTCGTGATGGTGCCCGGCTCAGGGGAGGGCGCGCACCGCTCCTCAACGAGTACGTGGAGCTGAAGGCTCCGAAGGCGGATGGCAAGGTGGATGTGGATGCTGATCCGCAGACTCCCTCAACGTTCGAGGCGTTGGGCGTTGGTGCAGGACTTGGAACGGAGAGGCCTGCTGGATGCGCACCCGAATCTCTACGTGCGCATGTTCACGCAGGACATGTACGACCTCCAGACCTTTCCCTTTCAGGCCGCCCTGGAGGAGTGGAAGGCCGCGAGGTCAGTGCGTTCTGAACAGCACGACTCAGAGCAACACGCGGGATTGGCTAACTTTTGGTAGTTGTAGTACAACTGATGGTCGATTGTCAAGGCAATGAGCAGAAATTTTAACACGCAGCGTGTGGTCACATCGGATATCTGCACGTTCCGTCTGGTAACTCGCCGTCATTACATGGTAGTTGTACTACAGGCTACAGCTGACGGTTGCAAAGTCTCCGAGCACAGTATGTCCCGATTGACTGGAATTAGGTCGCGGGAACTTCAGATGCTGTCGGAGTCACTGCGTAGGCCGAACGCTTCTTGGGCACTGGTTGGGCCCTGAAGCGGCGCCGGCTGCCCGTTCGACCGTGTACATTCACGGATGAGCGAGCTGGCTGGAGCTGGCTTGGCTTAGGAACACCAAACTAGGACTGGAAATATTTGGTCCTGTTAACCATTTCTTCTTGTGTACATTACCCGGTGTGTTGCCTGAGAACGCCGTCGTCGCTCGTCGGATCCCTTCGGATCGCCATCCCGTGGTTTGGGCAGCATCTAGATGCGAATGCGTATGTTCGGATGTGATCATTCTGGGTAATTTGTGTTAAGTTTCTGAATGTGTTTCTAGGCGACAGCTGTTCAAACTTTGGAGGGCGTGGCATAAGGAAAGCACGGCCGGACACTTGGCAGGGTCAAATCAGCTGAAATTCCTTGCACGTCCTCAGTCCGCAGGACAAACGTTCAACGGGCAACACAGAAACGAGGGTTCCGTGGGACATCTCCTAAAAGTAAATCGTGATTTTAAGGGTCATAAGCATATTTGTGTCGTAGAGCTGAGTTCGAAAGTTCAAACCTGGGGAGAAACACCTACTCCACTGGAAATCTCGATCTACACAGATAGGACTGGCTAGATGCCGTTCCTTCCTGTGCGTTCCTGTGGAAGTTGGCTTTTGACTCAGAAGCTGTACGGCTTTTCGCCGTTGCAGATATTCCCGCAGACCAACTGCTCTGGCAGCAGATACGGCTGATGCCCGCACATCAATCCACATTTCTTCAAGATTACACAGTTGGCCTAGTCTCGCAGATCATTGGAATAAGCAAAGGAAGCTTCGCTGAGGTTTCAAACTAAGCATGGCGCAGGCTGTGACGGAAGTAAGCGCTTAACTCTAGTTGCTGAACGAAGTTACATGTTTGTGCCGTATTCGCGCGAAACCTCCTCGCTGGTGTGTGTAGCCCGGTCCCGTTGGGACATTGCAGGCCCACTGCCTCTCGCAGGCTCCTAGACACGTTCCACCCGCTCACAAGTAAGCGCTTTTGCGTCAACCCTGTCTGCGTGCTTGACCACATGCTCAGGTTGTTGCAAAGCAGGCTCCCCATCTGGTCTCCTGCGCCTGCACCTCCTTCGAGGCGTACGACAAACCAAACCCTACCGATGGACACGCAAAGGACATCACGGGCGATACCGGCAGCACCCGGTTCGCATTCAAGGACAAGTGAGGATGATGATGCTCGCCGCACCGCGGGTGTAGTGGATTCACTTATCGGCACCTAGAACCTAGCAGTCAACAACGCTGTATTCAGATGGAACCGAAACACATCGCGAACTAATAGGATGCGAACACACACATGTCTGCCCCTTGTGTCCGCCGCCCTCCTACCATGGTTGCCAATGACCCGGTATCCCTGCGCCTCCCGCCACCACGTGGGCCACGCAGGGCGGTGGCCCAGCACGTCTTCGGCCCCGGACAAGGCGGCATCGTGGAGGTCACCCTGACCGGCGGCCCTGACCTGGGTCGGCAGTTCGACCACGTCACGTTCGCCGTGAAGCTGCACCAGCCGGGGAATCACCCCGGCAACGGCGCCCCCGCCTGGCGGGATCAGAGCTTCCTGACCATCACCGTCAAGCTGCCGTACAGCAAGCCGGTCTCGTTGTTCTACCGGTAAGTCAAGCTCCAAGAATAAATCGATTGCCGGGCCACCTAAGTGGGGGCGCGCCCGGACGCTACATCGGCATCCTGAAGGGTGAATCAGATTAGGATAGGACCTCCCAGGCCATCACGGTCGGCTGGGCATTCACAGCTGCACGGATACGTGACCTGCAATGTTCTGCTCAGGGCGTGCCTTACTTCCTGAGATCCTGACCGTCGTTTCTTTGTTGTTGTAGGGACAAGGACCTGGACACCTTGGAGCTGTCGCTGCAGCGGAGCAGCGGCAGCGGAGGGACGCCCGTGCACAAGAGCCTGTCGCTCAAGGCCGATGGGCAGGAGCAAATAGGTGCGTAGCTAGCAAGCGGGCTAGATGACCATGCCTCATCCCACAAAAAAACACCTCTGGTGGCGGATCCGGATAGCGCTGTGATGGTGTGTGGTGGCGGGTTGCCGGCCCTGACGGAGCGGGGGGAAGCTTTACGCCCCCTTTCGTCAGTGGGCGCCGCATCAGTCAGTGGTTTTTGTGTCGAGGTGGCCATTCCCCCCTGCCCACCAACCCCAACTGCGAGCCAGCGCGCGCCACCACTTTTGTACAAACGCCTCGCCTGCGCCAACCCGCGCGCCCTTGACCCCGGGCCCCCGGGCAATGCGGGACACTTCCCTCGTGCCGCCCCCTGCCCTGCGGAGCCCTCTCTCGTGTGACCCTTGCGCCCCCCCCCCTCCCGGTTGCTTGCTGGCACCCTCCCGGTTGGTACACCTTTGGCAGCGCCCGGCGTCTCTGTGAGCTGGCAGCTGCGGCCGTTCACGGAGGGCATTGAGTCCCTGGGGGACGCGGAGGACCGACCGCACCTGCCCCTCGTGGTGAGCCCATGCGGCTGACGCCATCCAACCACCCATTGGTCCAGGGATGTGGATGCCGGTGACGGCACATGTAAAGCTGCGCTTACCGGATGGTTGGGATCCCTTTGGGAACCCCTGGATTGTCAGATCTTGGGCATCGGCGTGCAGACGTCAGCTGCTTAACCGGCGGGTGTGCCGTACAAATCCGCGCGCGCACCAGCTGCGTGTTTCCCGACACTCCGTTCGTAACGCGCGTTACACCCGGGGGCCCTGGCGCAGGAGAATGTGCTGCATTTCTTGAAGGACCATGCCAAAGGTGAGTTTTTTGTGTATTGGACATCCATCCCCCGTAAGGCCGAGGCTTATTATGTAGGCACGCGCGCCCTGCCTGCCTGCCTCCGCGCGCGCTTCCGAGCGTGCGTGTGCGCCCTCGTGCTGCCCTGCGCCACCCCGTTGGCGCGCATTCCTGTTAGTGACAGCGACGATGACCATGTATGCCCTGCTCGCTGGCCCACGCTGCGCTGTCCTGTGCTGTGCGTTGCGGCACGTCGCTGCCTGCCCTGTCAGGCGCGGACGCCGATCAGCAGGACAAGGTTCAGAAGGAGGTGGAAGACACGCGGAAGGACACGGAGGCGGCAGCAGCCGACGGCGCCGGCGGCGCCGCCCGCGCCGCGCCGGCATCTGACCACTGGCAGTGGCTGCGCAAGGAGTTCTGCAAGGGGGTGAAGAAGGTGGCGGTGCTGTATCATCCCGAACTCGACACCAAGGTGCGTGAGTGTACATGTATATATAAGTAATCGGTGTCCCCTTGGTGGTATTGTATACGTGTTTATGGTGTCGGTTCTATGTACACAACAGCGTGCGTGTAAGCGAAATTGGTGCCGGTGCGTTGAGAAGATATTTGCACTTGGATCAAGTCTTTTCACAAGGAATAATACATCTGTTCACGTCTGCACAGCAGCTCGTTCGAACACTTGGCTCACACCGTTATTACTGAGTAGCTAGTACGTGCACACGTACGGTTGTACGTCCACACGCTCGCAGGTGCTGTTCCACCGCGAGGCGCCCTCGGGCCGGCTGCGCGTCACGTTCCGCGGGACCGTGTCGGTGAGTGGAGGGTTAATAGGCCTACCTGCCGTGTGAGCCGCACGCTGTGCCTGCCGTCATCATCGGCGGCGGGCGGGTTACACCGTTGCACCGTCGTCACCAATAGCTTCGCCGTTGAGCCGCTGGGGACACCTATCGGGTGTGATGATGGGCGGTCAATAGATAGGCGAGGCCTACCGACCTGCGTCGTCAGGAATATTAGTGAATGATGTGACCAAAATGTGCTCGCTGTGACGTTGTCCCCTCCCCTGCTGGCCGCCGGCCATGGAGACTGCTGCTGGCCCTACCTGGCCTCGCTTTAGCTCAGGAGAGATGCCTCGCACTGTCTCCTCCGTCCTTCATGTCCCCTCCCCCCCTTCCGCCAGTCGTCTGGATTCCTTCACCAGGGTGTAAACCCCCTGCTGGCGGTCGTTCCGATGAGTCCGCTCTCCCGCGTCTCTTGCTTTGATGGGTTGCTCGCTTGCTCGCGTGTATGTTCAGCCCAAGAACTGGAAGACGGACGGCGAGCTGGTTCCGACCGAGCTCGGAGATCTGACGCCGGTGAAGTCCTCCACGGCGGCGAAGGGCCCGGTACGTGCGGCGGACGGCAGCAGCAGGTCGGGGTAGCTAGCGCTGAGTGGGGCTGGGGTGGGGGACCTGCTGCCGGCGCAGCGGCGGGTGCCCGCGGCACGCAGGGGTCGGGCACTGGCCCATGGATAGGTAGATAGGTAGCTGGTTGACATCGATCTCACTGTGCCAGCACGCAGCTTGCGGTGCTACTCGAGCTGCTGCAGCGACGCGACGTCGGGCGGCGACACCGAGCGACCGCTTCGGTTGCGCGACGGCGCCATACCGTCCTTGTATGTGCAGGCGATGACCGCGTCTGTAGGTCGCTGCTGTGAAATGATATGTTCCGCCGGCGGAGTGCCGACCTGCTTGATTGCCTGTGTGCGTGTTTAGGGAAGAGACCCGCCCGACCGAAACCTGTGTGTGGCCCTACCTACTACCTGCTGGCATATTGTTTGTCGCCGTGCATGCATGCACACATGCCCCGCGCGCCGCCCGCCGCTGTCCTTGTACGTACGTCCTCCGCGCCCCTGTCTGTGTGTCTGTCTCCAGCAGGTCCGCATTCACAGCGGCTTCCGTGACGCGTACCTCAACGTGCGCTACCAGCTCTGGGGCGTCCTCAAGGCGCTGGTCGACCACAGCGGGGAGCAGCACGCCGCGGCTGATGGTGCTGCTGGTAACGGCAATTCTGGGAACAAGCCGCCGACGACCGAGGTCCTGGTGACGGGCCACTCGCTGGGCGGCGCGCTGGCCACGCTCGCAGCGCACGACCTGGCGACCAACAAGGAGGACTGGTAAGTCGTCGCTGTCGTGGTGCTGTGTGCAGAATTTACGGCAACAGTATGTACGGAAAGGTGTCCTTGCATGATAATATGTTACCCACATATTCCGTGTGCATGCAGTCGATAAAATGCAATAGTACATATTCCGTTGGGTGGTAGTGATGTGAAGATGTGTGCGTCGCTGTCTTGGTGACATGCGGGTTGTGTTAGCCTGGCGCACGCCTGAGCATCCGTGAAACTATTAGCGGCGGTAACACGGCGCGGCCAAAGGCTTCTCGAGATGCTGTGCCGGGTTGATTGTGGGGACTTATACTGTAACCCAGCGTTACACAGGTTGCTGGGTAACCTGATGGACGCTTTCACGGACGTATAGGTGACGTCCCCGCCCGGGCCCCCGCTCCATCGGGGTCTATCTCGCGCATTTGTTGTGCGTGCGGCTGCTGCAGGGGTCTGAAGTGCAATGTGAAGTCGTACACGTACGGCAGCCCCCGAGTCGGCAACGAACATTTCATGAACGACTACAACGCGAAAGTGCCCGATACGTGGCGCGTCACAAAGCCCGAGGATGTAGTTACCTGGTAAGGCACGCACTGCCGACCTTCCTACCTGCCTAACCACCTACCTGCCAACCTACCCGAGTACATGGACAAAGTATGGACGATATGTCGATATCAATTACCCTCGAAACTATTGAGCGATAGCTGATGGCCACAGGTTTATTTGACATTTGCACGCATGCCATTGTCGTCCGTTGATGATCGGTGGATGCGGCTGTTTATTGCGTGGTTATCTATCCGACGTACACACACACGCAGGGTCCCTCGGGGGCTGCAGGAGATGTACCTCCACGTGGGCCGCCACTGGGATCTGGATCACCAGGTGGGTGGCTGGCTGCGCTGGATCTGGATCTGATGGACGATAGATGGGTCCGTCACTGGCCATGTACGCACGTGCGCTGTTGTGTATGTATGCCGCCGCCCGCACGCTGCCGGACTGACGGACCCTCTCTCATGCATGCACGCAGCCAAAGAAGGCGGATGAGGCCGCGGATGTGGGCAAGGCGGCGGACGAGGGCGGCAAGCGAAAGACGCTGCACCTGTGGAACGCGGGGGATGTGCCCAAGGGCGTCGAGGCGCACCTGGGGTACGACAAGCACCTGGTGGAGGCGCTCAAGCTGCAGCCCGCGGCGGACTCTGTGGCGGCGTGAAACGACCCGGCCGCCCGCCCGGCCGGCCGGCCGTGCACTGGCGGGGTGGAAGCAAGCAGGGGCCCCCGCTGCAGTGCGGGCGGCGGCGGGGCCACTGCTCATCATCTCATGCGTCGGTTGGGCGTGCATGCGCATGGCTGGAGAGATACGTAGACTGCATGTATACCAAGTTGAGTTCGTTGGCCAGCTCGCCTGGAAGTAATGGCGATGCATGAAGAAAAGATGTACAGGCAGCCTGGGCAGGAAGAGCAGCAGGGGCGGGCATCATTGCCGCAAGTCGGAATCCTGTACGTGTGCAGAGCCAGAGAGGACGTTTATGCGTGCATAGTGGATACGGCATCGACGACGTATATGTATATGTATGTACGGTATGTCCCCGCACCGGCGGGTGTCTCACCTTCCCCGCGGGCTGCTGCGTGGCAGTAGGCCAAATCATCAGCAGCAGATGGCCCATGCCATATGGTGCTGCCGACAGCAGGTGACATCTCTTTCGTTGCTCGCTATCGACATATTAGAGTCCGTCGAGTGTGTGTACTCATCTTGCGGACAATGGACAGAAATGATATCGGTGCTCACTTTTGGCTCGGACGCACATGCGCTCTCGTGATTGATGATCGGCGTCATTTTCAGGTCGTATTACTTCAAGGACGTTTGTTGTTATGTGTCATATATGTTTGCGTCTATCGTACATCCTCCTCCTCTGTGTCAAGTGTATGTGGCTCGCTCGCGTACTGTCAGGAAGACGACGACTCGCACACACGGATCCTGATTGATTCTTTCATGCTTGATGCGTGTGCACATATTGTACATGCCGTGATCGCGTGGTGAAATGTACAGCGTGCCCCACAAATGGTCATCGCTACAGCAGGGTGAGTGCCTGCTACATATGCATACGTACTATTGTGAACAAGGGATGTATGCCGCTGGATGGATGGGTTTGATGCATGTCACAGCAGACACACGACGTAGGGTATGATCGATGTACTTATTATGTATGAGAACGAATGTGGTACTGTGCAGCGAGCGGGACCTCGAGCTGTAAAGATAATGCTGTTGGCAGTTGCTCAGTGGTTGCTCGACACCACACTACGTTGGGACAGATCAATCTGCCCAAATTTGCTTCCTGTCTCACAGAGCACGGTGTTGGCCACATGGGCATGCAGCGGGGGCAACCCCCACCTGCCCGACCTGCCACCCCCAATACACTGCTAGGGCGTATCCAGTAGTGGTCAACCTTGTAACGGTTACATAACATTATTGTTATTATTTACAACAACTATTCATTACAATACAGCATTATTTATTATTTACAACATTTATGTAATATTTACAACAACAATGTTAGATTTATAAAAAGATATATATCTCTGAGCCTACCGCTACCACCTACCGGTGCGGACTCTATGTGGCTGTCACCTATAACCCGATCTGGGCCTGGTAGAACGCCCTGTCGGGACCAGGGGTCCACCTTGTAACGATTGCATTAATAACCCACAGGCTCACTCCATTACTTTGTCATGCAGCTATCATAGTCATGGACATGCGACTGTATGGCTGCTGCCTCCACCCATGTTGCTACAACGTGGATGTATAACCAGCAGCGCATCAGCATGCGTGTGATGATGAGGGAATGTGGTGTCCAACGTACGTGTAAGCGACCTGTAGAGGTTGCAGTCGTAGTGCAACGAACTAGACATCACCCTACATCATACATGCCTTGTGTCTAAATGTCGTGTGTACCTAGGGCGGGTCGTATTAATGGCCATGTATGTACATGCTTTGCATGATGAGATAGGTAGCCATACATTATTCTGACGCATTTCTATCTGAAAGCAGCAGGACGGATCAAGGATAGTCGGCCTGTGACACGGATGTATCATACATATATGTATGTATGAATATATAATGACCAGGCTTGACCAGGTAGGCTTCACCCGGCTTGACCTGATCTTCGTTCCCCGATTCTCACATCGCGCGCACGTACGGCCGTGCGTGCCAGCAGGCTCCCATAGGGCCCAGGACCGCCAACACTCAACTGTCGTCGGAACTGCCTACCGAATAACACGGCACCCCGTACATACATGTCACAACCACCGGAGGATTGTTCGGTAAGCAAAGGGTTGATTTCCAATTTGTATACATGCATGATACACAAACTGCCTTTCATCTGCGCGTCCTTCTTTGATTGAAAGCCTATACAAAGCACATGTAACCTTTTAGAAAGAATTTGACGTGACAAAGAAGCACTTTTGAATGTGGTCTGCCTAGGAGCCGAATGAATAACACCGTCAATTGATAATCAATTTTCTGAACAAAATCTGCTCTGTCGCCTGGGCAATCTGATGTCTTTGGGCTACGCCGACCGTCTAAAAAACAAACGGAATTTGGGAGGGCAGCTCGGCGCGAAGGAATACCATCAAAGCTTTGATGACATCAAGGAGAGCACCAAGTCCCTTTCTAAATGGGTAAGATTGTGCATAACTCATGCCATTCATCGCCTGGAATGTTCTTCACCACGCACCACGGAACCGTTGACAACTAACGCAGGTTGCGGACGCCAAACGCGTGTTTGTGTTCACGGGCGCTGGCATATCTACATCTTGCGGAATACCGGACTTCAGGTACGTCATTGCCTGCCGAGCAGCGGCCAGCCTTATATTGTGGACTGGCGGGGTGTATATCCATCCACACGACATACACACACGACATCCCTCTCAAACTTACTATGCCACACAGGGGTCCCAAAGGGATTTGGACCTTGCGCAAAAAGAAGCAGCCCATACCCACAGACTTGACACCATTTGAATACGCCAAGCCAAGCTTCACTCACATGGTACGGAGGTGACATGACGGTCCCGTGGGCCGGCGGGGTAGTGCCGCGGCTATGCAGTCTTGAGTTGCTGACCCGAAGTGGCCTATGCTGTGTATTCGCCACAATCTCGATCGTCCAGACTACGGGTGTTCGTGATTTGCGGTGGTTCTAGTGGTTCTTGTTCATGGGGGGGCCCCAAGCCGGCATGCTGGTTTGTCAGCAGCAAGCACCTCCTGAATATGTATGTGGAGCATAAAATACAGTGATGTACTGCTTACCCTCAGCCTAATAACCTCATGGCCGGTATTTTCACTGTATGTGCCTCATGATAAGTTCGTGTTTGATGCAATTACTGGTCGGGTTGGAATTTCGTTCGGCCAGGCGATCGCCGGGCTTGTTGCAGCGGGCAAGGTGCCGTACGTGTGCAGTCAGAACGTCGACTCGATGCATCTCTGGAGCGGCGTGCCCCGGAACAAGCTGGCTGAGCTGCACGGCAACTGCTTCGCCGAGCGCTGCACGCAGTGCCGTACAGAGTATGCGCGGGACTTCCAAATGGACACGGTGCGCGGGGTCGTGTTTCGTGAATGCCGCCCTCGGGGTGAAGGGAAAGCGCTGCATCGATATGCACTATATGCACGTACCTACCTGCAGCTAGGAATACTAATAATGATAATAATATTATTATTACGCCGGGCATTACCCTGGCGTGTGTTAAGGGGACAGAGACGATGAGGCTCATTAGAGCCTATACGCCGCGCGCCGTCACCGGCCCTGAGTCAAAGAGTTCCCTGCTAGCCCACCCCAGTGCGTTCGTTGGCGGTGTGTGGGGGTACGGGGATTCGCTCCAGCACCCGTCGGCGCTTTACGATGTCGTTTAGGCTGCGGACGGCGTGGTCGTGTAGGCGAGAGCAGCATTGTGTCGCTTTGTCAGGTGCGATACCAAGTTCAATCAGTAAGGGTTTGAGGTCCGAGCGAATGGTTCCATCGACCCCGTGCGAGGGTAATGGCTTCTGTTGCAGTGTAGCGGACCTGCCACCCACTGGCATGGAGGTGTTCTGCAAGCTGATCGTGCTGCTCTCCTTTCTGCACGTTTTTCTCCTCGTGTCTGAGGTCACCCGTGTACTCTACTTCCAGGATAAAGACGTTGTGCTTTGCGCGATTTCGTGGCCCAGTGTAGCGGTCGGTGTGTTCAGTGGCGGCTAGTGATAGCGTGGGGATGATGAGTAGATCGGGTCGCATTTTTTTCCGGTCTTCCGCTGGTGTGTTCGGCAGCAGCCAGGCAGGCATCCGGTCTTCCGCTGGTGTGTTCGGCAGCAGCCAGGCAGCCGGGTTCCTGCAGCTAGGCTAGATACATGGTGCTGCCTACCTATTTTTGAACGTCCCGTTGTTTCTGTCACAGCCATCACCGAACATCTTCGTTGCCTGGGGATTCACAACAGTTACTAGATGAACATTTATGCTGTTTGCACGCACGCTAAGCGGTCTCCCTCCTAATATATATCATACCCCCCGATATGCTGCCAGGTGGACTTCAAACCCAGCGGGCGACGGTGCTGCCAGCCCGGCTGCAACGGGCCCCTGGTGGATAACATCCTGGACTGGGACACCCCCCTGCCGGAGGACGAGCTGAACGAGGCCGTGCAGCAGGCGGAGGATGCGGTACGGCACGGGTAGTGCATGGACTACATGGAGGCACCAAAGCATGGTCTTGCCCATCGTTGTCATCAGGTCCTCACGCTGTACATCTACACAGATGCACAGCTAGCTCTGCCTATCCAAGCAATGCGCGGCGTGGTTGGGCACCGAGCCAGGATCAGCTTCGCGATACTTCAAGTTGTGCTGTCCCAGGGTCCGCATCGATTGAACCCCCTTGACGTATAATTTGTTTGCTCGCTGACATGGTTACAGTAAATTGGCAGGAGGGGCGGGCGGGAAACACGGCCAGATGATTGATGGCAGTCGTTGAGGGCAGTCCACAGATGTCATTCAGGTTGGCTCAGCTGGCATGCCCCTCCTGTACATCCGTGCCTACTATCTGCACCCTGATATCATGGACCCGCCGTGCACCGCTCTGCCGTTCCCCGCGCAGTACCCGCACCGCCGTTTCCATTCCGGCACCCACGTCCATGTGTTTCCTTTCCCCGTACGAAACCACGCACTCGTCCCATCGATCCTCAGGACGTGGCGCTGGTCCTGGGCACCTCGCTGCAGATCCAGCCGGCGAACGAGATCCCCACACTGACACGCGATGAAGGTAGGCTGCGTTGGAGTAGTGCAGGGAGGGGTACGGCTTCGGTGTACATTCTACTGTCGGATGACCATGCAAGGCCGGGGCGTGGTTCTACTGGTGTGGGGGCAGGCTGCGCAGAGTCTATCTGCATCTCAGCAATCAACGAGAACGCGGCATGAGTTCATTGGGTGTAGAACGCGCATATGGTGTACGCATGGGAAATTTGTGGTAGAATAATACTCCTCTAGCCTAACGCGTATGGAGGTGCTGGCGCACCCTGTCCGTCAGCTGCTTTCTTCGTGTGTGCGCTGTCACCGACGCGGGTGCAAGTCCCATCCACCCGCCCGGCGCAGGCGGCAAGATGGTGATCGTGAACCTGCAGAAGACGCCCAAGGACCGCAAGGCCAACCTCATCATCCGCAGCCGGGTGGATCTCGTGATGGCGCTGCTGATGCAGGAGCTGGGCATGGAGGTAGGTGGAGTCAGGGGGTCGGCGGTTGGGACCGACGCACGTCACCCCGAGAGAGGGATGACAGACGTTGGCAGGGCGGGGCAGATTCTAGGGTCCATAAAATAAGATGTCTCTAAGCTGCCCAGCGGAGATGAGGGAAGGACATGTGGAGGCGGGGTCGAGTCAATCATGTACAAGCTGGACATACCCTGTTGACTGCTGCCAGTCACCGCATTCCAATCCGCTCGCACACGCTGCATGGCTGTCAACACTGCCCTTCAGGTGCCGCCGTACATCCGCACAGAGCGCCTGGTGGTCGAGCACAGCCTGTCCGATTCGCAGCCGGCCACCGGAGGTCGTCCTGCTGGGCGGGTGCTGACGGTCCGGGTGCGGAGCCACCATGGCCGCGAGTGCCCCCTCCCCATGGTGGAGTCGATGCGCATCTCCGTGGCGGCTGCAGCTGAGCCGGAGGCCGCCGCCGCCGCCAGCGGCAGCCTGGGGGGATGCGAGGCATCTTCGACGCCGTGCGGGACAGGCACCGGTCAGCAGGGCACTGCAGCGCAGTCGGCCTGGGAGCCGCCCAGCAGCGACGTGCTCGTGGCGTCCAGCAGCGGCACAGCCGAGGCGGCGGCGGGCGGGGGTTTCTCGCACCAGTTCGTGGGTGTGCCACCCGCGGTGCGGGCTGCACAGTGCACGTTGCAGGTGCGGCTGGTCAAGTGGGCAGACGCGGACCGGCGCGACATCACGTTACATCATACTATCGACCTGGCAGAGCTGGAACGCATGGCAGCACGAAGTCGCGGCTCCACAGCACGCCGCGATCTGGATACAGGGGATGGCGGCGCCGGTCAAGGCGGCGGCGGTGAAAGCTGCCCCGACGACCCCGGCAGCAGCAGCGGCGGCGCGGATGCGCATCCCGTGACCACCCATATCCACACTTTCGTCAGCCAGGAAGTCCGATATGACCCCTCGCACGTAATCGCGGCGTTCCTCGCCCACCCACCGCCAGTGGAGCTGCCGGAGCAGTCCAAGAAGAAGCGCCAAAAACCAGTACCTGACACCCCAGGCCCCGCACCGACGCGTATGAGCGCGCGTCTTGCCAATGCAGCGCATAAATCGCAGTCTCTAAGCGAGTCAACGTCGCCGGCGTCGTCCACGCCGCCGTCGGGTGAAGACACCGACGAGGACAACCAATAAGGAGACCAACCAACCAGGGCCGCACGTCTCGAAAACCCAGTTCAGTCGTGTCCAGCGTGTCCCTGTTTCACATGGCGTGTACACCTTCGCGGTGACGTCATCCTTTTCTCGTCACCATGTCTGCGGGCCATTTATGAGTTGTAAGGTCGTGTTGTGAGGAGTCATGAGCGCGCTCCAAATCGTCGTCCCAACGTTGGGTCAGAGGGCTCGCGCGCACATCCTCGTGGACATGCCCTCTGCTCCGCCTCATTCCTGCAGCCATGGACAAACGTACAAACGTGCGAAAGAAAGCATCATGGCGAGGAAGGTCCTGTGTGTCGCACGTCCAACTGTACGGAATGCGCAAGTCCGCAACAGCAGAGTTCCATGCACGCCGTGTCATGATCCTGGTGGCCTCACGATATCGACACAGGCGAGTTGTTTGCAGCCCGCTGGCCGTGCCGCAAAAGCTAAGTCCCCGCGGTCTTCCCAGTTGCCCAACAAGTGTGAACACGCAGCTTGCTGATCGTGGCCTATAACCACCGTCACGCACGAACCCTGCACTACTGCTTCCCGATAACGACAAAAGTTGATGATCCTCCTTGTTGACGAAGAACCCGGTTCTTGGACCGCCAACACGCATTGCTACCCATTTTGCCAAACTCTCTTAGGCATCTGGAGATCCATCAATGCGCCCAAACCACTCGGCCCTTCCACGACATGCCCTGCCCACCTGCATGTAGTCCTGGAGCTCCTCATCGAGTTGCGCGCGGCCCACCTACACCAAAAGATTGGCAAGAGAGATAGAGAGCACGCGCGTCAGAAGCTGCTTCGTGTAGCACCCTCAAGTGTCAGCATGAATGCATGACGAATAGCCTTGGTTGTGCCATGCATTCTCTGTAAGCGCAGATTCTGTGTTCGGTCCTTACTCCTACCCGGGTAGCGGTTGTCGGGTATCAGCCAGAGTGCCAGACTAACTCAGATGGACACAACCCTCCTGGCAATCCAGGCTTTGACTAGCACTCAAGGGGTCGGCATGATCCGCTCTCTGAATGATTACAACCACATTATGAACGGCTTGGGTCATCGGCTGAGGCTGGTGTAACGAATGCCGACGGGAAACATCACAGACTGCTCGCTGGCTAATCCTGGCAGCTGCGGTAATGATACCCCGAGTTGGAGCACGGCAAGTATCCGTGGCAGGTGTGAAACGTCGCGTGAAAGCCGTCGAGCTTCCCCACGTGACCTGACCATGCCAGTGGCCTCAGTGCGGCCCGCCTCGTGGCCACTCACCACCGTGCTGCGCAGGCGGTTGTTGCGGGCTCCGCCTCGCCCGCCCCTGCAGAGGAACACCCGTGTACCATCATTCATGAAGTCTATCCATGGGGCCATGAGGCGTCATCAGCATGCTTACGTCTTGACGACAACCTTCGCCATGCAGTTAACAGGACAAGAACGTAAACCGACCCGAAAACGCTTAGCTTACCGCGATGCCGCCCCTGTCTCCCGGAATGCCGCCGCTGCCAGGCGCTGACCTCCCGTGCCGGCCGGCTTGCCCGCGCCGCCCGTCCGGGCCCCGCCCCCACCTCCGCCGGCGCCCGGCTTCTGGACCCTGCAGATTAGACCAGTACGAAAGGGGGCGACGGCTCCGAAACCTGAACACAGGCCACAGCACTCACAAGCACAGCTCCGACAATTACGCAGCGCTGCGCCGACCCGATCCAGCATCCCTGGGCCCCCCTCACACACAGCCGTTCAGTCTTGCCTATAACCGGGCCCAGGTAAAACACAGACGCATCGCATTGGCTACGAAGAGAAGAAGAGAATGTTGCTGAGCAGCAGGGTTCTCTTTCTGGCTGACCCTCTTCGCGATCCGCCCGTATGCTACCCGGTGTCCAGGGATGGACAGCACCCCCGGGTCCACTCACGAGATCCCGGAGGACAGCTTGGTCAGCGTCGACGGGCCGCTCGAGGGGTCCGACGAGAAGGCGATCTCCATGGGCTTCCCGTCCAGCTTCACGCCGTGGTACTCCCGCTTGGCCTTCTCCGCCTCGGCGCGGGTCTCGAACAGAATCCAGCCGGTGCCGAGGGAGCGGCCCCTGCAAAGTGCAACCGCAGCGCCGCAACGCAGCGGAGCCATCCATCCAGCGAATGTGACGTCATGTTCGCGTTTGCGTTTTGAGAGCCGACGTCCACAAAGCCTCGCCGTCCGGCGGACCCGTCGCCCTGATGGACAGCATTGGCTGGCTTGGTTTGCCTGGCGCTTCACGTTTCGCTTGGCGGGATAGATGCGAGTGAGCTGTGTGAAACCGGCAGCACACGCACGGACAGCACCTGACGCCCGACGACGAAGCACTTACGAGTAGTCAAAGTTGATCGCGCGGCCCTTGACTGTGCCGCATGTAGAGAATAGCTCCTGTGACAGCAAGGCACGGGCGTGCACAACTCAATATCACGCGCGTTCAAACGTTTTGGCAACGCCTCGATGAGGAAGTTTCCTCTGCGTGTTGCACGCAACCGCCCCGGACCCCCCCTGCCCTCAATACCAAGGAGATGGTTAATAGTTCAGCGCCAAGAATGCAAGGATGAGGGTCCGACCAAGTATTGACCGCGGCCACAGAACATTCCTCAGCCCCGTGACTTCAACCCAGCTCAGTTCCAGTGCCCCCCTTCCCATACTTCACAGGCTTTCCCCTTTCTGGGTCCGTTTCTTTTCAACGACCCTCCCGCCCTCACTTCGCGTTCGACCCTTCAAAACATATCCTCCCCCCACTGCCACATCGCAAGAGATCCTGTTACAGCCCATTCTCTGGCAGCAATGCAGTATGAATACGTTCATCAATAACCCATTTACCCCCACTCGGCCCCTCGCATGTCACGCACTCCTGTTCTGCCTGCCTAAAACACACACACGGCACCCGCCCGCCCTGCAGCCCGACGCCCTTCCCCCTCACCAGCAGGTCGTCCTCCGACACCTGGTGGTGCAGGTTGGTGATGATGCTGCGGCAGTCGCCAAGGGGCGGGAGAAGCTGTCAGGGCGCCTGCCCGCACTTGCAAGGAGGCGTGGGACCCATACGGACACGCGGGACGGCTCCGTCGACCATCCAGGTGACACGGTTCAAGGACGCCAACGGCCAACGGCCCGCTGGAGCGGAAGGTTATCTCCACGCGTGTGGTCCCGCGGATTCGCTCGCTCCAACACGGCTGTGCGATGCTGTGGGGGCGGGGGCTCAGCAGCCGCTCCGCGCGTGGCCAGCAGTCATAGGAGGGCCGGCTGCCGTGCCGTCCCCTCCACGGCACGGCAGCCGCGCCGACCGGCTCCCCAGCAGGAGACTGGACAAACAGAGGGTAAACGCTATCAATTCCAGGCAGATGGCACATGCATACTCACAGCTTGGCGCTGGAAACCGCGGCCTGGGCCGCTGGCGCAGCGCGGCGCGGAGGGGCGTAGTCATCCTGGTAGAGGTCGTGCTGCCACTTGCCGTCGGGGGCTGGCTGCCGTGGCTGTTGCTGCTGCTGTCTCTGCAATTGAGAACAGGAGGCCGAGGTGTGTTGAGGGAGCCCATGGTCGGTCCAGGTCGGCGCCATGTGCCGGTCGAAGTTACCGAAATAATCTGTCTTACCCGCGGCTGTGGTGGAAGTGGCTGCGGCGGAGCCCTGATCGCCTTCACCGGTACTTCAATGACGCTACGCTTCTGCACCTGTCCGCCGCGGACGCCAAGGTTCGCGACACCGCCCTTCCGGTTGCGCTGACCGCCCTGACCCTGGCCCTGGCGCTGCGGTTGCTGCTGCTGTGGCTGTTGTTGCTGTGGCTGTGGCTGCTGTTTTGGGCGAGGCTGCTGGCCGCTCCCGTTGCCGTTAGCAGCGTTTCTTTGCCGATTCTTTTTCAGCCCTTTCCGGGGACCAGACTGTGGTCCTGGGGCGCCTGACGGCTTGGGCGCTGCAGGCTTCCTGTCCCTCTTTTTCGAGGCTTGAGCTATTAGGTCATCCAACGACATGGTCAACTTGGTTTCCGCCATGTTGGGTCAGCCTCTCAAGATCTACGGGTGTCTTTTTAAGCCACACAAGGTCTAGAAGTAATCTGTGCACAATTGTAACAGCAAATATGTAAGGACACATCAGTCCGTGAATATCAGAACCAACTATCCTCAATGGGGATGTCGTGACCCTGTCGCACGACACCCAAGTGTCGACCCCTTTCAACTGCGGCCGAAACCAGCCTTACCTATTCAAGGATTCAAGAGTCCATCTGTGGTGTTGCTTGCGTGCACTGGAGGACCCTGGGGGTCCTTTCGTGTAGCTCTTTTCTTCCGCCAGGTGCACTTGTTTAACAATCAACACTACGTCCATTGCCACCTTCTTGCTTCTGTGTCGTTTATCTAGGCCTGATTTTTCCTTCAGAAACCCTCCGAACGGCAGGCTTTTGCTCTTTAGGCAGAAATGCTCGCTATCGCGTAATCCTCCAAGACGCGCGACATGTCAAGCAAGGGCATAATGGATGACCCGCTGCGTGGCGGGGCCCCTTTTGACGACCAGGTACGGTCGCGCACTGGCACCTCCCCATCCACGTGCTGAAGCAAAGCCCTTGTTGCCGCCCGTCCCTCGCAGTCTCGCTTTCCCCGCCTAGCCCCCGCGCTTCCCTTCCGGCCGACTCAGGCCCGCCATACCTCTCCACCTGCGCGCCTTCCTCCCCCCGCACCGCGTACCTCGTAGCACCTCCTGTCCGGGTCCACTGCTTCTCCCGGGTTCCTTCCTGTTCTCTCCCCCACACCAGAAGCTCTCGGCACTTGCAAGTCCCTTACACCCCTCTTATACCCCCCTCCCCCTCCACCTCCCCCGCCCCCCACCTCAACCCCATTACACATTTCTATCCAGGACATGGAGGACCTGACCTCCCACCTGGCCAACCTGCCTCTGGGCCGCAGCAGCCACGAGGGCCTGGACCTGGGAGACAACACGGAGCTGCTGCAGGTGCGTCGAATCCAGTTCCAGATCCAGATCGGATCCAGGAAGGGTGGCCGCGGCGCTCAACTGGCTGAATCGCCGCGTGCTGGTGCGGCGCGTGTGGCGGCATCGTGAGGCCGAGACCGGGGATTGCGTCGGACTCGGTTGTCCGTACATGCCGGGTCCGAGATCCCTCGACATCCCCATATCGCCTGTCTTGGCCTCCGCCTCTGGTTGGTTTGCTGAGCCGGCGCGCGCGCGCTCTCCGGCGCGTATCGCCCCCTCAAGAATCGGTCGCCGCTGCCTTGCGTTCTATGAGCTGCGCTCTCCTCCTCCAAGCCTTGCGTTTTGTGAGCTGCGCTCTTCTCCCCCTCCCAAGTTATGAGCTGCGCTGTCGTCCCCAAAGCGGGAAATTGGGGCTCGCCTCACCAGGGAGGGGGAGGGGGGTCCCAGCTTAAGTTAGTGCACATACACACACACACACGGCCCGGGGGAATTGGGTAACCCCCCGGAGCCTGCCTGGAGATTCTGGTACAGTTCATTCTTCACAGGACCTTTGCTCTGGCAGCAGCAGCGCATTTTGAATTTGCCTACCAATTTCCTATACCCCCCCCCATGGGCTCCCCCCCCCCCACACACACACACAGGGCAACATGGACCGCTTCCGGGCCCTGGCGGGGGATGACCCCCACGATGACCTCTTCACCAGCTACGGCGGGCTGGGGCTCGGGCTGGGGGTCAGCGACTCCACCATCATCACAACCACCAACTACCCCACGTACGGCGAGCTAGCGGCGGCGAAGCCGCCGTCGTACGAAGATTCCGTCATGTACGAGCAGGCGCCGATCGGGCTACACGCGGCCGCTGCCGGGTCTGGGCCCAGTGGCGCCGCCACCGGCGGAGGCGGAGGCGGCGACCCGCTCCTCTCTGGTCATCCCTTCGGTGGCGGCGGCGGCGGCGGCCGCGGTCCCTCATCTACCGACCCGACGGCAGGTCCGCTGTTGGCGGAGCCGACGGCGGCGGCGGCGCCGCCGCCGCCGCCAGCGCAGCCTCCCAGCGCCACCAACGGCGGCACCGCCTGGGCGGATGCCAGCCGGCAAGGGGGCCCGCTGGGGTGGCCGCCGGCGGGAGCCGCGGGGGCGGCGGGGCCGCCGCAGCCGCATCCGGCGGGGCCAGTGGCGGCTGCGGGGGGCCCTGCAGGGGCAGCACCCTCTGCGGGGCTGCGGCCGCCGGCCGCGGCGGCGGCGCAGGCCGGGAGCGCCGCCCACGCGGCATTGGATTCGCTCGTCCTCCCTGGATCCACGGATTTCAGAGTGGAGGACCTGCAGGTGCGTGCCGTACACTCGCCCGGGCGCGATCCGGGGGTTCCGTCCGGGGAAACCTGGGTCTGTCCGAGTGGGGGGACGAGACAGCCGCGCTTTTGCGGTTTCGCTGTCTCGGTTGTCCGAAGCAGGAGCAGGAGGAACAGACAGCCCCGCAACGTCCCAGTCGACCGTTTACACACGGTGAACACACGCACGAACACACGTCTCTCCTCTAACCACGCCCACCCGCCCGCCCATGCTCCCTCGGCGCCTCCAGCGCCCTGCGTGCGAAGGAGCACATGCGCCCGCCGGGGGGTGTGGGGGGGGGTGGGGGGGGGTGGGGGTGGGGGGGTTACCCCGCCAAACCCGCCAAACCCGCCAAACCCGCCAAACCCACCTGCCCACATGCCCACCTGTCACGTGCGCCCGCGGCGCGTTGGTTGGTTTGGCCTCCCCACCCCCGTCGCTCGCTCTGGCAGCAGCGCAGTCAGACACGTCTACCAATGTCCGATACCTCCCCCTCCCCCCCCCCGGCTCTGTCCCCTCAGCTGTCCTCCCCGGGCGGCCCCAGCCTGACCTCAACCCCCGCGGGGGGACCGGGTGGTGGCCGCGGCGGCAGCGGGGGCTCCGCGCAGCACCACCACCTCATCTCAGTCAGTGACCCAATCAAGCGCGAGCAAGGGGGGCTGTTCGGGATCAAAGGTGAGGAGGTCCGCGAAAGGGGGAGGGAGGCGGAGGGGCGGGTATGGGGAAATGGGTAGACGAACGCAACTGCGCGGGTTGTATGTTGGACGGCGAGGGGAGGGGAGGGGAGGGGCAGGGGGGTGGTTTCCGTTGGGTGGGGTTGGATTGGACAAGCATGGGGTTGGATTGGACAAGCATGGCAGGGGGGCGTGGACGTTGACCCGTGGGTTGCGGGCCTCGGGGGACAGGGGGCATGCGGAGCCACTAAACAGCGAAACCGCACACCTCCCGCCCCGCGAAGCGGATTGCAGCCCCCCCCCCGCCCTGCCCCCCCGGCCGTTCCTCGGGTGCTGCTCCCGGGGCCCCCGACCGCTTGACCCAGCAACGCACTCGCGCCGCCCCCTCCTGCGGTGTGCCCCACCCACGCCCACCCACACCCACCCACGCCCACCCACGCCCACCCACCCCACCCGCCCCTTGCAGGCGGCTACGTGACCTACCTTGTCCGCACCAAGGCCCGGGGCGGCCGACCGGAAAGCACTGTACGGCGGAGATTCCGAGAGTTCGTGGCGCTTTCGGAGCTGCTCAAGGTGGGGCGGCAGGCGGCAGGGAGGGATGGAGCGAGGGGGGGAGGGGGAGGGCCTGACCCGCCCTGGCCGCGCACCCGCCCTGACTGCTCCACCCACCGGCCCGCCCTGACCCGCCCCGCTACCTCCCCTCAGGATAAGTACCGGGGGTACTTCGTGCCGCCACGTCCGGAGAAGAACGCCATGGAGGGGCAGCGGATGACGGACGCGTTCGTGGAGGAGCGCAGGTGGGGCGGGGGGTGGGAGGGGGGTTGGCTGGGGGGAGGGGGGAGGGGGCCACACCAGTTACGGCACCACAGAGTTCGATTCGCGCGGACGGGGGGGAGGGGGGAGAGGGGGAGAGGGGGGAGCGCGATGGGCGGGGAGGGGGGAGAGGGAGGAGCGCGATGGGGGGGGGCGCGGTTCAATTCATGCCAGCCAGCCAGCCAGCCACCACCACAACCACCACCACCACCACCACCACCGTCACCCCCCGGCGGGCCGCACTGGCGGGCGCGGCGCTGTGGGGAAATGGCGGGGGAGGCGGTCGGATGCCCCTGCTGCTGCTGCTGCTGCTGCTGTGGTTCATGCATACTGCCGGTCGCACGTGCGCCTGACTGGACCCCACCCCCCACCCCCCACCCCTCAACCCCGCACCCCGGCCAGGCTCGCCCTGGAGCGCTACCTGAACAAGCTCGCCCGCCACCCGGTGCTGGGGGCCAGCGAGGTGCGGAGGTCGAGGGAGGGGGGACACGGGCGTGTGTGTGTGCATCTGTCTGGCCCCCCCGCCCCCCGGCTGCACTCGGGGCCCTCACCCGCCTCCCTCCGCCACCCGTCTCCCTCGGGGGCCGTTGGCACCAGTGCCCAGTGCCCTGCGGGGCCCTCCCCCGCCGACCGACGACCCGGTCCTCCCTCCCCATCGCGCCATCGGCCAATTACCTTTCCGGTCCTCTACACCCAGGGCGAAGTGGTGGTAGGGGACACCCGCCACGTCTCCGTAACCTCTCCACCCCATATGCCGATACCAACGACGCCCACAACGTCATCGTCGCCGGAGACCTAGGGCACTGTGTACCGTATGCCGATCTGACTTTTGCTCTGGCAGCAGCAGCTCCTCAGCTTGTGTATGTCCACCAATCGTCCGACACTCCCTTCGCCCAGCCCCATCCTGACCACCCACACCCTTGTCTCCCCGCCCCGCCTCCCCCCCCCCGGCCCCCCCTCCCGCGCCACCTTCAGGAGCTGCGGTTGTTCCTGGAGGCGGACGGCGAGCTGGCGGACTGCGGGGCCTGGCTGGCGCTGCGGCCGGCCACCCCCGGCGGCTCCGTGTTGGAGGGCACCGCCAAGTTCTCCAAACAGATCCTGGGGATTGACCGGGGGGTCACCGACCCGGTGCAGGTGGGGGAGGGGGTCACCGACCCGGTGCAGGTGGGGGAGGGGGTCACCGACCCGGTGCAGGTGGGGGAGGGGGTCACCGACCCGGTACAGGTGGGGTATAGGGTTTGATGTCCCTACCGTCCTTACACCCGGCCCCCGGCCCCCGCCCTCTCCACCCCCCAGGCCGCCCAGCCCACCAAGAAGTCCGCCGACTTCATGAGGGCCATCAAGGAGACGGCTCGGAGCATGCAGGTGGGGGAGGGGGACGAGGAAGAGGCGGGGGGTGGCACCTGGGCAGCAGGGACACCCGGGGGGCGGGCGGGCGGGGGGCGGAGATGCCGCAGGGCCGCGGCGTCGCGGCCGACGGCCTACTCCCCTTCCCCCTGGATTTGGGGACGGGGGCGCGAAAGTGGGTCAGTGGGCCCGCCCTGAGCCGGTCCGGGCCGTTGGACCCGTTCGGCCCGGGTGACCTCCCTCGGGCAGCGCTCCAACCCCCCTGGGGCCAGTCTTCGAGGCGACAGCTGATGTAGACCAACCCAACCACCCAACCACGCAAGTACCCAACCACCCAACCAGTCACCCCGACCTCCCCCAAGCTCCGCTTGGCATCACGTCTTATCTGCCTGTCTCCCTCCCACTCTCCCTCCCTCCCTGTGTGACCCGTGGGTCCGCCCCGCAGGCCGGGCCGTCCTCCTCCTCGCAATCGCCCGAGGAGGTGGCCCTCTCTCGGGCCAAGGAGGAGGTGGAGGGGCTGCAGGGGGCGCTGACGACGGCCAGCCGGGCGGTGAGCGGCTGTCACCGCGCGGGGTGGCGCCCCGGGAAGCAGATGGGCAATGGGCGATGGGCGCCTGGGGGGAGGGAGGGGCGGTGGCAGTGGCAGTCGTCTGCCAGCAGCCGCGCGGCGGCATCGGAGCCGCCTGCTGCGTCTTGAGGCTCGCACGTGACGCCACCCGTCCAACCACCCGCCCAACCACCCAAACCGTCTCACGCCAACTCGATCCCTTCGACCAGCGCTGGAGGGGCCGCTCAGCACACCCACACCCACACCCACACCCACACCCACACCCACACCCACACCCACACCCACACCCACACCCACACCCACACCCACACCCACACCCACACCCACACCCACACCCACACCCGATTCCCCCTCCCGCTCCTCTTCTGCCCCTCCCGCCCCCGCACCCTCACACGTGCTCCCCGCTCCGTCTCCCTCTCCCCTCCCCTCCCCTCCCTCCCCTGTCCTCGTCCCAGGCTGAGAAGCTGGTGTCCAGATTGGACCGCTGGTCGGTGGTCCACGGGGAGCTAGGTCTGGCGCTGGTGGGGCTGAGGAACTCGGAGAAGGCGGAAGGGGTGGCGCTGGCCAACCACACGGGCACGGTGAGCGGGCGGGGAGGGGGAGGGGCGGGGCGGGGCGGGGCGGGTGGAGCACCTGGTGGCGGGTAGGGGGTGGTTGAGTTGCGAGGCCCCGATGTTTCGCCCTCTCCGGCATCCCCGCGGGTTCTGAGTGCCTCTGGGGGTGCCCGGGTTCGTTTTCTGGGTTTGGTTTTTATTTCTTTGTAATCCCCGCGTGTGGACGCGTCAGCTGGGTGGCGGTTGGTTGGTTGGTTGGTTGGTTAGTTGGTTGGTTGGTTGGTTGGTTGGTTGGTTGGGCCAGCGCCCGGGTCTGTGCCCGCCCTGCAGATCATTGATGATGCAGGTTGTGGGGTTGCGCTGTCCCCACACCACCCACCCTCGCCATGACCCACAACCGCCCCTCCGCCATCGCCGCCTCCCTCCTCCCTTCCCCGCCCTCTCCCCCTGCCCTGCCCCTCCCCCGCGCCCCCCACAGCTCAAGCAGAGCGGCAACCTGATGCACGACACGGAGCGGATCGGTACGGCACTCATACGGTCCAGCCGCATCGGCCGGAAGGTGCGCTGTGCGCCGGGGGGGGGGGTGGGCAGTCCCGGGTGTTGCAAGGAGAGGGTGCAAGGAAAGAAGGGTGCTGAGGGGACGGGTGTGCAGGGATGCGGAGTGCGGAGTACGACAGGCTGCGGTTGCGTCCGGGATGCCATGCGGGTCAAGGGGATGCAGGGGGTGCGGCGGTTGCGGGGACAGGTGCGGGAGCAGGGGGCGTATGAACGGCAGGGCCGCGGAGGAAGCCCGGGCGAGCCCGCGCCCTCTCCGGGCCGGCAGGGATCCGTGGCCGCCACGAGCCTTCCTTTCTCAAGTCAGTGACCCATGGGTCCCTCGGCCGCCGGACACGGACCTGCTCGCCCTCACCCGCTGCCTCCCTCCGCCCCCTCCCTCCTCCCTTCCACGCGGCCCAACGGTGTCAGGTGACCGGCCGCTGCGCCATCGAGTTGGGCGCCCTGCACGAGTACCTGGGCCTTATGCCGGTGAGTCACGCCCCTACCCCGCCTCCCTGGACTGGCCGCCCTAGCAACCCCCGGGATGTTCCCCTCCTGTAACTCTCACACAAAACAAACCACCTCCTTCCCCACGCCTACCATACACCCCATACACCCGCCTCCCCTCTCCCGCCACACCCGGCCCCCCTCCTCCCTACCCTTCCCTCCCGACCCCTCCATCCTCCCCGCCCCTCCTCTCCCCTCTCCCTCCCTCCCTCCCCCCAAACCCAGGCCGCCCTCAAGGGCCTACGCGCCCGCGAGAAGGCGCTCCTGACCGCGGACACGGTGCAGGCGGACCTGGAGGGCCGCCGGAAGGCCATCTGGGATCTGGAGGCGGCGGGGGCCAAGGTGTTCGGAGGGGACGCAGCCAAGGCCAAGAAGGTGCGGCAGCGGGGACCTTGCGGAACCCCCCCCTTGCGGTGCAGAAACGCCCTCGGTGTTTTTTGAGGTGGTGTACACGCCGGCATGCACACCCGTACCGTACACGTCGTAACGCTTGGGTCTGGTGCCCTGACCGTCGTACGTTGTCGGACTTTGGTTCATGTGGGGCAAATGCACACTGTGTGGCGCAGGTTGCGGACCTGAATGGCGACGTGGCGGTTCTGGAGCAGTCGGTGGTGGCCGCACGTGCCCGGTACGACGAGATCCGGAACATCAACCTGCAGGTGGGACCCCAGCTCCGAAACCGCCTGCCATCCCGCGCCTGGGGGTTTGTCGCCGCCCGATGCTGCGCGCTCGACTCGCACACGGGTCACCTGTCTGACGACACACACACACACACATACACACCCGCTGAGAGGTCCCCGGTGTCCGAAGCCCACTGCGCCGCCTTCCTTGTCGCCCCCCCTTCCCCTCTCGCCTGTAATGTGTCAAACCCCCCCCCCTTGGTGTGGCCTCAGTTTCCTACGCCCCCCCCCCCCGAGCATCAACCCATCACCCCAATCCCCACCCCCACCCCCTCCAACCCCCAGGAGCTGTCCCGGGTGCGCTCCGAGCTGCGCACCGACATGACGTCCATGCTGCAGCACTACGCCGCCATCATGTCGGCCTGCGCCCAGAGGAACCTGGAGATATGGCTGCAGGTGGGGGTGGGTGGGGTCTGGGTGGGGCCGGGGAGGTGGGGAGGTGGGGAGCGGGGAAGGGAGAGCCGCCCTCCCCCTCCCCCTCCCCCTCCCCCTCCCCGGGTGGTGTACCGGCGGTGCTGACTGCCGTAAGCCCGCTGTACGCACGAGAGGGAGCCAGGGAGTGTACCTCCCTGACGCCCCTGTTTCAATATGATCCCCAGACGTACGGCTGGTCCATCCCCGCTCTGCTACCTCGCCCGTCTCTCACCCTCTCCCTCTCTGAGCCCGCAGGCAGCTGCGGAGCTGCAAGCCACGCCCGACCAGATCCAAGCCGCCAAGGCCTGCCTGGTGGGGGGGCCCGCGAACCAGCAGCAACAGCAGCAGCCCCTTCAACCACCTCCGCTAACACAACAGCAGCAGCAGCAGCAGCAGCAGTAGCCGCGACGGTGGCTGCCCTGCCCGGCAGCAGCACGCAAGTATGTACTGGCACCGTGCATGCCGTACTGTTCGTCCACGCCAGCCTCGTCACGCCCGGGGACTGCTGCTCTTTGGCGGTCCATCCGCCTCCGCGCTCAGCTGGTCCTTGCATGCTCCGATACAGTCCAGGAACGAGCATCATCATCGGGGGAGGGGGGGCTGGACACCGCCGTGTGTCGGGCCGGCTTGGGGGGCTGGGTGGGTGGGGGAGACGGGGCAGTGGCCGCTGCTATGTGAGTGTTTGGGGTGGCGTTTGGGAAGGCAGGGCCGGCCGCGCCGCACCACGTGTCGTCGTGTCCCCGGAAGGCCCGGGGGTTCGGACACCAACGGCTAACGGCCAACGGTCTGGTAGCTCGGTACCTGCTGATGCGGGTGTGCGTGCCTGCACCAAACCGTACGTCTGATTAACTGCTGCGAGGGTCGAATGCTCTTTCGGCTCGTCCAGCCACGAGCGAGAAACTGCGGCTGTCCGTCCCGTCCCGGCCCGGCCTGGACGAGGACGAGAAGCGCCTTTGAAGGCTGCGTTTCGGGCTCCAAAACCGAAACCTAAGCAGGGGAGGGGGACCGGAGCCGCCGCGACCGCATGTGACGGACTGCGCCCATTGCTGTAGTCTAAAGGGTACCGCAACTGCGTGATCTGTCTGTCTGTCTCTCTGTCTGTCTGTCCGGGGTGACAGGGCGGAGGGTGTTGGCGGCTGCTGAGGTCGGGGACAGCACTAGGTGTGCTGCCCGAAGGGGGGGGCCGTGGGCCGGTTGTGTGTGGAGGGAGTGAAGGGGCTGGCAATGTGCAGTGGACGGGGTGGGGGCGGTGTAGACGCAGGTAGCCGGGCCGTCATCAACCGAATCGAAGGATGGAGGCCAGGAGGAGGAGGAGGAGGAGGAGGAGGGGGAGGGGGCGGCGTCCTACTTGTCAGTCCATGGCTCCGGCGGCAGGGGGGCCCGGCACGAGCGTGGGTTGGGCGGAAGACGGTAGGGCCGGGAGGTGGGTGTGAGGTGGGTGGGACGCATCGGGCAGCACGTGGGCGTTCTGAGGCGGCGCGTGCGAGGGCTGGCCGGACACACCACGTTTCGGTGCTTGTCCCCACGGCCCAACCCGACAGTACTGCGGTCAGGAGGGCGCGGCGCCGGAGGGGGCCAGCCTCAGCGCCCGCCCTCGGGGCTCGGGCAGGTTGGTTGTTGTTTGGGGGGAGGGAAAGGGGACAGCCGCCTGCCCTTCCCCCGTCCGCAACGGCATGCGGGTCTTGATCGGCGGGCAGGGCAGGAGGGCCGTGTCATCATGCATCGGGCACGGAGGTGCCCAGCGGTTGCTCACATGCATCAAGTACGCGGTTGTGTCGCTGCCTTAAATCGACACTGCTTAACCGCTTAAAGGCGCGAATGAATACACGCAGTAACAAGAAATGGATCAGGTTCTCCCGGACCGCATGTACACGTACCATGACCCCGTCATCCGCACCAGCCAACCTGACCCCAACCCAGACCAGCCGCCGTCAGACGGTAGCCCCCGAAAGCGCTGAACGACGGCCCCTACCACCCACCCAACCCCACCCCGCGTGTCGCGCCGCCCGCCAGACCGACCGGCCCTATCGGCTCTCCACTCGCCAGCCTTCCCCTAACCTGGTAAACCCGGATCTGAGATGTCAGTCCGGGTCTACCCCTCTCAGCGGGCGTGTAGGCAGGACATCACAGCCCTAGGCCGCTAGGGTCCGTGTAGCCTTGGGCGTTCTGGTCCGGTTCCGTACAGGCGGCAAGAGGGAGGGGCATCACCTCTCCGCCCCCAGACGGCCTTATTACGGGGCACAGCCGGTGACAGCGGCCACAAGGGTACGGCACCGGTCCGGTGCGGTTCGGCACAGCGAGCCATGAGGTATCTAGGAGCCGACGACGGCGATGAACAGATGACAGTGCGCCCCCGGAGTGGCGCTTCACATCTTCGCTCCGCACACACACTCTAAGACGACGGCAGCGCCCGCACAGCCCGCGACGTCTAGAGCAGCAGACAGTCAGAAGGAATAGGATAGGTCGGTCCGAACCGGCGCCCCCATCCGCTCCCCGCGCAGCCGCGCTCTCGCCCAGCTGCAGGAGAGGAGCGGGGTAACGGCCCCGCCCCTCGCCCCCCCCCCTCACCCCGAGAGCTGCAGCTGCACCCCCGTCGCCGATCAACGCCATGTCGGAATGGGACGGGGGGAAGCAGCTTCCTGCCTCAGCGGTCGGGTGGGTGGGGAGAAAGGCGCAGCGGCCGCAGTCTGCGCGCTCTCCGCACCCCAACTGCGGAGCAGGTCAACCTCCAAAAGCCCAACAACGACAGGCCGGGTCGTGCCGGGTCGGGTCAGGTCGTCAGGTTCCGGTCCCTCCCCGCCTTGCGCCACCACCACCCGCCGTTCTAATCGCGCGCCGGCCGTCACCGGTGGCCCGCCGGCAACTTGCTCGCCCCGGCAGCCACCGGCCCCCGCCCGGGCGGCAACAGCATGGCGGCCCCCCTAGGCCACCCCTTCACCACCGAACCTCATCGCACCACACCACACCACACCGCATCAACTATCCATCAGCATCACCGATGCGAGTCATATGGCAGTCGGAAAGGCAAGGCAGCACACCACACCGGGTGTCCTGTCACGTCCTGGCTGTCCGATTCCCAATCGTCACCTCGTTCGCTCCCCCCGGGGGCGGGGACGGGGGCGGGGGTGGCCATCACCGGGAGGGGGGGAGCGCTTTGATGCGGGGGCCGACATGCTACGCGCCGCGCGCGCACCCGCTTCTTTATTTCCCAACCTCCGGCTCCCTCCCATCCCTCCCCCCCGCGCCCTCTCCAGCGCCGCCTCTCCGCCGCTCCCACCCCTCCGCTTCTCGGCCACCCGTTACCGCCACTCCCCAGCACCACGTTTGTGTATGAAACGAACGCCCGTTGGCCCCTACACAAGTACCCAAGAGCTGGCTGCTCCACTACGGCTGCGTGGAAGGTGCGCCAAGGGCCGCCGCGCCCTTCCTTTCCTCTCTTTCTTTCTTCCTTCCAAACCTCAGCGCGGCAGATCCCCCGACCCGACCGACCAGCTCGGCAACGACCCCGACAAGCTGCGCCCGCGGCTCAGCTGCCGCGCCGCGCCGCCGCCGGCGCCCCGCGGGCTGACCAGAGTACTGCCGTACAACCTCTGGCTGCGGATGATCAGCGCCGCCGCGATGCCGAAGGCCGCCAGCAGGACCAACAGGATGGAGACCGCGAACCAGGTTCCGGCGCCGGCCGGGCTGTGCCGCACGTCGCAGCAGGCCACCACCTCGACCCCGTGCTGCAGGTCGCGATCCGCAGAGGCCGCGAACAAGTCCACCGCGGCGTTGAAGGGCGACAGCTCGTCCTCCAGCTCCGCCCAGTTGCGACTGGTGGGGGCGGTGGGGGACGAGGGTAGGGCGGGCTGTTCGGTGGAGATGTCGGTGCGGGTTTGTCTCAAAGGGTGTCAGGAGCCGCGCCGATGCGGGGCCATAGTGGGGCTATTCCAGGGGCTGGAAAAAGCGCGACATGATCAAGTGTGGAACGAAGGGCGCGATATCGGTCAACCAGCTGGGATCGAAGGGCTCGGAAAACCCCGGGGAGGTCGGGAGCTGGGGCGAAGAAAGCAAGGGCCATACAAGACAGGGGTGCGGGGGGCCGACGCGCTCGGACCCAACCCCGGGACTCGGAGGGGTACATAGGAGGGCACCGTACTCCATCCGCCTCTCGCAATACGCGGCCACGGAACGGAGCCTCCCGCCCGCGCCCCGCGCCCCTCGTCCCCGAAACGGAACGGAGCGCGTCCCCGGAGCGCAGGATGTACGGACGGGTGGACGGGTGCATGGATGGGTCGGTGGGTGCGGGGAGTCAGCCCACTCACTTGAACATGAGGTAGCTGATCTGCTCCAGCTGGCTGCCGATGGAGTCCAGGGAGCTCTGCAGTGGGCGGGCGGGCGGGCGGGGCGGAGTCAGGGATCTAGAGTTGTGTCGGGTGGGTTTAGGGTTGTGTGCTTGTGTCGGGTCGGGTTGATTGACGGTTAATTTGGTTTGGTCTGGGTGGGCCGGAGCGGCACGCGGCCCACGCGACCGGATCCCACCGGAGGACCTCTGAGAGCTGCGGCAACGACATGCGCGTCACAGACATGACTGGCCGCCACACGGGCGCATGTCATGTGCGCATACGCCCCGAGGTGGCCCGGCGATATGCCAGAGGCCAGCGCGTCACCGCGAACGAAGGTGCTGAGAGGAACCGCATCGCCAGCATCCCCCCCCCATCATCGCCGCCCCCAGCTACCCTACCCTCCCTCCCCCGGGCTACCCCCTCCCCCCCTTCATCCCCCTCCCTCCCGCGGGCGGACGGAACAGGCAGGGAGGGCCACGCGGCCCCCAGTCGCCCCACCTGCAGCCTGGTGTTTTTCCGCTTTATCCCCCTTCATCCCCCGGGGAAAAGGGACTCCAGGGCAGGGTGGCTATCTAAAGATATAAATATCTATTCGGCCGAAAAACTTCTGAAATTTTAGATACTTTTGGCCTGCCAAAACATGGTGTTTAAGATACTTTGACCCGAGTGGGACATGATATCTTCCCGTTGACATTTACTCGGACGCGTGATGGGGTCCCCGATATCTCCCACCCGGGGTCGGTTCTCGTCGTCTGCAGTCATCTATGGCTAGGTGATGTACTTATGGGTTCGGATCGTGGAAATTCTCCATCAATGTTGCGCCCTGTCCGCTGCCCTCTGTAGATACTTCGGGCCGTTTCCAGTTAGAAATATCTCCCCATAGACAGATACTTTCAGCGTTTCGAAGCCAGGTGTATCTCTGGCCGTAGATACTCCCAAAAATAAGATAGCCACCCTGCTCCAGGGGGGAAGAGAGCCCCGGTCGCCCTACCTGCAGCCTGGCCGCCACATCCGGTGAGAGCGCCTGCTGATCCAGCAGCAGATCCGCCCGGTTGGACTGCACCGCCTCCGTCATCTGACGACTGGCCTCCCGCGCGCGCGCCGCTGCCTCCTCCTCAGATAGCAGAATTGGATGGTCGTACATGTTGGGGTCGTACTCCTCAACTGCGACGTCGTACGGGTGCTGCCCGTCGCCGCCGCCGTGGTGCGCGCCCGCTCCGCGGTCTGTATGGAAGCCGTGGCCCTCCACGTCGTCGGGGTGGTGGTGCTGGCGGCCGGAGCCGCCGCCGCCGCCGCCGCCGCCGTCGGAGTTCTGGGGTTTGTGGGGTGGCTGCGTCTTTCCGGCGGCGGCGGCGGCCTTCTTGGTGGAGGGGCCGGTGGCGCCGGTTGTGAGGCTCATGAGGTGGCGCATGAAGGCCTTGGCGCCGCCGGCGGAGTCGTTCTGGTAGCGGACGTGCAGCCTAAGAGGTCCAGCGAGGGAGGTGTGTGCGTGTGTGTGTGTGTGTGTAAGTGTGTGCGGGAAATTGGTGGACGTACTCGAACAGGGATGGTCCCGGGCGGTGAGATTAATAGGGGAGAACGGGTTTGTGCCGAGAACGTGCGCGAGAGTGAAGGGCAGGGCGCGAGGGGCTGGAGAGCTCTCGCGTGACAAGCACACCGGCCAGGAGTGATAAGGCCCAAGAGACTGCCGAGGCGGGGTCAAGGCGCTGCGTCAAGGGTGAATGTATACAGTGCAGCACGGCACGGTACGGCACAGCACAGCAGGGCATCGTACTTGGCGAGGTCGTCCAGGAGGTGGTGATGTGGCATCTTGTAGTACAGAGGCGCCGGCGCATGGTCGCCGTACAACGCAGGCGCCGGCTCGTCCACAAAGTTCTTCTTGTGCAGGTAGGCGAAGGGACCCTGAGGGTGTGTGTTAGCAAGGAGAAAAGCTGAGCCGCGAACAAACAGAACCGTGTCCAGCAATGCAACCGACGACTGAGACCGAGACCAGAGTTACCAATATGCCAGGGCGAAGTATGTCGACCATAAGTAGTCCCAAGGTGGTGTAGTCCGTGATGCTGTAGCGCCCCGTATGAGGGTGTGTGTATGTGTGTACAAGATGACTGTGTCTATATATGTGTGTGTATAGGCGACATGACATGGTTCCGGAGCATGTAGGGGTGCAGCGGTGCCTGACCTCCCAATCAGCGCACTGCAGACCAGAGCCAATCACGCAGCTTCCGAGAACAACACACACACGCACACACTTTTCATCGCGGTGGTAGCGCGGTGGCCTTGTTCACCGCCACTACATACGGTGGGTTTGTTCATGCGGGTTATAGGTTCAAGTATATCAGCATCTGGGCTGGGCGGGCTATTTTTCTAAACACTAATTCCAAACCCTCCTTCCCCCCTCCCTCCGTTCTCCCTCTCCCTCCCTCCCTCCCCCTCCGCACCTGGAGGTGCTTCACAATAAAGTCGTCAATCTTGTTGAGTGTGGCAATCAGCTTCCGCAGCGGTCGCTCGATGCGCGCCACCAACAGGTTGCGGCGGGCGGTGGCCGCGAACACGGAGCTGGGGGGGGAGAGCGGAGGGAGGAGGGGTGTGAGGGGTGTGTTGGGAAGAAACTCGGGAAAGGCGAGGAGAGTGAGGGAGGTGGTCGGTATGCGGGTGGGTGGGTGGGTGGGTGAGGGGAGATACTGGCAGATACTGGAGAGGATAGTGGAGAGGGCCGGGAGGAAAGCGGCCACGTTGGGGGACTGTGGACGTGCGTGCCCCCGGGCGGGACCTGGCCTGGCTGGGGGGCCCAGGAAGGCGGAAGCTCTCCATCACGTTCCACATACCCACCCCACCCCACCCGCCACCCAACCTGTGCCTCCAGGGCGCCTGGCCCTCGCCGGTGGTCGAACCCAGCTCCCCCGCAAGACCTACCCTATACAGCCGCTCCCCCCACACCCTATACAGCCCCCTCTGATGTCCGCAAAGGCAGCGAACTGGCCCCCGGGCATCCCACCTTCGTCCCTTGCTCTTGCCGCACCGCAGCCTCAAAACGCGTACATGTCTACCAAATTCCTATTACCTCCCCTCCCTGCCTTCGCCCCGCCCAGGTCGACCCCCCCCCCACCCCTCCCCCCCTCCCCCACCTGAGCGCCGTGTAGTTGGAGTACGGCCCCCAGGGCACCGCCCCCACCGACCAGCGCCAGTCCTCCACCACTGCGCGCTCCGCCCGGCAGTAGCGCTGGTGCGGGGGCACGATGCCGCCCAGCGCCGTGGCCAGGCCCGCGATGATGGTGCGGGTGGGCGCCTCGTCCGCGTCCAACATCAAGTGGTGGCTCTCTGCCATGTGGCCGCTGTACACCCGCCCGCGCTGGTAGTCGTCCGCGTGGGGCTGGGGCGGGGCGGGGCGGGGGGAACCGATGAGGGGTGGCGAGGGGATGAGGGGAGGCGAGGCCGGACAGGGTTGGGCAGGGTCGCCGGGTGCGAGGCCGAGAGCGCCTGGCTGGCTGGCTTCCTTTCTTGCCCCCTTGCCCCACTACCAGGAAACCCCGGAGAGGAGACGCGACAACCGGGCGCCTCCACGCACCGCGCAGATGCCCCGGGCGGCCCCCCTCCTCCCCTCCGACAGGGCGGGGCTCAACATAGCAGGGTCGGCGGCTGTCCCCAGCCCACCCCCGGTACCCCGCCCCCCCCACATGCGGCCCCTTGCTGCTGGACACCGTGAGAGGGGCCCCCCAGCCCACCCCGTGTACCCCCCCTTCCTTCCAACCCCCTCACGTTGCCCAGCAGCTGCAGCACCGCCACCACATCGGACGCCGCCGCCACCAGCTGGCTGTTATCGAACATGAGGTGCTCCGGCCCCCGCTCCAGGGAGAACACGAACACGGGGAGGACCTGGAGGGAGGGATGGGATGGGTGGGTGGGGTGGTTTGTAGGGGTTAGGGGACGGCTGCTTGCCACCGTTGAACGCTCCCAATCGCAATCATCCCCCTTTCCTGCCCTTGCCCGTCATCAGGTTCCCTTACCCCTCTCCCCCTCCCCTCTCCCCCTCCCCCCCGTGCCCTTCCCTCACCCCCCTCTCCTCCTCCCCTCTCCCTCCTTCCCCTCCCCTCTCCCTTCTTCCCCTCCCCTCTCCCTCCTTCCCCCGCTCCCCCTCCCTAGCACCTTGGTCTCCCGCTTGCGGCGATGCAGGAACTCCTCCGCGTCCTCCGCGTAGACCACCCTGTCCTGGTAATCCTCCCCCACGTGGTCCACCAGACCGCCCATCAGGTCGTCATCCGCCGCCGCCAGCCGCAGCTCCCTCAGCAGCGTGGTGGAGTCCAGGGAGGTGACCTGAGAGCGGTGGAGGCCCACATCGGGGGGCTGGGACAGCACCGCGTTGGACCTGGTGCGGGGGGGGAGGGGAGGGGAGGGGAAGGAGGGAGAGGGGAGGGGGCAGAGGAGAGGCAGGGGAGGGGACGGGGAGGGGCGTAGGACGTGGGCTAAAAACGAGGGTGAGACCAGTACTAGTCACCTCGGATGGTTCGGGCGGGTCATCTGGCTACCCAACCCAGATACCTCCCCCCGCCCCCCCCGGGAGCTGTACCCGGCAGGGGAAGGGGCCGGGTGAACCCGGTGCTTGGCGGTGCGCTGAGCGGCGTCCAGATGGACGATTCAAAGTGCACATACCCTCCCGCAGAGCGCGCACAGCTCCGGACCCCTCGCTTCCAGTCCAGTCTCCACCGCAGATGCACAACACCGCCCTCCCAGCCTATAAGTCTACCAGTTCCCTCCACGCTCCCTCCCTCCACCCACCTCCTCCATTACATCCCTTATCCCCTCCCTCCATCTGCCCTCCTCGCTCCCGCCCCCCGGGGCCCTCACTTCCCCCTCCACGCTCCACCCCCGCCCCTCCCGCCCCCTCCCCGCTCCGCACCTCGAGTGCCTCGCCTTGACCAGCGCGCTGGCCAGCAGCTTGTGGTGGTGCAGCATGTGCCGGGACACCGACACCGACCCCGAGATGTCCGGAGGCAGCATCTCGTCCAGCGCCAGCTGCACCATGTCCACATCCACCCACTTGAGACCGTCCGCCTCGTGCTCCAGCTCCCGAAGGTGGTCCTGGATGGGGGGCCGGAGAGCCGGGGAGGGTGTGTGTGTGGAGGGTGGAGGGAGAGGGGTGGGGGGTGGTTTTCGAATGAGGGGCAGCGAGAGAGGTAACGAGACAGACTGCTGTATCGTGTCATGTTTGTGCACTAATGTCTTTCATTTCAATTGCTGCTAAGGTACGGTAAGCTAAGCTGAGAGGGTATCTAGGACATCCTCTGGATGGTGTCTAGGCTCTCCCAGATACCCCCTCCCCCTCTTCCCCCCACCCCCCCCCCTTCCCCCCTCCCAACCCCCCTCCCCACCTGGAACACCATGATGGGCACAATGACCCGCTTGGGCCCGTCCGCATAGTTGGTGCCCCCCAGCCCCTCCGCCGCCGCCATCAGGACGTCCGAGGCGAACAGGTGCCGGGTGGCGGCGGCCACAGTGGAGGCCAGCTGGCCGGCAAACACCGCCGTCTGCCCGCGGGCGGCCTCCACCAGCAGGTGCTCGCGGAGGGTGCCGGGCTGGACACGAAGCGGGGAGGGCAATGGGGGGGGGAGGACAAGGGGAGAGAAGGGATATAGGACAATGGCAGACACCTATTAACCCAGCGCACGGAGAACCGACAGGGGGGTATGGGAAATTGGTAAACATATTCAAACTGCGCTGCTGGAGAGAGGGGGGGACGAGCGCGCGGAAGGCCGGACGGGCGGACAGGGTTACAAGGCCTGGGCAAGAAAAGGCAGGCAGGTCGAAGAGTGTAGACACGGGCCGGTTGGTACCCATGCCGGCTGAGATGGGGGATGGGCTAACCCTGTCGCACGGGCTGTGTGTTTTAATTGGACACCAAGCCAGGACGACCCCCCTCCCCCCTGGGTCGTAGGTGGCGGTCGGGTACAGGCTCTGCAAGGGCCGCCGACGCCCGCTTCCCCCTTCGGCACCCCGAGGCCACGTACTGCCCTGTGCCTCGAGCCGAAATACACAACACACACGCGGCTCAGTTATCTTTTACACACACACACACACACACGCGCGGGTTGCACTTCTAAACACACGTGCGCGCGCGGGTGCCCCACGGGTCGGTCCTTCACCGTCACTCACCTGGGGGTTGGCCTCCAGCTCGCGAGTCATGCGCAGGAACATGGGCTGCGGGGCGGGGAGGGCGGGGGTGCGGAGGGGGTGTGGACGGAGCGGGGAACGGCGTCAGGGCGCGTCGTGCTACCTAGGGTTGCGGACACAGGGCCACCGAACGCACCGATTGCACCCTGGTGGTACCGTCCCGTGGGCCGCAGGCAGTGGGGAACAGCGACGGACGCAGAGGCCCCGACCCCGCCCCCCGTCCCCCGCCGCACCATGAGTCGCGGCATGGCCGTGGGCGTCACCGCGCCCGACGGCGACGCCAGCGGGCCGTACGACACGGGTCCGGCACTGATGTCCACTACCACAAAGTTGTACTGCCCCACAAAGGCCGCCCCGCCGCCTCTGTGGCTGTAGCGGTAGCGGTACAGGAAGCCCGCCTCCTGCTCCACAACGTGCGCCGAAGACATGTAGCCCCTGGGGGTGCGGGTGGGTCGGACGTTGGGCGCATGCACGTGTTACACAAGGGGGGAAAACTCGCACCTGCCGGATGTCAACCAGCAGGACAGAGGAGGACCAGCGGGCTGATTCGGTAAATGTCCTCGGCGAACCATCTCTATCTCGAGGTGCTAAGTCCAGGGGAGGCGCAGCTGTCCCTTTCAAGGGTGGAGGCGCCCCTACACCTGCCGGTAGGGACCGGCGCCTGGAGGCCGTCAGCGGCCTCTGGGCGGCACGCAGGCGGACCGCACGTCGTCACTGGTCCGCGCCGGGAGGTGACGACCCCGCCCCCCCCCCCGCGAATGCGGCCCCGCCCCGGCCCCCGGCCATCCGACCCTACTCCAGCACCCGCCGGAGCTCCCGAGCCCAACGTCCCGCCGCCAAGCCCCCAATCCCCAGGCCCGCCCAACCGGACCCCAATAATCATACCCCCAGCCCCTACCCCCATCGTGACCCAAAACCCTAACTCCCATCCCCCCTGGACCCCAAACCATCAACACCCCCCGACCCCTATCCCCTGGCCCCCTCCCTCTCCCTCCGGGGGACCCACTTCTGCCACGACCCCAGGAAGTCCACCTCCGCCGCCCGCTGCTCGTGCTCCACCACCGCGGGTTGAGGTGGTGCTCGGGTGGCCGTGGGCGGCGGGGGCAGCTTGGACTTCATGCGCAGCTTGGAGGGGTTCAGGATCACGATCTGGCTGTGCTGCCGCCGGTTCACCTCGGGCTCCTTGCCGCCATAGGCCTGGGGGAGGTGGGGGATAGGAAATTGGGGGGTGGGAGGGAAGGAGGAGGGGGTGAGGGTAAAGACAAAAGGGGGCGAAGGGGGGTAGAGGAAAGGGTACACGTCCATCCCTGCATCGGCGGCTTTGGTTTCAGTCACGGTCTTTTGCGGTTTCGCTGTCCTGCTGTGAGGGGCCTGACAACCAGGTCGGAGGCCCTGAGAAAAGAGCCAACCGCAGCAGCAGCCAGACGGGCCGCGGTGAAAGGGACCCGCGGAGGGCAGAGGGCGAGCTGGTGCCACGCACGAGCAGGGAGACGTGCTCCTCCGAGGACTCAGCCGAGGACCTGCCCCGCCACCCATTGGGCTCACAGCGCCGTCCACCCAACCGCCCGCCCACCCATTCCTGGGCCCCACCCCGGTCTCCCTTCCGCCCCGACCCCGCACCGCCCTTCGACATCCACCCCGGCGATCCCCCACGGCCCCGCCTCAGGATCCCCCCTCCCTCCCTTCCTCCCCCTCTCCCTAGCCCCCCTCCCTCCCTAACCCCTTCCCCCCCGCACCTCATCCAGGATCTCCCACACGGTCGCCTCAATCTCCCCGTTGGCCTCCACCTCGTACACCTGAACCTCCCGGCTGCCGTCCGGCCAGTCCTGGAAAGCGGGCGTAAGTGTTTTTGTGTGTTTAATGAGAAGCCCACCCATAACCGTGTGTGTTTAGAATTGCAACCGTGTGTGTATTTTTGTGTTTGTGTGTGTGTGTTTGTGTGCTTAGGAGAAGAATACGTGGTTTTCTGTGTAGGGGGACGAAGGTACAGGAAATCTGTAAACAAATTCCAACTACATTGACTGCCAGAGCGTGGTGGAGTGGAAGTGGAGCCATGGTAGGCTGGAGGTGTGACGGGGAGGAAGGGGGAGAGGTGCAGGGGAGGGGAGGACCCGGAGAAAGGATGGGGGGGCGATGCCTGGTTGGGTATGACCACCGTAGGGGCGATCACCAACGTAGCAAACCAAGACTGCGCAACAACAACAGGAGGTCGTCGCCGCTCCTGCATCGCGACGGCGCATCGTCCCGGAAGGCCGCACGGAACGCAGACGGAGAGGCAGCAAGGGAAGCTCGTACCGCGCAGTGGCGGGGTGGGGGGAAAGGATTGGGGAACCGATGCGTGGCACAGGAGGGAGCGGGGTGGGGGGAGCCCTCGCTCTCACAGCTGCGGTGGCAGTCGCCCCAGGCGCTGTCATCACTGACCCGCACCGGGACCCTCCTCCGCTCCCATCCTCCGCATCCCACCCCGTCCCGTGCCGTGCCGTGAAGCTCCGTCTCCTCCCCTCATGGATCGGATCGGATCGGCCGCCGCCCGTTGAGCCCTGCGGCCCCGCCCCCCTCACCATGGACCGGTCCCCGGCCCACTCCATGTTGTGCACCAGCGCCATCTCTATCCGCTCGATGGCCTACCGAGGGGAATCCACCAAGAGGGGGTGGGGTGGGGCCGTCATTATGTCGGGCGGAGGGTGAGAGGTGAGCGAGGAGCGACCGCACCGTCGCGGATCGGTAGGAGGAAGGCGAGATCGTCACACACAGCAATACACGTATACGTCGGGCGAGTTCCTCCGCTCAACACGTCCGCCAGCCTAGCATGCTCCGGGCTGTCTGCCGCCCCCGTCATGCTATCATATCTCCCCTCTTCATGTGATGCCTCATGTCGCCTTCAGTAGTGTTCCGCACACGCCCCCGGCGGTCCCGGCCCCGGGCCGCACTCGCCTTCCTGGAGTCATGCCCGTCCAGCGTGATGTAGTTGACCGAGTAGCACACGGCGGCGCTTTCCCCCGTCTCCCACACCGTGGGGCATATCGTGTTGTCCTCTGTTGTGCCCAGCGGCGCAACACGGCGGCGAACGCCGCGACACAAGGGGTGAAACCAGGGGTGAAGGGTGTGTTTAGAAGTGCAACCCGCCCGCCTGAAGGGTGTGTGTGAGTTTTGGGGCGGGGGAACACATAGGCCTCTGGGTGAGCCATGTAGGCTGATGCAAGCCGCGACTGGGGAATGGCATAGCCCCACCCCCCATGTGGGCATTGCGTTCCATCGCCCCTGGCATGTCCTGGCGGAGCTCCGCTGCGTTGGTACGATATCAGTACCCGGCAGCTATTGAGTACCCGGATCAAGGGATAAGCTGCAGCGCAGTCTCCCTCAGCCAGCAGTCTCCCTCGTGCTCACATCCGAGCACACACACCCTCTTTCCCCGTCGACGTCAGGATGGTCAGGCGCGGAGTGCCAAGAGACGAGGGGCCCTTTGCGCTGCAGCGCTGTGGGGGTCTCCTTCCCAGGCTGATATGTGCTCGGTCACCGGTCACCGCCGCCGTCTAGCCGGGCACCGAGCTCGGGGGGGCGCGGCTTGGTGGGTTGCGCAGGCCGTTACGGTTTTGCACATGGGCTTTTCCCCAGGCTCAAAAAGGGGGAGGGGCTCACCCGTGGCAGTCCCTAGCAGCTCATCCAGCGCCTGACGGTCCAACTTGTAGCCATAGCCACCGTCGCCGTCAAAGCCCACTAAGAGCAGGTCCACCTCGATGGGCAGTACTAGTGCCTGTTGCGAGCGTCGGGGAGGCATGTAGTCGCGATCACAGATTCAGTTGAACATACATTTGAGATATGGTGACTATGATATCGTTGCCTTGTAGACACCGGGACTGAAGAACAGATCAGATGCTACCGCGGCAGACACTGACCCGCGAGCGCTCTTCAAGAAAGTGCTTGGTTGCTGATTTGATCTCCGCCCGGATCACTTCATGAATTGAATCCCATCGCTTCCCTGCGCTGCGCTTGAGCTGCCGCTGCGCGCTGGTCGGGTCAGCTCTTGTCGGGACGACCGATTCCTTAGCGCAGCCTATATGTAGCACAGCTGCAATGACGAACACTAAATACACAAGCACTGGTTGAAGGGCCATGATTTGTGGAGCTTCAACCTAGCAACATTTCCGGTTTTACCATCCTCAAATAGCGCTCCAGTATCATTACAGAAGTAGAGTAGAGTTCATTCAAATAGAAGCACCCAATTGCCTGGCGGTCATGCTTCCATCAAGGTGGTTGCATGAACCGAACATGTCGTGCAACAAACGGCCGGCAACACGGCTGTATGCCACCTTAAGTAACAGTATCTTGAGTACGTTGTTGATGTCCTGATGTTCCGGTCCGTGTTGCGCCTGGGTCATCACGGATTCAGGACCTCACCGGTTAGACGAATCGTCGCGTGAAGTCAAGCGCATGACACCAACACTTCAGCTTGTACAACAACACCAGATATGGTTTTGCTGATCCATAACGGAGTGCATCTCAACAGCGTTGTTGGGGCTATGTGACGTTCTCTACTCTCGGGGCCAAAGCCTGACCGTCCCACAAACCCCAATCCGCCCTATAAGTTCACACATAACACATGTCAGATTCTGCGGCTCCGTATGGCCAACAAGCCGATGGCGCGCAGGCGCCGCGCCACGGAGGGCCAGCGCCGGAGCCTCACGAAGGCCTCTTCCGCGGGGACGTGCTGCAGGAAATCCTCTGCAGGCAAGCGTTAATGATGCTTGGCCACTGCCCATGGCTGTAGTGTATCCTTGCGTGTGTATGGTTATGCTTGCTTGCGGCGGGGGTTAGCGGGTTTCACGTAATGCCCTTGCACCATACTGTCAAGGAGGTCGTGCTGGTGGGGTGGGTTGAGAAAGTGGGGGCGTCCCGCGACGAAGGGGACGGGGTTGAAGGACTTCAGTTCTGGCGCGCAGTCGTACGGGACGTGCAGTACTGTTCCATGCCGCCGTGATGGCCCGCTCCCCTTATCCCAACATCTTTTCCCCCGGCTTGAAAGCGGCAGCCTATTCCCCCTGAACAAGCCGATTTCAGACAACTGTAAACGTAGCCAGTGCCCTCTTTCTACTCCGCTGCCAACCCGGTAGGCTGGACACCGTATCCGATTTAGCCAAGGCCGCGCTGGTGGCCCGCGCCTGGCGGGTGGCCGCACGGGACGACCTGCCCTGGCGACACGTGTATGTACGGCAGTACGGCAAGCCGCACGCCTGGGAGGCCTGCACCAGGTGGGTGTCGTGTCCATCATCTCTCAGTTGCGACGTGGCTTCACAAGGGGGGGCCCACATCCTCCTTCGGAGCGATTGTGTCATTTGCCTGCAGCGCTGCATCGAATCAAGAAATCCTGCATGTCAGCCCGTGGCCCTCAGAGCAACCTTGGGTACGGGTGGTGCCGATGCAGAGACACACAATCACGCGGACCCCCTCTGGACCCGCAGGGACATATAATATATGTGTATATATACGGCATGTACGGCTCCTCAACACCTGGTAGAAGCGTTGCTGGCACGTGCGCTGGCCTGCCGCACGGCGGTGGTCCACGTGCCCTCTCCCCCACATGACCTTGCAGTGACCCTTCGCGCCCTGCCGTCACCACCGACCCGAGGGTCGCCTGGGTCCGTCTGGCCTTGCCGTCTTCCATTAGACCTCCCACCACCATGGCTTGTTGTTCGCTTCGGTCAATCTGGTCAATCCCACGATTGATGTTGATGCCACAGCTATCGCGAGCAGTGCGCCCGGCGCGCGGGGCTGCGCTGGCCGGTCGCGTCGCCGCCGCTGCCCGGAGCGCCGGCCCCGGGCGCTCAGCTGGAGGCGTACGACAGGATGTACGGTGTACGGACGTTGGCTGTGTCGTATGACCCTGCATCGCGGGCGTTGCTGCGGGCGGTACGCTCGCGGGCGCTGCTGGGGGATGCCGTGCGGGTCGCGGTGCAGGCGGTACAGCTGGGGCCGCCGGAGGCACCCGCCGCTACCGCTGCTACCGCCGAAGGCGGAGGCCGAGGCGGATCGCAGACGGAGCGTCAGCAGCAGCAGCAGGAGGCCGAGGCGGGGGCGGCCGAGCGACCGAGGTTGGGCAACGCTGCCAGCCACGCAGCCGCGGCGGCGGCCGGCGCCACCCGCGCTACAGCCGCGGCAGCAGCAGCCGATGACGACGCGCCATGGCTTTGCATGGTATCTGCAGACGGAAGCGATCCGCCGCCGCCGCCGCCACCGCCGCCGGCGGATGAGGACTTGGACGGCGACGCGGCCGCAGCCGCCCCAGCTACAGCCACGGGCGGCGTGCCGTACCTGACCGAGGAGGGCGGCCGCCAGATCGCCCAGCTGGCGGAGCTACTGCCGACGGTCATGTGCTGCGCCGACGGGCTGCTGTACCTGCCCGCCGGACCCACGGGTCGCGGCCTGGCGGCCTGGGATCTGCTGTCGGTGCCAGCGCCGCCGCACACCGGAACCAGCTCCGGAACCACATCCAAGCCCACCACCTCCACGGACGAGGGCGCAGCGGCGGCGCTGCCGCACCAACACCACCACCAGCACGGCCGCCAGGCGGCGCCGGCGCGGGCGCAGGCGCGGCAGCCGTTCTGGTTGCTGCCGGAGGCACACCCGGGGCGGCTGCTGGCGGCCTCGGCGGACGGCGGGCTGGCGGTGAGCGGCTGCGACGGCGGGCGGCTGCGGTTCTGGGAGGGCCGGCGGCGGGACGCGCCGCTGCTGGGAGAGGCGGACATCAGTTTGCTGACCGGGCTGCCCGTGCTGGACGCCTTCCCGCTGCCCGCAGGTGCGTGCTGAACACGGAAACCGCACACATCCCATCGTATTGGTTTTCATGCCGTATAACAATGTGTGACCGTTACAAGTTGTGACCCGTAGTCCCGACCGGGCGTTCCAACGGGCCCAGATAGCTCGTAGGCGCCTCATTTCATCAACCCCTACCAAGGACTGCGCACCCATCCTCCAGCGCCCGCGGGGAGCCTTTGATGCATTCCATTACGTGTTAATGGTATGTGTACGCTTTGTGCACCTTTGCGTTAATAACCTAGCCTAGTAAGGGATCTTCACCGAGGCGGGAGGTAAAGCAAGGGGTGTATGGGTGCGTCTGTGAAGGTTTGCAAACCTGCCATGAACGGGCCCGTGGAGGTTGAGCAGCGGTCGGACAGGAGGTGTTGAAGTCTATGAGTACCGGATTGGGAATCGCCTCAAATGGTCAATCGCCACCGGCCGATGGCGCCGCTCCCCGCAGCCCGGCCGGGCTCCGGTCGTCACTGCCTGTGGATCACCGTGTGTGAGGCCTCGGGGCTGGCGGCGGTGGTGCTGGCGTCGCCGCTGGCGCCCCTGGTGATGATCTTCCGGGCGACACCGCGGGGCTACCGCTGCCGGACAGCGGCGGGCGGAGGCGGAGGCGCCGCGGGCGGTCGCGACGCCAGTGACGGCGCCAACGGCCCCGGCGGCGGCGGCGGCGTGGGGCAGCTGCTTGCCACCCAGACGTTCGGCGGCGCGCCGTGCAACGGGCTGTGGCTGTTCCGCAACCGGATGCTGACGCTGCAGGTGCTGTGCAGCGACGTGATGGGGGTGAGTACCTGGAGCCCCCTACCACGAGTGAGAACCCTGCCTCGCGTAATGACGTGATATGAAGTATGCCCTCCCCTGAGGTAGTGGCGAGTAAACCCTAGCCTGAGGTAATGGCGAGTAAACCCTCCCCTGGAGTAATGCCGAGTAAGGCCTCCCCTGGGGTAATGCCGAGTAAACCCTAGCCTGAGGTAATGGCGAGTAAACCCTCCCCTGGAGTAATGCCGAGTAAGGCCTCCCCTGGGGTAATGCCGAGTAAACCCTAGCCTGAGGTAATGGCGAGTAAACCCTCCCCTGGAGTTAATGGCGCTCGCCTGGAGTTGATGCCGAGTAAACCCTGGCCTGAGGTAATGGCGAGTAAACCCTCCCCTGGAGTTAATGGCGTGTAAACCCTCCCCTGGAGTTGATGCCGAGTAAGCCCTCCACGTTTCCCCGTCCGCAGGCCCGCTTCGGCGGCAGCGGAGGCAGCTCAGTGCTGGTGACGGTCGCGGTGTGTATGTGGCGGCTGCCCGATGGCTCCCGGGAGGGCGACGCGGCTGCTGCCAATGGTGATGGTGATGGTGATGGTGATGTCGACGGAGGGGAGGACGGCGGGGAGCCGGAGGGCCACTGGTCGGACGACTGGACCCGGCTCTTCTCCAGCAGGTGAGCTGAGTACGGAGTACGACTGTCCAACTCCCGTACAGGCTCGCATTTGATTTGTGACCGGTGTGGCTGTTGAGGGGAGCAGGGAGCGAGGGAGAGGGATGTAGGGGCCCGGCTCGTGACCCGAGGCATTCCGTGTGGCAGACCTGCATCATTAAACGAATGATTACCGGGCATGGCGGACCTACGGATGCATCCCAACACGCTCGCGCTACGTGCTCTGGGGTCTGACCGGGGTCTTGGCAGCCGAGCTCCAATCCACGACCCGAGCTCCAGAGGTCCTTCCAGAGCCTGACAGGGCTAGCTCAGCACGTCATCGCACCCCTGCCAGCAATGTCTGATGGCTTAGGAAATGGGGCTGCCGTCTTGCCCTGTCCGCCCGTCCTCCGCGCCTCTCTCACCATCCCGGCCTCGCACGGCTGCGCGCTGTGCCTCGGACGAGCCGTGTTTGCCCGCGAGTGACACACGTCCTGATCCGGCTCCAACTGGTGCGTTTACGGTATTCTCACGGTCAGGGAATATGCGCGGTCAGGGAACATGCCTCCTGCCGTCCCCCCACGCCTCAGGTATAAGTCAATATACCTGTCCTGATCAGGCTTGGGCGGGTGTGTTGGCCATGCTCCATGCGCATGTGTGGTTCCTGATCAGGCTCCAGCTGGAGCACCCGCGCACGCTGGTGCTGGGCCGCATGCGGCCCCTGCTAGCGGCCTCCGAGGACCTGATGCTGCTGACGGTGCCGCGCAACGTGGGCGGCCGGCCGCCGCACAGCCAGGTGCTGGCGCTGGAGCTGCCGGCAGCGACCCACGGGTCCTCCTCCTCCTCGTCGTCGTCGTCCTCGTCGTCGTCTTCCCCTTCATCTTCTGATAATGATAACGACGATGAAGTGAATTCAGCTGGGCGCCGCAGCGCCGACGGGGAAGGCGGCACCGGGTCGGGTGCGGCAGAGGCAGAGGCACAGGCGGCCGGTGAGGCGGGCAGCGGCGGCGCGGATTCCGGGGCCAGGTCCAAGCCGAGCAAGTCAAGGGAGCGGTCGGTGCCGAAGCTGCGGCCGGCGCAGCTGCGCTGCGGCGCCGGTCGCGGTGGTCGGATGGCGGTGGTGCCCGAGGAGCAGCGGCTGCAGTGGGTGCCGGTGATAGAGGTACGGCGGGGGGACCGGGCCGCGGGGGAGGTGGTTGAGGGTACGGTAGTTGAGGAGACGTATGGAAGCCGCGCTGCTGCCGGCAAGGACACAAATCCGACTCGATCGGCAGGCGGTGCAGTACCGTACCTTCCATATGGGCAGGGGAAAGATGGGGCGGGCTGTTCAGAGGGAGGGCGAAGGGGGCAGCAAGCAAACTGGCCCAAGCGGGGGAAGGATACGTGGGGTACGGCATGGGGGGCCGCGGCTGGTGGGCTGGGCTGTCTAGGTAGGTACGGGGATGTACGCTGTGTAATGAAACACAAGTTGTTCGGACTGTTCTGATCTTGGGGCGCGTGTGCTGCGCTGCCCTGTGCGCTGCGCTGCCCTGTGTGCTGCGCTGCCCTGTGTGCTGCGCTGCCCTGTGTGGTGGTGCTTGCGCGACCGCAGGACGCCGGGGAGGTGGTGGTGGCGATTGAGCCCACGCCGCGGCACCTGGCGCTTCTGTCCGAGGACGGCCGGCTGAGGCTGTACGGCATCATCCCCGAGGCCGCCGTACTGGACGATTGACGGACCCGATGCGACGATGTCATCCTTTTGGCAGCGAGTTGTGGTTGCTGCTGAGGTGGACTGTGGACGGGGCTGTCTACGGATGTGGCGGCTGGAATGCTGCGGTGCAGCGAATAAGCGATTACAAAAATTTTGAAGTTGGGCTGGGTGATAACGTCGGATGCGAAACAAGTTCGGGGCTTAGTAGCTGTAGCTACGGACGGACCTGGACGGCGTTTCGGCTTGAACGAGGGCCGATGGCAAAGCGATTCTACATGATGTTATTTACATGAATGAATGAATGAACGTTACAGCGGACCCCAGAGGGATTGATTTACATGTCTTGCTCGAAGCCGTATATACATTCGCACGCACTCTTTGAAAATCCGCCGACGGAACGTGGACATGCGTGCTGTGCGTGCCCGTGACGGCCCGTGTTTCCTCAAACAAACTCTGCTCCTCCAGCTGCTGGCACATGAATGAATGAATAAAAAAACGTTGCAGCAAATGCTGCTAGGTTTGTGCCATCCGGCTCGTTCTGATGACAAGTTTATGACTGGAAACCAACGAGCGAGCCGCCGAGCAGACTCTCAAGCAGGAAGGCAGATGCGGGTACCCCAAGACTCGTGTGCCGTGCAGCAGCAGACGCGGCAACTCTGGGCAGCCCCGACGCAACGCGCCTCACTCGCGCCCCCCACGGGAAGGGGGCAACGGGGATCCGTCCGATAAGAAGCAGCACCCGTGCCAACCCGACCAATACCACACGGCCGGTGGTGGTGCGTACGACACCTTCCCTGCCACCTCCACCCCTCCGGCCCGGCGTCTGTGCACCAAATGATTTAAGCCGACCGCCCTCAACTACACAACCAGTAGCCGCAGGACGCACAGTCTAGTACTTGGTTTTTGGCGCCATCCATCCACGGCGACGTACCCTGCCTTGGTCGTACCACGGTCCGCCCACTCATTACAGCCCTTTGCAGCCCTGTAAAGCCGACCCGCAGTCCGGATAGAACCTGAACATGTCGTCCCCGCGCGCTGGTGCTGTGGGGCGCCTGGTGGTGATGGCGGTGATGGCGATGGGGGCGGCGGTCGCGGCTGCGACGGCGACGACGGCGGCGCGGCCCACCCAGATCCTGCCCTTCCCCGAGGACATCGACGAGGACTTCCAGGTGGGTGCGTCGAGCGGCAGCGAGCGCTGAGCCGGGTGGTGGTAGGTGCGCCGAGCCGGGTGCCGCCAAGCAAAGCCCACACGCACACACACCGTGTGTTAAGTACATCGCAGGTTTTAGTAAGTATCCGGGCCTGGGTGGGCTCCTTATTACACGCCACGTGTGTGGGTGAAGCTCGGCCGGGGCGGGCATGGCCATCACTCTGCCAGCATGACGCCGGTTGCGCTCCTGCCAGAGCTGTTGCCGCAGCGGCGGCTGCCTGCTCTGACCTGACCTGACCCGCGCGCTCTGACCCCTCATCGGCCGCCGTGTCGAGTCGTAGCCCCGAGCCGCTCACTCCGGCGGCCGCCCGCCCACCTCACCCACCGGCCCGCCCGCCCTATCCACCACGCGCCCACCTCACCCACCCGCCCGCCCACCCGTCGGCAGTTTGAGATGAGGAACCTGTACACGGACCGCAAGAACGGCGCCCGCATCAACATCTTTGTCAAGTACCGCTACTACGACAGGGCAACCCTGCCGAGCTACACCACCGAGACGGGTACGTGGTGGGTGCGTGGTGGATGGGTGGGTGCATGGGTGCTGGGTGTGTGTGTGGTGGGTGGGTTAAATTGAGAAAATATATAAACCCGCAGAACGAACCCGGGCACACCCAGCATAACGCAGTATACTTACGGGGTGCGGTACCTGAACGAAAAGATAGAGACCGCGCGCGGGCGCGTGGCGGCGCGGCCGCGCTGCCGCAGTGCCACAACAAGCAAACTGCGAACCCAACCCAACCCGGAAAGGACAGATACGTTACCGACCACCACTGTCGCGATGGGTGGGTGGGTGCCCTCAGCGCGTAAGCCCGTCCGCGTGTGCAGATGTACCGTAAATCGATGTGACGGACCTGAAGGCCATCCAAAGCAACACCACCACCCCTATGGCGCCGTTGCGTGCGGCATTGCTGGCGGTCCCACAAGCACGCCAACGGCCAAGTCGGAAGGAATGCAACAACCCACATGACCTGTCGTCCCCGCCCATGGGACGTCTTCACGTCCTCGCCCCGCGGTGATGCATGTGGGTGCCGCACGCTGCACACACCCGCGTCCTAACCCCCTGCGCATGCATACACCATTCAGGCACGTTCAGCTTCCTGGACGTCGAGAAGGTCATCTGGCCGTTCGTGCCCGCCGGCGGCAAGGGGCTGGCTGGCAGCGCGTTTGTGGAGGTGCTGACGCGCGAGATCGCGGAGGCCGTGTGGAGGCGGTTCCCCATCCGGGGGCTGTCCATCCGTCTGGAGGTCCAGGTGCGGCAGCGTAGGGCTGCACCCGCGCGATGCATGCATGCATGCACGCATGCGTGCATGCATTCATGCATGCAAGGGTGTCCGCAGCTGGGCGCCGTCATTTCGCATCTTCCTCTCCGCCCGTACAGGCGTGATGTACGACATGTACGGCATGTACGGCAAACCTTTACCCCAGGCAAAAAAGATACTCAGTGCGGGAGGGGCAATTATCGGTATTGCGATCGCCGCTCGCCTACTTGGCGTGTGATTTATTCGCGCAGTGCTTTGTGTACGTGTCCATCCCACCCACCCGGCCGCTTCCTTCTGCTTGCGCCCCCCCGCCCGGCTCCCCCCCCTGCATGCATGCAGGGCATGTCCGAGGGCGGCCTGCCCGACCACTACGCCTCCACCGTTACCGTGGGCGAGATCGAGCCCTGGGTGTCCCTCGTCAACCAGTTCCCAGGCTGCGACGGCATGTCCACGGGCAAGGGCAACGAGGCGTGCCGGGTGTGGCCCACATGGAAGGCCGCCGACCCCAAGGCCCCCAGGCTGCGCCAGGAGGCCGCCAGGAAGGCGGGCAGACACGACAAGCCGGACGACTGCGACTTCTGTGCTTGAAAAGAAACAAGGGATGTGTCCCTATGGATGCATGTTTATCTAATGTTCTTGTGGAACTGTTCGTGTGTGAGGCCAGGCGGGGGCAGGCAAGTCGCCCGCCGGGAAGGGGAGCTGCCAGCTGCTGCGAGACGCCTCTAGCGTAAATGCGCCGTTGCGGCTGCGATTCCGGCTGCAATAGATACTGGCACGCTGCTGGGTGTTTCTGATTGATTTGGGTGTAGAGCGAGGCAAGGAGGCAGCCCATGCCGTGTGTATCTGGTGGGCTTCTCGCCCATCCCGCCATCCGTACGCATGCGTGGGGGTGAAAAAGTGAGGTGTGTGGTCAGGTTTAATCGGGTTCACCGGCCAAGCACCCCCTACGGGCAGTACGGTATACCTGGGCTAGAATAAAAGATAGTGAGCCCCACAGACGAGGTGCGCAGTCGGGGCGCGGTATTTAGCGGTCTGTAATGTGCTGTGTATGGTGAGGGAGGTTCATCCGGCTCTTTTCGGCTGTCAGCGACGCCACGCGGGAGCCATGTAAAATGGTCGTCAGGTCCGCGGTGCCATAAACGTTTTTGGTCTAAGCGCGCTCCCGTAGTTGGGCAGAATGATTAAAGTATAGCAGTTGAAGGCGGAACCACACCCCTGACCGCAGGCACTCTCCTGACGACTACAGTTACTGATGCCGATTCTGTATCAGAGGCAGCAGTTACTCCAACAGAACTTTCCCTGCAGCCATAACAGATATGTAGCAGTCGAGCTCTGTAAAAGTCTCGGTCTCACGGAATGCTGAGGTGGTTTTCGCTCGGTTTACGGAGTCCGTTGGGACGATCATTGCAGACAAAGCGTTACTAAGCCCTAGGGTGTTGATGAGTTTTACTTGCTCAATATTATGAGATTCACACCGACAGAAATGTTCAGCTTGTGCCATACGAGATTAAGCGGTTGTGTCGGCGCACGTTCTTGTTTCTTTCGCTGGCTCATGTTGATACGGAACGAAAATATTTATGCCACTTGTCGTTTTTTCAATTGCACAGCAAGTTCTGCTGACGGATAGCGGATTGGCGGCAAAACGATGCCGAACCGGCTTTGGGACAAGCAGGAGGACGAAGGGGCCTTCAACGCATGGACAGGACCTGGGCGCACCGGACCCGTCAACTGGCCGAAATTCAATCCTGAGCAGCGTCCCTACGGCGCCCGAAGCTTTGCGCCATGGTCGCTGTCAGGTTCTTGCGGGCCACTGCAAGCCGGCAAGGCCGTTATGCTGCCGGCTTTTACTCCGCGGAATCATTATCTTACCACTCCATACGAAGTCAACACTTCGGTCGAGTAAGTCGCGACAAGGACTGACTTGTGCCATCCGTGGCCGGCGCTCGCAAGGAATCAACCGCTGTTTGGGGCAGCGCGCAACCACTTCCTTGCCTGCCCTCCTTACGTCCACAGCTACGAAAAACACATCAAGGGACAGCTGGACTGGTTGAAAAGCACGCAGCCCGATGCTTTCGTGCCCAGAGACTTGCTCAAGCAGCTTCTGGTTCAGGACATGGCGTCTAACGTGGATGCGGACACGGACATCCGCAAACCGTCCAACCGGCTCCTCGCGAGAGCGGCTGAGGCCGGCTACCCCTCGTACGACACCCTGGCAGCGCACCTCCGGGGCAACCGACTGGCGGCGGTGCCTCTGCCCGGCGGCGTGACGGCTGTGTTTTCAGCGACGGGGCAGATTGGTTAGTGACGCGGTTCAGATCGAGCCAACCGTGCAGATCGGTCAGGGACGGGGGTGCCTCGCAGTGGCGTCCGGGGAAGTGGCTCAATGGAGGAACCGGAAATGACATAGTGGGGGATGGCAGCCGAGTGTGGATCGTGGCCGGTCCGCTTCTCGGGAATGGGTCGGCACCGGTCTTGACCCACGGGTCATCAAAATGGGTCGACGGACAAGAACCAAAACAGCCCGTGTGACGAAAGGGCGGGTCCACGTGGACATGAACGGTGACCCACATGAGGGCGGCGTCTGTCTCGGCTGCGGCACTTCGCCTGGCCGAATGGTTGAGGCGCTGACCCTGAACCCTGAATCCTGAACCCTGGGGAGAAGGAGCGATAGAAACGGGAAGGCGGCATGGGAAGTGGTGTGGAAGACGAGTGGGAAGACGAGTGGGAACACGAGCCGAGGAAGGCTGCACAACGACCGGGGGCTGCATTACTCTGACGCGCTCGGGTGCTGGTGCTCATGCGGACGCAGGGGAGGTGCTGACGCTGACACTGCTGCGGCCTTCGGACGGAGGAGGGGTCGCGGCGGGTGAGCGGCAGCCGCGTGCGGGGCCCGGGGCGGCAGTGGCGGCCACGACGGCGGCGGCGGCAGCTGCGACCGCGGCGTGCCCGGTCGGCAATGTCGAGCGCCTGCAGGTAGGGAGGCAGGGAGAGAAGGCAACTCGGCAGCCGCCCTTGGAGGACATGACTGCCGCCGGCTTCCCCCGCGTAGGCCTTTCCGGCGGCGCATCTGTCGCTCAATAAAGCGATTTGGGAGATCGCCGTCAAGGAGAACCGCACCTCGCGGCCGCCCGGGGTGAACGCGGCGGCGTCGGGGGCTGCTGGCGGCTGCGGCTGCGGCGGCAGCGGCCGGGTCCTGCGGCCGGGTTCTTGGAATCTGGCTTCGGAGGCGGCTGACGCGCAGGGACGGGTAGGCGGCGGCGGCGGCAGCAGCAGCAGCAGCAGCACCGCCGCCGCGTCGTGTCCTGCGGTTTGGGTGGCGGTACGGAGCAATTATGTCATCAATGTACTGCTGGCCTACCAGGCCGACCCACACGACTGGTGAGGAAGGGCAGGGTGTCCAAGGGGGACACAAACGGAGCGAACTATCGGGTACTAGGCTCCCCGGTTGGATTTCCACAGGGAAAGCAGGGATGGAGCGACGGATGAATCACTCCGATTTTTCCAATCGACGGGTAGTCTGCACATTGACCTTGCTGTTCCCCTGCCCGCTGCTCTGCCCGGTCCGCGGAACCCTGCCCGCTGCTCTGCCTGCTACGCTGCTCTGCCTGCTACGCTGCTCTGCCTGCTACGCTGCTCTGCCTGCTACGCTGCTCTGCCTGCTACGCTGCTCGCCGCCCTGCGTGGAACCCTACGCGGTGCTCTGGCGCTATGGCGCACCGGGATCCCGGAGGCCGCCTTCTGGCTCAGAGCCTTTCCGCCCTTCGCGTGCACCCCGCCCGTCTTTTCACGTTCCTTTGGGCTGTTCCAACTTGTCGTATACTTGATCGTACGGCAGGCGCAGCTGGCGGCTGGAGTGGCGCGCCAGTCACGCGACGCAGCGGATGACGTCAGCGCTGGCCTGGAACCCCCACATGCCCGAGCTGGCTTTCATGTTGGCGGACGGGTCAACTTGGATCGCGGCCACGCACGCCGCCGCGGGTGGCGTGGCGGCGGCGCTGAGGCGGCTTGTCGTACGACCGGTGCTGCGGCCCATGCCGCCGGCGGTGCGGCTCGGCCACGGGCAGATGCCGAACCCGCCGCTGTCGGACACTGCCACGGGGGAGCACTTGGGACTTCCAATTGGAGGTGGCAGGCTGTGTTTGTCGTACGGTACGTGTCGTACAGCGGCTGGCTGGGGCATTTCCATCGGTTAATCATCCCTCCGTGATCTGTTGCGGGCACGCAGGTGGTGGTGGTGTGAGTGCGGGTATGTACCGGGGGTGTGCCGGGGGGTACCAAGCGGTGACGCATGCGGGTCATGCAAGTCAGCCATCTGTGTGTTTTTTCCAATGGGTGGCGGTGCCCGGCTCCCCGCAAACAACTGCAGCACCCGGCCGCCCGCCCGCCTTCCCCGCCCGCCCGCTCCCCCGCCCGGCCGCTGCGTCCCCGCCGCGCGCCCCCGCCCCCAGGCGCCCATCCCCGCACGCTGCTGGTGGCCCGCGGCCGCTGCCTCCTCCGAGTGGACCTGAAGCCGCCCGGGCAACGACACGGCTGCAGGCAAGGACCCAAGGAGCCGGGAGGGCGCCTCACGCTGCCCAGACTTCCCTAGACCGCAGCACCCGTCGGCCTGTTGCTGCCCGCGCACTGCCGGCGGAGGCTTGGATGCCAACTGCCGCGTTTCTGCGGTTGAGATGGCTGGCTGACCCGTAGCTTGGGGGACTCTGCCCCTCCGCTTGCTTTTGTCTCGGGGCCTCTTCGGAAGGTGCCAATCGCACCCTAAATTCAGCCCGCCGAACCCTTGGCACGGACTGCATCCTTGCCTTGGGGGACATGGGCTCGTGCCTGATTGTCCTTTGGAATCCCGTTGTTTACCCTTCCGTGATGGTCAGTTCTCTGATCCGCTTCCCCCGGCCAGGTTGGTCCACTACCTGGGCAAACGGGAGGGCGCCTTCTGGGCGCTGACGACCGGCGCGGCGCTGCCCGGGCTGCAGGTACGGCAAAGGCGCCCAGAAGGGTACGGGTACGGGTACGGGTCATGACGTTCGTACAGCGAGAGAGCGCCCGCACAGAAGCCGATAGCGGTCTAGGGTATTCCACGTGGAGGGTATATTCCCCTCTGGGGCCTCATCGCTCATCCGTTGAACGCAGCATTGCTGGAACACTTCAGCTGTGGCCTTACCCTGACCCCTGACCCCTGACCCCTGACCCTTACCCCTTACCCTTGGCCTCGTTAAGCCAAACCCTTGCCTCTGGCCTCGCCCCTGGCTTCTCTGTCCCCATCCCCATCCCCGCCCCCATCCTAAGCCCCATCCCGCACCCCCATCCCCACACCCATCCTAATCCTAATCCCCATCCCGCATCCCCATCCTAAGCCCCTGCCGCACCCCCATCCTAATCCCCATCCCCATCCCCGCGCGTCGTGTGTCGGTCCCTGGGCCCCCGGTCCTTCGGCTGCCCGGGCCCTATGCCTGTCCTCCAGCTTGCGGCGTCGCCCGCGCAGCTGCTGCACCTCGCGGTCGCGGTTTCGGAGCGGGACGTGTTGCTGCTCGACGTGCGGATGGAGTCGTGTCTGGTTGCGGCTCCACACGGACTTCCGGTGGGGCAGCTGCCGTCGCTCGTATCGCTGTGGGCGGGGCCGTGGCAACACCACGACGCGGCGGCGGCGGCGGCGGCGGCGGCGGCAGTCCCAGAGACAGCAGCCGTGGATGCCGACTGTGCAGGCGGCGTCAGGGGTGGTCGTGGTGGTGAGCGTGCTGGTGCGGATGGTTTGAAGGGTGACGATGTCGAGATGCGGGACGCTGCCGGCGGCGGCTCCGGCGGCGCCGCCGGTGGCAGCGGCGGCGGCGGCGGCGGTGGCCAGCCCCAGAGTACGCAGCACCAACAACAACAGCAGCAACCGCAGCGGCAGCAGCCGCCATGGTTGGCTTCCAGCCAGCACTCGGAGTTTCTGCCGTATCCCGGCGTTTTGTACGGCAGTCAGGTGGGCGGCGGTGTGGGGGACTTCCAAGCAAGCCAGCGCGCCGCGCAGCCCGCCCACCAGCTGCACTCCTTCCACCCCGAGTTTTACACGGGCTTGTGGGGTCCCCAGCACCCGGCCTTCCTGGAGCGCCACCTGGCCCCGGAGGAACGGCAACAGCAGCACCGACAGAGGGAGCTGCTGCTGCGGCCACCGCCGCCGCCGCAACCGACCCGTGAGTCTGCGGCGCTGCATTTGGTGCTGGTGCTGGCGAACGAGGCCGCGGGCGACGTGCAGTGCCTGGAGGTGGTGCTCGAGGACGCGCCGTTCGCTATGAAGGTGGGCGGACTGGCATTACTCGCATTACTCGCATTACGCGCATTACGCGCATTACGCACATTACTCGCATTACGCGCATTACTCGCATTACCTGTTAAAAATGCCATACCAGCGATTTCCAGTCAGGATGTCGTAGGTCGCATCTCCCCAAGCCGCGTCAGCTGTTGGGTGTTTTGATGTGATGTCCGTGACAGGTGATGGCGCCGCCACCTCTTCGTACGGAAATCCACCCGGAGGATCTCCCCCGCCAGGCGTTGCCGTACATCGCGCTCATACCATCGCCGCCGCAAGAGTACGGCGTCGCGGGGGTCGTACCGCAGCTGTCGATCGCAGGCGGCGGCGGTGATGCCTCCGCCTACGTCGCGACCCATGGGTCGGCCACCGCGGGCCCGGCGACCGCCTCCCAGACCCTCCCCACGCTCGCCGACGCCACGTGGCGACCCTCCTGCCTGGCTCACATTCACGTGCTCGGCCTGCCGTACCCGCCGTGCAAGAGTGTACGGCAGGAGCTCGGAGTAAAGTTGGTGGACGCTATGCTGGGCGCGCGCAGCCAGGCGTACGGCACGTTGGGCGCCGGCGACCAGCTGTACGGCCCTGAGAGCCGATTGGCGCAGCTCGCTGAGGAGTTCGCTCTGGCGGGGCGCCACTGCTCGGACCTCGCGGTAGGAGGGTGCAGTTTGTAGGAGGGTGCGGTACGAGGGTGCGGTGCAGGGCGCGGTGCAGGGCGCGGTTTAAACCAGTGGCGGTGACCCCCTGAACGGATGGGGCTCTAGCGAATGGCAGTGAGGGCGGGGATTACCTGGTGTTCGCATGCTGACTGACGTATGTCGTACCCTGGATGTGTGGTGCGCTGCAGGGACTGGCCGTCGTGCTGTTGGGTCCCCATTCTGTCAGCAGCGTCAGCTCGACTCGGACGTCCACGGGGCCTTATGGTGGTGGTGGTGGTGGTGGTGGTGTCGACGGCTGTGGCGGTGGTCATGAGGGTGCCCCGATGGACCCGAGCACCGCGGCGCGCGCGCACCGGCCGTCTCCGCTGATGCTGCTACGACTGTCGTACGACGGGGACCTCCTGCTACAGCCGTTTCAGCGCCTGCCGCCGGGCGCCATCCTGGGGACTAGGGGACCGGGCCAGACTCCAGGGGGGCCCGTGGCGACACCGACAGCGCCGGCGACGACCGAGGCCGGGCCGCAGCACGGCGCCGCCGCCGCCGCAGGCGACGGGCCGACCCATGGGTCGGCTTCAGAGCAAGACTTTGCGCGTGGACGACCCGACGGGACAGACGCGGCCGCGCCCCCTACTACCGAGGTTCCAGCTGTTTCGGTGGATGTGGAGGTGTTGGAGAGCCCTTTCGTGCTGGCAGTAAGTCCTGGCCCCTTGCGGCTCCCCCCCGATGTCCTTTACCTGCCCAACCCTGCTGGCAGCCATCACAACTCCCGGCGGCTTGTAAAGCAGGCGCCTATCGCCTGACCGCGTGTCTGACCCAGACGGGTGCTTGAATCCTTCTCGTGCTCCCTTTTCCTTTCCTTGCCTACCTTCGGGGATTTTGAGTGAATCGTCCACATTGACCTGGTCTGTGTCCAACGCACCCAGCCGAACCCGCCCCACCACGCACTGCATCGTCAGTGCGTCCATAAAGGTAACCTGTCCCCTACTCTCCCCTACTCCGCCGCACCCTGCCGTCCCGCCCCCGTCCCGCCATTTCCCGCTTGAAGGACCTGCAGGAGCGGCTCGAGCCCGCCACCTACAAGCCGCTACTGCGCGCGTACCGCTCCGTCCGGGAGGCCCACGTGGCCCTCGCGGGTACGGCCCTCGCGGCCGACCTCGGGGGCTTCTCCAGGGCCATGCGGCAGCGCAACTACTCCGCGCCGCAACACGTGCTCCGGGCGCATCACCACCACCTGTCCACCATGCTGCGCTGGGCCGCGCGGCCGCCGCCGCCGCCGCAGCAGCAGCCGGTGGCGGCGGCGGCGGCGGCGGCGGCGGCGGCGACTGGCGGGGGCGGCGGCGGCGCCGCCGCCGCCGCCGCCGCTACCAGTGATGGCCAGGGCTTCCCGCCGCCGGCTAAGCGGCGGCGGCGGCGTGTCTCGGACTTGGGACCTGCCTCCGCCTCCAATGAAGAAGCGGAAGCTGACCGGGATCCTGACCTGGATCTGGATCTGCGTCAGGGTCCGGATTCTGGTTCTGTGCCTGATGCCGACGACGGTCCCGACGGCAGCGCGGACTTGGAAGGCGTCAACGGCGGTGCTGCCAACGCCGGCGGGGCCGGAACAGGGGCTGCGGCGGGAAGTGGCGGTCCGGGCTCACGCGGCGGGAAGTGGCCCATGGGTCGGGCCCAGCCGGAGTTACTGATCCAGGGGCTGCTGCCAGAGGGCGGCCACGATGCGCCCGCCGCCACTTCCGCCGCCGTTGCGGATGGCGGCGGCGCCAGTGGTGGTTTCGGAGCCTCCGGAGCTGAGGCGGCGGCGCGAGGCGATCTCAATGCATCGGCGGAGGCTGACCGATGGGGGACAGGCACTCAGCCTTCGCAGCCCTCACAGTGGACTGAGCCGTACTTCATGGAGACGCAGGAGGCGCCGCTGGCGGCGGCGGCGGCGGCAGGCGCAGGCGGCTTAGCCGGCCTCACACCGGCGCCCGGCAAGTATTTTCGGGCGCGGCCTGAACTGCGCCGGTACGACAGGTTAGGGGTGGCTGTCGTACACCCACGCCGGCCGCGGAGCCTGCCGGAGACGGTTTGGGACCTGCTGTGGGCGTCGGAGCAGCCGTACGTGGAGCCGTCGACGGAGGCGGAAGGTGAGCCGTCGGCGGCCGGGACGACGATGCCCGCGACGTCAGGGGAGGATGCGGAGAGCGAGTCAACGGCTGCTGCTGCCGCTGCCGCTGCTGCTCCAGGCAGTCCGGCGCAGCGGCAAGCAGATGCGAAACGCAGCGCCAGAGTCCATGACGTCGGATCGTCGAGTTCAGATCGGGACACGCCGATACGGGAATCAGGATCCACCGGGGACGTGGGAGGAGGCGTGTACGGCAATGGAGCAGGCGCTGCAGCGGCAGCAGCGACGGCGGCGGCAGCGGCGGACGGCATGGATGTGGACGCCGCGGCGGCGGACACGGAGACCCGGCGCGGCGCTGGGGCGGATGCCGACCCGACCCATGGGTCAGTGCCGGGCCCGCCGGGTCCGACGCCGGAGGTGTCGAATGCGGCGCACGTCATACGCGACGCGGTCATCCTCCGACTCGAGGTGGGATAGAGCCCGCGGGGAGGGACGGGGGGGTAGGACGGTCATTTCCGTGTCATGGCTCATGTTGTCCAGTGTTCCCCCTCTGCGCCTCTTCCGCTTCATGCATTTCCCCCAGGGCTGCAGATGGTGGTTGCTGCTCGCTTGCCGATCCGATCAGCGAACACTGATATTCCCCAGCCGACTCATGCCATGAGCCCTTCCTGTCCTGTCCGCCCGCCCCCATACGGTGTGCTCCCCATCCCGATTTTTTTTAACCGTTACAAGGTGGACCCGTATCCCGACCGGGTGTTCCAACGGGCCCAGATAGCTCGTAGGTGCCTCGTCTCATCAACCCCTACCAAGGACTGCGCACCCATCCTCCATCACCCGCGGGGGGGGGGGTCACGCAGCCATACCGGCCACGACACCAGGTTACCAGCGCGCCAGGATTGCCTCTCCTGGAAACCGCGCCAGACCCGCCTAATCACACGGCGGTGAGGGGACGGGGATTTGCGCGGCGTTGTGATTTGGGGCCGTCGACTGGTTCTGTAACGCGCGCACCCCGCTCCTTGTCTGCCGTACTGCACCTTCGTCGTGCAGAGCGCACAGCATCCGCTCCTGGTTTCGGAGCTGACCCAGGCGGCCGTAGACGCCGTACAGCTACAGGGCCGCCTGCAACTGCAGATCTCAGGGAAACGCCAGCGCCGGACGCCCGGCCGTGTCAGCAGGCGCAGCGACGTGTTCAGGAAAGTGCTACAGCCAATGCGACCGGCCGCGCTACAGCGCCTCGTGAGCGTCATGGCGGCGAACGCGCGCGCTAGGGCGGAGGCGGAGGCGGCGGAGGCGGCGGCGGCGGCGGAGGCGGAGGCGGAGGCGGCCGCTGCTGCCGCTGCCGCTGCCGCTCGCACCGGCGCAGCGAACAGAGGGAAGAGGAAACGACGCAACCGAGGTGCCGGCGGCCATGCAGCCGGTGAGCCAGCCACAGCGGAAGCGACCGCCGCCGCCGCCGCCGCTGGCGAAGGTGCTGTCGCGGCCGCACCACAAGGACCGGCGGAAGGCGGTCCGAGCCGAGTGGCGGGCGCAACGAAGTTGAAGCGGCGCGAGAGCAGCGGCGAGGCAGGCGCGAGTGTCCATGCGGGTGACGCGGCCGCAGCGGAAAGACCCGTGGGTCAGTCGGCGACAACCCCTCGCGCGACGGCGAGTGCGTATGCCGGTTTAAACCTGCCGAAGCTGACCGCTTTGCTTGCGGCACGCTTTCGAGCTGCGAACGAGGCGGCGGCGGCGGGCGGCGGTGCCGCCCCTGGCGAGGACGCCGCCGCCGCACCCGCTGCCGGCGGCCTTACTGCCGCACCCGCGGCTGGCGGCGGCGGCGGCAACCCTCAGCTTGCAGAAGGCGGCGGTGCGGCTGTGGAACGCGCGACAGCGCCTCCACAGTTTAAGGGTCCGTCGTCGGCGGCGGCGTTGGCGGCGACGCAGGCCGTCGCTGTTGTGCGACTTCTGGTCGCGGCGGCGGCGGCGGCGGCGGCAGCCACCGGTGGCGGCAGCACTCCCCTGGCTCCCGCTGCAGGTGCCGCTGGCGGGTCACGCGCCGGCGCCGGCGGACATGGTACAGCGGGAGAATCTGTGGCAGCTCCAGAACCTGCAACGCCGAATGTCGCGCCGGCGGCAGCGGCGGCGGCGACGCCCGTCGCAGCGCCGACGCCGGGAGAAACCGCCGCCGCGGCAGCCACGGAAGCAGCGGCGGCTTGGGGGGATACGGCGGAGCCGACGATGTGTTTGTGGGATTTCGAGTACCAAGAGATGGCGTTGATGGCGTTGCACGCTGGGCGAATGGCCAAGCCCGCGGCGGCGGCAGCGGCGGCGGCTGGCGCTGACGCAGTCGATGCAGTTGCCATGGGCCGGACGATTGGTTCCCAGCAGAAGCGCGCCAGCTCGGGCGGCGGCGGCGGCGGCGGCGGCGACGGCGGCGGCGGCGGGGACGCAGCACCCGAGGCCGCCGACAACGCAGCCATTGTCGTACGCAGCTTGGGCTACACGGTTCCCGCTGCGCGCGCCGGCGTGCTGAACGCTGATGCGGCCGTCCAACTGACCGTGCCGCCAACGACAGGCCCCGTGGCGCCGCCGCCGCCGCCGCCGCCACCGTCAGCACCGCAGCCGCTTGAGATGACGTGCCACGGCGGCGGCGGCGCCGCCGCCGCTGGCAGAAGCAGCATCAAAGTTGACGATTTAGTGTACCTGAACAGCCTGATCACCTACCAACCACCGCAGCTGCGGGTAGGTGTGTCCGTACTGGTTCCAGAGCCGGAGCTGGGGGCGGGACCGTCGGCGGAGGCCGATGCGGCGGAGGCCACGCCCGCGTTCCCGACGTTCGTCAGTCGCACACGGTCCAAGTACGACAGAGCACGATTCGTGATGGACGCCAGCAGGGCCTTATGCGAACGGCAGGACCGCCGCCGCCAACGCGGTCACGGGCTGGTCTCGGCAGTGCCGACGGCGGCGGCGCCGCCGCCGGATCCAGGATCCAAGGCGCCCGTGCTGACGGATCTCGGCGCGTCCATGCTGGCGGACCTCGTGGCCGATTGGCCGGCGTACGACAGCGCGGCGTCCGCGTCGGCTTCGGCGGCGCCCAGTGGTGTCAGCGTCAGCGCCGTCGGCGCTGCCGGCGGCAGCGCGCAGCCTCATGTCCTCTACGCACCCGATCATATGACGGAGTTTGCGATGCGGCTGCGGCCGCGGAGGCCCGCCGAGATTGCGGAGGGACAGGATCAGCAGCACGTCACGTACGGTGCCGACAAGCCGCGGAGGAGCTGGCGCACCGCTCTGCAGCAGTCCAGCCGGGCGAGGCGCGGGGCGGCGGGCGGCGAGCAGACGGCGGAGCGTACGGCGGCCGACGGGTCGTCGCAGCAGCGATCCCCGGATCGTTCGCCGCGCACACGTTACGACGGTGACGACGAGGCGCCGCCGACTCAGGCTGCCGTACTACTGGCGGCAGCAGCAGCAGCAGCCACTGCGCAGCAAGCTGGGGCTGCAGGGGCGGGCGCGCCCGGCGGATCTGGAGCGGCGGCGGCGGCGACGGCGGCGGCGACGGCGACAGCAGCGGCGGCGGCGGTGCCGCGGGCGGATCCGATGTTGGGCGGGTCGGTGCTGTCGCTTCTCCGCGCGGCCGCCGGCAGTGCACCCCGCCTCTCACAGCCACCGCCACCGCCGTCGTCCCTCTCCCAACCGCCGCTGCACATCCCCCAGGCCGCTTGGCGGCCCCTGTCGCAATCCCAACCCCCATCCCTGGATCCGCGACCTGTCACTCAGGCAGCGCCGCCGCCGTCGCAGCAGCAGCAGCAGCAGGCCCCCGTGGAGCAGTGGCCGGAGTCACAGCAACCGCCCGGCGGCGGCGGCGGCGGTGGCGGGCGGCTATGGGAGCTGCTGAACCGGCGGCGGTCCACCGGCCAGATAGGGCCCAAGTCGGGGTCGCAGCAGCCTCCGCCTCCGCGATACATGGAGGGGTTCTGATACGGGAGCTGATCGAGGGCTGGCTCTGTGCCTCAGCTGCTTCAGCCGGATGATTTCTAAGCTGTCAGTCATTCAGCGCAGTACAGTGCACGGCTTGCTCGTACACTGTACGCACCGTGGCGAGCGGCTTCCCGTACTGCAGGATTTGCTTGTCGGCAGTTGGTGCGGAAATGGGCACCACGCGGCGGGCTGGGAGGGGGGAGCTTTCCGACGGGACATGACCACACGACTTGCTGCTGCTGGCTCGCTGCACGTGTAAGTCGCCGTACGTGTGGCGGCATGCGCTGCGTGTGGTGTGATGTGCAGGTAGCAGCGGTTGCTTGCTTGAAGCGTTGAAGGGGGAAAGCTACGCATGCTTGGGTAGCATCCGGGGGCTTGGGCTGCACTGCGCGGTAGCCCAATTTGGTGGGCATCGGCTGTTTGATGAGTGGGGTTAGCGGAGTGCATGCTTGCATGGACGCAAGCGGGCAGGGCAGGGCGGGGCGTGTGAAGCCCGGTGCCTTAGCATCCGTGGGATAAGCCTGTAGGTGGGGCGAGGCGGCTGGGGCCGGGGGCCGGGGGGCGGCGGCCGGCTCGGACCAGCTTGGTTAGCCATGGATAAGTCGCTCGCTCGCTGGGGCCCGCACATACTTCAGCATGATACGTATGCATCCGGGTAGCGCAGCACTCCCTCCCTTGTTGTCCGGATGATCGGCGTCAGTAGCTGCAAGTGCGGTATGCATGTCGAGCAACATGGTGCTACGGGTGAACCTACATTCGTGGCGGCTATTCGTTGTATGTGCGCGGGTTCGTGCGTGCGCGCGTAGCAAGGCTGCTGCTATGACTGATGATTGGGTGTGCGCGGCTAGGCTGCTGATACCGTGAGGCTGAGGGGATGGAGTACTATCGCTCAAACATCAGGTGCTATGACAAGAACGTTCAGGGTTGCAGGCGAGGTCGTTGACGGCGAGCGAGTTGTGTGATTATCGGCCCGGCATCTCAGCCCTGCGGTGAGCCGTGGGCGAGCCCCAACACCGCATCCGCACACCACTTGATTTGCCAATGCCACGTTGGCCCAATACTGAGGAGGCCACGGCAACTGTACGACGTACACCGTATAAGGTACTCTGTCATGTTGTCACATTGTTGCGGTTGCAGCTCCACGCTCTCCGGCTACATCGCATACACAAGCAATGTTTACACTACCGCCGGCATGTCGCCTCGGCTGTGAGGGCGATAGTGAGAAAACCTCTTTTAAGATCACGGCAATAATGACTTGTAGCTTTCAGGACACAGTATCTTTGGCTGTGGAAAGCCTGATTATTGACATTCGTAACACAAAAGAGTCGCAACCGTTACGTCGAGCGGCCCGTAACAGAGAATGCGCAATCGGCGAACACAGGATACTTCACAAAGTTGAAAATACTACTTAATTTGAAGCAGACTGCGCTAAGTGACTGGTGTAAGGAATAGTTTAAATATATGAATTGGGTGTACGGACAACAGTCCGTGTAGCATGATTGCAGTGCGCATTGAGGTATTATGTTCGTTAGTATAGACAGATCTAACTGCATAAAATAATTATATATATGCAGGTCACGTCTGCTTTGCTACGGACACTCACCAACAAAGCGTTGACAACGAGTGATGGTTGACCCCAGTCCTTCCATCCACGCCTTCCACCATTTGCCACTTCATTGAGACTTAGCAATGAAAGGTAGGCAATTTGAGTGAAATTGACCTGTGTTTGCGTAAGTTGGTGCATTTATAAGTCCTCCGCAGAAATAATGAAAATCCACGGTTCCGCATGCGCGCCCACTCAAGCAGTCCGTATGAGATCAGTAAATTATTAAAAAATTGATTATTGCTGTCATTCGTTTGTCTCCATGGGTGGTTCGATTGTCCATCGATCGATACTGACAGGACGAATCTTCCCTGCTGAACCTTCCCCCCATCCAGGTCAACCTGGTTACTGTTTCACAACATCGAGCTACAGCTGTGGGAAACATAATTGGCCTGTCCTAACGCTAGCGGCCAGGGTCGTACGTGGAGCGAGCCTCGGCCACTGAGTAAAACCTGAGTAAAATCCTGGTAGGCGTTTCAAATTGGATTGGTACATAGGCGACATGAGGACTGGTGGTCACGGGTATGCATGGGGAACTGGGTTCAAAACAGATAGGAGAAAGAGCAAGCAGGCATGCTGACCGGCCACATGCAGCAGGCATGAAGGTGCTGGAAGACAAGAAGTCCAAAGAGCAAGACGGAAAGGGGCATATGTGCTGATATACGCATATCGTTGCTTGGGTGGCAGGGGACGAAGGGGACCTACAGGCAGGCAGGTGGCACCTCTCAAATGGGGTTAGCCCTGCTGGTTAGCAAGCTGGCTGGCTGGCTGGCTGATTGGCTTTTGATTGGCTTGACCCTGGGAGGCATCCTGGGCGGACCTGTGCTGACCGGTGGCTCGCGGCGTCGCGAGCCACCGTCGCCGTCCAAGCCTACTGACCACGCACTGCCGGAGCCGGGAGCCGGTCGGTCTTGGCTGTGGTGGTGGCTCGCTAATAAGGCGCCCCGGTGGCTAACTGCCCCTGAGCGGGCTGTGTCTTTGGCTATGGCTGGTCCCCAGCCATGAACGGGGTGGTTCCCTGCTAGAGTGGGTGCAGAGCGTGCTTCAGTAAGCATACAGAGCCTGTCAAGTGCGTCAAAATGGCGCCGTTCCGTCTTGACAGCAGGACACGGTGCGGAGGCTACGGCTGTCACCGATGACCCGCGGGGTCCACAGTACCCTTACTCACGCTGTAACGTTCATTCGTTCATCCAAAACATCAAAAGCTATTATGTGACTGAACGAGAAATGCTTGGGCTGCACATCCATGAGACCATGACCTTACTTATCACCACCTTTATTTACCATCTGCTCTCTGCAGGTAGGCCGTCAAACCAGTGGACGGGAGTATGGACGGTTGCCTGTTGGAGCTAGCGGCCTTATTCAGGAGGGTAAATGGCAGGTGAGTGGATTTTCGGGCGGTTGACATGGCTCTGTGGGAGGGCTGGAAACGGTGTGGGTGGGCGGCCAGGCTGCGTAGCTAGGAATTTGGCGCTGTGCCGCGCAGCCGGCCATCGGGTGCGGAGAGAGGGTGCTTGGGCGGCGGGGCGCAGATCGGTGTGCGGGCATGTACGGTGTTGTGCGGCAGAAAAAGAACCTTACGAAGAGGATATCCATGGAAGAGTGATCGTTGGGTCAGCAGGTCGGGTCGGCGGGCGGCTGAGACCATGGGAGGATCAAATTGCAAGCAGGGGGCTGTCCAAAGTTGATGAAAGGATGCCGCTGGCGAAGGAATAGTTTAATAATTCGATGAGTGGTTGTTAATGAAAGCTTGTGAAACCCGGTGGTTCTTACTAAAATACATGTCCACGAGCCTTTCCGTGAGTACAGGGCAGCGTTCCATACTGCTACATAAAGCCTTTCCATGTACTGCTGTCTGGTTATAGAAGCCATGTTAAAAAAAGAACGGAGTCTTTTAGTAGTACAGATGAAATGAGTGAATGAACGTTACAGCGGACCCCAAATGGATCAACGGTGTATGCCAGGGTAAAGATGTTACAGCGGACCCCGCGGGTCATCGGTGACAGCCAAAGCTTCCTCACCATATCATACATTGCATAAACGAAACTGCGCCACCATGGCACACCGGACACCCTCCACAAGTGCACCGAAACACTCCCCGTGCCCATTCCACCAGGGAATCACCCCGTTCCTGAGAACAAACCACAGCCAGGGATCAAGCTCGCTCCGGGGAAGTTAGCCACCAGGGCGCCCCTATTAGCGAACCACCATCCCAGCCAAGGCGGGCTCACGTCTCCGGCTGTGGCCCGTAGGCTTGGAAGGCAACGGGGGCTGAGCCACCGTCAGGGGTCTGCCCGTACAGTCCCACCATACTGGCCAGGCAGATAGGCCGCCGCTGACCATCTGGACCAACCGCCGTTCGATATCTATCCATCACGTACGGGCAACGTACGGACGGGCAAAATAAACACCACGCACGCGATATTCTCACGCACGCAGACGCGCGCTCGAGCGCATCTGGTTTTATCAGTCGGCAGACTAGGAAAACAGTTGTCTGCCACACTCCACGATAGATACATCCTACCTACATAGCTGCACGCCTACCACACATTGTCATACACAGTCACCTGCCTGTCTACATGTCTAGGCTTTTTGACCCAATCAAGGACACAAGAAAACAAGTGCATTACGTCCTGATGGATCCTAAAGATTTAGTTGTTACCCAAACGCTACGTACGCTGGCCCCGCCCGCACGGTATATTTTGTTAGTTGCCAAGCAGGCCCATTCAGCCCATTAAACACACAAGTCTTTGTAATCTGTGCTTCTAACCCACGTCCATATCCGAGTGTGTCGTGAGCACGCATGCCAGCAGAGTTATTAACCCCCACGCCGCATGTGTAGCTCGCTCCCAAAAGGCCGTGCATCGAAAATAAAAACGCTCGCTGCTGCTGTGCGCTTGTATCATTATTCAGTCCTGCGGCCCCAGGGCGGCATAGGTCGGGCAGCAGCTCCGGTCGTTGTTAAACAAGCTGACATAACTGCGTGCAGGGAAAGGGAAACAGTGTGTTAATGATTATTAACAGGAGCGATGCGGCCTGCGATAGACGATGTACAAGTGCAGCGCGCACTGGGTTTAAGCTATTTAGGAAGTACACCGTACTCATATATGGGAACGCCCAGAAGCCGAGCTCACACGCACGTCAAAGCAGCAACGTGACAAATGCAGCAAAGTGCCAGTCGAAATTGTCAGCGGGGTCACACTAATTATTGCGTGTTGCTTACCAGGAGTTCGGGAAGTCACCCATACACAAATCGTCCAGCGAAACCGAGTCGCGGACCTCCATGCAAATTTGACCGCCGTCCGCCTCCTCAAGGTCCCAGCCGACCAGCGTGGCTGAGGACGGGGCCAGAAATCAAGTCGGGCCCCCGCCGGATTAGCCGGATGCAAACACACACACACATACACATACATAAGTATCACCACAGTTAAGCCGTCCGGGGGCCAGTTAAAAATCTAAGACCGGTGCCCTACCTGGCTTGCATCCGAGTGATTAAGTCAGATCTCACAACCGCCAGGCTGCAGACGGATCTACATGCCCCTAGCGCCGTGCACTACTCACTATACTTACCCTTGAGTTGGTTGGCGCCGATGGGTCCCCACGAGGTGGAGATCCATCGGGGAGCACCCCCGTGTGCAGTCAGGCGGAAGCCACGGACTTGGCGGCGGAGCGAGTCATCTGTATATACAAACAATCGTCATCAGTATGCGGCGGGTAGAGGCAAGCAATAATGGAAAATGAAATACCAAATGTGCGTCCGAGCGCAATATTTGATTATACTTTGATACCAAGGAGTGAGCAGAGTGTGGGGAGAAGGTATACGTAAGAGCAGGGTAAGCAGGTACATATATACTGTAACATGGCGCGACCAAAGGGTAGTAAAGTTGCACGGGGGTGTTTCCCGCAGGACTATGCTTGTACTGCTTGCGTGCGTATTAAGGGCCGAATCCGTCATGGTTACTTACCAGCCCACAATTCCACCTTGCGAAGGATGCTACTGGTGCCGCACGGTCCCTGCAGCACCCATATGGGGGTAGATAGTGTGGATCGTCATCTATCCGTCGCTCGGTGCCGACAACGACCAACAATAATTGCACGCGTATAATAATATTGAAATAATATGTTGACTTATTAAATGTAATCATAATAATTAATATTATAAATGTTCAGAGGCATACGGCATATATGCCCCGGGCCAGTGGAATTTGACTCCGGGCTTGCCCCGCCGTTGGCACGGGGACGTTCAACTAATAATAGTTGTTATGATTCTTATGATTGTTCACAAAATTTGCGATTGGGCAATTTGAACGACATGCACACACCAGTTACTCAACTCGGCCACACCAAACTGAACAACAGAAAAAAAACATGAACCGGCCACCGACATTGATGCACATCGATGCAACAGTATCACATTCAGATTTGTACCATTGACAGTCGTGCTGCAATTTTTTTTGCGTCCACAAACATACCGGGAAGACGTAATCATCCTGGACCACTCCAATCGTGAAGCAGTACAGAGTGCTGTTGTTTATCCGGCCGCGCTCATGGGTAGATGTCGGGTAAACGAAAAACGGCATTGTATACTTTCCGTGTTGGCACCTGCCGGCATTATTAGAGCGGCGACGCGGGATCGGGACGAGCGAGGGGCAGCAGTGCGCGTAGCCGTGAGTTCGATGTATTTATACATCGATGCCCGTTTTATTTCACACAAGAGCAAAAAAGCGCAAAACACGCAAATCCACCGACGTACCACACAACATACAAAGCACGTATCAAACAAGATGCATATGTCATGTAAGGCACCTCATCTTCAGCACACGAGTTGCTGGATCGATGTGCCCACCCGCCTACCTACGCATGGATGTAGCTAGCTGCCTAGATAGATGAATTAGATGCATCAAGGCAGCGGCCCGTCATCAGGCAGCCCTCCAATTACATGCTGCGCTGAAACCACGTGATGACGCGACCTAGCACGTATATGTTTTGCGTGCGTGCTTACTTGCAGGGCGGGAAAGTTGGATCCTCGGGCGTGCAGGTCCAAGAGGCTGACGCGTCCAGACAATTGTCGCCAGAGGAAGTCTGAAAGTAGAAAACATAGCCCGCAGTGATCGCGTTGCAGTCTCCTGCCAGTGTCCGCAACCAAAACGCCGCCTGCGCCTTGGCCCATTCCTCCAGCTGGAGGGCTTCGTCCGCGGAGTAAAACGTTCCGCACATGGATATACGCTTGGCCTCGCACAGCGTGTTGTTGGGGGTGAAGGGGACAACCATGGGATGGAGGTTCAGGGCGGCGAGCTGCGCATTGACATCATCAGAGAAATGTTGCTGAACGTTATGGCAAGCGTAGTCGCTGAACTCGAAAACCGAGAAGGGGCCATCAGCGGTCAATGTAAACTCAAAGCATGTGGCACAAGTGGTCGGAGGAGGGGCAGGATTAGGGTTAGGGGGCGAGGGAGAGGGAGGAGACGGGGATGGAGGGGAAGGAGAAGGAGGCCGGGGAGAAGGTGGCGGGCGATGTGGGGGCTGCGGCGAAGGGGGAGATGGAGGCGACGGAGAAGGAGGCGACGGAGAAGGGGGAGAGGGAGACGGGGGTTCAGGGGACGGGGGCGATGGAGAAGGAGGCGACGGGGACGGAGGCGGTGGCGACGGTGATGGGGGCAGCGGGGACGGCGGCGAAGGAGAAGGAGGCGACGGGGACGGCGGCGAAGGAGAAGGAGGCGACGGGGACGGCGGCGAGGGAGAAGGAGGCGACGGGGACGGCGGCGAAGGAGAAGGAGGCGACGGGGACGGCGGCGAGGGAGAAGGAGGCAAGGGGGACGGGGGCGGAGGCGAGGGGGATGGGGGCAGCGGGGACGGAGGAGAGGGAGAAGGAGGCGAGGGGGATGGTGGAGAAGGAGAAGGAGGCTGCGGCGAGGGAGGAACCGGGGAAGGCGGTGACGGAGATGGAGGCGAGGGGGAAGGAGGAGTTGGAGACGGCGGTGAAGGCGGCGAGGGTGGTGTTGGCGGAGAAGGCGGCGACGGCGGTGAGGGCGGCGAGGGTGGTGAAGGTGGCGACGGTGGGGCGGGCAACCTGGGTGTCGTGGTTGCGCAGCAGTCCAGCGAGTAGTCAAACATGGCGGCCAAGCAAGAGCCCGGACTCATGCCGGTGGGTGGCACACACAGCTGCTCCAGGGTGGTGCATCCTTGGCCGGCGGCGTTCGTGCGAAGAGTGAGGCAGATTTGAGAGAGATTGGCCGTTAGGTTTAGGCCGAGCTGCGTCACTCGCAAAATGGCGCTGCCGCGGGGGCCATCCAGAGGTCGGTCGTAGCCGGGGGTGACCTTGGCGGGGGCGCCATTGATGGTCGCCGCGACGGAGGCGCCGGAAACCAGACATTCATTGCGAATGTCAAACTGCGTGCAAGCCGATGCAAATTGGGAAACAAGCAAGGCAGTTGTTAGCAGGCAAGGAACGCGCGAGGTGAATGCATGCCGATCCAATCCACCCGCCCATCCAAGTATTGATAACAGAACAGCACGCGGCCGCTGTATATAAATCATCTTCGGGCATGGATGACATGAAGTGACGCTGTCGATTAGGCCAGTAGTGTCACAGATTGAGCGAGCCAAAACCTGTCAAGGCCAAACTGCTGTCGCGCGCGCGCCCTCGTCACCTCACCTCAATCTTCTTCAAGTCCACATTACAACACGAGTGGTTGCAAGATTGGGTGAGGAGGGTGAAGCAGTACTGGTTGCCGCCCATGTATGTTATCAGGGGAGCCAGGCTGTACGATGCTGGCCGCATATCACAAACAAAGTAAGGAAAATAGGGCACGTTGCCCGTCTGTGTAGTGAGTCCGGGCACTGCGGCCACGTCCTCCGCACTCGTCGTCGCCACAGCCCTGAAATAAAGATGAGATTGAACAGCGCACACAAGTAGTAGACGTCAGCAGATGGCTGGATGGCCGGCGGTTTATTGATAGAAAAAGAATAGACACTCAAGAACGTACGCAACGGTTCGATTAACACTTCCTGGTAGAACGAGTCAAGTAAGCCGTGCAACGAATTAAGGTCATCCAATAAACATGCTGCTCGAACAGAACCGCCCATGGCGGGGCCCAATATATTTGCTTGCGCAGTGAAGATGAATTTATATGTGCCGAACGACGCGATCAGTGATAAGCCAGCCAGGGAGTCGGTGCTTAAACGCATGTACATGACAGTACGGCGGCTACTTATCAGGAGCGCAACACTTCCTATCTAGCGCCGTCGGTACACGTATTGAGGGTCATCTAGACATTACAGAAGATATTGATACGTAAGTAGGTTTCTCACCAAGCGAGAACCAGGAACACCAGATAAGCACGAGGGGGCGCCATGGTGGTGTTGGCGACTCCTGCTCCTGCCGGTGGAACTAGCCGGGATGGTGTGGACAGAGGGGGAACGCTGCGGCCTTTTCTACATACCTGGGAAGCACCTTGGCCCGGCGAACCGTACAATCATACAAGGGCCTTGTAGGTGATCCGCCGAACAGTACGGCAATCCGCTTCCTCAGGCCGGGCAAGGATTCCCGCCCCGCGCTGTGGGCGTCCGATAACTAAATATTACTGCCGCAGAGACAAGCCACAAATAAGGCTTCAACTTTATTATATTGTTGCAATAATTGATGATGAATTCTGACGCGCGTGCGCTTCGTTCGTTGGGTTTACAAGGTTTTAGAAACGCCCGCCCCGCACATACAGCGATTGAGGACTTAAAACCGCTTGTCATCAAACGCTTCTCATGCCGAGAAATTCACTCATATAACACGGGCAGTTTGGGCAAAAGGGGGGGTCCGGATTCCACGCACAAAAGCCATAAACTGGCTTCCATATAATCCTAGCTACGTTGAAATTCGTCATAAACCTGCCATTAGAAGATGAAAATTGTTGACATGTTTTTATGGAAAAGTATGGAAAGGCTCGTCGACCTACCGCCGTTTTTCGTTGAGTGGTAGTGTAAACCACTAAAACCACCTGATTGCACATGCGCTTCTTTTTTTGACTAATTAATTCAATGGTGGACCCTCAGTAGTCCCGACCAGGCTATCCAACGAACGGGCCCAAGCAAATAGCTTCGTAGGCGCCTCGTGCATCTCCGTCATTCTTTCCTTTGTAACCAGTCACCGGAAGTAACGCAATCTTTCGCTGGCCGCATTGTTCCAATTGGACAGGCCACCTGCTGCCTGCATTCATAAACTCCCCATGGTGCGAACCCGATCCACCCATCACGCACGCATGTGTATTACCTGTTGTGAGGTCCAAACGTTCAATGTCTGCTGCCTACTATGCCTACCTCTCTGTACATCACCGTATTTGCCCGCACACCGATCTGGGCCCCCCCCACCCGCCCGAGCACCCTCTCTCGCTCCGCACCCAATGACCTGCACGGCACAACGCCAACTTCCTAGCTACGCAGCCTGGCCGCCCACCCATACCGTATCCAGCCCTCCCACAGAGCAATGTATGATGCATGTTATCCCACGAGTAGTCGATCCGCTGGCCCCAGGCATACACCACGGACCGCAAATTTATTTGATCATCATTATACTATTATCAGTATTATACATTAGATTATGTACATATTATTGGTATGTGTATTGGTATATATTATTACTATTATTATCATCATTATTACTGCTGCTATTATTGTTGCTGTCGCTCGTCTAATCCTGACGCTATAGATCGCTCGATCTGCCGGACAACAGGGATTTGATACTAGGTCGCTCGGTCGGTGGCCATGACCGACAAAGTAATTTAGTGTTATGAGACTGGGGCCAACTGCCACACCATTTTAATCGGTAATCGTTAGTCTGTTATCGTTACAGTAATTACGTGCTGGGTTGGGCACGCAGAACCTTCCGTTTCACCATCCAAGCCGCGCTAAACCGTTCCTCCAACATATCAAATTACCAGCCGTCGCTCTATAAATTAGTAAGGCGGCGGCTCTTCCCGCAACAACATCCTGTCAACATCCTGCTGAACTATCTAGCTACAGATAGATAGAGCATCCTGCTGCTCGTTCGTTCCACAAGACACACCCATAGCATCTATAGCATCCATGACCAACGAGCGAGCTATCATATCAATGGCTCAAGCATACGTAGACGGATTCTGGACAATAAAAGCGCCAACTACGCGAGCACGCACGCACCAAGGCCGTGCGAAAGAATAACGAAGCGAGCGAGCGAGAAGCAATCAGCGTTCCCCGGCACGACCTAGCGATGGACAACCGACGGTTGCCGCCCCCATTTCATTCATTGCATGTGTCTGTGTCGCCGTCGTTAGATAGATACGACAGTTCGTTACCGTCGTCCACGCACCTCGCTATCTATCTGAAACACACACATACACACACATAGGACGCACACAGGAGCCCGCCTGAGAACACAGCAGGAGCGGTTTTCTCGCTCACTAAACACAAACCGGAGCAGGCAGGCATCTATCCACGCACCGAGGAATGCCACACACACACGCCAGGATGAACCCGGATGGATGCGTACTTCGTTACGTGGTCAAGCAAACGATCCTACCCACCTACCATGTCAAGTACCATATTAAGTACCATATTAAGTTGTCCGGACCGCCCCCGTCAGCCAGCAGCGCACTACACGCATTGCGCCAATCCGCAGGACGCATCTACCGAGTCGGACGTCCTAACGAAGGCCATCCACGCACGCGTGATTACGAATGCCCCTTGCGTGATAAACAATGCAAGGCGCAAGGTAGCTAGGCCGGCTCGGGCTGCAGTCATCGTCAATGGCCATTGCCAAAATAATCTTTCCAGCTAAGCCACAGGCAGTGGGAATGAAGACAGACGGTCGGCGATTGATTAGGTCATCGACCTCGCGGCGTACGTGGGGCAGCACTTGCGGTTCTCACCAAACAAGCTGACGTAGCTGCGGCAGACAGACAGGAGGGCGGCGGGCGGTTGTCCAGCCATTCATTGAAGCAAAAATCATCAGTAGTCGATTTCATCGGCGGCGCACATACAAACTAGCTGTTGATGCACATATACATATCTGTACACATGCATACAGCTGGCCTCGCTCAGAACATGCAAGCAAATTAAGCAACCCACCGACCGACCCCTCGCACACACCGACTCTGCCGAACCCAACCGACGCACACAATTCATGCATAGGGTTTAGCACATGTATACACACATACTCACCACGTGCTAGCATAGTCGTCGCCCAGGCAGAGGTCATCCAAAGTGGCGGTGTTCTTGACTTCCATGCAGATCTCTCCACCGTCCGATTGCGCCCGGTTCCAGTTGATGTTCGTTGCTGCCGAAAGATAGTCATACATACATTCGAGTGCGGTCCGCCGTCAGTTATACATCAGGGCATCGGAGCGAGGACAGGGTGGGGTCCAATAGTACGACAACGTTGGAAAATCATGCTAAGCTGGGCAGGTTTCTTAACAGCGAAGGCATCTATCTGGACGCATCCATTCGCCAAACGTACGGCAGTACATCAACAACCGGATGCGCACATTGCAAGGCAACGGGGCATACCTGCCTGAGCAAGCAGGGTAATGTAATTCCTTATAGCGGCAGGCAGGGCTCAATGCTGCTGATTATCATTGCCGGCAGGGCCTAACGGTGTTATCGTACCGTGCCTGCTTCGTTCGTCGCCAACGAAGCGCATTGTTTCTTTGTTAATTTGGGCAATAAAGCAATTGATGTCTTCTGCTGCACGAGCCAAAGAACCGCACCTTTCATCATGGACTTACCTTTCAGCTGGTCGAAGTTTTTCGGACCCCAGGAGGTGGAAATCCATCGGGATTTACCGCCCCGAGGAGTCAGTCGGAATCCGAGAATCTTTCCGCGAATGGTGTTGTCTGCGTCCAGACATTTACACACACAGGAGCGGCAGTCATATCAGCAACGGATCACATACCACAAATTAGGACGGACGACAAATGTATGAACGAACAACCGCGGACCAACTGCTCTAACACCGATGCGTACTGGCCGCCGCTGCTCGTTTAGTCGTCTCGGTGATGAACAAAAGGGAATTATGGATGTCCTTCGGGCACACACAATAATCGAGATACTGGCTACAAAACTGCAAGCGCGGCGGCACTACTCACCGACCCAAAACTCGGCCTTTTGCAGCGTCGAGCTGGAAGCGCACGAGCCCTACATGAATGTCCCACAGACGCATGCACACGCATGCACGTAAGGCAAGCATACCAGTGCGCAAAGCATACCAGTGCGCAAAGCATACCACATCATCATCAGGTTGGTAGGGAAGCCCGGTGCTGACGGGGAACGCACCCGGCGGCGGTCCCTTCACCCAACGACACGAATGCCAGGAAACGAGGGTCTAGAGCGACGCCAAGCAACAGTGAGCACAGGGAGGTGCATCGCAAGCTCAGTCCACCGCATACACGGTTCCGTACGTACCGACGTACGTATGTGCGTGTTAAGCTAAATAGCTAGTGCCCCAACCCATGCACATCCACATAAACACGATACATGATGAGTAACAACGAAATCCCCTGAACCCTCAAGCACTCACCGCAACGACCTTGTTGTCCGGGATGGTTCCAGTCGTGAAGCAGTACAGAGAGGTGGCGTTGCTGCGTCCAGGCCGCTGCGTAATCGTCGGCTGCACAAAGAAAGGCGTCCTGAACCGCCCATTGACGCAGCTGCGAGTACAGGACACACGCACGCGGAGATGCATGGCAAGGTAATCGGGTTGTTCGGCCGAACTGGGATGATCCGCGCATACATGAAAACCATGGATCGATTGTCCATGGAGCAATACATGGCGTATGTAGACCGACAAGCATTTACGGTTAGCAAAACGTTTATTCGCCAAGTAGACAGCTCACTGGGTCGCTCCAAATGTACAGATGTAGGCCGCTCATACATACTAGTTCGCTAGGTAGGGCATACCTGCAAGGCGGGAACGGCACGTCCTCGGGCCGGCAAGTCCACTCGCCCGCCAACGAAAAGCACTCGTCCGAGTCACTTGTGATCCGAAAGCTCAGGCCCGAGTTAATGGCGTTGCAGTCCCCGCCTGCTAGAGTACGCAGCCAAAACGTCTTCTGCAAATCGGCCCAGGGCTCCAACTGGCGTGCTTCCGCCTCAGAGTAGAAGGTTCCACAAACAGAGACCGTTTGGGGCTGGCAAAGAGAAGCATTGGTGTGGAAGGGCTGCACCATCGGATGAAGGCCCATGGCATCAATCTGCGCCGTGAAGTCCAGGGATAGCCGTTCTTGGATAGCCAGGCAGCTGGCTTGGGTAAAGTAAAACAAGGGGTAGGGCACATTTCCAGTGTCCATTGTGAAGGTGAGGCAAGTCGTGCAGTGCGGGCTGGGGGGCGGCGGGGGTGGTGGAGGGAAGGGCGAAGGAGGTGGGGGCGGAGGCGGAGGTGGCGGAGGCGGCGGAGGAGCGGGCGAAGGAGGAACGGGCGATGGAGGGGAAGGTGAGGGGGGAGAGGGCGACGGAGGAGAGGGCGAGGGGGGAGACGGCGAAGGAGGAGGAGGAGAGGGCGACGGAGGAACAGGCGAAGGAGGGGAAGGCGACGGAGGAGAGGGCGACGGGGGAGAGGGCGAGGGAGGAGACGGCGAAGGAGGAGTCGGCGAAGGAGGAGGAGGAGAGGGCGAAGGAGGAACAGGTGAAGGAGGGGAAGGCGACGGGGGAGACGGCGAAGGAGGAGCGGGCGACGGAGGAGAGGGCGAAGGAGGTGGAGGTGGGTGGGGAGACGGGGGCCGTGGGGAAGGGGGAGTCGGCGATGGTGGTGAAGGCGAAGGAGGGGAAGGCGAAGGAGGAGAGGGCGGCGGAGATGGCGGGGCAGGCGAAGGTGGCGATGGCATATAGGTTCCAGTGCGCGTCAGTGGACAGCAGTCCAACGAGTAATCAAACATGGCCGCCAAGCAAGAGCCCGGACTCATGCCCGTGGGCGGCACACACAGCTGCTCCAGGGTGGTGCAGCCCAGACCGGCGCCGTTCGTGCGAAGAGTGAGGCAGACGCGGGCTCCGTTGAAAGTCATGTTGAGGCCCAGCTGCGTCACACGCAAAATGGCGCTGCCGGGTGGTCCGCTTTGTGGCCGGTCATACGTGGGACTGATGCGAGTTGGGACACCGTTGACGGTGGCCGACACCGAGGCGCCAGCGACGAGACAGCTCTCGTACACGTTGAACTGTGGGTTACAGAAAGCAAAACGTTATGTTATGAGATGTAGCGCACATTTTTCATGGCAAACGAGTTCGGCATGCGTGAATCGGCTGGCAACATCAAGCCCACGCCTGCCGACGGTTCGTTAATTATTAGATGTATGTACTGCTGGAAAAGTAAGCAAGCACGAAAACTCTGCGTCCATGATTTTTACTGAATAATTGCAGTGATATCTGGCTGTGTTATGGGTAGGCGCATTCCAGAATTTGTTGAAAACATGCTGCAAAACCGTTTTGCTCCGTTTTACCTTGGCCGATCAGTCAACTCTTCAACGTGTAATAATCGCGCACAGCAGGTTCCTCTAAATCGGCGTCTCCATACAAATGAAAACTCAACTCACCTCTATCTTTTTCAAATCTATGTTGCAGCAGGAGTGGTTGCAGGAAGCCGCCAGCAGGGTGAAGCAGTACTGGTTTCCGCCCATGCTGGTCACCTGTGGAGCAAGGCTGTATGTCGCCGGTGACATCTCGCATTTGAAAAAGGGAAAGTAGGGCACATATGCGGTCGTCGCCAGCTGGACGGTCGCATCCGTCGTCTGGGCCAACCCCGAGCTTGATGACCTGAATTGAAATTATACAGGGACGGGGAAATTTATTGCGACTGCTAATGCATGATAACACAGTGAGACGCAGTGACCCTTCGGCCATCACCAACTACTATGTATCCCCGCACTACTCGGGTATGGCGGGACATACCATGCAACGATCATCAGCAGCGCTGCGGCCAGGTGGTGGAAACGTGAAGACGCCATGGTGGTGTTGGCGGCTTCAGGTTGTGGATTGACTGCCGAGAATGGCGTATATGTAGGCCTCTCCCTTCCACGATCCCTCGGTACGACAGCGGGTTTCTTAGGCCTTATCGTGCTCAGCGAGGTTTTTGGGTTTGTACGGAAGGTATACGACGACGAAATGGTGGGCTATGCACCAGATGCACTCGCCCCTGAACAAGCCAGCCAGTTTTTACATGTGTGCAAGGGGTGTGGTGTTTTCATAATTGAATGAGCGAGCTACTGGTCTGGGACTTATGTCGCGCGGTTTAATACTCTGCATCGATGGTTTTTAACGAAATAACAAGTTTAGGCGATATGTTGAGTTATTGTTATCACTTACCCGGATACCTTACTTGATTGCGCAAGGCTTGACAAGTTGAGCTACGCAATTATTATTAGGATGTTACGCAATTGTTGTGGTCCTTCGTGGTAAGGTCCATCCCAAGGTCATCTTTGAGAGCATGAAAATGATACCGCTACTGCTTTTGAAATCATGGTACCCACGCATTGATGAGTTCTCACCAAGACCAAAAGACGGACGCAGAAGCAAGCTACCAAAAAAGGGGCAAAAGCCTTACAAAAGCTTTGGTTCCTACTGTGTCGGATTGTGTCTACACAGCGTTTGATCGCAGGTAGGTAGGGTCACGCACAGTTTCACTGCCCCGGCGCACCGGTGGGCCTTCCGTGGCTGGCCGCTGGCTGGCTGGAAAGCCCTTATTAGATATTCGCACGGATGATCAAATGATGATGATGCGCTGATGCGCCGTGACCATTGTGTCATCATAAGAGCCTATCAGGTCCGTCCGTGATGATGTATAGACGATGTCTTGGGATGGCAGCATTTGCGCGCATTAACAGATACGTAGAATTACGAGAGACAGGACCATCGAGATTATTACGTCGCGGTGGCGGGGCACACACACACACACTGCTCAGCTGGGCAGGCAGGCCTGCCGGAGGGTGCAACCCTAGCTAGTACGATTAGGTTGGGACGCGGGACCAGGCTAGTTTTACCGCACCAAGCAGGGGCGCGCCTCCGAAACGCGCCCTGGGTGCTGCAAGGACTTGAGGAGGTTGAACAGCGGACTGCGAGGCGCAGACCGCCCGCGATGGGCCTTCGCCCACTCCCTTGAGGGGGCACAGCGGTCACCGATCCTCGGGGATCGGGCACGCGCCCTTGGTTGAGAGCGAGGGGACAGAGGCCCCTTACGCCCCTTTCCCCCGTATCCGGGGGAAAGTGCTTCGGCGGTCTCCCGTATGGGGCGGGTTAGCGCCCCCAGCCAGTGTCGGCCCGGCAGATATGTAACGATACACACACACACACACAGCAGACAGATGGTGGGGCAGGTGCCCTCGAAGCGCGGTATATATATAGGATATGATGGGGAGGGCAGACAGCATCGATTTGACGTGACCCGGATCCGCGCGTGTGCTGTAGATCGGTGGATGGACGACCCAGCAAACCATTGTCTTTTACACAAGGAACGAAGTAATAAGGGGGCGAAAACGCCAACCCACCTACCTACCCAATCATCCGTAACAGCTACCCCCGGAAAGTGAGGGACAGTTGCAAGGGACAACCGACCATGCTCCCTCATAATAACGCGGTTCGTTGGGCGCCTGGGTTAACGAAGTCAATTGTAGGTCGCTAAGGACACAGAATCAACACGGCAAGCAATAATACGTCGGTTGGCAATACGGCATCCTGCCAGCAACAGTTTATTCGGCAGCATCCTTCCGAATAACAAAAAGATTTTAGGCACATGGACCATGCATGACCAAGCACATCGCCACCAGAGGCGTAGATGCTGCTCTTAAACCAAGCAACAGGGCATCACACCACCGCAGGTCCGCGCGCCAGTGTTAAGTGCCGTAGAAACCCGCCCCGCCCACGCACGGCCGTGTCCGACTGGTTCAAGTGCGTACAGTCCCTAATGAACACCACGAACGTTTGATACAGTCATTGAAGAGAGAAAGAAAGGTTTGGCCGGTGCAAGAAGCAGCGATGGCTCGTGCAATGGGCTGGAGGCATGCATGGCCCAAGCAAGCATGCTACGTACCCTGCGTTAGTTCACGTGCGTGCATATACACCCGTACAAGCAAACCCATCCACCGCGCGCGTTTGGCAACTTTGTTATCACGAGAGGACGACGCCTGCATGACGCTGTTTGTCCCTTTGCAATACCCCTCATACATGCATGTGCGTGAGGATGGATCACCAGGCAGGGAGGGAGACAGCAGGAATCGCTCGCGGCGGGGTCATATGCTCGCTGCTGCATTGATCCCAATCAATACAGCTGACGCCGGCAACAACCAGATTGATACGGGAACTGGCGGGCAAGCCGTGATCTGTCCGAGCTACGTGGATCACTCTCTGGCTGCCTTCTGCTGCTGCTGCTGCCGGCGCCCGCGCATCGCCTGCATCTGCTCCGTGGCCTTCCGCGCGTCGCGAGCGCGTCGCTCCTGTGGACGTGCGAAGATGAAAGAGGAAGGGACAGATACAGTCATGAGCGACCAAACGAAATTTGTTTAACGAATGCCACCCTGTCTGCTGTCTTCCTGTCACGCGTGCTGTGTTGTACAAACACAGCAGCAGCTGTAGGGCCGCTCGTGTTGTCATACCTGAACTACTTTTGGACTAGTTGGTAACTCTTCTAGGGCTCCGAGGGAATTCGGTAAGGGTTTTGGAATCACCAAATAAAACATCGGTGCACGATTCAGCGACCCAAGATTATTGGTTTGTGGGGCAGTATGGGCATGGATGGGACTCAGTGTACGCAAACGCTGCCATACATGCCATCGACCGCACGTACCTTGAGCGCCAGGAGCAGCTGCTGACCCAGCGCCCGGGCCAGTGGTGGTGGCACAGCATTGCCGACCTGCCGATTTCGGTTTAGGAAGCGGAAAACGTGAAAACCACTGAAAGCGCGCGGGAAGCAAGCGCACCCACTCGAACCAGCGGCAGGCGCCGCCCGGGCGCACGAGCAGCTGGTCACCGCAGTGCATCCACATGCAAGGTTCATGCGAAATACAGTGTTGGCTTCAGTGGTCGCAGAAACGTCGTACACATGTATTCGCTGTATGTAGCCGCGCGTGACCACAAACCCCATCTTGCAAACGCCATACTTGCATTACGGTACTGTAAGAGATAGACCCCTGGATGTCATTTATCTACAGGAGCTGGCTGACTGCGCAGGCATCCTGCCTGGCGCACACATATACACAGCAGAGTGCGGAGGGGCAGTGATTGTCACCTGGCGGTGGCGACTCTGGACGCTGCCGTAGAAGCGGAAGTGGTCAGGGAATCCCTGGCGGGAAATGAGTACAATGATAAGGAAGGCACCGGAAGCGAGTGAGCATTCGGTCATCCAACGGAGCGCAGAGCTTCGGGCCTCCAAGGGTTGTAACGGAGCAGCTGGATGATTTAGGCCCATCGAACGGCGTGACAAGGTGTTGTATCATGCCTTATCAGAAAAGGACCAGCTGGCAGATGCCTTCCAGTGACATCTCATGATACTTATCCAGGATCGTTATACACTACACAAGGCTTAGTTCATATTGCTTCGTTATTCGGTCCCTTCCCCATGAGGACGCGACCCCGCCCACGCTGCGCACAAGGGAAGTCGTCCCAGCCCGTCAGAGCATCCTCAGCAAGTCCCGGCAGCCGGCACGTGCCTGATTCCGATCCCGCCCTACTACGAACCCTGTCAACACCTGGCTCAACTGCCGCGGACGGACGGCCCCCAAGCCTCCCAACCAATGCATCCTTCAACCAAACCAAACCAGCCCCGCCCAACCCGGCCCTCTTCCTCACCTGACTGCGGCTGCACTCGCGCACCGACACGATGCGGTCCTGGTCCGGGTGGAAGACCTGGCCCACCTTGCCCATGGGGTTGGGGTCCGTGGTGGCGGTGGGGAAGTGGCCGTCGGGGTCGAGCCTGCGCAGGCCGGTCATGGACACGCGTCACAGTGCTGGATTCATACATATTACACATACGGGGATGTAGACGGGACATAATGGGCTTGGACCTGGGCATTGGGTATGCGCGTGGCCCACCGGGAGCAGAGCGTTATCCAGCAATAACAGGAGAAAGCAATGGAGCAGCAGGCGGGTGTCGGTTGCAACAGCACTCTGCTGCCGTACCTGCCGTACAGGCCACGCCAGTCGTTATGGCGCGCGGCTGTGTTGGGCAGGCACCAGGGCACCAGCGGCTGGCCCTGCGGTGGGTATACATCACGTGGGGGGCAAAGATAATGAGAGTCTCCAGATGGGTGGAAGCTTCCACAAGAACGTGCGTGCGCTAGCATCCCGGCGGCGATCAGTGTTGACGCGGGGTGGGTCCAGAGCCGGGTGCAGCACAGGGAGGCAGCAGTTCCCTGCACCCAGCAAGCAGCGCGCAGCCCTCCGACGGTACCTTGAAGAGCTCCCGGGAGGGGTCCTTGGCGACGATCTCCTGCAGCACCCGCCAGTCGGCGCCGGGGACGCCCTTGGGGATGCACCTGGTCGGAGGATTAGACATCACTAATGACGTATACCGACGCGGATAATGACGTACACCGATGGGGATCAGGGTCCAGCCGGCATGTGCGGGTGGGCCGCGGCGGCGGGGATGACTTGCATCGTTGCATGAGATCCCCAGTCGCCTTGACGCAGCAGCCCCTGCTGAGGCGTATATTCACATGCCTTGCCTGTCCTCAAACAGGCTGTGGCTGTGGATATGCACAAACACGCGGCAAGCCCCGAGCGACCTGCACAAACACACCATGACCAAGCCGAGACAACCAGGCAGACAGCCGTGTGTTGGAATGCATGTACGCATGGGCCCCTGCCTCTCTCTCACTTGCAGCGCTCCAAGTTCAGCTCGTTCATTGGCTTGACGATGTGGTCGCGCAGCTCCGAGCCCGCCGAGCCGCGGATGGCGCGCTGGTAGGCGCTCGCCGGCTCACCGGTGTACGGCATCACCTCCCTGCCGTACACACAACAGGTCGAAAAGCAGCCACGCGCAGTCACAGCCACGCGCCCGCGCACGGGGTGCAGCGAAAGAGTTCATCATATGGGGCAGAAGGACGAGTCCCCGGGGCACGAATTTTCGAATTATGACGGGCTCACTCAGTTCAGCAATGTGGAATGTACCAGCGCGTGGACGAGCCGTCCATTGATGTACAACTGCACGGGCGATTTCAGGATCCAGCAGGGCAATACTAAGTACCAGCGCTCACTCTTTGGCGTCGTTGTCGACCGGCGGCAGGTCCCCGATCGCGTCCCGCACCGTGACGGTGCGCAGTGGTGCCCCCGGCAGCGGCGGCCCGGACGCGAAGAAGTAGCCGCCAGGCCCCAGGGCCTTGCCCAGGCCCAGCGCATCCCCGCGGCCGGGCGGCACCATGCGCACGCCCAGCTGCGCCGACATGAACACGTGGCGGGGCGTGGGCCAGTCGGGCAGGAGCTCTCCCGGCGCTGCCGCCCAGATGAAGGTGCGCTTGCGGGACTGGGGCGCGCCAAAGTTGCCCGCATTGAGGACACCGAAGCGCACCTGCGCCAGCGAGGCCGGTTGGGTTGGGCGCAGATTCACAAAGATGCCAGATGATGGGCGCAACGGCGTCCACCCCAGAATAAATGCACCCGCCGCACAAGATTGACTGCACGTCCTCGACGATATGACAGCTGTTGAGGGGTGTATAATGCATTCCGCGATCGGACCAGCAAGAGGGGCTAAAAATGAAAAGATAAAAAAGCAAGTAAGAGGGGTTAGAAGCCGTGCTCGTCCCTCCCTTACCTGGTACCCAAGGTCCAACAACGTCCGCACAACGAGCCGGAAGACGCGGCCGCCATTGTACGACACAAAATTACGCACGTTCTCCAGCAGGAAGTAGCGGGGGCGGTAGAAGTCGCAGAAGGACAGGTAGGCCATGACCTGCGAGTCGTCATACATCATCCGCGTCATGGCATGATAAGAGAGCATGGTCACTGCCGCTCACAGACGCATGAGCTCCAAAGCTTATGACTTGATACAGATTGGACTCTCGCGCTCGCCGGCGCTGTGAGAGCCGAGTATGTCGGTTGCCGCCCGACACGCCGATCCGCCCAACGGGGCCCCCGACTGCTGCCACGCGCGCGACCCCGCACCATGCTGTTCTGCACTTGCGACCAGTTGCCCTTGTTGAAGCGGTTCATGCCCGAGTAGCCCTGGCAGGGCGGGCCGCCCATCATGTAGCCCACAGACCCAGGGGTCGGTAGGTCGGCGCACGAGGCCTCGTCCAGCCGGGTCGCCGCCTCGATGCACACCGGGTCCGCGACGCAGTCGTCCAGCATGCCGGCTTTCGCCATGGCGGCCTGCCGCGAGGGGTACAAAAAGGGGATGAACGTGGACGTCGGGGGATGCAGGAGGCCCAGGCGCGAGGGGGACGTGAGAGGATAGTGGCCAGGCGCAGTCATGCCGGCGCCGGGTGATGCGTTGTGGGGGGATGCCGTGTGGGGGGTATAATGATGAGGAGAGGCGGTGATGACAAGCCGAGCCAAGGGGCTCCAGACCTCACCTGCGTGACCCCTGCCGCTCGCACTGCGCAAGACGTTAGTACAGAACATGCCCGCTGAGGTGTTCTGTGGTGGGCGCCAGTAATCCCTTGGCGGTGACGCTGAGACGTCCTTCTATTCATGTCCAATCAGGGGCCCAGCAGAATGCCCTGCCCATCAAATCTTCATCGTGGATATCTGGGCGTGGCCGCCCGGCATGGGCACATGAAGAGGAGGAGGGAGTGCGGTGCGACGCGCGCAGCTACAGCTGCAGCCCTGTCCTGTCCCACGCTATCCCACCCGCAGCAGCACGTTGCAGTTGTTGCAGAAGACCTTGGCCTCCGGGTTGTTGAGTTTGAAGGCCTCCGCGGCGTCCCTCTCGTACTCAATGGCCCAGCGGGTGCGCGCCACACCGGCCTGCGGCATGCGGCGACCAAGCGGGGAGATAGAGGGGAGCGACGGATTTACTTCCTGCCAAGTCCAGAGGAAGCATACCCACGGTAAAAGAGAGGCTTCCCACGCCGGTATAACACACGCTTCTTGGTCCCAAATAGGTATAATTGTCAAGAAGGGGCTGCGGAAGGACAGGGTGTGGGTTTTCCTTGGCAGTTGCATCGTATGGCTCTGGGGTTTTTTGTGCCATGCAGTGGTGTAGCGGTGTAGCTATGAAGCAGCCGAACGGACTACTCCTCCTCATCCTGTCTGCAGCGCACAATAGTATCCCCCCTCCCGGCCGCAATCCGGACCTGGTGCATCCCCTCACTCAGTCCTCCGCAGCCCGCGAATATGTCCAACGTGTCCAGCTTCAGCGCCTCCGCGATCCTCTCCTCCACATCGTCATCACCGCCGGCGCCGCCGTCTGCACTCGAGGCGGCAGCGGCGGCAACGACCGCCGCGGAGTCGGCCGCTGCTGCGCCGCCCTTGCCGCCCTTGCCGGTGACGGGTGCCAGCGGCGGCACGGCGAGGCTCGCGGGCGGCGGCCCCGTCTTGCCGGGCCTTGCGGGGTCGTAGGAGCCCACCACGCGAAAGGTATCCAGCACAGGGTCTGCACCGCACGACACAGCACGTCACCGGCAGCGGATGAGGTGAGATGTGGTGACAACTTGGGGATCGCGTCTCGCAGGTGCGCATCGCCGGTGGAATCGTCGGGAGCAAGAACGCTTTTGCAAACCCGCCTTTAAAGAAAGAGCTTGCAAGCTGATGTCTACCGGTCATGGATCACACGGCTGGACCACTACAAGTTGAGATATGGCATGAATTTTTCAGGAAACGTAGGTGTGGCCCAGGCAGCGACAGGCGGCGGTCTCGCTAAGCGCATGTGCCCGAGTGCTTACTCTTGGGTCGCGGTCGTCCAACGAGGACGGCACACTTGCCGTACACGTCTCCCACGCCCAGCTGAATCGCCGCGGAGGCCGCCGCTGTGCTGGCGCCGGCGGCGCCGCCGCCAGTCGCCGCCGCCGGCGCGTAAATGTCCCACCAGTCCGCCCGGTAGGCCACCTCGCGAGATACGTCCTCCGGGCGATAGAACCGCCGGACCTGCCCCGCGATGGGAAGCATGAACCCGTCACAACCAAAAATTACGACAGCCGGCCTGGGAGGAGGATTATGACGCCACAAATCACCCGTATGGGCGTTGTGGGCAAACGTCACGAGTCTCAATCACCCGACACCAGCTGACCAGCGTACAATAATGAAAAAAGCGAGAGGCTGCAAGCAAGGGCCGCGAAACACCGGTCCGCATGCAGTGCCCAAAAGCCCGCTGTCAGCCCGGTTTTCGTGGCCGCCTCGCCTACCTTTATAGAGGAAGGCAGTCTGTCCCTCGAGGTCTTGGCCCCCTCCACGGAAAGCAGCTGCACGACCTGGAAGGCCCGGAGGCCCTCGTTGCTGCCCTGCGGGAGAGCAGCGGTGGAGGCAGTGATCAGGTGCTCCGACAGACGGCAGCAGCGCCGCTGGCAAAGAGGCATAGCTATCCAGTGCGCAAGTGCTTGAACAGGCGAGTGCAGATCGGCGAGGGCGATCGTGGATTCGGCCCGAGACCGACCCGGAGAGCTGCCGGCAAACGTCGCGAGCCCCCCAGGTTTTGCGGTCTCAGCCGCCGGTCCTAGCCAAGCCAGGAAGGGGGATCGGAAGGGACAGCGAGACTCCACGAGAGAAGTGGCATTGATGCTCGAAATCGGAGGAGTCTCACCGAGTGAGACAGACTCGCAACAAGACGTGGGCGCAGCCCCCGCCGTGGGTGCAAGGTATGGGAATGGAATGGAACACCCACCTTGTGGCTCTTTCGGTGCTTGCGGCGCATGGCGGCGCCCTCCTCCTCGCCCTCGCCAGCGCTCTCCGCTGCCGCATCCTCCTCCTCGTCCTCCTCTCGCGCGTCGTCCTCGGCTTTGCCCTTTGCCTTGGCAGCGACCTTGGCAGCCGGCTTCCGCTTGCTCTCCTTCTTCTTCTTCCCGGCCTCAACCTTGCCACGGCCGCCCTTGGCGGCCGCCCCCGCCTGCTTCTTCCTGCCCCTGGCCGGCTGCTTACGGCGTGCAGCCTCCCGCACTTCCTCATCCACGCCCTCCCCGCCGTCGTCCTCGGAGTCATCGTCGCTGCTGCTGCTCGTGTCCGGGTCGCCGTCATCCGAATCCGGATCCGAAACTGATTCTGAATCCGAGCTGCTGCTGCTGCTGCCATCTGCGTCTTGACCGTCACGATCCACGGCAGCAGGGCGCACGTATAGAAAGTCACCGACCTGTGTTCCACACCACATACATGGGACGGGAGACGCCATCCGATATGGACGGGTGTAATCGGTGCAACTTTGTTACCAAGGAAACGATAAGGCAGGAGAACCCAGCAGTTCTGATGTGGTTTGTAGAAACAAAAAAGGATATGCACACTTTTTCAAACGCATGTGAGATGTGGCCCGCTGTCCAGAGCTCTCAGCCGCTTGAACGTGCTAAGACGTCTGCACGTGTCCGCCCCTGCTGCCTGCATCCGCAGGGGGGACCTGCCACACCCGGCGAGGCTACATCCGGCGCGAACACGTACGAGCGAGAAGAGCAACTTACGCGGTAGGTCACGCCGTCCTTGATGAAGCCCTCGCCGCCGGGGAGCAGCTCCAGGGTCGGGGGACTGGGAGCGACCTACAGACAGGGATCGCACAAACGTCCAACCAGCCACGCTATTCAATGTGCACTGCGCACGGCAGCGAGGAAGCCCGCCCGCCCCGAGGAGTGTGAATGGTTTGTGTGTTTGCATGGGCAGTGGGTTACGCATCAGAAATGGATGATTTGCACCTCGTACCTGCACGTACGAGCCCAGCGCCAGATCCCCGATCTGCAGCTCCCGGAACTTCCCCTGGAGCGGGCAGTACACGGAGCGGTACACAAAGAGCGGCGGCCGCCCCGCCGCGAGGCGCTCTTCGTCCTTCCGCAGACGTTCCAGGTCAGCCTGTGGGACAGGTTGGCGAGCGGAACAGCGACACCGTCAGCCGGCATGCCACGCCGGTACATGCGCGCATGTGTATTGGCAACAGTTCGGCATTTGAATAAGAGAACACGTGCAACTGATATGGTAAGTTGTGTCACAGACATGGGGCGTAGGGTATGGACCCACCTTGGCGTCGTCCAGCCGTGTGCTGTGCTTTGCGGGCCTGGTTAACAGCTTCGCCTCCACCACCTCTGCCACCGAGCGGCCGTTTAGCGGCATCACGGCCACGTCAGCTGACACAGGCGCGCCGCCGGCGGCTCCTGTACCAGCCGGCCAGCCGCCACCGCGGCTGGCCGGCACGGCGGGCATGGGCGTGCGATCCAGTAGAAACAGCTCCGAGCGCGCCGCGACGTCGACCAACATCGTGTCCCGCCCGTGCACCACCCGGCGGACCTGCGGGGAAACGCACCGTACGGCAGCGCCACGAGACCGTACAAGTGGTGGTCGTTGACTGACCGGACCAGAAGACCAAGCACCACCAAGGGGCGCGCAGCGGCCGCCCCGCAGACTTGGTCTTGGTCCGAACAGTGAAAGGAAAATGCAAGCAAGGGTCCATCAACAGGCTCTTGCAGGGCGCTTGCACGGGGCCGATCAGCTGACGACATGACCAGGTGTTTGTGGGAGGTCGTCCCTGGTGGGGAGGAACTCCCGTGGGAGGTTGTTTCCGGGGAGAACCTTCAATGCTCCATACGCGCCACATGTTACGCACCTGCAGCTTCGGACTGCCCTCGGTGTCTCCCTCCGACTCCGTGAAGATGCATTGCACCAGCCCAAACGGCCCACGGGTCAGCCGCTCGACGCGGCGCGCCGCCGCGTCCGCCTTCGCCGCTGCGTCCGCCGCCGCCGCCCCGCCGTCCGCGGCCTTGGGCTCCTCGGCATCGCTGCCTGGCTCCTCCATATCCTCATCGCTGTCATCGCTGCTGTCGCTGTCGTCACTGCGGCCGGACAGCGCACCCAGTCGGATGATGGACCCAGGGGTCAGTCGCACCTCACCACACACCGCGGCGCCGTACATTGTACGGCCGGTGGTCTTGTCGGCCGCCCGCCGATCCGCCAGCGTCCAGGTCATCGACCGGGCCTGCGTAAACAGAATCCAGGGAAGCCGAGATCTGAATGCGTCCACCCTTGCTTATGACCTTGAAATTATCTACCAAACCAGGTGGGGTCACACCAATTCAGGAGAAACGCTCCTGGTACATCGCGCACAGCACTGATCTCACTTTGGGGCGCCGCGCGGTCGCTGGTGTCGCCGCCGCCACAGCGCCCTTGGACGACCCACCCTCGCCAGTGGTGGCGGCGGCGGCGGCGGCCCCCGGCTCAGACAGCTGAGGCGGCGGCGGCTGGTCTCCCGCCTGCTGAGCCGAGGCAGGCGCCGCGAAGTAGTCCGACCAGATGCGGTGCACCTGGTACATGGTTTCGTGGAAGCCAGTCCAGGGGGCAGCAGGATACCGGAAGCCAGTCAAGGGCAGAATGAGATGGGATGGGTGATGGAACATGCTGGCGATGCGCTGTGGCGGGCAGGGGCTGTACCGGTCAACAACAGTTACGGTCGGGGGCAGGGCCAAGCAGGCCTGCAAGTGCCCTGACGTTTCCAAGCGAGGCCGCAATCCTTGGACGTCACCCCGCTCATGAGCCGGCGGGCCACGAGGAACATGGTCACCCAGCGCGAATGGAGTACCTGGACAGCCGCCCCATATACAAATGGGCAGACAGGGTGTGTTGTGAGGGTTTATGGGTGCTCACCTGGGCTGTGGTGGTGGCAGGCATCGCCACGGGGCGACCTCCCGCCTTCTTCTCCTGCCGGGCCTGTGATTGAAACAGCAAGGGTTGAAAAGGACGCGGCTGTGACGTTAAAACGGCAGAATTGTGCGTTGGTCGATAAAAAGCGCAACACTGCCATCGGCGTTTACAGGGCGAACACCGCACTGACGCGGCACTGGTTGCTCAGTAAGACTCTACCTTGACGGGGTTCTCCACCGCCGCTTTGGGCGCCTTGGCGGCCGCGCCGCGGAAGCCCTTGGCGCCGCGGCCACCGCCCGCCGCCGCCAGCTTGCGGTGCCGCCGCTCCGCCAGCTTGGCCCGGAGCGCCTTGGCAAAACCGGAGCGCCGGACGGTCTCCTTGTAGTGGCGGTTGATAAGGTTCAGGATCACCTGGCCGTGCACGACCACGAACCGCTCCACAGCGTCGATCTGGCGGAGCGGAGCGGATCAAAACTAATCGGAACGGGTATGCGGCGTCCTGGGAGTAGCCATAACAGCTGATGTTGAGCAGCAAGTTCAGAGGTAGAGGACGCCATCGTGATGGAGCAGAAGGTAGGGTGGGCGAGAGGTGGGTGATATCGTATCAACGGACAAATCAAGGAAGGAGTGTCACACAGCAGCCCCCATCCACAGGGGGGTCATCGGCGCCGCTTCACGGGTCCCACCCCCTCCAGCCGCGCAGTTATGTGGCCGCATGCAGGCAGTTCGGCGAAGGATAACCGGAACGAGAATGGCGCAGCAGACAAGCTCAGGCTTTGTGACCCAGGCGACAATTCCTTCCCCACCACCACCACCACCGCCGGTACATGCACGGCACCTTGGCGCTGACGCGCGCAGCATGCCCAGGCGGCAGCGCCGCCAGTCGAGCCACCACGTCCTGGAAGGACAGCCGCGCGGCGCGGTCCTGCTCGTCCAGCCACGTGAGGATCTGTACCGCAATGTGCGAGGCGCGCTGGACGACGCCGTACCACCGCGCATACTGCTTCTGGGGCCTGCGGGGTGGCCAGACGCAGTGGGGGGGGTTAAAGGGCGGAGAGCGAATGTGAATACGGCGACCGGGCGTCCACTCGTGCAGGGGCCGAGGATCTGATGCGATGGCGTCGTCCGCGTCTTCACACAGTCTGAATCCATGCATGTCCAAGATCTTGCACCACCTGCCACGACCGCACCGACCAGCCACCCTAACCCAAGTAGCCGCCCCAATCCGATCAGTCGCCCTGACCCGGCCACCTGCCCTGACCCGACCACCCGCCCCAACCCGACCAACTGCCCTAATCGGATCACTCACCCCAATCGGCTGCCACCACCCCGCCACCCACCTGACCAGGCGGTACCAGGACACGTCAGTCCGGATGTTGACCACCACCTGACCCCCGGGCCCGCACTCCACGAACCACTCGCGGATCTGCGTCAGGAAATACCGCTGGGCATGGCCAGATCCAGATCCAGATCCTGATCCCGAGCCGCCAGCTCCGGAACCGCCAGCTCCAGAACCACCGGCGCCGCTGCTGGACCCGCCGGCGCCATCACCTGCCGGCCGTCACGGACATTCAAGATTCTAAAAATCAAAACCCAACCCAGACACATACAAAGGGTGTCAGCGACAGGATCAGGTCGGTGCAGAGAAACTAGGACAGGGCGAATACAGCACGGGTCCTTGTGGTCCGCGTCCGCGTCGACGCCAACTCCCCCTGCAATGGTGCTGCGGCAACATCTAAATCACTGCGGGCACGACGTTTTCCCATTGTCAATCTGTAATGGCAGGTACAACGAGGCTCCCAACGCGGATGCTGCCCGCATGTACCCTGTTGCTCCTTGCCCTCTTGCTGCTGCTGCTGCTGCTGCTCCGCCGCGCCCCAGTCTCCAGAGTCTTCGGCGAGCACTCCGCTGGCGAAGATATTGACCTCGACATCCAGACCCGCCACCATCGGGACCAACTCCAGGGAGGTCAGGAAACCCTGTGTGGGGGCAGCCATGCGACATCACGCGCTCAGGCCCTCTCATATTGCGCATACCTAGCTCACTGATCTTGTATGGCCCCAGTCCACTCATAATTCCCCGTAAGCCCCAAATTATATCGTATATCCAGATCCTCCCCTAGAGTGCCCTGCGCACTGCAACCGAGAACGGCTGCGACCCACATCTGCGTTGTAGATGGCGAAATGGTCCAGGGTGCGGCTGTTCTCTCGGTCGTCGGCGCCGTGGAAGCCGCAGCCCAGCAGGTCCGGGTCCTGCAGACCAGCAGGCAGGGGGCGAAGCGGAGACGAGCGTTACATCATCAGCCATGCGTGGCTGGCCGTGCGTACCGCGTTTTTTGAGTATTTTAACAGTTACAATGAAGTCCTGGATATATAACAGTCGACACCCATCGAGTCCGCCCCAACTATGCTTTCCCGACCGTGCGGAGGGAAGCTATCGTGCGGCTGTGCTGTGCAGCCGACAGGGCAGATCCAAGTCATGTGTCGTACTGCCGTACCTCCAGAATCAGCTCGTCCCACTCGTCCTCTCCGTCCTCGCCCTTGTACTCCGCCGGCTCGGGATAGTCGTCCGCGATCTCCTCCTCCCGTACTTGGATGTACGGCTCCGCCTTGCTGCCGGCCCCGCTGGCAGCACCGCCACGATGCCGACCGCCGGCATTCCTGCGACACCCGGGTTCCGTCCGAAGGGGCAATGTGTACAATTATTATAGCGCTGCGTGGTTGACCATACCTGTCTCCTTTCAGTCCCGAGTTGGCACAACGTAAAGCATCGGTGCGTCTGACACACATCGTGAAGTGGTCAGGTCAGGTGACACTACCGCAGTTAGGCGGTTTAAGGTCCTGGGTTCGAGTCCTAGGGTTACCTCCGACATTGTTCGGGAGCATGAGATTATGGCTAGCTGCTGAGATGTGGAATTGAGATCACAGTTGATGGATTGAGATTCGCACGCTAGATTGGTGGCGATTGCTGAACCCTCTGTCTCTACAGACGTGCGGGTGAATGGACGAGGTGGGATCCTTAGTTGGCAGGATCAACCGCCTTGGACCCTCGGTTCGTATGGCGTAGGTTCGGTGTGATGATGGTTGAAGGTGTCCTATAGCATCATATAAAAACCGCGACATAAACCCCTGGACAGGGCCCGGAAGCCTATCCACACTGTAACGGTACTACATCGTGAAGTGCAACCCGGTGCCGCCCACGAATGTGGGGGCCCAGCCCCCCAAAAAGCGAACCACCACCTCCACCCGCACGCACCTGCCGCCGCCGTTCATGTGGTCCGCGTACTCCTCCGCCTGCATCAGCACCGGGACAGCAACCCGGTTGCGGTGGCGGCGTCAGACTTGTTGTGCAGCAGCAATGGCAGGCAGCGTGGCATTTGTATTCTTAGCAAGCGAAACGACGGAACGTACCGAATCCTTAATTGATGTAATGTGATTTGAAGAGCCCATGCACATAGGAGGGACCCATGCATGGTCCTCTGGATCGGGGCCCGTCCAGCAGGGGGAGCGAGCTCACGCAAAAGGGTCCGCGTGGGAGCGTACGGCCGGCCTCCGCCAGCAGCCATGCCCTAGAAGCCTCTGTCTGACCTTACAATCCGCCCAATGCTCAGTCGAGAACTTGCGCGCCAACCTCATGTTCTCGCTTTGGGATATCGCTTTCGGCCAGAACGAATCAGGTTACCGCCACCTAAGTGATACAGTGAACTTCAGGCCTCCGCTCCCAGCCACATACCATGAGACGGCACGCCAGCTCAAAGTCCTCGTCGACTCCCTTACCACCACCGCTCCCGCCGGCAGCGACTGTTTCCATGACTGTGCCGCCGCCGCCGCCGTCCGTGGCGATGCGGATGCCGCCGCCGCCGCCTCCCATCAGCATAGCGAGCGACTCCTTCGATAAGGGCATGTGGTCCTCAGTTTCCTGGAGGGGGCGCGCATATGGGAATGAAGGGGCCAGGACAGGGTCAGGAGTTGAGGGGAGGATTCAAAGATATTGGGTCTGGATATCCTATCGGATCCTATCCCCAAGAGGAGATTCCCCTGAATTGCCCCTCTGAAGTGTACGCGATTAATCTCGGCTAGTGCAGCGCAGCGCCGGTTCCGCGGCGCTGCCGAACGAGTGGACACCAGGGACGTCCGCGGATTCGATACATCGTGTGTTCGAGCACAGAACGCTTCCGTCGACTTACCAACGCCGCCAGAAGGCCTTTAGCAAACGGCCCACTGTCGTACGTATATGCAGGCGCTGCAGCTGCCCCCTTGCCCTTGTCAGCCGCCGCTGCGCCTTTGCCTTTGTCGACCGCTGTAGCGGCACCGGCGGCGCCTTGCGGTCGTGAGGCAGCAGTCATGGCCTGCATGACAGAAGACCGATCAATTAGGCATTATTTGTATTTTGAAGTCATGAAGGCAACGGCATCGGCAACACAACAGGTTGGGGCAACACTGAGCCGTACAGATCAGAAACACCGGGCGAAGTTATCCACTGGTCCACAGGAACCTGATTGGTTGAATTCAGTGATACGCATCCCCTTGCGCCATATCCACTCCCGCCGTTGTCCCATGTCTAGATCCCTTTCTCGCACCGCAAGCTGCTCCAAGACGAACCGTCCGTTGAGCTTGAGCGCGAAACGGGCCCCGCCGTACTGCTTCGAGACCTGTGGGACACCGATGTCGCCACGCGTCACGGGCAGGGAGGGTGGTGTTAGCGCGATGCACACCATCGAGACGGCCGCCATGCTGGCTGCAAGACCCGTAGAAGTCCATACCGGACTGGAGTCTAGCTGGGCGCATTATTATTACTACTATAATTACTGTTATAATCGCCACTATGATATGTATTGTTATTAATGATTATTATGCCTGCAGTTCGACACACCAAAGAGGAACTTCTTCAGGACAGCAAGACGTAAGGACCTAGCTCTACCGTACCTTGGTCCTCGCGACCCGGCAGCAAACGTCCTCGAAGGACGCATCGGGACGCCCACCCGCCGCCGCGGGGCACAGGGCCTTATGTACGGCGCCCGCCAGCTCAATCTGCGCCAGCAGCGGCTCGAGCAGCTTGCGGTACGCCGCTGTGGGCTTGCCGCACTCGTACTGCGCCAGCTCCGTTACCAGCACCACCTGGAGCGGGATATGTACCGGGGATTCGGGAGGGCGACCAGACGGCCGAACGTCCTTGACACTGCGATTTTGCGGTTTTACAGACGCCTGGAACCTGGAAGGCGACGCAAAGGATGGCGCCGCCGCCGGTGACCCATATGGGTACTGCACGTCACAGCCGGATTTCGCCTGCATGAATCTCCCCGGTAAGAGCATGCACACGCCGACGGATTGCTGCACGACCTTTCGCGCGGAGGTGAACTAGATTGCCTTCCGCCCTTGCGTACACAGGCATGCGCGATGGAACGCACCTGCGGGTCAGCCTCCGGCGAGTACTTGATGCGCCAGTCCCGCACCGGCCCCACACTCATGGCGCGGCAGCGACCGCACGCTGGCTGCTGCTGGCCCGAGGCCCCTGCGCCCTTGCCCTTGGCCTTGCCCTTGGCTGCCGGCCGCGGCCCCACCGCCTCGACAAGGCCTGCGACGACCCGAGGCAAAACAGTGAACGTCTTGTCCCCTATGCAACCGAACGGGATGCCAAGCATGCCGCACGTGGCGCTGGCAATATGACACATGAAGGCGCATAACAAGTCATGACCGCCATCTCCCCATTACCAGCAGCAGCAGCAGCAGCACCACCACCACAGCCACAGACCCCGACGCACCGCTGATGAACAGCCCTCCCTGGACGCTGCTCAGCCGGTCCAGCGGTTCCGGTCGTCCCTCGCTGTCAACCAGCGTGAAGTCCAGGAGGCTGCCGTTGCGAACGGTGACCCGCGGGTCGGCGGCGGGAAGGGCTGGTTATCTTAACGCACACAAAGCAACACCACTCACGGTCGCAACAGGTGCGGGGCCACCGCGTGAGACTGTGAACGAAAGCGACGCACTCGAAACGGCAGCATAGCGAAGGGCGAGGAGAGGTCCACAACATCAATCTGTGCCACTGGGTCATCCGATGTGCCTAGAGTTTGGCGGACTGGCTGCGCACCTTCTCAGCATGGTTGCTTTGGTACTGCCGCCGCGGACAAGGCCTCCGGTGTCTCCGGGCGGCGCCGTCAGACGAAGCGCCTTTTCCTCAGTGGACGCTTCGACCATCTCCCTCACCTTGACGGTCTGCACGCCGACAGGGCCAAGCATGTCCACGGCCAGTTTGGTGCGTATCCAGGTGCGCTTTTCTTTGGCAAGGGGCGAGAAATTTTCGCGACCAAGCGATGCCACATGGTAGCGTGCCTGACGGACTGACGGACTGCCCGCGAAGTCTATTTCGCTGCGATTGCACAGCTGAAAATTTGCTCGTTTGGGGAGAACATCGCTTGGTCGCTGTGTTCAATAAGCTCAAGACCATGCGAGGCCGTCGGTCCGGTCCCGTCTGAACAGCTGGGTGCGCACCTCGACATCCTCCATTTCCTCGTCGCCGTCTGACGGCGCCCCGTCCGCGTCGCCCGCCTCCTTATAGCTCTTGACACGCTGAGCCGCCCGCCGAGACGTCCCACCGCCACGACAGCGCGGGGCATCGCCACCACCATCAAGATCGTTGCCCGCGTCATCAGCGGCGGCTTTAGCTGGCGGGTCTTCGTCCCCCGGCCCCGTTTTGGCACCAGCGCGCTTCTTGCCCTTCCGCTCCTTACCGAAGGGTCCCGCTGAGGCAGGTTGCCCTTTGCCTGCCGCGTCTACTTCTGACGCTGGGGCCTCCCCCGCGGCGCGCTTCTTGTCCTGCTTGCCAGCAGCTGCTGCTGGCGCGGCGGATGGGGCAGTGGCCTCGTTCTTCAAGTTTGCTTTTTCAGCGCCCGCTGATTCTGGCGCTGCGTCCTTTGAGATGCCCTTCAGCCTTTTGCCCTTCGGCGCCGTGTCTGTATCTGGTGCAGCCGTCGTCGATACCTTGCCCTTGCTGGTGTTAGTTACGTGCTTGGCGCCATCACCCGTGACTTGATCGCGGGGCGCAGCGCTGTCCGCCGCAACTTTGGTTGTCGCGTCCGCAGCCTCATCATTGTCCGCCGCGCGACGTTTGGTACCTGCGGTGCAAGTTGCACCCCGGTTCAACCAACCGCCTCGCATTGACATACGGTGAAACAATTGCCCCCGACATGATGGAGACAGATGCCAAGATCAGTACTTCATACCTTTCTCGGTCTTCGCGGGGCAGGTCGCTTCGGCGTTTACATTTGGCAAGTCCTTTGATTTGGTCGATGCGCGCGAACCTGAGGTAAAGCCGCATAAGACAAAGCCACGAAATTCATACTTATGCATATCTCTTCTGCGCAGCAACCAACGCCCTCCTGTTCTTGTCTGTCATGAAAAACCTCAGTTTTCAACGTGTGACGATCAAAACCCAGCTTCCCTTCAATGCTATCAAGTCAAATTTTGTAGCGGATGGAACTGGTTGACAGGCAATGCAGACATGCTGGCGCAAGCGCGCCCAGGCAGCCAGGCTCAACTTGCATCCCAACGTTATTGCGCACCTTTTGCCCCAGTTGCCCGCATTTTATTCTCTGCTACAAGTGGTCGCACGCTAGCTAAAGCATGAGAGAATGAAAGAGACACAATGAGCAAGCTAATGCCTTCTGATCACAGGCTCATCTAATATTAAAAAACTCGATCGCAAGTTTAGTCGGCTGCGCTCACACTTGAATCAATAAGAAAATCAACATTCATACAGAAACGGAATGAAGTAACGAACAGTTTAAAATTTCACTTGCCGTACGCAAGTCTTTCCATCGAATGCAGCTGATGGCAGGCATTGTCACATTTTGCTGCAACATAATTACGTATGGAAAGGCTGTGGTGAAAGCCAGAGCTCATCCATTTTTTGTCTTACGCATACGATAACCACCTTTTCGGAGCATCCCGCATGCGAGAAGCTGCCTGGCGAACAATTGCCTGCACCTTCCCTAAGGCGTGCTGTCCCGCATGAACGCTCTATTAATATCTGTTTTTGGTCTGGGTCGGTATTTTACGTGTGCTACACGCTCCCAGAGCGTCCTCTAATGCTTGGATGCCTCACAAAACAAAATAAGTCAGAGTCGTCTGCCTTCGTATGCCTATACGCAAGACGTCGACAACAGGCACTCCCTGAGCCAGCTATTATGTCCGTTTCACATGGCTAAGCATCCATGCCTCGGTGTTGAAACCACGTGCTCGGCGAGGCACAACATCGCTGCGCACAGGTCAAGGTCGCGCGGGGGGAACCTGTCTCCTGAAGAATACTCAAATTCGCTGTCCAGCCGGGACGTACGACGCCAACCGCACCTCCCTGGGCCCCCCTCCTCTGACCTCGTACGGCACGCCTCGTGATTCGATGACATCTTCCAGGGCCTGCAGCTGCGATCACCCCATCGCCACCCCTGCCCACGATGCGGAGATCTCCCCCGCCCCCGCCTCATCCCCATCCACACCCAAGTCAGCGTCTTCCCTGCCTTCCAGCGTCCCCACCACCGCCGCAGCCATCCCCGCCTTCAACGACCCCACCACGGCCTCACCCCCGTCCGTCGCCCTGGACGGCGCTCAAACCTCCGAAACCATCACCACCACTACCACCACCACCACCACCACTCTCTCAACCGCCGCGTGTACGACACCTGAGGCCCCCGCACCCGTCCATCTGGACCTGACCGACGTGCCGCCGGACCTGCTGCCCCTCCTCTTCACCCGCCTGTCCCCGGGTCACCGCCTGGACCTCCGCGCCGTGAGCCGCAGCTGGGCGGAGTGGGTGGACCGCACCCTGGCGACCAACACGCACCTCAATCTGGTCCTGGACGAGCCCGAGCTGCAGCGGGCCGTGAGGAAGCTACAGCGGCAGCGACAGCAGCAATCGAGTGGCGCTGGGGATGGCGGTACGGACCGCGGCCTCCTCTCCGCCAAGTTCTCCTCAGCGGGAAGTGTACGGCTCTGGGTTGGCTGCCGTCCGTCGGCGGCGCTGGCGGGACGCAACGGCGGCGGAGCCGCCGCCGCTGCCGCGGCGGCGGCCGCCGCCACCGCAGGCGGCGGAGCCGCCATCGGCCGCAGAGTCCCGCTGTACGACGTCGCTGCGCACGCCTTGTCGGCAGTCTCCGCCTCCGTCGCGTCGTCAGTGCGACAAGTCCAGGACCAGTTGGGTGACTTGTCGGAGCAGATGCTGGAGTTGTGCATCCGGGCCATCTGCGTCCCCCGTCGGCACCCGCCGTGGCGGCTGCCGCCGCGCCGTCGGTCGCAGCCAGGCCAGGCGGCCCCGCAGTTCCGCTGGCACGCGCACAAGTCCATCGACCCAGCCGCCACGGGCACGTTCTTCCGCCGGTGAGCGTCCGTCACTCAACCCAGTGCCCACCCACCAATCCACCCGTACTGTACGATAAAGTCTGGTATGCACGTGACCCGCATGCTACAAAAGACATGGCTGGCCCTACGGGTATGGCTGCCCTCCGCCCGCCGCCCTCCACCCTCCGCAGGTATGCCCCGGACCCTCCCGACCCCGGTCTGCAGCCCCTGGCCAAGTGCCTGCCGCTGCTGGGGCCCTCCCTGCACCTCACCCGACTCAGCATCGTCACCGCCAATGACGTCACGTCCGAGGTGCGCTGCCATGGGGCGGAACTGAGGCAGTACCGTCTGCCGGGGCAGTACCGGGAGCAGTACCGGTACAGTACCGGGGAAGTACGGAGAGCTGCACCGGGGCAAACCGAGGCTGTACCGAGCATTACTGGGGTAAAGGCGGCCCGCTGCAGTGGGCCCGTATTAGCTGTTGAAATGCCCCCATGATTAACATCAGCACCCCCTGTCACCCCTGGATGGCATGACGACGACGACCTGCTCACCAGCGGCCCGCCCTCGACACACTTGGCGGTCCCTCTCAGCTGGACAGCAGCACGCGCTGCTCCTCTGTCCGCTGACCCGCGTTTGTACGCGTCAGCGGCTCCATTTTTCAAACCCATCGCCGGCTTCATTTCATCTAAATCTGTCAGCTTCTTCATGTTTTCAACCCGAACCTCAATTCACCCCGGCGCGCCATAACTCAGTCCAGCGCACCCCAGCCTTATCCCAAGCCCACCCCAACCTCATTTTGCAGCCCACCCTACCCCTGAGGCCCTCACCCACCCCTGCTTATGGTGCGGTTTTCCCGCTCCTTGTAGGACCTTCGGTTAGTCCGGCAGTCCTTTCCGCGTCTCCGGGCGCTTGGCCTCCACTCGCACCGTGGTCCCACCCTGGACTTCCGACCCGCGGTTCTGAGGTCGCTGGACGCCCTGCAGCCCACAGCAGCAGCGGCTGCGGCTGCAGCAGCAGCGCCGCCGCCGCCGCCGCAGCCGCCGCCGCCGCTGCTGCCAGTCGAACCCCGGCACGACCAGCTGCAGCAGCCAGAGCTACAGCCCACGCAACAGCCAGAGCTGCAGCCGCAGTTGGGGGAGCTGGACACGCTGGTGCTCAGCGGCGTCCTGTGCGAATGGCCCTCAGCGGGGGAGGAGGGGCTCCAGGGGCTCCAGGGGCTGCGGGCGCTCGTATTGAACCATACACAGTGCCGCATGCACCAGGTGCTGCCGCAGATCCAGGTGAGGGGGCAAGCTGGCATCAGGGGCCAGGGCGGCGGGTCTGTACGACATATGTGGAGGCGTGTTGTACGACTCTGGGCTGTGCTTTTCTTGTGGTCTTGGTTGACACTGGCCGGGCGTGTGGGATGCGCAGCGAGTGGGATGTATGGCTAGACGTGCCGTGCCCGTCAGTTTGCCCTCCGTTTGGTATCTCTGCAAGCTTCCATTCTGTTGTCCAGGTAGAGCAAAGCCCTCGCTGGTACCCTTCCCAAGTTCCCATGCCCCCGGCCGCCGCGCTTTTTCCCCTGTTTGCACGCCCGCTTTTTCCCCCTGGGCTGCACGCCCCACACACACCACGTCCTGACACCCCAGGCCCTGGGGCAGCTCACGCGACTGGAGCTCCGAGGTCTGTCCTACCACCCGCCCCTGGACCCCTGGGACCCGTCCCTGCTGGCCACCAAAAGGGAGTTCATGGAGCAGCGCGCAGCGGAGCGTGCGACCAGCACCGCGGAAACAGCGGCGGAGGGGGCGACGGTGGCCGAACGCCATTTCGTCGACGGCCGCCGCGCGCCTGGGAGCAGCAGCAGCAGCACCGGGGCGGGTCGCTGCCGCCCCGCAGTTTCGGAGCCCCGCTCTGATGGCAGCGAGGACGAGGACGCATGGGAGGAGCACCGCCGGCAGGGTGCGCTGCGGCCGGATCTGCCCCCGCCATTCATGGCCCCCAAGCCACAGCCTCGGGACTGGGAGGTGACGCGCCGGGCCCTCCGACCCGACTGGTGCGCCACCATGCGGGCGCTCGGACGTGCGGTGCGGGGGAAGGCCGACCTGCGGGTGCTGGTCTGCGACGTGGAGTGCCCTCCGGCGCCGCTCCCGCCCGAATCGACACCGTGTGGCCTGCAGCAGGGCCAGGGCCTGCACCCGGCGTTGGATGGGGCTCACCGGCCCGGCAGACGTACGTCCTTGGCAGAGGTTGCGGGGAGGGTTTCGCGAACAGGGGAAGTTGTTAGTACGGTATCGTACGGGCGGAGCGCATTCAAGGGCCGTGGTGGCGGCGGCGGCGACGAGGGGTGCGGACCGGAGACCTGAGGGGGACGGGGGTAAAGCGGGCTAGTGGTCATTGTTGTGTACGGAGGTGTGCTGCAAAAGCGAGGCACAGCCTCAGCACGGCGCCTGCGCGCTCCTATTTGGTCTTCCGTTCATACCCTTCATACCCTAACGTCCCTGACGTCTCTTTGCCTGTGTGCAGGCGGCTGGTCCCTGCTGCTGGCGGGCATCTACAGGCTCCGAAACCTTCAGGAGCTGAGACTGCCGCACATGGTCCTGAACACGGCCGCGCAGGTGGCGATGCTGGCGGCATCGCTGCCCGGCCTGACATGCCTGGAGCTGGCGGCGCTGTCGCCGCCGCCGCCGCCGCCGCCGACGGCGGCGGCGGCGGACCTGCCGCACGACAAGGCGGTGGAGCGCCGCCGTACAAGCGCTGCGGTCGTGCGGGCGCTGTGGCGGCGGTACTGCCCGGCGGACGACAGCGGCGAGGCTGCCGTTTCCGCCGGAGGGGCCGCCGATGAGGCTGACAGCGCCGGCGGCATCTCTGAAGTACCGGTGAGGGTTGTTGTCAACCGTTGCCGCCACTGCCGTCGGTGTGAAGCCCCTGAGGCAGCCGCCGCGATGGACGTACTACGGAATGAGGAGCTCCAGCAGGAGCTGCGCAGAAGCCATGAGCCGGATTTGGATTTGGATCACGCTATAGACCTGGTGGAGGCGCTGGATCCAGATGCGGAGGGGCAGCGGGAAGCGGGTGCCGAGGCGGGGCTCGCCTGCTTCGCCCAGCTGCGTGAGCTGGTGCTGCATCGCGGCAGTGTACGGCAGCTGTCGTACTGGCTGCCGCTGCCGCCACGTCTTGAGCAGCTGACAACGCAGGTGCAGCACCATGAGGGCGCGTGGGTGCGCACGTCGTCGACGTCGGTGAGGCCGGGGAACAAGGAGAGCGGGTGTCGGGCATTGGGGAATGAAAACAACTGTACGGCAGGGGTATGTACGGATGCCGTGTGTGCGCGGGCGCGCCTGACGTGTTGGCCCTTTACGGCGGTACCTCAGAAGATTCCAAGCGGACGCGAGTATCATTAATGATGTTGCAGAGAACCTCCACCCCTAGATTAGGACATCTGTGTGTTGTAAATATTTCCGGCTATGATTGGCCAAGCTGACGCTGACAGTCAACAACGACATGATCAGGGTACGGCGGCACTGTGTGGTGTGGTCGGCTGCTGTGTGGCGCTTCCACGGGCTGCTCGCCCCGGCGCAGTACGGCACCGAAACACTTTCCTCCTGTCGTTGTCCCACCCACACCCGCCTCCCCCCTTCCACCTGCTCCCCCCCCATTCCCCTTGTCCAACTCGCGCTGCAGATGGATGCCGACGACCTGAGACTGCTGCACTCCCGCGTGCTGCCCGCGCTCGCACGGGTCCCCTCCCTGGAGCTGTCCCTCGGCCGCACCGCCGCCGCCGCGTGCCGCCGCTCCCTGCCCCGGGCCACCACCACCACAGCCTCCGGACCCCGCGCCGCCGCTGCTGCAGCCGCCAACCCGCCGTCCGCCGCGGCCGTTGGCAGCGGCGCCACTGACGCAGCCGCGGCCACGACTGCCGCCGCCGGCACCGTGGCCGCGGGCTGCGTCCGTCCCCCGACCTGTCCGCCGCGGGTGGAGAGCGGCGAGGCCCTCGTGATGGCGATGTTGGGTGTTTGGTTGCCTGGCAGCCTGACCTCCCTGGACCTCACGGCCGTCCTGACGCCGGGGGTGCTGAAGGACGAGTTGGAGGCCTTGGCGCTGCTGAGGTCGGTGGGCAGATGTGGGGAAGCGAGGCTCCTTTTGTGGTTTCGCTCTGTTGATTGGCACGCAAGGGGGAGAGGGCTTTGGGGTTTTGGGGTTTTGGGGTTTGGTAGCCTCGCACATCATTGAATCGCGCGCTCGGGTCTTCCCAATGGACGGGTGCAGGATTGCCGCGCTGAAGATGCCGCAGTTACGGCAACTCAGCTGCCATCTGAGGACCGGCACGGGGGGCCCTATGGACCCCGACGTACCGCCGCCACCGCAGCAGCAGTGCCGTACAGCGTCGACTTCGGCCGCCAACGGCACGGCCGCCGTCGCTGCGGTCGCCGTACAAGGGATCCATGGGCCGGAGCCCTCTCCTCCTCCTCCGCCACCGCCACCGCCGCAACGGGCTCCGAAGACCGCCGTCGAGTGCCTCAACGCCATGTCACGGCTGCAGGAACTTCGCGTCAAGGTACGGCAGCGCATCTACCACCGTACACCGTACGGCAACATTTCAGTAGGCATGCATGTGGCCGTACCAATGGCGCCCTGCGTGCGCATCGCAGGTTCGCGTGCGCCTTGGTCCTTGGGTGCTCGATCGCGCGCGGGGGCACGTAGGGCAGGACGTAGGGTGGCCGGCAGGCACACGGCTGTGAGACGTGAGACTGTGCCATCACTGCCATTCCAGAGAGCTCACGTGCGGGGCAGTGAAACCGGCAAAGCGAGGGGCCCATGCATCCACAGCCATCCGCTGTGACGTATGCTGCAATGAAGCACAGCCGTCGTCCTGGCCTGGCCCGGGCTTTCTGTGCGCGCGCGGCCGCAGGTGTTTGCTTACCCGCCTCCCGGCTCTGCCCACATGCCGCCGCCGTCGTACGGGAGCCGTCATGTGTCGTACCAATGCGTCCGCGTGCCGCTGGGCTTCGTCCGCGCGCTGGAGGGCCCGGTGCGGGTGGTGGACTGCAGCAGCCTGGTGAGTACGACCCATGGGACTCGGGGCTGATCCGAAGGAACCGCCCTCTGGCGCGGCACAGCGGAGGACCGTACTCCGTTTGCCCGGGCCGTTCACGTCCCTGGGTCCCCCGCCACTGACCCATGGGTCATAGTCTCATAGATGACACGATGGAGCGCCTCGGAAAGGGTCCTGGGATCTGGATACTTTGTGTGTCACGGTCACGCCCAGCACATGCGGCCCCGTTGGTGTGTTGGTGTTTTGCCAGCATCGTGCTTTTTTTCGAACTTCGAACTTCGAACTTGGGCAATCTGGGCTAGCGACCCGTGGACCACTGACAATCAACGCTGTGTTATCCCTGGAGCGCTCGCATGCCAATCTGCAGTTCACATTGTCCCTTGTTTCGGGTCAGGACGTGCCGGTGGACGTTGCGTTGTGACGTACCTGCTACATGGTGCTCGCTGTTTGTGCGTGCAGGATGCTTGGTGCTCGGTGGACGGTGCCGTACACCCTCGCGACGCGCTGTGTCGAGCTCGGGCCGATTTGGCGACCTGGGGCTGTCGAAGTACGGTGATCTTGGAGGCGGAAGAGTATGCGGCGCGCGTGATGGGGCTTGCGCCCGATGCGGAGGCGCGGTGGCGTGCGGATACAAATGTGCCGTACACTGCGGCAACACGGTAGGGAGAATGTACGCTACCAAGCAACCTCACTGAGCGAGAATATGACGGTGCAATAGCCGAGGACAGGGCGCGGCAGCGGACGTTATGTGTGTTGCATTTCTAGTTATTTAAACGCTGAGAACGCCAGCGGAGGACTGCGCGGCGATGACCGCATGTGGAGCGCGTACTGCGGCAGCTCAACCGTGCGTGGTTGCATGCCTTCCTTTGCGCCGATGTTTGGCATGTGTGTGGCCTGCATCCTCTGCCCTCGGGCTTTTCGCTTTGGGCCAACAGCCTATAGCACTTCTTCACTCATCACAAGGAGAACGGGCTCGACACGCTCGGCGGCGCTGGCACTCGGCCAAGAGGCGGGCGATGACCGATCCGTTGATGCCCTAGACCTATCCTCGTTTTTTGTTTGCAAAACCTTGAACCCGGTGGGTGGTTTGCGAGGTCGCGCCGGGCACGCAGGCTTTTCCGCGGGATCGGCGCTGGTTGGGACACGGGTCAACACGGCCTTGCGGTTGTTTGTTGTTTTATACATGTATTGAGCTCTGCTTTTTGTTAAGGTTGCTGCCCCTGAAGCGAAGGGCCCGATCTGCGGCAGCCTTCTTTGGGGGATGGATATCGTGGGGATTGATGAACTGGGGCTCAACGGATTGCTAGTGCATGGAGCAGCCAGGCCGATGGGTTGCTCGTACATTATCTACGTGTCGTATAGCATTATCTCGAATCGACGCAGGCAGGGACACAGAGCGCGCCGGGTGCGGTTCCCCCGGGTGCGGTTCCCCCGGTCTCCGGAATGCCGCCCGGCTCGCGTGTCGAACACCCCTACTGTTCCCGTTATTGTTACAGTAGGTTGTTGCTTGGTAAGCTTATCCTTGCGATAAATCATACAGTCGGGCGATGCTATGGACCGTCATGCTATGTGAATATCCCCGACGTGTCGAGGATGGGGGAAGATGCCCGGCGGGGCGATACAGGCCTGGCCACAAGTGCGGCATTGCGTCGACAGTATGGCAACCGCAAGCTTTCTTTCTTCATCCTGCATGACATCGCGATAAGCATTCTGAATATTGCGAAAGAGTTGCAACCTCTGCCGCAGAGATGTTTAGCTTAGTCATTTGTAGTACGGCAACGCAAGTCTTTGTCACCGTCGGAGCTCTGATCGCCATTTGCAGCAACAGGTGAATCCGTCTTCCAGAGAACGGCACAAACCTAATAAATTTGGGCGTAGAAGTCCGTCATTGAGGTGAAGGGGAAAGGATATAATTTTGTTACACTTCCTTTGATCACATTTGATACTGATAGAACACCTACCTGCAGCCAAAAACATTTCTTGGTCATTCCTAAGGATATCACATATCTGGTTTTAACTGATAGAACATGGCTTCTGCAGACTTGTTTACACCGAGACTCAGAAATCAATTGCATGGCTACACGTCTATTGTTGCGGGCGATGTCGAGTCCATGTCAGGCGTTGCGTACTTGGAGTTGGCCCGTCCCCAGCGTCACAACGCTTTTCACGAAGAGCTTTGGGCGGAGTTTCCAAGGGTACGCTCTGTCGTTTGCTGACCATGCGGCTAGGGCGGTGTCTTTAACGACGAGGCCGACCCGACCCGAGGTGTCTGAACCTCTGTCGAAAACCTCGCCGCGTTTCCCCCCTCTTCCCAAATCCATGCCTGTCACCTGCAGGCCTTGCGCGAGCTGGATGCACGAGCTACCACGAGAGTGGTGGGTAATGGCAAAGCCCGTTTCACATAACTTATTAAGGCTTCGAATGCACTCCTTACGTGCTGAGGTCCCGGGTATGATTCCCCTTCAGGTTGAAACGACTTTATTCCACGACAGCCCCTCCACCTCTTCGATCACGTTTCTTACGACACGTGCTTTTCGCGCCGCGATCCCGGCCCCCATTGCCCCCGGCCTCGCCGGACCGCACGCTTCCGTAAAACCTGAAGCCCACTGACTCAACAACCCCAACCCCAACCCCAACCCCAACCCCAACCCCAACCCCAACCCCAACCCCAACCCCAACCCCAACCCCAACCCCAACCCCAACCCCAACCCCAACCCCAACCCCAACCCCAACCCCAACCCCACTTACACCTTCAACCTCTACCCGGCACCGCTCTCCTTCCCCTTCCCAGATCGTCCTGGCCGGCCAGGGACCTAACTTCTGTGCGGGCATCGATGTCGGCTACCTGCAGCGCAACTTCGCGGGCATGATGGGCCAGGAGCCCGCGGCCCCGGCCGTAGGGGCCGGAAGCTGCCCGGGCGCCCAGCGGGCCGCCATGCGGCGCGGCATCCTGGCGCTCCAGGACGCCTACTCGCAGCTGGAGCGGTGCACGTCGCCCGTGGTCGCAGCAGTGCACGGTCCGTGGGGGCCGGGGTCTGCACCAGGGGCCGCCGGGTGTGTTTAGCGAAGGAACCCGCCCGGCCCAAACCAGTTGGGTGTTTAATGAGAAACCCGCCCAGAACCGCCCAAGCCAGTTGGTTGTGTCTTGGAAACGGGGCCGGGGCAGGGAGGGAGGAAGTGGGGCCCCAAAGGACCCCAAAGGGTGAACTGCGCGCGGTGGCTTAGGGAGGTGAGGCGGGGTAATACCCGTTGTGGGAACTGTCGTTGTGATGCCGCTGTACCGTACACATGTTGGGGCCAATCCTTGGAGATACCACAACCACACATTGGCGGAACCCCACGTCCTGAAGGATCGGTCCTTCCCACCTGTCCGAATCCTTGATGGATGGCGCCCCTTCCTTCCCAGTCTTGGATGTGAGGGTTTCATTCTCTTCTTACCTCCCTCGGTCTGCAACTGACCGGCGCAGGCCGCTGCATCGGTGGTGGGGTGGACCTGGTCACGGCGTGTGACCTCCGGCTGTGCAGCGAGGACGCGACCTTCTGTGTCAAGGTAGGCGGGCGGGCGGGCGGGCGGGCCGGTGGGGGTACGGTGTGCGCAGACACCGGCGCACGTGCGCGGTGGTTGGGCCACCAGGGCGTTCGCAGCGCGCGTCGGTGGCTGCGGCGTTGGCGGGTAGGCGGGGTCGTATCGCAAACGTGGGTATTGACGGCCGCTCCACATGTCGCTGCAACCATCAGGTCGTTTCAGCAGCACCAGAATCACTAGCCGATAGGATGTTTCAGCATCAGCAGCACCAGAATCACTGGCCGACGGCGTTGTGGTTTGCCTTGGCCCATCGCGATATGGGCTCACACCTCACCTCAGCCCACCCCATTTCAATCCTGCTGGGTGTGCCCGGGTTCGTTCTGGGTTTGTTTTCGTCGGTTCAACCCCACCCCACCGCACCGCACCGCAACCCCCGCCCCAACCCCCACCTCAGGAGGTGGATCTGGCCATCGCTGCGGATCTGGGGACCCTGCAGCGCCTTCCGCACCTGGTCGGGCATGGTAGGTCTGGCAGCAGGTGCGGTAGCCCCGCTCCTCCTGGCGGGGGGAGGGGGGCTCCCGTCTTGGGGACATCTCTGCCACTCCCTCCCTCTCTCTTTCTTCCTGGATCGGGGAGGTGGGCTGCGGGCGGGGTGGGGCCCGGTGCTGCGGACGGAACGTGCTTCACAGCAAGTGCCAGGGGGCCGGCGCCTTAGGGCCTAGACCGGCGTGTTCAGAGCCCCAGTCTTCTGAAGACTGTCTTCACCTTCCTCTCAAGCCGTAATCCCCCACTCGTTCGTTCTGGATTCCTTTCCAACTTCTGTCACATACGGTTACACAGCGCGCCGCTGTACTCCCTTACACAAGCACCAAGGCCCTGGGTGCAGATACTGGGTATACTGCCTCCATGTGCTTGTATGTGGGGGATGTGAAGCGGGAAACCAGCTCGTATGTGTGTCTTCCCGCCTGAACTACCTCGACCCTTGAGTGTGTCTGTAAGTCAGCGTGTTCCATCCCACACCCCCCAAGGCGTCGCGATGGACCTGGCGCTCACCGCCCGATCTGTGGGGGCCGCGGAGGCACACCGCATAGGCCTCGTCACTGCGGTGGCGGAGGCCGCATCCCCCTCCGCCTCCGCCTCGGCTGCACCTCCTGCGCAGCGGCTCGCAGGGCAGGCCGGCTGCAGCAACAGCAGCAACAGCAGCAGCGCCGGCCGCAGCGGCGGTGATGCGATGGGCCGCAGTGGCCGCGGCGATGTGGTGGCTGCGGCGCTGCGGCTGGCGGCCGCCATCGCCTCCAAGCCTCAGCTGGCGGTGCAGGGGACCAAGCGGGTGCTGCTGCACGCCAGGTGGGCACGCTGACACCTGCTGACAACGGTCCGCGCGGGAGGAATTCCGGGAGAGATAGGGAGGGTCCCCGCTCCTGGTGGCCGCCGCTTTTGGCCACTTGGTTGTAGTTGGTGGGTTACGGTACTTGCGATGGGCCTGCCGGTTCCCTCGAATACGCGTTGGTCCCTGCGTTCCCCTTGGCCCGTGCCATGATTGCAGTAGATGGCAACCAATGCCTTGGTTCATGCCTTCCCCTTGGCCCGTGCCATGAACTGGACCACTGCCAATTTGCCATCCTCTGCGGCCGTTCATTCCATACTTTCATTCCAGGGACCAGCCGCGGGTGTCCGATGGTCTTGACTACGTGGCCACCTGGAACAGCGCCCAGCTGCTCACCCGGGACCTCGAGCAGCTGGTCGGGGGCGGGGGCCGAGGCGGCGGGCGGGCGGGCGGGAGCCGCGCAGGGGCGGGGGCAGGGACAGGCAGCGGTGGTGCGGCAGCAGCCGGCGGCGGTCCCCAAGCCTCCGCCGCCCCGCTACCGCCCAGGTCGCGGCTGTAGGGGTCGAGGCGGAGTTGGGGTTTTCCCGTGTACGGGCGGAAGGGGGTAGGCGCGTGTGGGTAGGGGTAAGGGCGGGGAGCGCATGTGCGCAGCAAGGCCAAAAAGGGGGTAAACGGGCAATAGCGAATTTATAGGGTCCGGTGAAGCATGGACTGTGTGTACCAAGGGGGATACTGTATGTCACAGACGCCTCCACGTACCCTAGGATCCTTCCGCTCTGCCCAGCTGCCTGTGTGGTTAGACTGCTACAGCGGGTTCACCGCGGGGCCATGCTTCCTGCCGTGCCGCGGCTATGAGGTCGGTCTCCTGGACCGCTCGGCCCTCGAGAGACCTTTGCATGTGTGTCCTCGTGACGGCAACGCATGGCTGTCTGGCTGGATGTGTTGCTGGCTGGCCAGCCTTCCAGCGGTGCGTGTCAAGGAGAGGTGGTATGCACGTGAGCGAGCCTATGGAATGTGTGTGTGTGGGGGGGGGAGGGAGGGGCTGGAAGGGGTGCCCCTTCCCTTCAGCCGCTATTGCCTCGGTACAGCCGCGCATCTCTCGCAAGACACACGGGAATTGAGGTTCGGAGGCGACTGGGGTGGGGTGGGGTGGGGTGGGGTGGACCCGACCGACGTCTGCCACAGGCTCTGTTGACCAAGCGGTATCCGTTGGCCGTTAGTCGCGGGCCACTACTGGGGCAGGGGCTTGGGTTGCTGTTGCGACAGCGATCCAAACGCTGTGACAGTGAGGTGTCCATTAGACAGAGTCCGTTCAATGTCGGCAGCCCTGAGCTCCCGGACTTCTACCCGCCTGGGTGGCCGTGGCGGCACCACCACGTCAGCACGGGGGGGGGGGAGAGTTCTGATGCCTTTGGGCATTCAAGCCTCCGGCGCCAGGGAGCTCCCTCGCCTCACCGCGCCGAACCGACTTAGTCCATTACGGCTTTGCAATACCGGTAGCGCCACAGGGCAACTGCTCAGCGTACATGGGGGATTCAAGTGACGGCCGACACCTGAATGCAATTTTGCTGCACTGTCCACCAATACCCACTCGCCCAACTCAGTTCATCATCATGTGCTGAAGATTGAGCCATATTTCTCTGGGCTACTACAGACGCACGCACTGCCGCCCGCTGTTACAGCTCTCGTAATGATGGCGCCATTCCCCATTACCGTACACTGACGACCCATGGGTCCGTGGATTTAGTTAGACCCCCACCTCCCTGCCAGCCCCCAGGGCCAACACCCTTGCCTGCATCCCACAACGCATCACACACCCGCACCCCATCACTCGTCGCCCCACTCGGTCGGCGCAACGAAGGTGTGTCCCCGCCACGTCAGCCGCCACGCGTGCAGCCCCACGTGCCGCTCCAGCATGGGCAGCCGCTCGATCAGCGACACCCGCGCCGGGTCCTCCACCACCCCCGACTCGCCCACCAGGTAGCCCTGCGGCCAGGTACGGCAGCCGAAGGACAGCACCGAGCAAACGGGGTTGCTAATCTCAAAGTATGGGCTGGTATGTTGGGCCAGGTGGGCCGAAGCAGGCAGGGGCAGCGGGCGATGAATGCAACCCAAGGTCAATTAGCCATTCGGGGTGCCCCATTGCAGACTCGGGTGCATCCCTCGCCACGGCGAGGTTTCGGCGCGGACCCATAGGGCCTTGCCCCGTGTCTGGGCCTTGACACGGTACAGTGCCGTAGGGCCCAAAACCTAAACCTAATGGAGTCACGATGCGAGCTGCCAGCCAGCCAGCCATTCAGTCCCCCCTGCAAATACTGCAACCTACCGCCAGGGGTGCGTACATGGTGTCGCCCACCAGCGGACAGCCCAGTGACGCCAGCTGCGCCCGGATCTGGTGCGTGCGGCCCGTGTACAGCGCAATCGTACTCTCGTACAACCGAAACCCATCGGACAGCGCCGGCAGGGTGTCTGCGGACCCGGCATCGCCGGCGCGCGTCAAAGAAGCCTGGGGGCGTGACGACGGGGCCGAGGGGGCCGAGGGCGCCCCCGGCGGGACCGCTGCGGCCGTCGGCGCTTGGGCCTCCGATGTCCCGACGGTGGAGGCACCGCAGTCCGATCCCTCATGTTGCTCGTCCACACGACGGTGCTGTGGCTGCTGCTGCTGGTGGGTTTGCTGGTGGGATTGCTGGCGGGCGTCACGGGGATCCGCGGGCGCGGTAGCGATGTCCCGCGCCCCGTCCAGAGAGCCGCCCGCGAAGTGGCGCCGGTACCAGTCCAGCGCGCCGGTGTGCTCCTAAGGCAGCAGCAGCATCGTGAAGTGGGCGGTGGGGCCGAGTCGTGCGGCGTCAAGTGGGTCGTAAGGCCGGGAGGAGGCGGGGTTGAGGGTGAGGCGGTTGTGGCTCGCTGATGAGGCTAAACGCGTATCCAGGGGCACTAGAGAGATGGGGACACGCCCCGGGAGCGCCGTCGGCGGCGATGCCGGCGCGGCGCGAAGCGACTCGTGGGTCGTGAGGCGCCAGGCCAACGGCGGCTCGACTGTAACCGTAGCTCGTAGCCGCAGCGCTGCCTCAACAGTCAACACCGACACTCACACGCACGCATCCGGCGGCCCTTGCTCGCTCTGTTCGTGTGTGGTTGGCGGGGGTGGCGGCCTGCGTGGTGTGTGTGCGTGGTCTTTCGGTGTAAAGGTAAGGATCAGCTCCGCAACTACCCTACCAGCTGCGTTCATGACTTCCTGTCCCATCTTCTTCAAGGACGTAGCACCGGCCCGCGAAGGGAGGTCAAATGGCTGTGTCGGAGTGCAGCGCGCACAAGGGCTCCCAGGAAACCAGCTGAGCATTGGTACCGTACGATGTACGATGTACGACGTCTGAAGATGTGAATGTGCTGCTTGGCCGCCTCAACCCACGCACCCGGCACTCCAGGACCTCCAGTCGGCACAACCGCCACCGTTGGTGTGCCGTACGACTCAGCAGCCGAGGGCCCCTCGGGGGCAGGTTGCCGCCGCCCAGCACGCTTGCGCCTTCGTTGAACGGACCGTCGTACATGTGGTGCTCCAGGGGGCCCAGTGGTACGGGAGTGTACGTCAGGGCCTTGTACGTCTTGACCAGGCCCGCTTCCCGGTCCTGCAGCGACCGCTTGAACACCTTGTTGGCCTCCTTTGTACGGGAGAGTACGACAACGCCTGTCGTCCATTGGTCGAGCCGGTGGCAGACCTGTCACGCGGGTGCACGCGACGTGAAGCACAAAGGCCGTTACCATACTCAACTCACACGATCAAGCAACCCACATGACACAGGACGAGCGTAGTACGCAGAGCTAGGACCCAAGCCATGAACGAGTGGCAACCCACAGCCATGACTCGGGAGTCGGGACGCGTTCGTTCGTTTGCCGAGTGGTGTCCTAATTAGGGGATAAGAACCCTGACCGGCACAGCTCACGGGTCGCGCGCTCGGCCACCTACCTTCGGAACCCCCCGCACGGTCGTCCTCGGCGGTTGCCCCCGCTCCGCGCCCTCCCCGGTTCCCCCTCACCTCCAGCCCCTCCAGCCCCATCGCCCGGCCCACGCAGCTGGCCAGCTCCTCCACCGCATTGCTCTCGTGGCGCATGCAGGGCAGTCCCGCCGGCTTGTTCACCACCACCAGATCCTCGTCCTGAAACAAAACGTGCCTGGGCCTGGTGGGGGGGGCGGAGGTGGCAACAGGCATCCAGCGGCAAGGGCCCCGAGGGCGGGCAGCGGATGAGATGGGGTGACTAGGTCGATCCGCACCTCGGCAGTGGACAGGGGTTCCCGGTGTCAGAAGGGTCAGTCGGGGGGGCGGTTGGGGCGGTTGGGGCGGTTGGGGCGGTTGGGGCTGGTGAAGACACGACGCGGCGCACGGCCGCATGGCCGGACGTGTACCCGGGGTCTCTCCCGGTAGGTAGCGATGATCGCTTTCGGTGCTCACAATACGGTCGACTTCTCATTCGTTCATTCAATCATGGCAGGTTTCCGGGAAGCTTCTTGTCGACTGAGCGACCGCGGCGGGGCAGCCGGGGGGTCATCGGGACCCTCATGGATCCGTGCAGCTGCCGTACCTTGCGGCGGACGACAAAGCTCCAGGGCGACATCCACCATCCCTGCCACGAGCCCCGGTCGGCTACACTTCCATGCCACACAAATATGCCTCCTCAAAGTCCTTTCCCTCCGTTGGGCGAGCAAGCACACCCGTCAGAGGTTTCAACGTGTGGCGGTGGCCACGCGCGCGCAAGCGGCCCACCTCCTGCTCCCCCCCAAACGATGCATCCTACCAGTCTGTCTGGTGGCAGGCGGGGTAGCGCTTGGGGCGCGGATGGACGCGGATGTAGTGGCCCTGAGGCACCGACGCGGCGGTGACGGCCACCGGCAGCTCCACGGAGCGGACCCAGGTGATGTGGTCCAGGCCCTTCTGCGGCACACCCACGTAGACGGCCCCCAGCTGCAGCAGCTCCAGGGCTCGCGCTCGGCCTGGTGGCGGCAGCGGCTGACCGCCAGAGTCCGCGGGGAGGTCTGCGCCGTCGGGCTGTTCAACTTGCTTCGCTGCGGGAAGCAAAGTGAAGGGTGGTGCGTGACTGCAGCGTGCGGGGCATGCGGAGTGGTTTGGCTACAGGCAAGACCACAGCGGGGGTCGGGGTGGGGGCCAACTCTTGTTGAATGACACTAAACGATATCTTGTATTCGTGAAGGCTTGGAGGTCCCTCGCCTGCACGCGTTGTACTCGGACTGCTTACCGTCAACCAAAATGTGTTCGACCACTGTCACTAGGGGGACCTCTTCCAGAACTTTGAACCTTATGCTATGTTCCTGTATGCAAAAGAAGAGAGAATTGTTTTCAGATGAGTTACGAAAGGCCGCCGACAGTTTGCTTGGAGACTCGCATTGCTATCGATTGGCTCCAAGTGTATTGCTTTTGTGCGTCGAGAGCGACCGATTACAATTGGTGTTGACATGCGGTATGGGATTCCACAAGGCGCATGTAGACGCGCTCGCTGCGTTTTAGCCAGCGAAGTGAAGGTCATCATTTGAGAGAACCAAACAGCTGAATCATCTGCTCTAACAGTACAAGCTATTGTTCAGCATGGTCGCTCCCCACCGGCTTTACGACGTACTGTACGTCCCAATTATATTACTAAGGCAGCATGGCGACTTTCGTCGAAATATAGGATCGCGACGGCTAGCGTCTAACTTGATCGAACCACATAGCTGTCGTTGAGGTCTCGGTGCCGCGCTGCCGCTGTCACGGATGAGCACCCAGTGTGCCAAAGCGTGCCAGTGGTCCGAGCTGTTGAGGCTCAGAACTCCCCTAAAACTCCCCTAGAACTCCCCTAGAACTCCCCTAAAATTCTGGAATTGAACCATCCGTGGAGCCTATGCATTCGCGATCTCAATCATTACAAAGAGGCAATGATTTTCTCAGTAATTCTTAGCGACGCCCTGCGACGCGTTCAGCCGTATCTCCTGGAGTGCCTGTGGGTACGAAATATTCACAGTGACACCTAATACCAATGGCGGCGTTCTCAAATGTAGTTAGGGCGGTGGATCCAGCAACCATGATACACATGCATAACATGTCCATTTCACCATGAAACACATCGCTTCCTCTGCCCAATACAACTAAGAACGTTCCTCTCCATCTTACCACAGTTCTGGCAGTCCGGCATCGCTAACGCCATCGGCACATGGCATCACAGCATACAGTCTATGATAAATGCTATACATGCATTTCATGCCATGCACTTGTCTGCAAAAAAATGTTGATACGCTACCCACCTCCAATCCATGTACTCTCGACCCTTCTCAACCTATCAAAATCGGCGACGCAATATGTACGGACGATCCGGTGCATTGCAGCAAAATAATGCAAGTCATGCAGCAAATAGACAGCGAACGAAACAATTACCATCGTTGTTCAGCCGGTACGGTCAGGTACGGTCAATCACTCGGGTGGCATTGACGCAGTCCAGGGTGTATTGGGTGGGACACTTAGCCGGGAAGGCGCTGGCCGGCGGTGTGGTGCCGCCGGGGCAGGTCCACAGCACCAACGCCATGCAGCCCTCGTCCTCGTGCGGCAGGATGTGGCAGTGGAACACCGACACCCTCTCCTGGCAGGGCGGCGGCGGGACGGGCGGCCTGCCGGTGCAGGCGCACAGGTCCTTGGCGCGCGGCTGCACGGGCCGCGAGAAGTCGGTCGCCAGCCACTGGATGGTGGTCTCATCGCATCGGGTGACCGGGTCGCCGCAGGTGCCGTTGCCGCTGCCGGCCGCGGGCCACGGGCAGCCGGTCTGGCAGGTGGGCAGCAGGATGGTGTCCGCCCAGTCACCCACCTGGAGGGGCAGCGAGCAGGTACGTTGGGCCGTGCGTGAGAGAGGGCTGTGAGAGAAGCAGAAAGCTCAAGGTGATAATAATACCGTAATCGGCAAGCAAGTCGGAGAAGTTTGGTTGTGAAACGTGTACGGCATTCGCGGGATGCCGTAGCCCGCCGGCCCAACCTTCGTTCTCTTCAAGCGCTGCCTCCCATCCACCCCTGGGGGCCGTTCCGCCCTTGTCCGCCCGCCCCTACCCTCCAGTTGTTGGTCACTCGAGTGGTGCAGTTGGGCAGGCTGCGGAGGCGGACCGGGGTTTCGTGCAAGTGGAAGGGGTGGAAGGTGATGTCGCGCAGGCTCCAGATTTGCTGGGTGCCCTGCTCCACGTAGGCCACCCCATCGGGGAACAGCTGGTTGTTCACGGAGCAGAAGCCGCCTGATAAGGGGGCCGGACGTGGCGGCAGAGCAGACGGGAGACAATGGGTGGCCATAAGATCGTTTTGTTTTGCGGGGTAGATGTACGGAAGCTAACGTGGCGCCGACCAGCCGGTCAGATTGCAAACAGGAAGATTGCAGGGCGCCCGCTGCAGCCACGCCCCCTGAGGAGGCCCAAGGAAGGGTTTTTGACGCTGCATCGCGCTTCATCAGACCTTTATTTCGCGAACGTATTATTGTCGCTGTGAATCATAATGCGTCGCGAAGGAGCCGTGCCGCTTCTCGCACGCAATTGGTCTCACCATAACGTTGGTTCATGAACGAGAAGCACTGCGTCGCCGTACGGTCCCTGGGGAAGGTCTGGTAGTCCAGGTAGTAGATGCGGTCCAGTCGGGAGGTGCAGACCTCATCGCGGGTGAAGTCAGCCTGGGGCCGGAGGCCAAAGGGCAGCGGCTGGACGTCGATGACCGCCAGTACGGCAGCGCTCAGCTCCATTCCGTCGTACAGGTTGTTGGCGGAGAGCAGTGTAGCGCCGTTGGCCGGGGCGTCACCGAAGCATTCGCAGTGCGTTGCCCGGCAGCCTGGGGGGGGGGGGGGTGAGGGGGGCAAGGTGGACACAAAGGGCGGTGCGACTGATGGGAACGGGTACGAACGATTTGCTTGGTACACGTTTTGAGGGAGGCAGGGGTAAGTCCACAAAACGACAGGAAAATCCGCAATGAGGGAGCTCAACATATCTGAACATCCCAACCAAATCAAAACAAGGCTCTTGGAGCGCATGTGGCCCCACCGCAACTCGATCGTCCCCTAGAGACGATAGTAGTCTCTTTTTTGCATTCCTAGTGCATTGCCCTGGGCGTGCTTCTAGGCGTTCTTCGCGTGCCCTTGGGCCAACGGCTCGTGTGGATAGTTGTAGGTATGGGGTTATGCACGCACCCCCAACGAACCATGTAACACACACACGCACACACAAATCAGAACATACGGCACACGGGGTGCTGCATGCACATGACGTACAGTTTCAGTACGGGCCGTATCCCCGTACATGGCTGGTTACTCACTGTTGTAGTTGGTATGGAACGGCCCTGCGCCCGATGCCAGCACGTACTGGCCGGATACGTCGCACTTGAGCAGCACATCGACCCGGTTGGCGGGGCCCATGATGATGTCGTTGAAGGAGCGGGGGCTGCCCCCCGGGGTGGAGCGCAAGTACCGGGGGACCCGGGGCAAGGGAACGCCGTCGCGGCCCAGGAGCCAGAACCTGCCGATAAGGGGGGGGCAGCAGCAGCAGCAGGACGGGGCACAGTTTCCGCGGTCGTCACTGTATTGTAAGATTGTGTACTTGATACTTGGACTCAAACCTTCACATGTAACTTCCGTCTGCAACAATACGAGACTCGGATGCCGTTCTGATCTCAAAAATCTTCATAAACGGCAGTGCGACGGTGCGATGTTCATCTGAATAGGTATTTCGTTGTTGCCGTACAGCCGTACACGGCTGCGCGGCGGCCGGCGGGCACACTCACTTGCATGTGTCCACCGGGGTCAGCGAGCCGTCCGCGTTGACCTGTTTGAGAGATGGAATGAACATGGAAGTTTAACAACGGCGCAACGACATTTTTAGCGGGCTGTTACATGGGGCCCCTTCAGCACCGTGCCTACGCACGGTACCAGAACAGATTGAGCGGGGCCTGCTCTCCCCAACGGAGCAATACGTGCGGATATGCAGCTCGGACGGACAGGACGGTCAACGCGCGCGCGCGGCATCACTGCGGAGCCTTCCAGCCCACCTTTTGGATGGTGAGGTCGAGCCACTTCATGGTCATCGTGTTGAGCAGCTGCCACCGGGCGAACCTGTACGGCATATGATGGTTAAACGAGGGCATGAAAAGCTCTGATGGTTGGTGTCATTCTTTTACCAACCGCGACATAGCCCCTTAGGGCTCGGAAGCCTACCCACGAAGCCTACCCACACTGAAAGGTATTTACCACTACTGCTTGTACACTTGGTTGTACGACAACTCCCACCTCTGCGCCGTGATCTCGATGGTGGGCTGGAAGGCTCCGTTGACCAGAGCCCAGTCGCGACCCGCCGCGTTCTGGTACAGGGGCTGGTCGGCCGAGTTGTACAGGAGCGCACTCGACGGGAAGGCGGCGGGGTTGCTCGACAGGCCGAGGAAGCTGCGCAGAGAAAGACACGCGCAGGGCCGTGCAGGTGCCCGAGTAATTGCATGTTCGGCGACCTTCCCCCAGGTCAGCTTCTCTGCACCGGGACAGACAACTCGTTCCTGTAGCGCCCGTAGTTACGGCATGTGCCGTACATATAGACTCGATTGCCGTATATCTACTCACGGGATGGTATCGTCATCAGGGGCGTTGGATGAATCGTTCCGAAACCAGATGCCGTAGAACTGTACGATGGTGCTCTCCTCCAGAGGCATCGACTTGAGCACCTGCGTGGCGGCCAAGCACCCACCCACCGTGAACACATGGGCCAGAAATCCCGCGCGACACGCTTTGTCGTATCTAGCCCATCCCCCATTCCTCCCTCCCTAAGGGAGGCTTGGTCCCGCATTCTTCCCTCCCTAAGGGACCATTTGGTCAATCCTGACTCACATCCACCAGTCGCGTGCAGTCATGTTTGTTGCGACCTCCGTTGGGTTGGTACAGGTCCCAGAGGCCGCCCGGCAGCGCAGACTCGGGGATGATCAGAGGGGCGCCCGAGGTGGGCGTCTGGATGCCCACGGAGCCGTGCTGGTGGGGGTGGTACCTGAGCGGGGGGGGGGGGCAGGGGGGGCGGCGAAGGGATCAAAGGATGCATTCGGCAAGGAAGGAATGTTACCACTAAATCCCAACTAAAGGTCGTTGAGTGAAGCAGAAGCGATTACGTTGTAATTCGAGAACCCCCCAGATCTGACATATTCTGTACGTACGGCAGCACGCTGTACCCACCAGCCCACTCCCGGGACCACGGCCTCCAGCGGGTAGGTGTACTTGATGGTGGCACCGGCGGGGTGCTGTCGTACATTGTACGTCAGCGTCACGTTGGTGAGTGGTCGGTCGATGACCAGGACGTTGTCGCCCCGGACCTGACAGAACTGCTGCGAGGTCACCGTGTCGTTGCAGTAGTACTGCTGCGTGGTGATGGTAGGGTCGGCCAGGCCGGCATCCGCGTAGCCGGGCTCGCACAGGTTGCTGGTGTTGCTGGCGCCGGGGTCGACCTGAGTCAGGCAGGGTGCAGTGGTGGAACTGGCTAAATTACATTCAGGTAAAGGACGGGGAACGCAAGATGAATCTGGGCCAGCAGGTGGGGATGGCCTGGGAGATAGGCCCGCTGAACGATAGAATGAATAGGCAACACTAAGCGTAGAACTTCGGGTCGTAGGTGCATCTGGATCGGGAGTGAAGGCGATATAGGAATTGTTTTTTCCTAAGTGTCACGGAGCTAGGCGACATCGCTTCGACGCACCTTGAGTCCGTGGGTGTGCAGGTTGGTCCACTGGAAGTCCTTGGCGCCGTTGGAGATGTTGTCGCCGCCGGCAGGGCAGGTGTGGAACGGCTGGAAGGGCAACCTGCGACGGGTGCACCGATTGGGGTGGGTTATAGGGATTGAATTATTAAAAATTTAATCATCAATTCACCCCTCAGATAATATTTCGCAGCACATTCATGAGGGCACTTCTTGACCGTGCCCTTAGTCAACTATGACGCACGGGTACATAATTATGTTCCGGTGAACGCCTAAAACAGGATCACGTTTAACAATCTAACTATATTATGATTTCATAAATGCCTTGTCAACTGGCGTAAATGCGAGCACACCGACTGCTTCAGGCACGCCCAGCTTGCACATCAACATTTAAATAACTTACTGGTTTGTGAGCTCCACCGAGAATGAGCTGCAGATCGCGTCCAGGATGAGCGCGGGCGCCTGGAGGCCGCAGTCGTTGACTCCCGGGGCGAGGTAGCGCGGCGTCGTGAACTTCAGAGAGTCGGTGTCGTTCAGGACGATCTGCAATATAAATATATGACGACTCAATATATTCGCGTTCTGGTTACACAAATGCTGGTCCAGGCTGTCCGGGCCGGTCCGTGCTAATCAGGAATCCATCGTCTCCTCAAAATGAACGAGGATCGCCTTATTTGGCGATGCATCAAATATGAAAAACAATCGCCGAAACTGTTCCTCGTAGCTCACCGACAGATCCGCGGGCCTCATAATCACCGACGCGCTGCCCCCGCCGGGCACCCGGATTCGGGGCACGTACGGCAGGATCGGTGGCCGAATGGGAATATCCACCGCATCATAGGCGCTGCCCAGCTGCACAGTCGCAGCCGCCGCCAGCACCACCAGCAGTGCCAGGCCGCTACGGCGAGCCACACCCGCACCCGCACCGCTGCGGCTCTGGCGGGCTAACACCGCATGTGCCTCACTGATCAACATGACTGGCGGCGCCCCGTGAGCGGCTCACTCGGGTGAATCTAGATAGATGAACAGCTTGGAATTAACAGATATTGGTTGCGAAAGTACTGGATATTGCTTTGATGCCCACAACCTGAGATCATCAGCTGATGGCAATTGAATTCGGGTTGCTTGCAATATATACCGCGCGGGTACATGATCCACCGGATTCACCGAATCAGTACTGTAGGTGCGCCTCGTGCACTCAGGACTGGATGACAGACTGCGCGCTCCAAACGGGTCATGCCTCGCTCGCGCCTTGATACCTCGAGAGACCAGCGGGCGCCTCGGAGAGGCAGGCGCCGCGCGGCGGTGCGGTCCGCGCAGCGAAGTGAATTCACCACGCCACTTGCTTTCTTCCTTTTCAAAATTTCCAGACCAGGCAAATAAAACCAACGGCGCCGGCGGACATCCATACCGCGCGAGCGTTCCTTACAACCGCCTGCAACTCCAGGGGGGGTGGAACGAACAAGAACCCTTCTGGCTGTCGGGCATCGCAGCGTCGCTGCGTCGGCGCTCGACGGCGTGGCCCGACCTACTCCGTCGCAGACGGCGACGACCGCCGCCGCCGCCGCCGCCGTCAGTCGGTGGTGGCAGGCAGCAGTGCGCCCGGACCTCCCATCAGGCACCGACGATCCGTGCCCCGGAGCTCCGTTGCGGACTCCGTCCGTTCATGCGCTGTCGCACGTGCTCGCTTTCGCTTCATACGACCAAGTGCGACGGGGCCACTCGCCCGGCTGACTCGGCCGCCGTCCGATTCGCTTCCAGCGGGCATCGCCGACTGTGTTGGTGTCCGGGTGCCTCGCGCTGTGCCCCCCGACGGCGACCCACCACACGCGCGCGCGTCCCCGCGCCCCGGCTGTTGCCAGGAAGGCCAGCACGGCTGTGGAACCGCACTGATCCCGCTGCAACGCTTAATATAACCGCAACAAATTTTTCAATCGTGTATTCCGTTCGTACAACCGTTCGAACCCTCACCGGCGCGCAAGTGAGGGTTGCGGATGGGTTGCCGCTTGCCACGTCGCCAATATGTACATAATAAGGTATGTGAAAGCATGTAAGAAGGCGTGGATGCTGAATCCCGGCGGATAGATCCACTCGAAACGCCCGAGTGGGAACCGCCAGCCGACGACACCTGCCCCGGCACAGCTGGTGCCTTACCCTGGATCACCCTATCCGCTACAGACCCTCGTGCCTCGTCCCTAGAAAGTAATAATACCAGGTAATTAAGTAAAACTGCCGCCAGCACTGGCCCGGGGTCCCAGTAGAACGCCATGTACCGGCTCCAAGGCCCCACGCGCGGCCGATCCCTACGCCGCCGCGCAACCCGAGAACGACCCGTGCGTCAGAGGTGCACCTCCTGGACCGCTGCGTGCACGCGTACATGTGCAAACGGTTTCCTGCAGAACCATTGCCATCAGTCCCTCCCCCCCACACACAGACCCCGGGCCACCCTTTCCGCAACGCAAACCTGCAGCAACCTGACGCAACATGTGTGTATCCCCCGATGCGCGGGTCGATGGAACCCAGAAGGAAGCAAGATCAATCACGAACAACACGTACGGCCTCATGGTTTCCAAATCAAGCCTCCCAATGACGGCGGCTACCCCCGAGGTACGATACTGCACCGGTCTGGTAGTTCCGCCGAGTGCGACGAGGGCAAACTGCAGCGCCGTACAATCGGTAAGCGGTTAACGGTTGGTTGGTTGCGTGCAGGGGAGGCCAACACAAGGGCCTTGCGGCGCCCCTCGGTCCCCGCGACTCCAGGGAGAGAGACGCACTCGGTACGTTGGGTACGATGACGCATGCGAACTGACACGGTACGGCACACATGCGGACGGGCGCCGTGCGCAATCCCAATACCCGCACCCGCACCCGCACCCGCGCACCCCAAACACACATATGTCATGTGCCGTGAGATCGCTGATCGCGGGAGCCCTTCCTGCCCTTATTGCCGCTCTCCTTTATTACGTACTCCTTGCATTATCATCCTTCCTTTATTCTGTGCTGGCGCGCACAGACGCCGCGAAGCGCAACCTCCCCCCCCCGAGCGAGGCCGAGCACACACACATACACACAGCCGAGGCACTACTCTGCCCCTTGCATGTCACGCACACCTGTTCTGCCTCCCCGCCTGACAACACACCGCCGAGCTGTCGTCCAGAACGCTGGACGGTCCGAGCAGACGCCCCGAGGCCCTACAACCGCAGCGCGGCGCCAAACCGAGCCCCTCACCCGGCTGACTGGCTGGCTGGCTGGCTGGCGAGCCCTCCCGGTTATTGATTGTCAGTGACCAGCCAGGGCGGATTTGACCGCCCGGAAACGCCGCCACGTTTTCCTTCCGTGCCGTACAAGCATCCGTTTCGCCGATCATCATCCCGCGCGCTGCTGCATCACCCCACCCACCCAACCCCCCCCCCGGCGGGGGCCGTCGCGGCTGACCCCTTACACCCCTCTGTCGGGCTGGGCAGCAGAACCCAAACCGGCCAAGTCAAAAGAGTCGTACCCTTGCCGCGCGTCCGTACCCTTGCACCCACCTGCGCAGTGCCGTACTAACGAGGCATCGCAAGCATATAATGCTGGGTCTTCCGTACGTGCAGGCACCCTCACACGCACATACACACACGGTTCTTTTTCTAGGCACACACACGCGCGGCTCAGCGTGGCTCAGGCGCCCCTGGGGCCCCTACATAGATTCACACACCGTCGCGGCTAACCATGCGGACATTCTGTCCAGCCGCAGCTATTGGTGCCGCCTGCATGACACGCGCCCCTGCCTTGCCACCGACAAACACACTGGCGTGTAGTTGTTGGATCACCGGTACGGTCACGGCAAGTGTTGTACGACAGGTGACGAGCTTTGACTGCCCACGCGCTCAGGTGTCTCAGTCGCATGACCTCTCCCTCTCTCTATCTCGATCTCCTCTCTCGGACTCTCCCGCTCCACACAAACCCAACAAAACCAAACACAGCCCCATTCCTTTTATTGCGCTCTCCCTCCCTCCCTCCCGCTCTTATCGTTCGTGCCGCCCACCCAGCGGACGCCGGCCCACAGGTCACGCCGTGCCACACAACGGCTCCCGTACACCGACTGAACACCACCCCATCATACCACAGTATGCCACACACGCACACCCACACACACGCACACACGCGCCATGCCACGCACTCCTGCCCTGCGCGCCTGAGAACACGCGCCCGCCTACGAACACACACACACACGCGATGCGAGCAGCTGGATCATGATTGACGCGCCCCGTCCGCGGGGGCACAGTCACCGCCTCTGGTTGCTCACCCGCCCCCGCCCCGCCCTGTCCCCGTAGCCCTGCTCCGCGCCCTGCTGCACCCCCGGCAGCATCGAGCTGCTGCCGCCCCGCAGCGGCGACACACTGGAGCCACGCATCGGCGACAGGTGCGCCGGCGCGCGGCGGTTGGGCAACAGGGAGTACTGCACAGGCAGGCCGCCGCCCCCGACCCCGCCGCCGCCGGCCCCTCCCTCGCGCGCCCCGTAGCCTGCCAGCGCGCCCAGTGCTGTGTCCATGCTGGCCGCGACGCCGTTGCCCGGGCCTTGGGATCCGCCGGCGCCGCCGCCCGGACCGCCTGCGGCGAGGATGATCTTGAGGCGGTTGTTCTCGTCCACGAGCGACTTCAGGACGGCCGCCGCCTGGGCGCGTTCCGCCGCCAGGCTCTCCTGGTGTACCACCTCCATTTGCTGCTTGGGCGGGGCGGGAGGAGTAAGGAGTAGGGGTCGCGCAGCGTCGGATCATGGAGGAGAAGGGGAAGAGGGGCGGGAGATTGGATCGTGGGAAGATAAGAAGAGACGGGGGAGACCCGGGCGGATCGGGTCGGAATCAACGCGAAGCGGACCAGACCCCATGGATCGGTTCGCACCGGTTCGCAGCACGCACATGCACGGGATCGCCCAGGTGGGGCCAGGAGGGCCGAGGGCCCAGCAAGGCACCGGGCCGCACCAAGGGGGCCCACACCAAGGGCAATATGGGTGGGCAACGGCGCAGCTGGCTGCAACCGGAGATGCCGATACCGAGGCAGCCCCTGGGACGCGACCGACTGGACCGACGCGCTCCGACCCTCGGGCCTCCCCCAGTCCCCTCTCCGTCTCCCTCCCCCTCCCCCTCCCGCTGCCGTGTGCCAGCTGCCCAACGATGCGCTTCGTCTCTCGCGAGGTCGTCTCGCGCCCTCGGTTATTCTCCCACTGCCGCGGCGGGTTCGCCTGTCTTCCATTCGCCACACCGTTGAGCTCCGCTCCACTCCACACCGCCCTCCTCTCTCGCTCCCCTCTCCTCTCTCCTCCTTGCTCCGGCGGTATCGACCGACCGCCCGACCGGTATTACGGCACCCGGACCCGTGGTACGGCACCCCGACCGGCGGTACGGCTCCGCTCCCTCACGCACCCGCATCTCGGCGACATGTGACCTGGCCTGCTCCTTGAAGTCGCGATTAGCGGCTGCCAGTGCCATCTGCGGAAGTGCCCCGCCACCACCCCGGTGGTAGTTCAGCAGGTCCGGGTACTGCGACGTTGACGGTTGTACGGTCACAAGGTGTACGGCGGCACGGCAGGCAGTTAGGCAGCAGAGAAGGGCGCGACAGACCCTGAACCAAGCCAACCTGAACCTCCCAGCCGCAGTGACACCAAACAGCCCCCAACAAACGGATGGGCATGTGGGTTGCGATTTAGCTTTAGATCTGAGCGAGGGGCGGTCAAGTTAGTTGGGTGGCGGTTACTTGGGTGGCGGTTTCATTGTGAGTAACCACTCTCTCAAGCGGTGTTCACCAGGCCCGGACGCGATTCGTGGGAGCCGTGTACGCAACGGCAAGCCTCCGGTGGCTGCGACCGACCAACGGCGACGCACTCGTCACCTCAACGCGCCCCCCACCACTGCAACAGCCGACCCACAACAGCCGGGCGGCTGCCACCCCCTAGTCCGCTGTTGACTCGGACCTCTTGTTGCGAGACATCAAGAGGCCCGAGCCCCGAAACCGTTGTGACCTGCTCTGACGCATGACCTGCTCTGACGCATGACCTGCTCTGACGCATGACCTGCTCTGACGCATGACCTGCTCTGACGCAACGCGCCTGGCAACTGATGCCTAGCGCCCTCAGGTCATAGGCCGCCTGCTGCCCTACACGCATTCATGCAAACCCCCACATGGAACCCGCCACCCGGGGTCACCCCCCCCCCAAACTTTGCCCCTGTCCCACAATGCCTCCGGAGGCCCCACCACCCCCCGACCTCACTGCCCACCTGCAGGTTCCGGAGCTCCGCCTGCGACCTGGCCGCCGCCTCACTGCGCGCCTTCTCCGCCATCACCAGCTTGCGCTTCAGGGCGTACATCTCAGCGTCCCGGTGACCTGGCGGCAGGAGGGGGCGTGTGTGCGTGGCGGGGGGTGCGGGGGCGTGAGGAGGGGGGGCCCCGGGGGCGTGAGGAGGGGGGGGCGGGGGCGTGAGGGGTTGTGTGGCGGGTGAGGGAGTGTGTGGGGCCGTGGGGCGTGGCGCAAGCTGGATTTGGCGGGCAGGGGTTTGCAACCGGGGTTGTCGGGCTGTGCGGGTGGCGGCAGTGCGGAGGGCCAACAGCGGGGCGGATGGACGAGGCGGTGGCAGTGACGGCGAGAGCGGGACGAGGGAGATGCTGCACGGGGTGGTGGGGGAATGTGTGTGTGGGCAGCTGGGCATGGGCGGTCAGGACCCCCGCACCGCCACTACGGTAGGTACTCCTTGCGCAGGGGGTTGCCCAACCAAGGCGCCAAACAGACGGCCTCACATCCACCACACACGACACGAAAGACACGCGGCCGCGCGGGCACTCGGTGCCGTACAGCGCCGCGTCCCGCAGGCAATACACACACACACATACGCGCATACACGAGCTTGCTTGAGACATCCATCCATACACACATGCTAGTACACACACCGGGTTCGGGCGGGATTCCCACGTAATGACGTACCCCACTCACCGTACAGGACGGGATCGGGCTCGTTGGGCGGAATGCCGAGCCCCTTGGCCACGACGCCCAGCCCCACGTCCATAGGGCCCACCCCCGGGGGCGTTCCGGAGGCCGGTGCGTTCAACCGACTGGCCCGGTCTCGGAGCCGGTTGATGCGGTGCTTGGCTTCCAGGACGTCCCGCGTGTTGAAGTCCGGGCGGGCGCCGGGGTCGTTGCCGTTGCCGTTACCGCTACCGTTGCCGCCGCTGCCGTACCCGTCGTCCCGGAGGTGGCGGTGGTGGTGATGGTGGTGCGGCACGCGCCCCCGCACGGGTTTGAGCTTCACTGCGGGGGTGGCGGGTGGTTGGGTGGGTGGTTGGGTGGGTGGTCGGGTGGGTGGTTGGGTGGGTGGTTGGGCGGGTGGTTGAGCAGGTGGATGGGTGGGTTGCGAACAGAGAGACTGAACGCAACAACCTGGGAGCAAAAATCCTTCCTAGTACAACAAAAGCCGTTCCACCCCCAAGTCCTGATAACTGTGTCGACGGCAGGGGCCGCCTCCGAGCTGCATCAAGTCGTCCGTGTGATGGTGCTTGCTGGGTTGCCGGGTGACGCTGGCTGCCGCCTCGCCTACCCGGGCTTCCGCCTTCCCGCATCAGCGCCGCCGCCATCATCGGATCCATCTCCCACATCGGATTTGGATCCAGGACGTTCGAGGACATGCCGCCGTGAACAGCGCCGGACGGCAGCGGCACGGAGGCGAAAACGTTGGCGCCGTACGGGAATCCGCTGCCGCCACCGCCGCCGCCGAGACCGCCGTACAGCAGGTTGCTGGCGCCGCCGCCGCCTGCGCCCATCTGTTGGCCACCGCCGCCAGCCGCCAGCAACTGCGGGTTGACGCTGCCGTTCGGTTGGCCGCCCTGAGGGGGTCAGAACCAACACCGGTGAACGGTTGGGCTGGGTACGTTTGCTCCAGGATTTGCCGTATAAGGCCGCCAGGCCCGCGGCAGCCACTGCAGCCAACACACACAAGCTCGCTGACCAGCCCAAGTAGGTAGGTGACTCGGCACTTCGGAGCGCGTGCCCCATTGGACTCCACCCCCACCCCAGCTACGCCTCATAAGCCACAGCATTACCACCAAGCCCCGGCTTGCAGTCGCTCGGGTCCCCGGAGACTGCAAAGGGGCCCCCGCCAGCCGACCCGCGGGCACACTGCCGTGCCGTGCCGTGCCACATGTCGTGCCGCGTGCCGTGGCCGCTGTGTATTTGTCCGCGTGCCCCGCTCCATCCTACCAAGCCAGCCTCACAGCGCCCCACCGCCCCCGCCCCGCGTCACCGCCCCCGCCCCGCCTCACCGCGCCCCGCCCCGCCCCCCGCCTCAGTGCCCCGCCCCGCCCCCCTCCCCCATTCACCTGCGCCCGCAGCAGCATCCCAATCAGGCTGTCCCTCTCCCGGGTGAGGGCCGACACCTCCCGACTGAGAGACGACACGTGGCCCCGCAGCTGCTCGAAGCGCTGCTGACCCGCGGGTCCGCCCGCGGCGGCGCTCATGGGCCGGCGGTCCAGCCCGTCTGCAGTCCACGACAGAGGAGGACCAGCGGGGGGGCGACCACGGGGCACGTAAGCCAGGGGCGGCACGGGAGGCCACCCGGGGGGGGGGCACACTACGGGGTGGCGACGCGGTAGCAGACCTGCCGGAAAAACCCACACCACGCAGTTGGAGCTCGCATCCACGCCGCGCTGCTTGTTTCGCGCAGGGGTGGCAGCGCGGTCGCACCGCCGGGCGCCCGCACGCGCCCCCGGACTTTCTTTCCTTCCCACAGGCACCACCACGTGGTGGTGTGGTGGCACCATTCTCCTCTGTCCACCTGTGCGGATGTGTCCGGGTCCATCCAGGGCTTGGGACCAACCACCAACCACCAACCAACCCGTACACCCGCCCGCCCACCCAAGCACCCACCGCTGCCGCGTCCCGCACCATAATGCGTACCCCAGCTCTGGCAGAACTGGCAAAGCCACCCATCCCCCTTCTTACCCAAACCACCCGTATTGCTTTGCCAGCCCACCCACCGTCGCCGGAGCCCGAGCCGCGCCGCCGCTGTCCCTGGCCGCCGACGCCACCGGCTGCCCCCGCCAGGCCCGCCATCGCCATCGGAGGCAGCGGCCGCCCGGACGCCACCGCCTCCTCAAGCGCCTGTGGGAGGGGACGGGGCGCCACCGGCGAGGCGGCGTTCCGGTGGAGGTTGAGGTCCCGCGGTCGGAAGGGTTTTGAATGTGATGGCGCGGCGCTCGTGCACGTACGACATACGAAAGCCGTACATATCTTTGATGAGGAGGGAGTGCCAGTGATCTCTTGTTGGGTCCTCTGTGAATTCTTCATTCAATCGGTCATTCCGTCACGACACGCGGCGGCGCAGTTCTGTGCACATCGCAGCGACGGAGCTCACCCTGGAGCAGTCGTTGGTCCGCCCCTGCGGGCCGCTCCCCGCCCTTTCCCTGGACCGGCGCCTCCCCCCCTCCCACCTGCAGCCGCTCCCGCAGCTCGTCGCGCTCCGACTCGGCGTTGTTGGCGCGGCCCTCCATTGCCGACATCTGCGCGAAGATGAAACAAAGGCACACGAAACCGATCGGACGCCGTGGATCTTGCCTCCATGGTATACAAAACCAAGGAAAACTACGAGCAAAACCGCGTAACGCGACGGACCCGCTGAAAACCGTATAAGGCGACGGATCCGCTGAAAACTGCGTAGAGCGACGGACCCGCCCACCTGAACGAGCGCCTCCCGGGCCCTCCGCAGCGCGAAGCTGCCCACGTTGATCGCCGCGGGGTTGAGCATCCGCCTCGCCTGGTTGCCCCCGCCCTCGCCCCCGCCGTCGTCCGAGCCCTCCCCGCCGGCAAGCTCCGGCGCCACGCCCGCCAGGCCCCGCCAGCGCGCCAGCTCCGACTTGGTCACGTCCAGCTCCCGCCGTACGGCGGTTAGTTGACTGTTAAGATGCTCCACCTGCAGCGCATCGGTTCGTAGCGTACCGCACATCCTTGTTCGTGAACTACGGTATAGTCACCGAGGTTGTGGCGAAGCAACCCCGACCCTGACCCCGAGCTCCGAAACCCCCCAAGTGCCGTCCATACCGTACAAGCAGCACGCTCAGCCCGTCGCACGCATGCCTGTCCCTGCGCCCAACCACGGCTCCACCATGACCCGCCAAAACCCCTCATCACCCATCGCCCAGGACGTTTTTCCGCCCGAACATCGACCAGGATATCCAGTCACACCACCGCCACCCCTGGAACTAGGGTGCCATCACCATCAGAAAACCGCCACCTCCACCACCACGACCATCACCATCGCGAGCAGCAGCCGCCCCGACCTCACCAGGTTCTTGAGCCGCGCGTCCACGCCCGTGCCCCCTTGCTCCGCCGCCCACTCGGCCGCCGCCTGCGCCGCAGCCCGCTGCAGCGCCCCCTCCGCGTTGTCCGCCCGCCTCGCCGCCGCCGCCTGCGTGGCCTCCGCAGTGGCCAGCTGCCGCTGCAGGGAGGCCAGCTCGTTGTGCATCATGGCCACAGCCTGGACATTCTCCTGCGGGGACCCGGTACGGGAGAGGGATACGACAGTGGTACGGCAGCGGTGACGAGGGCGGTACGACAGCGGTGGCTGTCTTAGAAGCTGGGGAGTCGGAACCCAGATTGGGGGTGGGGATTCCAGTTGCCGCCCTCACACCTCGCGGCTCAGATTTGCTTCATCCAACCACTCAAGGCGCACAAGTTTGACACAACAACAGTAACGGTTACAACAACAGTACACCGGGCCAGATCTGCTCGGGGCACCGAGCGTGACGCGCCTAGCTGGTCGCGAGACAAGCTGCAGCGACGGAGCGATGCACCCATTTCCTTCCCCGCCCAACCCGCCCCCCGGGCTCACCGCAAGCCGTGCAGCTTGGTTGTTCGCTGCGGTGGAGGGGTCCGAGTCGTCGGCACCCGCCATGTCAGCCAACGGGGAGGACCCCAGAATGTTCTGCCAGGGCCAGAGGGGTGGGGTGGAGGCGCAAAGGAAGCAATTGCGGGTTCGGCTTGCGGAGGTTTGATGGAACGCTGCGTGAGGGCGGGGTGAGGGCTCGACTTGCAGGCCGGTGGATGAGAGAGAGCTACCCGTAGACCCCACCCGGCCAGCAGGGCGGAGCAGGGTATCCCGACCCGGGGGCTGTAGGGGTGAGAGCAACGGAACGCCGACTGGGGGTATGGTAGATGGATCACATGTTGCATGGACCCCCACGGGCCATCCGGAATGAGTACTTTGGTGTTGAAGAGGCAGGTGGGGCGCAGCGCAGGGCGCAGGGTGCGGCATTGACGCCACCAGGACATGGGTAGGCCCCGGGTAGGGCAAGGGTAGGGCAGTCTCGGTCCGCGAGGAGTCCCCCGGACGACCTCACCTCCAACATGCCCACCATCTCCTTGACCTGAGGGACAGCAGCAGCAGCCGCAGCGGAGGCAGCGAGAGCAGGCAGAGGCGGCGACAACATCAAGGCAAGGTCGGACTCTGCTGTTACATCCCGCTATGCGGTGGGTGAAACGGGACCGTAGGCAGCGCTGTGCTGGAACAACTGGAGCAGCAAGCAACACAGCGCGACCGGCCGACCCGCCCGTTGACCCCATCACTGCACAGCCGGCATATGCCCCTCAGCCCGCCAGCCATCCAGTCATACTAATCCCGCCGTCCGTCGTCATCCCCTCCCGCCCGCCCTCACCTGCTCCGAAAGCAACCTGTACGGCTCCAGCTCTGCCAACCGCTCCCGGGCGACCTCCAACTCCTGTCGGTACTTGTGGTCCCGGCGCCGCAGCTCGTCCCGCTCGTCCCGCATCGTCCGTACCGCCGCAACCACCTCCTGCATCACGTCATGTGTTACCGTAGTGTCGTAAATTCTGACTTTACCCTGTTAGAATTCCCCTGTTTGAATTCCCCTGTTAGAATTCCCCTGTTAGGATTCCCCTGTTAGGATTCCCCTGTTAGAATCCCATCAGCGGCCGGAGCTGCCAGCCGCGTTGCCAACCATTTCGTCAAAGTGAAGGCACGAAGGACCTACTGGTTATACTCCATCGCGAAACACTGAACACGCGGTATGCATTACACGCCATGTACTACACTGTACTGCACTGTACTGCAGTTGCCACGTCTGCACCGCACCTCGGGAGGTATCTGCTCGTTCGGCCGGGGGGCCAGCTGCCTGCCTTGGCCCCCCGCCCGCCCCACACAGGCGATGCGCGCGATGCTCCGGAGCGCCGCCGCCGGGGTGGCAGCGCCGGCGGAGTTGAGGGAGGAGCTGGAGGCGCTGCGGCCCGGCGGGCGGGAGGGTGGCAGGTTGAGGTCGGGGGGTGTGGGCGGCAGGTCGTCGTACACGTCGCCCTGCGGGCGACCCGTGATCACCTGAGCGCCGGGGGGCAAGGGGATTCGGAAGGTTGGGTTGGAGAAAGAGGAAATCAAGGGACTGAAGCAAATAGACCCGTTATTGTTTAAGTTGCCGGGCCATGATGATTTTGGGAGGGTTGCGGAGGCGGGCAGCGTGTGCTCGGAAATCTCTGCCCTCCAGCGGACGGACCCACGGGTCGGTCGCCACCCGCCAACCTCGACGCACAAGACCCCAGACCTCCGTCGAAAGCGCGCGCTCTCGCCCCCGAGTACAACTGCGGCCTGGCGCGACCCACAGTTCACCACACAGTAACACCGCACAGCCGGCGGTTTTAACCGTGCTTCCATCCGCCCTCACAACCGCTCCGCCTGTGCACTTATCCACGTACATTGGCCAAGGACATACACGCACCTCCAACCGGTCTAGCAGTCGGGCCTTATCAATCTCCAGTCGCGCCAACCGCTCCGCCAGCGCTGCCGCATGGCCATGGCCGTGGCCATGGCCTCCCCCGCCGCCGCCGCCGCCACCCGCGTCGCCGCCGTTGCCGAACGTGCCGCCCATGCCGCCGCCGCCGCCCGCCTCCTTCCGCAGCGCCGCCAGCTCCGCCTTCAGACTGGCCACCTGCTTCTGGAGGGCCGCCGCGGCGGCGCCGCTGAGGGCGCCCCCGACTGCGCCGGAGCCCTTGACGTAGCTGTTCACGGAGACCTGGCCGTTGGCCGGCGGGGGCCGGGCAGGGGTGAGGCGGGACGGATCGTTGTTGATGCGGGTCGTGTACGGTATCTGGCCAACGAGTTTGATTCAGGCAAAGGTGTGGAAAACAGAGCTCCAGCTAAGCTGCAGCGCGCTGAGACTGGTCGGTGTAACTGGAAGAATAGGAAATGCCCCAACACCCCAAGGAAGGTCGCGTTGGTCACGTACGGCACAGCACGGCACGACGTGCGAGACAAAGGTCGAAGAGCGCAAGAGTCGGAACCATATGCCCAGAAACGAGCCCAGGCGATGGGGATTAAAAACAAAACCCAGGAACCCAGGCTGTGGAGTTACGCGCGGCGGCGCCGAGATGCCGTGCATGGAAACCCGGAGACCCGGAGACCCACGGGTCGCTCGGCTCTGGCTGACAGGTCAAAGTGATTGACCTCCTGACCCACGGGTCGGCCGCACCTGGTTGACGACGTCCATGGCCCGTGTGGCGAACCCCAGGGTGTTGAACGTCTCCTCGATTTGGTCACTGCAGGGAGGGGCGGCCCGCCGGGGGGATGCAAAAAGGGCCTTGCACTGAGGTGTGGGTCAAGCGGTCAACACAGGTCAAACGGGTTCTCGCGCCGCACCGACCCGACCCCAGGGTCAGCTGCAGTCGTGCGTCGCGGCAAAGACCGCGTACAGGGAGGGATTCAGAGAGCTACACTTTGGGGGCGGCACGCGGATGGCACCCTGGGCATGCCGGGATCGCGTCGTCTGCCTCGACGGGCGGCCTTACAGAAGTCGTGCGGCCCTTCACTCAACCCTCCACCCAACAACATTCCCCTCCGCGTTCATTCAAACGACAGCCCCCTCCAAGCTGAGGAACTGCCCCTTGGCCCCCGGCACACCACCTCCCTGGTTCGTTCTTTGGGTTTATTTCTTTTTTCAATTTAACCACCTCCCTGGGCTGTCATTGTAACCCCTCCCTGGACCGGACCCCGACCCATGGGTCCTGGAAGAGCACACCCACATGGACGGGTTGATGGTGGCGATGATGGCGGTCTTGGAGTTGCCGCCCAGGCAGGGCTGCAGCAGCCGGGTCAGCTTGGAGTTGCGGTAGGGGATGAACTCGCCCACGCGCCCCTCCGCCAGTCTGTCAGGAAAAGGGTACAACGGTACGGCACGCGGAATGCCGTACGGTACGGCAGTACTCAATCACACGCGAGGGTCCTCCCGTGGGCGCACGTGTGTCCCCCCATGAGCAAACTGCGCACATATGGCTCTCGCGCGTCGCTTCACATGCGCATGCGCGGCCCTCCCCGCCCCCTTCCGACGGCCCATCCCGGGGGCCCACCTAGTCTGAAGCGGCCGGGCCCCGCCCTCCGGGCTGCCCACCCCCTTTCCTTCGAAGCCCACCCACTTTGAAACTACCGTCCCCAGCATGAGCAGCGAGATGTTGATGTTGGTGCCCTCCACGAACCGCGCCCCCGAGGAGCCGGTCTTGGCCAGCCGCTCGCTTCCCGCCAGGTCCACGAACGACACCATGGACGTGTGGAGCAGGTCGTTGGAGGTGGCTAGGGGGCGGGGGGCGCGGGGGGGACCGAAGGGGGGGCGTGTGTGCGGGGGAGGCGGGGCGGAGGTTGTGTGTGTGTGTTGTGTGTGTGTGTTTATGTGTGTTTTGGGTGTTTGAACGGGGTTGTATCCCCCTCTCCCTGCCTCTATCCTAATCCCAACCCACCCTCAAACTTTCTATCCCCATTCCTCTCTCCGACTCTCCCTCCACCAATGCAGCAACATTCAGGTCAGCTGCTAAGGCTACCGCCAACAGTTCAGCCAATGCCGTCGCGCTACACCTTGTAACCCCAGACACAGCCGCCTCACCTTCTCGTGTCTCCAGGGCCAGCCGCACGATGGTGTGGCTGCGGCTGCTGACCTCGTTCATTGCCGTACTGCCCACGGAGCGAGAGAAGGCGCCCCGCTGCACCAGCGCCATGGCGGAGGGCATGTCCGGCACGGAGTGCTCGTCCAAGCCACTGACCCGTACACCGACCCGCGGGTCGTCCTGCAGCGCCAGCGGCGCACCCGACGGCCGGCCCAGCCGGTCGTACGGCCCGCCCCCGGGCGCCAGCAGATCCCGAAGCTGCTCGTTGTACAGCTCCAGCATGGAGATCTGCATGATGCAGGGATCATGGTACGACGGAGATGGGGCAGTACGACGATGGTCGGTGGGATTGATTGTACGAGCACAACGGGTCCACATCCCCACGTGCGATGATGTGTGTATGTGAACGGGCAAAGAAAACGTGCGTGACACAGACCCGGACTTGTGTTCGCAGCTCCAAACGCATCGACCGCTCTCCTCCACCGGCTGTGCCTGCCTTAGCATGCCAGCAGAAGCTCCGGTGATCGCGTCACAGCCCGATTGTCAACACGTAAAACAGCGAGACCGCCCCACACGCCGTCGCAACCCGCCTACACACCCACCTTGACGGTGTACTTCTCGGCTCCGTTCTTGACCTTGGTGAGCGTCTGTCGAAAGGGGGGGTTTGGAAGGTGGGGGTTTCGGGTTGGGGGTGGACAGGATGGTTGGACGACGCAGTAAGGCGCTGACGGCAAGAAAACGCGCGGGCCGGACGCGCGCCTCCGAACCTCCCTTTGCCAATAAGGACAGTGAAATCGCGAAACAATCACCGAAAAAAGGGTTCCGAACCTCCTGACCTCCCACCTGCAGCGCCTTGAACAGGTAGGTCAGCGACATCGCGATGGTGCCGTCGCCGTACTGACCGTCGCTGCCGAACATCGTGAAGGTCTTGCCTGAGGTCGGGACGGGACGGGGGGAGGGGGGCGGGGCATTGCATGAACCGCATTCAGACGGCGCGGCGCAGGCACGGGGACCCGGGAAGGAAAGTCACCACAGCCCAGACACGGGACGGTGGGTGAGTCGGGGAAATGCGCCAGAGGGCCCCGGCGGGGGCCGGGGAATGCGGAGGGTAAGACCCGTCAGCCGAGGGCGACTCCAGCGGCCGGGAGGACAGGAAGCTATAAGTCCCAACGAATCCGGGACCCAGCAGAGGCGGGCCGTACCCGCAATGTCAACCAAGGCAGTAGCAGCCAAGGCCTTAACCCTCCCGCCTCCACCATCTCCTTAACCCGCCCCCCCCCGCCCCCTCCTCCCTTTGGTCCCGGTTGCCTTGGGCCCCGCCCCTGGCCCCAGCGCCCCCCGGCCCCGACCCACCACTGCCCGTCTGGCCGTAGGCGAAGACGGTGGTGTTGACCCCGCTGAGGGAGGCGTCCATGAGGGGCACCACGTGGGCCGCCCACAGCTGCTTGGTGGAGCTGCCGGGACCCATCACCAGGTCGAACGAGTAGAGCCGGTCCGCCGAGATGTGCCGCTGCGTGGAGTTGACCGCCGCCTCCTTCAGCCGTACAGTACGGCTACACAGTACGGACGTGGCCGGGCGCGGTGGCCATGGCAAGGCGGGTCGGGACCAGGCGCGGTGGCCATGGCGGCGGCGGCGGCGCCAGCGATGTGTCGGCGGCAGCGCGGGTACCCGGGAGTGAGAGGGAGGGGCGAGCAGCGGAGGCGGGGGAAGGTGGGAGAGGCAGGGGTGGGGTGGCGGATGATGAGGAGGAAAAGGACCGGCAGTACCGCGCCGTATGGTCATTCAGGGCAAAGAGTCCAGGATTCAGAGACAACGCCATGCAATGCGGTGCGCTGCGAATGAGGTCGACCTCACTCACATCGCATCGCATCGCATCGACATGCATTGCATGGCGTTGTATCAATTCATACACATGCCCTAAGGAGAGTCCGTCCACATCCCCGTGTCACATCAGGTATCACAGCCCACCCCTGCACCCCACTGACTTGTCCGGGTCGATGTGCCAGGCGTCCGCCTCGCTGGGTCGCGGCACCGGCCGCGCGCGCACCGCCACACGAATGCGCTCCCGGGAGGGCGGCGGCGCAGTGCGCAGCGGCGTCATTGGCGCTGTCGCCGCCGCCGCCGCGGCCGCCGCCGCCGCCGCGGCGGCGGCGGCGCTCCGCCCGCCAGCACTGCCGTACAGGCGGCTCTGCAGCATCTCCAGACGGCCCGACGGCAGCCGGGATACAGCGTAGATGGCGCCGCCGGCGGCGGCGTCTGAGTCGGCGGCGGCGGCCGCCGCTGCCGCCGCTCGGCGAGCCGCTTCGACGGCAGAGATCTGCTTCAGCAGCCGGCCCGTCTCGACGTCACTGAATGACCGGGACCGTCGCAGTTCGGCGAACCCGCTGAAGCCGCCGCCGCCGCCATCGTCATCGATGGTCACGGGCAGCGGCGGGAACTTGGCGTCGAACTCGGCCGCCGCCTCGGCGGCGCGCTTCGCCGCCGCCGCCGCCTGAACACGAATGGTCTCCAGCGCGTCGTCTTCGCTGTCGGCGTCGTCGAGCTTCGGCAGCTTTCTCGCCGAGACCACCGCCGCCGGCTTCGTTGGCGCCGCCTCCGTCACCTCCTCACCCTCGTCGTCGCCGTCCTCGCCCGCCGGCTCCGCCTCCGCCGCATCGTCATCCCCCGTCATCGACCCGGCAACCGACCTTTGCGCCGCCGCCGCCTCTGCCGTACGAGCGCTCCGCTGGCGCGGTGTCACGCGATCCGGCGGCGGCGCGCCCGGCGGGCTGGGAAGCACTGGGCCACTGTCGGCCCGTACGACATCGTCATCATCGCCGTACACGTCCGACGCCTCCGCCACCTGCACCGCCGTCGGGGGCGTCGGTGTCCGCGATGGCAACTTGTCGGGGGTGGCTGGCGCCGCCGCCGCCGTCGCCGCCTGTGCCGTACTCAGCCGACTCGACGTCGCCGGACGAGATGCACCCGCGCTGCGGCGGCCATCCCGCGACGCCTGGCGGCTGCCGTCGTCGCTGTTGAACTCCTCATCGTCGTACGAATTGAAATCCTCGTCGTAGTCATCGTCGCCGTCGGACTTCCTGCGTCCTCGCGCCTCCGGCGCCGCCGCCGGCTCCTCGTCCCCGAGCACAAGCTTTTCGCCGCCTGCTAACGGCGGTGGTTTCGGAGCATGCGGCGCCAGAGTCACACCCTCTGCTGTCTCCTTCTCATCCTTCCCGTCTTCCCGTTCGGAGTCCGCGTCCCGCCCAAGGCCCGACGGTTCCTTTGACGGGGGCGCCAGCATCGCCGCCGTTTCGCTGAAACCGCTGTCCATGCTCGCCGCTTGCCGCAGCCCTGCAACGTCCGAGATGCCTGCCGCCAACGTAGGCGGTGGGGTTTCCTCTTCACCTTCCTCCTCTTCTTTTTTCGCCGTCTCCGCCTCCTCTTCCTCCTCCTCCTCCTCCTTCTCCTCCTCGTCCTCAGGCCCGAGGCGCAGCCGTTCAGCCCCAGCCTTGGCTTCCGCCGCCTCCTTCTGCCGCCGCTCCTCCGCCTCCTTGAGGCGCCGCTGGTACGCCTCCCGCGCCTTCTCCTGCGCCTCCCGCAGCCGGCGCGCGTCCGCCTCCGCCTCTGTCTCCTCCGGTTTGCCGCCCGCCTCCTTCTCCTCCTCCTCCTCCTCCTCCTCCTCTTCATCCTCCTTGGCCTGCTTCTTGCCGTCGCCGCCGTCCTCATCCTCGTCTTCATCGCCTTTACCTTTCTCTTCGCTGCCGGGCCCCTGCTCCTCCTCCTCTTTCTCACTCTTCTCGTCTCCGACAGGCTCCTGCCGCGGCGGCTGCAGCCGCAGCACCTCGTCATCATCATCGTCCGCGGCAACAGAAGCAGCATCAGGCTTGGCCTTTGCCTCCGCTTCGGCTTTCGCCTTGGCTTCCGCCTCCTTGCGCTGCTGCTCTGCCAGCGCCAGGCGCTGCCGGTACGCCTCCCGCGCCCTTTCCTGCGCCTCCCGCAGCCGGCGCTCATCCGCGTCCGGGCCGTCGTCGTCCTCTTCGTCGTCCTTCTTCCCCGCCGCCTTCCCATCCTTATCATCATCTCCGGCCCCAAGGATGAGGCGAGCAGGCGCCGCCTTGGATTGGGCATCTGCCTCGCGCTTCCGTGCCTCCTCCTCCTCCTTACGGCGCCGCTCGCGCTCCTCCTCCTCCTCCCTCTGTCGCTGCCGCTCCTCCTCCTCCTCCCTCTGTCGCTGCCGTTCCTCCTCCTCCTTCCTCTGTCGCTGCCGTTCCTCCTCCTCCTCCCTCTGTCGCTGCCGTTCCTCCGCCTCCTTCCTCTGTCGCTGCCGTTCCTCCTCCTCCTCCCTCTGTCGCTGCCGTTCCTCCGCCTCCTCCTTCTGCCGCTGCCGCTCCCGTTCCACCTCACTGTCTTCCGCATCCGGTGCCGACGGCTTCCGGGCTGTCAGCTTCCGCTTCTCCTCGTCTTCCTCGTCGCGGCCCTGCGACCGACACCAGGCGCGCGACGATGCGCAGCATCGCGCCGGCCGGGGCCGTGCAATGAAGGGCTGCTGGGGGATGACACACGCCGGGCACCGCACATGCCCAAGGGCATCACAGCGTCCCATCCGCGACAGCGATGAGGGCTTGTGCGCATGCTTAAGAATCCCCCTGGCATACCGTATACCCTGGCTGGCAGAAAGGACGCCCGGGACATCCACGTGGCCCCACGACATCGGCCTGGCCGAGGGACGCCCGCGGCCTCACCTCGTCATCCGCCTCCTCGATGGGCATCAGGGGCCCGAAGCCGTGGTCCCCCCTGGAGCCGCCCTCCGGGTCGTCCAGGTCCTCAGCCCGCAGCTCGTCCTCACCCGCCCGGACCGAGTCCTGCAGCGCACCACACCGCCGGGGCCCCACCACCGGGCACGGGGGGGGGGAGGGTCCGCATCTCCGCCAGTGAGGTCGGCGGGTCGCAGTACCACGGCCACTGCCGGCCACTGCCCCGCAGGCCCGTGGCTCAGCCGACCCCCGCAGGCGGTTCCCCACCATATGGTACGCCACGCAGACAGCCACGCATGCACTCACGCGGTCACCCCCCCACACACACACACACCCATTTTGCACGCCCACAGCCCGCTCGCCATGCATCCATCCACACACCAACACCCGCCGGCCCACCCTCACGCTCCCGCAGGTCCCACCCCACCCCGGCGCGGGCGGCCGGATTCACTTTACTGCCCGCTCGCAGCCCCTGTTACGTGGCCCCGGACTCCTCCCATCCAGGCGGCACCGGCACGTGTCGCCGCACCTGCAGCTCAGGCGGCAGCTTGATGCCGGGGACTCCGATGGCGGCCAGCCGCTTGGCAGCCATGGCGGAGCGGATGCCCACTCCGTCGCTGCGGATGGCCAGCTCCCTAGGAAGTGAGAAGGGAGCACAGCAGCAGGAGAGCCGCGTACTCCATGACCAGGTCAGCGGCGGTTACGGGTGCAGAGGGCGCCAGACCCGTCTAGGACGGACAGCGGGTCGGCTGCGCTGAGGCACTAAAATGACGTCATCTGGCCAGCGCAGTGCAGCGGCATTGGTGTCGCGTGCTACGAGCAAATTCCGTTGGCCGATGCCGTAGCAGTGCTTTTCAGTCGGCAACGACCCCGTGCCATACGCGCCAGGAGTACCCCCCTCCGCACCTCCGCCGCCGCTTTATGAGCTCGAGGAAGTACGGGTCCAGCGGGTGTGACGGCTGCGTCTGGCCGGTCGACGAGTTCCTGCGGTGGGGCGGTTCATGGGTGCCGCGCGAGCAGTTATGGCACTTGACCGTTGGTAGTTCGCCAGTTAACAAGTCGGCCGGTCCATTGGCTTACCCACCCGTCCCCGTCCCGCTCCCAGGAACCCCCACCACGGCGTTACCGTGACAGGCCTCACCCCCGGACTAAGTCCAACCTCTTCCTCCCTCTGTCCCTCGAGCCAGGTGGCCCTTTGATGAGCGTGCCCTCCCGCCTTGGACTCACGTGAACAGCGGGTTTCCCTCCTCGTCCTCGCCCTCAGACCAGTGGGGAGGCAGCGGTGCGGAGATGGCCAGTCGGGCCACCTCCATGACGTACGGGTCGTCATCGGTGGCGATGCTCAGGTAGGCGCACATGTCCAGGATCTGCGAGTGGCGGTGGGGCGGGGATGGAATGGTGGACTTCGCAATGGGAGGACACGACCCACGACCGGCTTCTGCCGAACGGCAATCAGGCGGAAAAATAAAATAAGAAAATATCTTGACTGCATGGGTTATTTTGTTGTGCTGGTTTTACCAACGGCATCGGGGCAGGGCGGGAGGGCGAGGGGGCCGGCCCGGTCGGAGTCCTGGGGCTGGCTGGCGGTCGGGCGGGTGGCCGAACGGCGGAGGACGACGACCTCCGGGGCTGAAGACTGGCCACGTTGCCGCGGAGGAGCCTGCGCTGCGAAGTGAGGACCTGGAAGTAACCACCTTGACCCGGACCTGACACGCAGGCGGACGCAGCATCCTCGCCGCCTCGCTCCCGCAACCCGGGGGGTCGCGCATGGCTCATCAGCAGCGGCTGCCAGCAGCTGCAACACATGGACGCGTGAACCGATGAACAGCCCTGGACCGACCCCGGGCTGACCCGTAGCGCGTGGCGCACTTCGCGTCGCCCTGCGGGCTGCAGCCATTTCTTAATGACCCACCCGCCTCCCTCCCCATCCCGTGCGGGCGCCCCACCTCCTGCGGCGCCGGCGGTTGATCCACCTCGTTCATCTGCAGCTGCCGGTAGCCCCCGCTCTCCATGTACGCTGCGCCGCGGTAGTACGGCAGCAGCGGGTGCGTGTACTGCACCTCGCCGAGCTCCCTGTTCACGTACTCCCTGGAGATCGCGGTACGGAGAGCGGAGCGGGCTGGGTGAAGTCACGACGGCGCAACCAGGCTGGTCCACCAGCGATCTGGACTAGTGCTACCTCGGCTGCCTTCAGGCATGCCATTCGCGGCCCCCTTGACAGACATGACGAGGATTCCCTTCGGGGTCCACAGTCACATCCAAGCAGTAAGAATTGGAGCGCAAGGCCGGCCGATAGGTCGTCACGATCTCCGGGGCCCAGGCCGCACCTGCGCTGCTGGCTGGAGTCGTACCGGGCCTCCCACCCCGGCGGCAGCGAGTCGGGTCGCATCATGTCATTGACTACCGCCGCGATCGCGGGCGAGTTGCCCTGCAACCATCAGGCCGGGATTTGCGTCAAGTGTCGACGCATTGGAGTGGCTGCGTGACCCCAGGTTTCACAGTGACGCCCAGATGGGGATGGGGATTTGGGTCCTGGATCTGAACTGCGCAGCCGGGCAGAGTCGCGTGTGCGTGCTCGCTCAGGGCAAGTGCGTGGGGACCCCGGCCAGTGAAAAGCGCTAGGTGCAACAGAATAGCATTTGTGCCGATGCCCAGCAATGCGCTTCCTTTGTCGGATGGTGCATCGACAGTCCTTGACGAGGTGAAGGGCGTGGTAGGGTGCCACATCAGCTGGGGCAATGTTACAGCCACGGACAGGGCGCAGCAGCCGGCAGCTGAGAGTGCCTGAACCAAGCAAGTCATTTACCTCCCCCAGGTCCAGCTCCGCGGCGGCGGCCCTCGCCTCCGGGGATAACCTCGTTTCCGAGAACGCCATGGCGCACGGCTACGACGACGCCGGGGGCACGCCGCTGAAGCCCACGTATTTGCGCTGAGCCGCAATTTTATTCGTCCACCTTTAAGCAAGCGGGCACCTTGGCATCGGGCCTTGGCACCTAGCGTAGCGCCATGGCACAGCGGACTTCGAGGCCATCAATACGCACAAGGTAGACAAGCACTGCGTCTCAGCTAAGTAAGAAACAATTTCTTGCCATGATTAAAGGCATTCCCTAGTTCAAAGTTGCGGTTGAACGCGTGTTGCAGGACAGTCAGAAATCGAAGGGTAGTGGATAGAGCGCATACAAATAATAGCTCATGGCGCATTGAATAAGAATGCATCAGTGCATTCTGCAGCCAGGCACGCAGAACGTTGAGGAATGAAGCGCCGTACTGGGTACGTCCTTTGCGACCTCTGAGCTTAAGTGTTGAAGAACTCCATCTTTCTGTTGCTCGCATTGCTGGGAACACATCTTAACAACTTTGCCTCTGACACTTTGCCGAATCCCGGCGTGCTTGTCGACCGTCAGCCAAAATGCAGAGCGTGTTGAAGATGGCCGCACCGACGGTCTCAAACCCCTTCATGGGTAGCAAGATGTCTTACCGGGTTGCTGCGGCTCCGGCTCCCAGCACGACGGCCTTCCGCCAGGTGACGACCATGGCTAAGAAGAAGGGTGTCCGCCTTATTGTGACTGTTGAGTGCACGGAGGCGAAGGGCGAGGGCGCCACTCCATCGCGCTATGTTACCCAGAAGGTGAGTGCTTATGATTGGCTATGGGCGCCGTCGCCTATGTTGGCCGGCGTCGTGTAGGCCACAAGTTCGCTCAACACGGATGCTCCTCTGTTTGCTATGTGATCCATGTTACTGTAATGTCCTAATTATGAAGAAATGCAATTTGTGGTATGGTTTGAGTTACTAGAACAAATGCAGAGCTGACCTGCCGGTTTCCTGTTCTTGCACTGCCGAATAACTCCAGTATTCTTTATGAAAATTGTGAGCCATTTCCTTCTTTCTGCCGCCATGGCGCTGGTGGTGGTGAGATGGTCGTCGCCTGACGCTTGCTGCGCTTGGCCGCTTCCTGATACAGAACCGCAAGAACACGCCAGAGCGCCTGGAGCTGATGAAGTACAACCCGAACCTGCGCCGGCACACGCTGCACAAGGAGGTCAAGTAAAGCTGGGTGGTCAAGTGGAGGCCTCGTTTTGGATAGCAATTGTCGTCAACCGGAAATTGGGCGGCGAGCAGCTGCTTGGAGGAGTGGTTGCGCGTTATCGCGTCGTGCGGGTCGGGGGATGGCGTCTTGCGGGCGGGCGCAGAGTACGGGGGTAGCGAAGCTCGCACGGGTAAGGGTGGTTGGGCGCCAAGTACCGGCTACATCCTTTCTGGATAAACGATAGTCGGGACGTTGCCGACAGGCTGCGTTGGGGTGGTGCGGTTCTGAAATGGCAGTGGTGCAAATATCGGCCGCTGATGGCCATGCAAGAACTGCTTCGATCGCGGGTTGGCAGTCGCGGAGAGCATCGAGCAGCAGTCGCTGAAGGGCTTTTCCGGACGGCAGCTCTATCGACCTGTTCAGTCACCCATGGCCAGGTGTCCAACTCTCTCAGTGAGCTAGGCACAGGTGTCTTGGAGTATGTCGCCGTTACTTCAGACGTGGGGGTGATGCAATGGTGTGTCGCCCTAGACGTGTGTAGGATGACCGGGACCGGGGTCATCTACGGTCAATGGTTCTTGTGATGCAGAATCTGATTGTGAGGGCGGCAAAGCGATTTTGTCTTTTTCCCTGCAGCTGCGCTGTGCCTTTGATGGTGGTATGCATCTCAAGCTTCGTTGTCGGAGCATCGGGCCGATGCCGGTACTACGCTGGTACGGGCCCACAGGCCGTGTAAAGATGTCCGGGTCATGGGTGCCCATATGGCAAGGAGGATGCGGTGTGGATTACGAAGTCTTCGATCAAGCCAGGGATAAGGGTGACCCTGCATGTCGAGTTCAGACTTGAACCGGCAGGCCATCGTGAAGGACAGCTGGAATGCCTTCAGTTAATAAGCGACATTGGATAGCGACAGCGCTGAACCTCGTAACCAATATGTGTTTCGTCAGCTGAAGAGGTTGGCCAGGGTTGGCGCGCTTGAAAGTTTACAGATACCAGCATCACACGTGGCCGTTGCACGCGAAGTCCATGCCAGGGACGGCGCAACCAGTCTGTGACAAACCGTTTCATACGGAAGGCGGTGTGATTTGCCTCACAACCACTGATGTACAGAATTAGTTACCACGCCAGTCCGTTTGCGTCTTGGGTGTCGTGCGCCTGGGCATGGCGGTTGACTGCGCAGATGACCAGCGTCCCACCCGCAGCACCCTGCATAAAGTGTTGCGGCGCGGCGGGTCGGCATGCAGTCATGTACTGCACGGCCCTCCTCGCGTCAACTCATTGATTACTTAACATGCCACGTGTTCAACGGTGTTCGACGGCGCCATGAGACGCCCACGTGTTGCTGGGGAACGGTCGAGATGAGTCCGTCGGATACTGGCTGAGAGGAAGGTTGCCATTATGGCAAAACCCGACCTGCTGCGGTGGAAGGGAGACTCCTGCGAGGTGCCGCTCATCTGCTTTGCGTGCAGATGTTTGTTTCGTGAAATCCAAGCGTATGGGTGCAAGCTTAGCTGTCGTGAGGAAGGTCATATTCGGCTGTATGCTTCACCGAATTGGTCAAGGTTGGTCTATTGCTGTGTTCGCCAAGGCACGAGCCCAGCCCGTGTGGCTGCTCGCGCTGCCCTAAGTCGTTTCGTACGGTGCAGAGGGCCACCGTCCCTTCCCGTGCGCAGTGGTGCGCGTGCCGTTCGCAGCCTTTCCCAGTTATGTAACCTTTTGTACCCGTAACTGCGTTTCACAGCACTTCCGGTGGGGCTTTCGTTTATTTGCAACTCGTGTTCCCACACCAGCAACCGCCACTCCCCACCGTACCCGTCATTCCCTAGCCTTATGATCGCAGCCCCGGCAGCGAACCAGGGGTCCTGCTCGCGTTGGTTGCGGCGGGTTGCGCAGCATTGCAAAGCATTGGGCGCGAAGTTAATGTCGAAGTGGAAAAGGTGGGATGGCGCGGGGCTGGAAACGTATCCTGCGATACCTGACCGTTGTGAACGCTGGGCGGGAGAAATGCACGAAATGCATCTGCTGTACTGTGAGACCGGCGACATTGGTTGCCCCACACAAACACAGACAACTCTGTTATATTTTTATACAAGTTAGCACTTGAAGTTAACGGCGACAGTGCAGAAGGTATAGTCCACGGGACTAAAATTTTCGCTGCTATACAGGTCTCTCCTTCGAGGCACTGTGACGCCTATCTGAGCAACTTTAACTGGGACGATACACCTCTTATCGGGTTCGCTTACCCACTTGAGCCGATCTGCCTCACGGGGACAGCCCTGAGCGCTGCGCAGCAGTTCCTCAAATATGACTTTTTTATAGTCGCCGTTGACTTGATATTTGAGAGTTGATAAAAGTTTGCTTTTCTGGGGTGGTGGTGGTGTCGGCGGCAAGCTTGTCGGGTTCAGGGGTCCGAAATGGCAGCCCAGGCGGAGGCCATGGACGCTGCAGCGAGCACTGGAAATGAAGCTGGAGAGCTGGAACGCGGGAACACTCAGTCAGATTCACCAGCACCGTCTTCGGCATACATTTCAAGCGAGGCTGACCTTATGGCCTTTACCCGTCTTCCGCTTGAGGAGCGCGTTTTCACGGAACAACTCCGAGGAGTGCTGGCGGAGTCAGCTCTTACTGGGCGAATTCGATACAAGTGGCCCTTGCTGAGACCTCTCGTTGACTTCGTCTTGGAACAGGTACGCATTACCTGTGGTTCTTCGAAGCGGAGTCGTATGCCATAAACCCTGTAATGGTGAGGCGTTTGTCTGGAATCGGCCACAGGTGCTGACAGCCTACGACGCCGAGACTCGGGTAGAGGTCGGACCTCCCGGGCCTGACTCTGTGTCGGAAACCATCGAGCGCTTTCAAAAACTGCTCTCGGCGTTCAGCGATGCGCCCTGGACATTCCAGAGGCTGTGCGAAATTCTCCTGGAGCCAAAGCGCCAGTACTCCCGGCTGCCCAAGGCAAGTTGGGTGCCTGGTTGGACAGGCCCGAACTGAGCGCTCAACCCTAATACTTTAAGAGAAGTGGAGAGTTGTTACGGGTTCTTACGGGTTCTCACCGCCAAGCATCCGGTGAACATCTGGTTTTTGCCTTCCGCTGCCGACGTACGTTGCTGTTGCCACAGAGTAGACCTGACACATGCGCGTGCCTGCGCACGCCTTATTTTCACGTCGTCCTGCGCCCCTGTGTAATGCTTGCAGCTTGTCCTGGCGATTGAGAAATGTCTGTTGGTAACCACGGAGCAGCCGCCCACGGACCCGGACCAGCTGCCGCCGCCGCCCTTGTGCAGCTCCCTGGGGCCGGTCAACACGAACCCGCCGCCGGTGTACACGAACGCGCATCACGGCAGCCACGGCGGTCACGGTGCGGGCCCATCCGGAGGTGCAGATGAGGCGCCGTCCTTGACGAAGACGTTGTTTGACGTCCGTCCGCAGCACAATCAGCACCCACATGCCCACCCGCACGGAAACCACGTAGGCACTCCAGAACACATCGAGGAGGACCACTGGCCTGACGGGCTGCCTGAGGGCAAGGGGGGTTACAAGGCGCCTGGGGTTGGTATCGGGCTGCACGGCGGCCTTCGGCCAGGTGGTGGCACCAGCGCACACCCAGCTGGCAGCAGCGGTGCGGCTGGCCACGGCTCGCCTGGTGGAAGCGGGATTGCGAGCAGCAGCGGAAACGGGAGCCCATCTGGGTCCCCGGGCGCACATGACGGGCACGGACACCGCCATCACCTGTCGGCCACAGCCGCTGCAGCAGGGGCTGGGGCAGGGCCGATGGCGGCGACAGGCGGCTCGCATACGATCTTGAGTGCGCTTGGAGCGGCTGGCAGTAGCTGTGGGCGCGGTGCGGCGGCCGCGGCAGCAGATACAGGTGATCCGAACCAAGGCCATGCTAACAAGGAAGCTGAGGTCTCCGCCAGCGACGCGATGCTGGTGGATAGCGTCCCCGGGGCAGCTGGCAGGGACGCGGATGCGGCCAAGCAGGACGCTTCGGTATCTGGCGCCGACAATCATGAGCGGCGGCAAGAGTCTTCGGAGGATGGGCCTGTGGTGGGGAGCGCAGCTGGAGGGTTGAGCGGGGATAAGGAATCCACCTCGACGGGCGCGGTGGATGTTGATGGGGCCCTCCCCCCAGCATGCGCGCTTGCCGCGTCGACCGATGGCGGCGGCAAGGCGGGCGGTGATGTAGAGATGCAGCCGGCGCAGGCCAGCGCTGCAGTGGAGGCGGGGTCGGCCCCAGGTGATCAGGGGACCCGGCAACCCGGAGATACGGCTGATGGCAGTGGGGCGTCTGCGACGGTGGTGGTGGAGGAGGCGAAGGTCAAGGGGTCAAATGGCGATGCGGCCGCTGACCCTATGGCGCCCGTCGGGATTCCACCGCCCGTGGGATGAAGGGGTGAAGGTCAGAGCATGTGGAGTGGTTTCCGGACTAAATACTGGTACAGAAGGGACACAACGGATCCACGCGGACACGCCTTGCGGATGTGACATTTGCCGCGCAGTTGAGTGCATAGTCTGTCCGATATATGCCCTGGACAGCGCTCGGTTTCTTCGACGCGGCTGTGCGGGCAGGTGTGCGGTATTACACCACACGTGAACAAAGCGAAGAACCGCCGTACGCGTCACGTGTTGTCATGTTGCGCAAATTTTCGTCAGATTATATGGCTTTTACTTCCTTCGACTTCATAAAGCTTTCAAGTTGTGCTCGCAGACTACATTAATTGGTACACAGAACTGCCATTGTTCGCAAGACGAGCAGCTAAAACATTGACATAACCTGCTTGATACTTCTGTTAGATTGATATAGAGTTTGGTAATAACTACTGTTGACAAGTGTTGGTGCCGAGCCTTTGACTCGAATCCCCCCCTCACACGTTGAAGAATGGCGTGGCGAGACGTGCCCCTTCGACGGAAGTATTTGCTTGCTGCAAGTTTCGTCGTGTGTATGTTGTCCTTGGTCGGCTATGCTCGCGACTATCTCACAGCGGAGGGTTCATTGCTGACTATCTGTGTCTGCTATTTTTCGCTGCGGATTATGAGTTCTTGACGAACGTTGTTGCGACCTTTTGTTGGCGCTGGATGCGTCCTGAACGTCACTCCTGTAAGCCGTCCAGTCTGTGGTCCGCCGCGCGGTGCATTCCTTCTCTAAGTAAACTTTGGTAGGTGTTCGGAATGCGCCTTGGGGACAGCTTTCCACCGAGGTGTGTTCAGTTGTCGTCACGAGAAGTCAAGCCGCTGTCGTAGTACGGCACAACCGTGTTCGCCACCATTCGCCAAGCACGCGTGCTAAGCGGCCCACAAAATAGGATCCGAAGAACGGGAACGATATCCGCTTCCATTACACCGCCGGCAAGCAATCGGCTTTGATGCAACCTGCAGAAGCGCTGATGGGACACGGCGAGGCCTGCTCGCGTGACACGCACTTTGTCTGGACGTCAACACTCAACGAGCGGCAGACACCGACAGTACGAGATGAAACACGGTTTGCAACCAGACGCGACAGGGCTAGCCAGCATGGCTATTTAGGGCATGCAGCACATGTCCTAGGCTCCTAGCCTGAACAAGGGCGGAGAGCCGGTTCAACGTGCACTCTGTCTGGTTTGCAGCCTCAGTAGCCACTCCAGAGGGTTCGTTCTGGGTCGTTCGGTCCACCCGTAATGCCGCCGGGCTCGCCGCAATCCGGTATAAACCACCGCTGGCGCCAACCTGCTCTCGCTACCCTAACTACGGTACACTACAACTGTTAGCTCAGCTCATCTAAGCACACAAAATCAAAAGAGTTAATTTTTTACTTGGTTCGATGCGGCTGAATGTTTTTGCGGACAGATCAATCTGTTACCGTACCTGTTACTCAGCGTCCCGGGGCGCGCATGCATGCAATCGATTAGGCTCCGGCGCCTCGCGCCCCGCCCTCGATGTACCCGTACGACTCTGAAGTATCGCGCGTGCCACGGCAGTGCCGTACTTAACTGTTCGGGTCCGTACAGCATCTAGCCGGCGAAGGGGAGTCTTAACAAACCGGTGCCGCCAGAGGCTTGCCAAACTGGTGTACACGAATCCCACAGCTACCACCGTCCGTCCATCCCAAACGACACCTATCGGCAAAGGCCTCTCCGTGTACTAACTACCCTGGCCCCTTTTTCCGCAACAAACACAGCTCCCAGCTCAGCTCGGCGCGGCGGTCACCGCCAGCGCAGCCCTTCAACTCAACACGCGGCAACTCGGGAGCGGCTGTACGCCAAGGTTTGGGCGGATACTAGCTGTGGTGCCATGCATTCTGAATTCTACCTACCCCTGTCCCGTGGAATCTTGAATACCACCGCCATTCCACTGTTTTTAACTTTTTCTTTCTATTATACCCAGAGACCTGGTCTCCGAGTGCCCGAGCTGTGGACGCCTGACAGCGCCAAGCAACGCGCTCGTTAGCCGGGTCCGGCCCACGGGTCAGGGCCGCTGGAATGCCACCTTCTCGGATGATCAACGCATCACGGTCACCGCCACGCATTCAACCGCAAGCATCAAACTCCAAGCTCCAACCCTACCGCACCCCAGTGGCTTGATTGCGATGCTGTTGCTGGGTTTTCGACCCCGAGCCCTTGTATAGCAGACCCGACCTACATCAGTCACTACCGCCTGCCGTACATCGGACACACGGCAACCGTTATTGATCCATGCCCATTATTCTCGACGATTGGGGCTTGCAGCCCGTCCCTTACGAAACGGACTTGATGGTCAGCACGTAAGCGACGACCAGTACGACCAGCAGCATGCACGTAAGCAGCACGGGGCCGCGCTGGTCGTCGTACCGCACGGCTTCGCGGCGCAGAATCTGCGCGCTTCGCTTGCGGTACATGTACAGCGCATAGAGCATGAAGGCCATGGAGACGGGCGCCATCGCCATGCCAGCGATCTGCCACACGACAGTACGGCAGGCAGGGGCGGATGGAGGGCGCAAGTTAGCAAACATTTGTAGCAGCTGTCACCGATGACCCGCGGGGTCCGCTGTAACATCCTAATAATAATGTGATAAAGCCATTGTAGTCCTCGCACCTGACGTGGTCAAGAGTCACAGCGGGCTTTGTTCTGGCGAAGTGTCAAGATGTATGAATAATGTCACCATAGAACCCACAGACAGTTCATCGACGTGTACCGAACCGTTCGGTATCCGGCGACGTGTCCTGTCCCTCCACTCAGGCACCAATCCTCTGGCACCAAATTCTTTCATCAAACCGCACAATCAGGGACAGTGGCACGGTAGCCAGTGGCACGATGTTCCCGAACAATGCATCTGATTGCGTCGGCTGCCTCTCCGCCAGTGCAGACCTTGGCTCCGTGATACGCTGACACATTGCGCGCCGTACACCAAACCGCCTATGCGTTAATATAGACACACATACACACCTGGCTGGCCTGGCAGATGCCTCCAGGAATGCACCCCAGCGGCGACTGCCGTACAGCGCTGTCCACGGGCCCTGGTGCGCCCGGGGCCCTGTGTTGTACGATGCTGCCATCGGGCAGGGGCACGGCGGCGGCCCCTGGTTGCGGTCCAAACACCGCCAGCCTATCTGACATGAGGCTCAGAGAGGTGAACATCACCAGTACGGCAATGTTGAGCCAGGAGAGGAAGGTCCGCTCGGCTGCAGAGGAGGGCAAAGGGGAGCGGATAGTAGTCGTGTTGGGTGCCGTACTGTGTATCGTATGGGTACGGCACCAGAGGCGAACCGTCTGATCATACGGCCCTCACCATGCCTCATTTACACAGTCAGGACTGTCGTACATCAAGCCTATGGGTATCGTACATGCGCCGTACCTGCGAAGAAGGTCTTGGGCTCCACGCGGGTCCGAACCATGGCGGCAGCGCGGGGCAGATCGAAGCCGCCGGGGCGCGCCCCCGTCTCAATGTCGCCGCCGCCGCCAGGGCCGCCGCCGCCAGGACCGCCGCCGACGCCACAGCCGCGTCTTAGAGCCGCCATTTTGGCGGCGATCCATGATCCCGACCTACCGCTGAGGCCCCTGGGAGAGGGCGGCCTAAACAGGTAACAAGCGAGCCCGCCAGGAAATAAAGGTCCGTGGACATTTGGTTGGCAAGGTCAGGACAACATGGGATGGTGCGCACCCCCGACTCGAGCCCTCGAACGAGCGCCGCAAAGGAATTTATTTGAATCAGACGAAAGACAAGCCTGGAGCGAACTCGGGCAGGCGCATCACGTCCGAAGGCTCATGTCCAATTCTCCATGCAGCATGCTCCCGCAATAATGACGGGGCTATCGGTCAGTTGGAGGTCAACCTCACCCATCAGCGCCGCCGGCATGGAGGCGCGCTCGAATAGCCGCCCTGAAACCAGAGAAGCTCCTGCCGTACTTGGAAATTCGAGTGGAAAGTACGGCAGTCTTGACTGGAGCCGTCGGCGCGCCAGCCGCGATGAGGGCGCTCAGCTGCGTCGTGTTACCGACGCTCCCGCTCCCGTTCGTCTTGCCGGCACGCGTCGACCCTCTCCTGCCGCCGCCGCCGACGCCGACGCCGACGCCGTCGCCGACGCCGACCCCGCTGGTACCACTGACGCTGGCGCTGCTGCCATCCATGCCGTCAGCGACCCCTTTCGATGCCGCCAACCCGCCACCGCCGCCGCCGCCGCCGCCGCCGCCGCCGCCGCCGCTTGCGCTGCTGGTTCCATCCGAGTCCTTCTGACTTGACCTGCTGGACGTCCCGGCGCTCTGTGAAGGGACCGTCACCATGGACAGCGGCGCCGGCGTACTGGCGCCGGCGGCGTGAATGTCGGCGCCGCCGCTGCCTTGGCGGACGGCCGTCATCTGCCCGGCGATGCCGGCGCAGGCGGCCGCGCTGCCCGCCTCGCCGGCTGTGATGGGGAAGGACCTACGAGCTGCCGACTCGCGGGTTATGGAGCCGTGGGCCTCCACCGTGGGGAGGTAGCTGCTGCGGACGCTGCTGGGGCGGCTGTAGTCACTGCAGCTGCTGCGGGCGCTCTGGGTTTGGAACGGCGAGGGTCCAGGAAGGAAGGTGGCGCGTAGGGCCATTAATAACAGACGGGTAAGGGCCTTGTGCCGGTGGTGAGCTGCGGCCGTTGGCCTCTTCGTTTACAAGTACCGATTATGATGATGATGATGATCATCATCATCATCAGATGCGTCCACCAGGATGTGGGCGACAATGGAGCCGACTTGGAAGGTTTGTGCAGCAAATGGGGACCGCCCGTCGTACCTTTTTGCTGTTGTTGCCACACGAATGAGCGTCATCTGCGCCCGCCGAGATGGGCCTGATGGCAACGGCTGTGTGGTCGGCTGCGGCCGCGGCAACCCCGCCGGCACCAGTACCCCCGGCTGCGCCAGCCGCAGCGGCGGCGAGGCCGGCGAGGGGCAGCCTGCGGCACGGGGTCAGCTGCACGGCCCCCGAACGGTGGGCTGACCCACGGGTCAGGACCTGACCCGCGTGCGACGCCCCAGATGCGTCCGAGATGGGATCTGGGTCCAGGTCTGGGATGATATCTTGGGCTTGGTCGGGCCTTATGTTGGCGGGAAACAGCCACCGAGGAACCTCCTGGGGGTGGGTTACGGTTGCAACCGTCGCAACCGTCGGACGGATACCACGGAGTCGGGGGTGTAGGGTGTTAGGGTTCTAGGGTTGCGTGCAAGTGGTACGGCAGTACACGAACACAATGTGTCTCAGAACCCATAATTTTCCCCAGATCGTAACTAGGTACGCCGGCTACAGTCCAGGACATGTGCATTTTCGTGCGCAGCTCCCCTCCCTGGACGCGACCCGGGCGACCGTCCGTGTCGACGATGGACCATTTGCCCAACCGTAGGCAGTACAGTTTGTACCTTCTGTACCTGTGCGTATTTATCTCCCGGGTCCGCCAGCTCCTCCAGGGTGGCCGGACTCATGGGCGGGGCTGCGCCTGCCGTACCGCGGCCGGCGCCGAAACCACCACCACCGTCGCCCGGTCGCAGCGCGCCCAGTGCCGTACGACCCATGGGTCGGCCCCGCAGCCAAAGCGCCGAGCGGAGCCAGCCGGTACCCGGCTTGGTGTCGTGCTGCTGCTGCTGCTGCTGCTGCTGCTCTTTTTGATGCAAGTGCAGCGGCGGGAGCTGTGACTGCTCCAGGGACGGCTCGGGGACGAACCAGTGCGGCGTGTTCCGCAGGCGCTGGGGGTACAGCAGGGCCATACCGTGGAGGAACTTGGAGAACTTGGGGGCCTCCACCAGCAGGCCGCTCTGGCGTAGCGCCTGCAGGGGTTTTGGTTTCGGAGTTTGGGGGGGTACGGAAGGGCGAGGAGGGCGGTGGTGAAGGGTGAGGAATGCGGAGGGCGAGGAGCGGCACGCATCGTGCGTGAATGAACCCCAATGTTATACAGCCACAGCAAGCCCAGCCCGGCGGGTGTGTTTTGTGTTGCTGACACCCGGCCGCCCCCGGGGTGGCTAGGGTACCCACCAGCACCCAGGCGGGACAGGAGTCCTCGTCCTGCAGCTTGATCTCGAGGACAGCGTACGGAAAGCGTACGACATCCTCACGGCGAACGGGAAGGTTGAGATCCCTGCAGGTGGCGCGCAACAAAGGATACATACACCGGTGATCCCTGTGGGGTCCGCTGTAACGTTCATTCATTCATACAAGGAGGTCTACAGCTCGACATCCGTACTCAATCTGCAGGAATAGGAATACGATGAAAAAATAAAACAGTCCGCTGGCATTTTTAGTGAAGCACTGGTGATTTCATCATGATGAATGAACGTTACAGCGGACCCCACAGGGATCAACGGTTCATCATGCAGGCATGCACGTCAGCGTTTGTTGGTACGTAGGGATGGTGAGGCTGGTTGAGCCGATACGCCGCTGCTAACAGGCTCAGTCTGCAGTACGGTACTGCATCGAAAACCGTACAGCACGTACACTCTCATACTCCCCTCCCTCAGCTCCCCCGTAGCCCCACCTGCACCAGCCCCCGGGGCCCCGAAACCCGCCCTCCTCCCGCGTCATGGTCAGCTGCGTGTCCAGGCTGATGCGTACGGCATTCGTACTAGAGAGCTGAAAGGCCGTACGGCGGTATTCGGTGCGCAGAAACGGCTCCTGTGGGGACAGGAGTAGAAGCAGGGCACCGGTGGTCAGACAATGCCGCGGGGCCAGCAGACCACCGCATGCGCCGGTAGGTGTACGGCATCACTTGGCGGGCTTTCTCACGAGGAAAGGGATGGGTCCACTTCTTCGGTCGGGAGGCTTGTGAGCCGCCTAGGTTTTCCGGTTCGACGCAACTGCTTCACCAACCGATAGACGACCAGGAGAAAGCGGGACCGCTCGGCTTCGCTATGACGTCTTATCCCTCCATCAGGACAAGAAGGGCACATCACATCACCTCACCTCGGTACTGCGCCCATCCCGTTCGGATGCCCCAACCCCCATACATGCCGCCTGCCCGCCTACCTGCTGCCGCTGCGTCAGGGTGGCCTGCACCTCACCCAGGAACGCCGCGGACTTGGCCTTGGAGCTGCTCGCCGGCGGCTGCCCGGATGACCCATGGGTCGGCGGCGGCTGCATCGCCGGCACCTGCAGACCCGCCAGGAAGCCCGGCACATCCCTGTACGGCAGCTGGGCGCGCTCCTGTGTGGCGGTGGTACGGCAGTGGCCATGGGGGAGGCACTTGACGCCGTATGTGGCCATGGCTGCGGGCCCCTTGAATGGAACCGCATGTTACAGCTTACGGGGGACGAGGGGAGGTTTACGGAGATGCAGCCCACCGGGTTCCGCCCTCTACGGGCGGAGGAGTGAGTGTGGCCCTGTTTCCCGCGTGGCTACGGTAGGTTCAGATCTTCGGAAGCGCCCCTCACAGTACGGCTAAAACACACGCACACACGCACGTCCCCCATTTGCAGGCTACGATGGCAAGTAATAGGTAAATGGTATGGGTCAGGCGTTTATTTTTACGCACACACACACACACACACACACACACACACACACACACACACTATCAGGTGGACGCAGTCCTGCGACGATTACGGTAGGCGGTGAGTACCCCCCTCGATGGGCGGTACAGTGTGGACTAAGTGGACTACGCCCCTCCTCATCAGAGGAGTGCTTCGGCGGTCTCCCGTATGGGGCGGGTTAGCGCCCCCGGCCAGCGTCGGCCCGGCAGATATGTAACGATTCACACACACACACACACACACACACACACACACACACACACACACACACACACACACACACACACACACACACACACACACACACACACACACACACACACACACACACACACACACACACACACACACACACACACACACACACACACACACACACACACACACACACACACACACACACACCTGGGATCGGGCGGGCGGGCGGGTTGCATTTCTACACACACGCCCTTGCCGCCTACTACGGTATCCCGCCCGCCCACCCGCCCACCCGCCCACCCGCCCACCCGCCCACCTTGAGGCTGCACTCCCCCGTCCACGCGTCCCGGTGCTTCTTGCGCTCCACGAACACCCGGGAGTCCAGAGCCGGCTCGTCCATGCCGTACCACCTGACGGGATGGCGAGCGGGCATATCAGCGGGGAAGGCAAGGGACGTCGGCGGTGGGTTGCGCCTTGCACGGATCACTCCGTCTGGGGACACGCACGTCGTCTGTCTGCCGTCTGGGGACATGCGTTCACGGGGGACACAGGAGGAGAGCACCAAAGCAAGGTACAAAATACAATATCGACAAGCACAGCCCCGTGTGCCCCCCATGCGATTTTTCTGTACTGAAACCTGTGTTTCGTTGTTCCCGGTACGTACAGTAGTTCCCGGATCCATGCCGCACGTACCTGATTCGTACCAAGCTGGCGCCATCGCCCCGCACCAGCCGCTCGTGGTAGACGTCCAGGTGCTTGTTGTCGAAGTACACCGACGCGATCTTTGAACTGTCGTACAGGTACGGCTGGAGCATCCGTGACGACGCCGACGCCATCGGGGCAGTCAGCCCCGCCGTCGCCGTCGCCGTCGCCGCCGCCTTGGGCCCTGAGCTTGCGGATGGTGATGCTGGCGGCATTGGCGTGAGTGGCGGCGGCGGCAGCGGCGGTACGGCATTGACGCCGTTGGCTAGGTAGACGGAAGGCAGCTGCGCCGCCGCCGCCTGCGACGCCGCGCTGGCGAACGGCGTGGTCCAGACGGACCTGCTGGGAGCTGCACCGGCGGCGGCGGCGGCGGCAGCGGGAACGGCGTCCGCCGCAGAGCTGGCGGAGGCGGCGGAGGCGATGCTGCTCGAACCCTCCGGGGACAGCAGCGCGTTGCACCTGCGGGATCCGTAACATGGGGCAGCAGGGGGCCGCAATGATGTGCGGTGGAACCCGCCACCGCCGCTGCCGCAGAGGCAGCAGCAGAAGCAAAAGAAGCAGCAGCCGACCCCCTTATAGCTGCCGATATCCGGGATCTTGCCTATAGGGTCTTCAAAATCATCACTGCCGCGCTTTGTAACGTAATAGCAACGGATGCCGTAAGCACGACGCCGGCAACGGACGGCTGCGTGCTAGGCTTAGTACGGCACGGCACTCGGCATGAGTCAAGGATGTAGCCGTGAGAATCCCCCGGTATCACATCGTCGACAGCGGATGGAGAGAGGCCCATTCGCCCCGGGCCTTCATAAATCCCCTACGCCCCAGGCCTTCTTGTACCCCTTAACAGGCCCCAGCCCCAGCCCCAGCCCGAGCCCCCGCCCGCTTCTTGTACCCCTTAACAGGCCCCAGCCCCAGCCCCAGCCCCAGCCCCCTTCTTGTACCCCTTAACAGGCCCCAGCCCCAGCCCCCAGGCCTTCTTACGTGCGGCCGAATATGAGCAGCGGCAGGTGCCGCACAATGGTCGCCTTGACGCGGAGGACGTCCCGCGGGTCGACCCAAAACTTGGTGGTGCTCCTGAAACGCAGTACGGCACGAGCACGGCCAGGTAGGCGCTTTCCGGAAACGGTGCCCGGGCGACAGTGCCCGGGCAACTGTGGCCGGGCAACACGAGCCGCCAACGTTGAACACCGGCGTCACGTTGATTGGACCCAAAGACGAATGTCGGTGCCGCCGCAAGCGGGAAGCGCCCATCTGAGGTCTGAACCGCAAAACCGTCCACCAACTAACCCTGTAACCCAACAACTAATCTCCTGACGAAGCACGGCCATGTGTGGCCGTGACTTCAACGCCCTCGAATGTATCACACAGCCACCCACCTTTTGAACTGGTCGGGAGGCACCCATGGCGCGTCCGCGTGGCTGCTGCTGTTGCGGGCGCGCACGTGCCGTACAGCTTCGTATACATCTGACAGCGCCACCAGGACCATGTCGTACGTGAACCCGCCGAGCAGGTACTCCTGCGCACCAAAGCGCTCAGCAGACGTGGGTTGCCGTACAAGTGCGCCGTACGGTAACAAGCGCAGCGCTTTATAGATTTTGTGCACGCATATGCGTTTGTTGTTGCAGTTCGGGCCGCTGGGCCATCTCGCGGGTACGTCACGAAGAAAACCCGCCCGACCCCCCCACACACACACATGATATCAATAAATGATGTTGCCTTGGACGGTGGACCCCTGGTAAGCTGCTATGTGTCAAGGCAACCCATGGTTCGAGTGCGTCGAAGGCGGCGTGCGTGATGTGCGGCGTGTGTGACATCGCCTCTGAACATACGATACCGGTAGATGCCCATGTGCCTGGCTGGGCCCCCCATTACCACCTAGACACGCTGGGACTCCTTCCAACCCACCTGGATGCATCGCTGGTACACCCGCCGGATCTCCAGCTGCGTCATCGCAGCATCCGCGGAGGTGGGGCCGGCGGCGGCGGCCCCGCCGCTGGGCTGCGTCTCGCCGTTCTTGACCGCTGCCGCAGTCGCAGCCGCCGCAGCCGCCGTTGTCACGGAGATACTGCGGCGCCCTCCAGATGCGCTTCCGCCTCCGCTTCCGCTTCCGCCGGTGTACGGCAGCGGACCGTGCACGGCCGGGGCCGCCGCCGTGGAGGATGTGGGCGTGGAGGCCTTCTTGTCGTGCAGCAGGCCCAGCTCCATGAACTCTGGTGGACCGCGCGCCAGGGTTTGGGGTCACGCGGTAAAATTCCCGGTAAGCACGAAGGCGGGTCACAGTGGGCTGCCACACGGGAGGCGGCGTTGAAGGTATATGGCACTTTGTACGGCAGGGCATGTACTGCTCTCTAGTGTTTCCGCGGATTCTGCGTCGCAGCCTCCCTCCTCGCACCTTGCCCTACAGCTGTGCCGTGAAGGGGGCTCAACGCTCAACGCTCTAAGCCCCCGGAAGGTAGTCGCCAGCCCATCTCGTCCCAACCCAGATGCGCTGTTTAGGTCTGGTAAGTGACGGAGAGACAACGGCCGGGGAACGGATGGTGGGCCCAACCGGCAGCCCACCTGCGCAGTTGTAGCGCTCAAACTCCTCCAGATCCACGAGCTGTTCGCCTGCGGGGGTTTGGGGTGAGGCGGCGAGGTTGCGGACGCGCAAGCCGAACGGCGTAAAACGTGCGAGCCCGCGGCCACTGGATACTGGATGTCCCGACGAGTGTATTAACAGCCAAAGGCTAACGGTCAACGGTCAACAACCAAGCCGGACTATTGCGCGAGGCTCCCTGAAAATTAACGTCTCTCAAGACCTTGACCCCTTCTCCCTTAATTCTTTCCGCGGCATCCCTCCGGACCCCACCGATATCGTCGCACTCGGCACGAAGGTCGCCGCACAGCCTGCTGAGCTCCGCCGCCGCCGTCACCGTCGCCGTCGCCGTCGCGGCCGCGGCCGCACGAGTATCTTCAGCATCGCGCGTCGGTGGCGATGGCGCCGTCACGGCGTCGGCGGCGTCGGCGGCGGCGGCGGCGACAGTGGCTCGCTCGTGGGCCTCCTGCAGGCGCTCCGCCGCCTTCCCCAGCCTCAGGATGAGCTGCTGCAGAGAGCACCTAACGAAACGCCGCACGCGGCCCAGCTCCTATGGGAGGCATACGATGAGTGGTGTGCTGATGTCCGGGTACATAAGGTTTGAGGTTAAGAACTTCAGGATTGAAATGTACCACGTGTCAAGAAATCTTGGGAGTTTGTGGAAAGCACCGACCTCCCAGGTCAGGGCCTGGATCAAGCTGCTGATGCCGGGCCGTGGTTCGGTGCTGTTCAGTCGCCCACCATAGTTGTGTTTACTAACAGATTCCCCCTTCCGGCTGACTCCCGCCCCCGCCCCGTCAAGCGATGGTCATTGCAATCCCAACGAGAGCTTGGCCGCCGAAGGCCTTGCTGGTCTAAACTCCCTCAGCGAGCACGCCTCGCACCGAGATGTACGCTTGGAGGAAGGCGGCGCCCTTGCCCGCCTTGCAAAGCAGGCCCTTCACCTCCGCCTCCGCATCCGAGGTGCGAACGACAGACCCGCCGTCGTCGCCGCCGCCGCCGCCGCCGCCGTTTGGGCTCCTGTGCTCGGCCTCCTGGCACAGGGATAGCGACAGCAGGCACGTGAGCGCGCTCACTCCGCCGCTGCCGGAGGCGCCACGAGCGGCAGCGGAGCTGCAGGTCCTGCCGTCGCAGCCGTACAGCAGCGGCTGCGCCGCCGCCGCCGTCGCCGCAGCGTCGGTGGCCTCCGTCTCCGCCGTTGCGACCACCGTAGCTACGTGCGATCCCAGAGATGTCGTATCCAGAGGCGACCGACACACGTGGCCATTGGTCGTACTGACGCCGAACTTTTTGTCGTACACTTGGTGGAGCTCGTTGGCGGAGGCCGCCGGCGTTGCAGCGCCGCCGCCGCCACCGTACCGCTGGCCCGCATGGTTGCCGTTGCCGAGTCCCCAACGCCCGTCGACGAGGCCGCAGGCGTCACCATTTGCCTCCGCCGCCGCCGCCGCCGTCACCGTCGGCTCCACTGGCGGCAGCAGGGCGTGCAGGACGTCCGCGCGGAGGGCATGAGCCTCCAGGGAGGGCGGCAGGCGCTGATGCCCGGGCAGGAGCAAGGGCCCGACGCGGTGTATGAGGCTGGGCGCCAAGGCGGTGGCTGCAACATCTCTGGAGATGGCGGAGCCGACGCCGGTGTCCACTACGGCGGCGCCGCCTCCGCCGCCGCGGGATTGAATCCCCGCGTCCCTCATGCAGCGGAAGGATTAAGACAGGCGGCCCGGGCTTCACCGCTCGTACAGGTTTGGTTCCGGAGTTTCAAGTCCGATGTCCTGGGGTCGGTTGCCGTAGTCGTGGTGAGGTGCAGAAATGAAGGTGGCAGAGGAAGGTGGCAGGCAGGCGGGCGGGCAGGCAGGAGATCTCCAGTTGCTAAGGATTAGGCCGCGGGGATGCGGCCGGGCTGAGGGCCCGTCAATGCTTCGAGACTGTCTCCCTCCCGTGGCAGCGCGGGCGCGGTAATGTGCGCGGATGAAGCGAGTCGCTGCCGAGGCGTTGCTGACGCAGCTGCTGCTGCTGCTGCTGCTGCTGATAGTGCTGGGTCGGGTGGTTCAAGCCCTCGATAGGACCTCACTTAGCGAGATGCAGCCCTTGCAGCCAGGACGCTGCTGATGCTGTAGCTGCTGTAGCTGCGCGGAACAAGCGCGAGGCCTCGAACGGTCAAGCGCCAGCGGTGGCGATGGCGACGGCGATGGCGGTGTCAGAATGCAGCGGGTCCCCGCTCCGCAGATCGCAAAGCCAGAATGGGGGCGCGGGTCCCGGACCTCAGCCTCGACCTCCCCCGGCTGCTAACGACGCGGCGCTGCTGCGTCTTCCTCCGCTGCGCTGTGCGGCCCCCTCGTGAAATCCCTACCTAATTAGAGACCGATCTGACCTCAACACCTGGCGGCCTGTCTATCGGGTGGCGACGCTTAAATTTCTCGCCAACAGAGGGCTCCCCTCCGTTCTGTTTATCTTCGTCCTTTCAGTTAGGCGTGGTTGTGGGTGTGGTGTGTGGGCGGGTGGTGGAGGCCGCCGGGAAACGTGTTGACGTGGCTGCGCATCGCGAAAAATGCAGAGGGGATTGAGCGTTGCGGGGAGGCGTGCCGTGGATTTCGGGGCACGAGGGAGGCCCATCGGGCCTTGAGCTGGGCGGCGCTCCAAGGAGGCGTCAAAACTACCCGTCAAATCCGTCACCTGTCAGATCCGGTGCCGGACCCCGTCACCGCGCGACAGCTTACCCCCGGACACAGCACCCGCAACCCTCACGCCGCCAAGCAGTGGCATTTGCGGGAGGTTTGTGTGGCGGGGAATGTCAACGATAGGTGCGGCGGCATCGTTTCGGAAGCGATATGTTCGTTCCGTATCCCAACGACCAATAACGACTTTTTATCGTTGTCACATTGATGGCGAGTTTGTCCGCCACTGTCTGACTTCTGACGGCGTGCGTTTCTTCTTTGGCCCATTCTCGGAATTTCACGGCATTACCCACGGTGATGCTGCTGGTTTCCTGATTTTCGCGACTGCATTTCTTGAACTTGGTTGGAATTTGGCTTCCGACACAGCATGCTGCATGAGTTGATCAATAACGAGCAAGATCGCGACGGTCTTACAGGTAAACCTCCGGTCCTCTCCTGCATTTTGCGGACAACTGGGTCAACTCTGGCGACCCGAGCAGTCTGCCGATATCGACCCACGGAGGCGGCCAACGCCGGATAACGCCTCACCCTAAAGCCTCTGGTTGTCTTCATAGCGCTGCTGCTGCGGCGGCGGCGCCGGCGGCGCCCGCTCGTAACCTCTCTCCCATCCCGCCACACACCGGGCCCAACGCAACACGGCAGCGAAGCGACAAACCCATATCAACACGACCGCACCGAAGGCTACCCATGAACATCCTCCGCAAAAGGGCTCCAACAGCACGACGCGACCGTAGAGTTGCTTCACGGCCGTCGACCCGGATTCGTGGCACGGCAGTCGACACCGCCACGACTACAGGGAAACACGCGTACCGACTGTCCCTGCGCCGTACCGTGACACCGTTACCAATCTTCTTTGACGACACGACCGGACTCCCTCCGACGGGTGTCCCGCCCCTCGCCTCCCGGCGACATACCGTCCGGGGTCTGCCGGACCCGTCACCGCAGACACTCCCCCGCTCCCCCGACCGGTCGATACCGTGCGGCGGCGGCCCACACACCACCCGCACCAGCACCGCTGCCACCAGTACACCACATCTGCATCTGCATCGTGGCCCCCTCCCCCCGGGTGGGTGGGTGGGTGTCCGTCATGCACGCGCTCAAGCGCGCGTTGAGGCGCCCTTTCCCGGGCGGCCGGGCGAGCCAGTGCGGGGTGCTGGCGGCCAGCACACGCACACACACACACACACACACACACACACACACACACACACCGGACCACCAGCGCAGCGCCAGGGGGGGCCGCCCGCGCTCCCCGTCACGCATCAAAAAGCGGCCATGACCTCCTTAACGCCCCCAAAAGGAGGGCAGCAATACCCACCCACCCACCCGCACGCGGGAGCGTTCGCGACCTCTTCGTGTCATATCCGCTTCTTCAACGCGCGGGACCGTGCGGCCCTGAGCCCCGGGGGGGGTCGCGGAGACCGGATGGTCACGACCCGTCCCCGGCCTAACTAACCACCAACGCAGTTCCCGGACCTCGGCCCTCCCAGACCTCATGATACGATGCACCGGCGTCCGCGGTCCCGCAAGCGCGGGCCGCCCACCACCCACCGCGGGGCCGACCCGGGAGGCGCCCGCGCCCGCACCCGCTCACCCGACACGCCCTCGTACCGCGGGCACCAGTCTGCCGTCCCCCCAGCCACTCCCAAATGCCCAAAACTCAGCGGACAGCGCTCCTTCGATCGACTCCTGTCGACCAGAGGTGCAGGCCTCCGCGCGATGGATGCCACAACACCTCACTGCGCCCCCATCCTCGCACTCGACGGGCGGGTTTCTTGATACACATACGGTCCACGTGGGGGCAATGTGATCTGCGTGCTGCTGACGACCTCGCAGCGATCCCTGAGGCGGTCCCAACCCCACTTTCGGAACGTAACCGTGTCGTACTGTACGGCACAAAACCGAATACCCCATGAAACCGCAAAAAAACTTCAGCTACCTGGACGGGCGACCCGGAGGGCCAAAATCAATCCGCGCAAACTACGGTACGTCAGAAAAACCAATTCGCGACACATGATGCAGCTGAAGCCCAGCAGTGGCCCCGCCGCTGCTCGTCCACCCCATGCGAGACACCACGCGACTCCGAAACCAAACCGACTAAATCACCAGAGATGCGCCGAAAACCGCGGAGGACACTGCGATGAGAGGCTGCCCCTGACTTGACACCCCAAGGTCGGTCGCCTTGCACCCGGACCAGATATTCATTTTCTTTTGCTTTTGTGTTTGAGGTGCGGTACGACAGTACGACAGACACCGACTATGTACCGAAAGCAAACTTCCCCCGCCTTTCAGAACAACACAAATGAAGACATGATAAGGTACAATATATATGATGCACAGAGGCAAAAAAACAACGGCGGCCACCTGTCGCGGTCAGAGCTTCGCCAGTCACAGCCTCCTCAAGGTCGGGAGTTCTGTCACCGCAGCTGCGTGCCGTCGCAGCCGCCGATTCTGTTGCAGCTGCGGACACCGCTCAGCCACTCGCCCCGAGCCGATTGCTCCCCGAGCAAGGCACAGTTGTTGCCGTACCGTACGGCCACAACCGTTGTGTTCTGCCGACATTGCTGTATGACAAGTGTCAGGACGCGCTGGCGAGCTAGATAACAGCGACCTCACCCAGGCCTGCATAGACCTCCAAATTTTCTCAAGGCCATCAGCATCCCACGCAGACAGAGAGACAGACAGACAGACGGACAAGACAGACAGCGTTTGCGCACAGGGGACACACACATAAGGCCTACAAAGAAAAAACGACACACACACACGCACAGGGCGGGCTTCTCATTAAACACACGCACAGTTTTCCGTACATGCGACGCAAAGCAGGTGAGGGGCAGGAACCCAGCCAACCGACGAGCAACCGCCAGAACCTTGGGCCGCCCGAATGGTGGTGCGCGGGACGCTGCGTGCTCTTGGGCTGACTGGTCCAGCGGGGCCGGACGTGGCGATGAGCACACACACCCATGTGCGCCCGCACCCCGCCCAATCCCGCCCCTTGGACCCCCGCCCCTCCCCCCCCCCCCCACACACACACACACACACCCATGCCCACCCGTCCCTCCCGACGAGCAGGGCAGGCGAACTCCTCGTCAGGCTTCAGGGACCTCACAGCGCGTTCCTGCCGAGCGCGACTCTCAAGTCAGGTGCCGCCGCAATGCCAATCCGCACAATCGCATCCAGGCGCCTAAATAGGACATCGGACACGTGCACACCAACACAGCGACGAGACAGCTCGAGGGAGGACACACGAGGGAGGACACACGAGGGAGCGCGGCGGCGGCGGGCGGGGGACGGGAACCACGCGCAGGCGCGAGCCACCCCGTTTGCGGGCCCCCATGCCACGCCAGTACACACAGTACTACGCGAAACGCAGCGAAAGCGCCCCGCGCCACCTTTTTTTCCACTGCGTGCGGTGGAGCTCTGGAGAGCCTCGCCGCAGTGCCGTCGCCGCGTTGGTTGGTTGTGACTCCTTCACCGACACACACACACACATGCACAAACAGGCACACAGAAATAATGGCGATGGCGAGGGGCCTTGTCCCGCCAAGCGCCAACCGCCCTCGGGACGCGTCTTCCTGCTTTTGTTGATTGATAACAACGATCGCTGCATACTGCCCCCACCCTTTGGTGCTGCGTTTGTGTTTTCATGTTGACGGGCGGCGTGATCTTCCGCTTCATGAATCAGACACACGGCGCGAGATCAGCCGCAGGAGCCCAGAAACCCCAGCAGCTGCCCGCAGCTTTCCCTCCGTGAGTGCCTGCCCGGCGCACCAAAGGCCGCGCTGGCCCCCCTCCTTCCGACCCTTCCCGTCGCCGTCGGCCGTAGCCTACTGTGGCCTGCAAGCCACCCAACCCACGTCCAACCTGCGACCCGGGACCTGCGACGCCCACGCCCATCCCGGGGAGCGCCAAGACCCCCTCCCACAACCCTCTTTCCTCGGTGCCGTGCGCGACCTGCCACCACGGGTTCGAACACCCCGCCGCTGCCCCTCCTTCCCGCTCCCCCAGTTACCAACTACCACCACCACCACCACCACCTCGCTGTCCAGACGGGGGTTCCACTGATTGGGTCGACCGATCAGCCGCGCGCCTCCGCACCTGCACCCCGTCCACCCGTCCACCGCCACGCACGCCCAGTCGCGGGCCCCCTGACCGTATCGGATCACACCCCGGGCTCACGAGTCGGGGCGCGCGCAAAACGCTCCTTTGCCCTCGTCCCGTCATGGCCGTCCAAAAGTCCCCGCCGCGACTGGGCCCGAACCCGACCCGACTCGTCCCGACCGAAACCGACCCACGGGTCCACAAAGACCGGGTCCGCGGCCGACGGGTCGAAGGGGGTGCGGGACAGACATGTTCCGAGGCCCTCCAGCCCTCCGTGGTCAGCTGGCCGCCCTTGGCCGCCCGATGGACCCGCCGGGACCGAAGTGGGACCGCTGTCAAGGGTGTGGATGCTGCTGTTCGGGCACAAGGGCTTCAAGAGCCGGTCCACAAAATCGCAAAAACTTAGCTCCCCCGGGGCGCCGAACGCGCTCGTCGCCCCTTGACTTCCAAAGGGACCTCCGTAAGCCTCCGGTTGGGTTGGGTTGGGCTTGGGCTTCAGGCCTGGTCCACAGAGCGGTGCGCGACCGACCCGAAGTGGAGCGCGTCTCTCTCTTTTTAGGAGGAGCTCTCGCAATATTCTCTCCTTCTCTCCCTCTCTCCTCATCTCTCTCGGTCTGTCTGGCTATCTCCCCGGAAGTCTGTAAGTCTGTCTGTCTGATTTTCTTGGATCATTCCTTATGAATTGAAACCACGGGCCCTAGGGCCCTCGCAGCCACCCAACAACCCAAGCCTGAAAGTCCTTACCTTCCACCCCCCACACCACACCACATCACATCACAATCACAGGCGCGCACTCCCCACTCTACATCTCCAACCGATCGCGGCTGAGTGCTCCTTGCCCCCCACAAAACATGCTGTACCAGTCACCGTACGGCACCTACGGCGTCCACCACAGCCGCATTGGGTCTTGCTCGGCCGAATCGGCCGCACCAGGCTGCTGCTGCTGCAGCAGCGGCGGCTGTTGCCGGTTTGTGTCGAGATGTTCGGCGGTTGTTCGTACGGAGCAAACGCCAGTCGGCTCCAGGGACAGGGCCCGTACGACAGCAGCGCCGGCGCCGTCGGGCGTGAACGAACCTGCCGCCGTGGATGACAAGCCACCCGTGGTCGCGGTCCGGATCGTACTGCCGTCACCATCCTCGTCACCGCCGCAGCTGTAGTCCCCCCGTGCTGGCTGCAGCGGCGGCGTGTCGGCCTCCGCTGCAAAGGCAGACGACAGGGCCCGCGGCTCCGGGCCTTTCGCCGACGCCGGAGCTGACTCGGGGCAGTTGTCGCCGGCGGCGCTGCCGTCGTCGACGCCATCAAAGGTGGCGGTCCAGGTCGGCACTGTCGGTTGCGGCAAGCAACTGGCGGCGGTGGCGCCGCACAGGCCGCCGACCGAACCGCTCGCACCCGCAACGGGCGTGCAGGCAGCAACGGCGGCGGCAGCGGCTCCGCCTCCGCTGTTCACGCAGAGCACCGTCGCGCTGCTGCTGCAAAGCACTGGCGGCAGCGGCAGCGGCGGCATCGACGCCGACACGGACGGCGGCGGCGCGCTGACGGCTTCAAGCCGGGCAGGTGCCGCCGTACACAACGTCGAACACAGCGGCACCTGCGGTGGCGGCGGAGGCGGCAGCAGCGGCGGTACCGCGCCGCCACAGCTGCTGCTACTGCCACCACACACGGCACGACTCGCGACGCTACAGCCAGCCTGACTCGGCACCGCCTGTACGGCGGACGCCGTCGCGGAGCTCACGGCGTGAATGCCCAATGCCGTACTCGTTCCTGCGGCGGCCTCATCGTGGGAGCCCTGGCCAAGCAACGACAGCGGCTGCGCGGCCCCACCGCAGGACAGCCGGATGAGCCCGCTGCCGCAAGCACCAACCGCGGCGGCAGCGGCAGCAGCAGCGGCGGCGCCTGACGTCATGCATGCCAGGCCGTCGCCGTCGCCGCTGCCCGTACAACGCAACGACGTCCGGCCCGAGGCGTGCGCCCGGCTGTCCGTCACGGCCTGGACCCCGCCGCCCGACCCTGCCAGGCCGTACAGCGGCGTCGGCGTGTCGGGCAGCAGGACAACGGCCGGCGGCGGCGGCGGCATCGCCGACAGCACTTCGGCCGACAGGTGCGACATCGTCGGATCGTCCAACGATACGGCAAACGGCGTCAGAGCTTTCGTGGTCGCCTGCTGGAGGTGCTGCTGAAGGTGCTGCTGCTGTTGTGACGACGACGTCGCCGCGCCGTACATATTGTACGGCGCACCGCTGCGTCCGGGCGACCCCAGCATCGGCGAGGCAACGCCCGACACCACCCCTGCCGTCGTCGTGGAGATGCCACACAGGCTCAGCTCCTCCACCACTGCAAGGTGTGCCACAACGGCGCCGAAGGCGCTGGCAGCACCGCCTAGCGGCGGCGGCGCCGTCGCCGCCGCCGCCGCCGGCGGCGGCGCTGCCACCGCCGCCATGGAGGTCGCGGCATCTGCCGGCGCCGCGCCGGCCTCATCCGGACCAGGGTGCTCGGTCGCTGAGGCGCCCGAAGCTGCAAGCAGCTGCTGCTGGTGCTGCTGCTGTATGTGCTGCTGCACGTGCTCCTGCTGCTCCTGCTGCAGCCGCTCCTGCAGTTCCCGCTGTTCCTGCTGCTGCTGGTGCTGCTCGCTGCGCAGGTAGGCCGACATGATGTGGTGCGCCAGGGAGGGGCTCAGCGCCGCCCGGAACGGCGAGTTCTCAACCTCCTCCCCCTCCGCGTCCACGTCGCAGCTCCCCTGGTGCTCGATCATGGACCCACGCGACGCAGCTCCGGAACCGAACCCGCGACCCTTGCCAGCCGACCCGGACCTGCCGCCGCCGCCGCCCGCTACGGGTCCCGGCGTCTTCGCCTCACTCTCGCTGCCGGCGTCGCAGCTCGACGGTGGCCGCGGCGGCAGCGGCGGCCGCTGCAGCGCCCGCTGCTGGTCCCCGACGACGGTCGACACGTCCGAGCTGCCGCCTCCGCCGGCGGGCTCAAGACAGTCGCCTCCGAAACCCGCTCTGGTCGCATGCGGGTCACAGGCCTGCGGCGTGGTGGCCTCCTCCGGGTGCTCCCCGACCGCCTCCGCAACCACCAGTGATCCAAGGGCGGCCGCCTTGTCGCCGCCGCGAGCGGTTCCGTCGCCGCCGCCGTCGCCGCCGCCGTGGTGGAGGAGGATCGTCGGCTTGGCGGCAACTTCAGACGGCTGCAAGTCGCCGGTTGTCGGCAGTGGGTGTCGTAACGCCGCCGGCGACGTGGGCAAGCAGGGCGCCTCAGCCGCCGCCAGGCCGCCGGCGCCCGACGGCGGCGACGGCGGCAGAGGCAGTGGCGCCGGTGGCAATGGGGACGACGGCGAGACGGCGGTACCGCCGAGCTCTCCCCGCGTCGCGCCGCCGAGCTCTCCCGCTACACGTACGGCAGTGGAGATGCCGGGCTGCCCGATTAGCCCATCGGCGGCGTGGCTGTGGCCCTGGCCTGTACCTGCCGTCGGCGACTCGCACCGGCGGCGGCTGGTCGCCGAGTTCACCATGTGGGTACGCGGCAGTCCAGAGAAGGAGGCGGCGGAGGAACCGGCCGCCCCAGCCAAGCCGAAGCCGGACGGCCCCGCGACCGAACTCGCGAATGACAGCACCGGCGCCACCGGTGGCGGCACGTTGATGTTGCTGCTCGCATTCGGCAGCAGCCCGTACGGACCCGAGGGCTGCTGCTGCTGCTGCGTGGAAGATGTGGATGAGCCGGCCGTCAAGGGGCCACCGGCGCCGCTGCTGGCTGCGGCGGCGGCGGCGCCGCCCGCGCCTGCGCCGGCGCCGGCGAGATCGCTGAAAGAGATATTGGAAAACTGCCGAGTGGGGATCGTATCTGGCGTCGCCGACGCCGCCATTGCCGCGGGCGGCCCGGGAGACAGGCCAGTTCCGGAGCTGACGGCGCCGGCGTCATCGTCGGTTGCTGCTGATGACACGGGCTGGGAGGCGAAGTGTGGAAGCGCCATCAGCGGCCTGGCTGGAGAGGCCATGTCTATGAGATCGCGTTCCGGTGCCGGTGCGGTGTGAGTGACCGGCAACGGCGGCGACGTCGCCGGTGACGCGCTTTCCGATCCGGCGGCGGCGTCAGACGACGGCTCCACCGCCGCCTCCGGCGGCGAAACCACTGCGCTGGGGGCGTCGTCGAGCGGCAGAACAACTGCCGCCGCGGTTTGGATTGGCGGCGCTTGCGACCAGTCAACCCATTCAGACGCCGACGGCAGCGTGTCCAGCCGGCCGCCGTCCGCCGCCGCCGTCGGGTCGCCGCACAGCGGGTCGGGAACCGACGCCGCCGGCATTGCGCCGGATCGCAGCGCCGCCACCACCGCCACCACAGCGACTTCTGAAGGCGCCTCTGCCGTACAACCGTCGTGCACTTCCTCCTCTCCGTCGACGTCACATGCCGCAGCGGCCGAGTTTAACGGCAGCTCCTCACCGCCCTCTGATGGCCGGCAATTCGACAGCAACTGCCACTTGTCCTCCGTACAAACGCCAGGGTCGTCACCGCACCCGTCGCCCTCCGCCGCCCCGCCGTCGCCCTCCGCCGCCGGTGTGGCGCCGTCACCCGTGGGTGTGAAACCCGCCAGTACGGGATCCGCGTACGATGATGCCCCCGGCGAGACCGTGGGGGTAAACATCACCTGTGTGGGGGCCATCGCGACGAGAGTTACTACGTGCCGTGTCGTGCCGTACCGCGCCGTACACGCGCCATGCAAGTGACACAAAAGAGGTTAAATGGAACGTTAAAGAATGAGGACCACATTTCGAGGCCAACTGGGGAAGTCTCTGGAAACTCGGTGAGAACCCTAGAAAGAGACTTATAGAGAGAGTTAGAGAGAGTCGTGGACAGATGTGGTCGCTATTGACGCCCAGAAGAGTATCTGTGCTCTACCGTACTGACGTACTCCGGCATGTACCACGTACCTGCGCTTCGTGGTGGTCCGCCATCAGGCTCTTCGGGTCGAACATGGGAATGCCGTCCCTGCGCACACGGTTGGCAAGGTTAGGTTCGGGTCACCAGGGTCAAGATCGGGTCACAGAAACGTCATATTTGGGTCATATTAGGCCATAATAGGATGCGCAACCGGGTAAGGACCGCAAGCCTCTGTTGCAGGGGGACACAGAATCGGTAGGAACGCGACGCTTCGGAGAGCAACGTTAAGCCGGGTCGACGTTGTATACCGCACCGAGAACAAGCCATCTCAGGTTATCCTCCTCCCGGTCAACGTTGCCTCCATGGCCCCGCGTTAGGGCCCCCCCTTGCACCTCCTGAGTGGCCGGCCCGCCGGCGTTACCCTCGCAAGGAATTTAGAGCCCACGCAACCCGACTGTTGTCGACCCGACTCACACATAGAGAGTTGGCCGCCGGAAGACCAGCTCGTCTGCCGCATGGCCGCCGCCGCCGCTTGCCAGCGACGTCGACGTCGCACCCGCTCCTCCACCGGGCGCATCGCCGGCAGTCTCCCCGCCGTCGCCGGCTGCCTCGACCGGAGAAAGGGTAGCCGCCGCCGTCAGGCCATCCGCTGCCGCCGTCGCCACGTTGGCTTCCGTACACACAGCCGACGATGACGCCGTGGGTGTGGTGTCAGTCGACACCGACGCCGGTTCCGCCCCCGGCACCGGGGCCGAGGCCGCGCACGACGCCGATGCCCGTTGCTGCTGCAGTTGCGCCTGTCGGGAGGATTAGGACTCCAGAATCAATAACACTTCCATCCACGCATCTGTACTCTACATATTTCATATGTTCCCACACAAAGACGCCTGTGGCAGCATCACATACCCACGCGAAACCACTTCCACAGATATGTGATTGTGGCGCTGAAGATATGACGCTCTGCGGGCCATGCGGGATTACAAAGTGATGCATCCCTGTGCAGCCAGCAGGATTACAACGGCCAATGGCTGTCCGCACCGACCCTCGGGTCACTTCTCACCTCCAGCTCCAGGCGGACCCGTTCCGCTTCCGCCTGTGCCCGCGCCAGGTCCTGCAGTCCAGAGAGAAGGCCGAAAAAAAGAACGTCTGCACCGTCTTGCATGTCACAGGTAACAAGGCAGCACTGCCGCGTCCCACGGACCTCCCTGGCACACGGCAATCCTCCCTGGACTCTCGCCTTCAGACCACGCGTGCCCGGCTGTGGCTAGCAGCAGCTGCCCTCCTTCCGTTGAGCCAGGACCTGTGGCGGGCGGCTGCACTGCTGACGCAGCCCTAAAACCTCCCCCACACCCGGGCTCGGTTTTTCGGGTTTATTTCTTTCTCAATTTATCCCAAAGCCTCGGCTTTTCCCAGCATCCGCGACACGCGTAGTGCGCCTCCGAAGCATCAGACCCCGCCCAGAGCGCACAACACTCAAGGAAAAGTTCTCTCCCTCGCCGCGGGAGGTTATTGATAGGCCTCCAGGTGGCATATGTGGAGCCTGCGCCAATCCACACACCAGCACCCACCCACCTGCGCCGCAAGCTCCGCCAGGGCTGAAGAGGAGGGCAGGTGGCGCAAGTGCTCTGAGCCCTGCCGCACCAGCTTGTGCTCCTCCTTGTTCGGCGAGTCGGCGTACATGGACTCGCCAAGGATGACCCGTGGGTCATAGGCGACGTTTGCGCTTCCCGTGTCCACAGCAGACAGCATCCGCAGGATGTCGCCCGCAATGTCCGTCGCCATGTCCGATACGTGGGTCTCTCCCTCCTCCTCTGGCTGCTGCTGCGGTGGCGGCGGCTGCGGGTGCTGCTCCTGCAGGTGAGGCTCCGAGACCTCCGGCGGCGGCGGCGGTGCCGCCAGCTCCAGTTGTCGTTCGCCAACGGAGGCCGCAAACCCCGCCGACGGCATGCTGCCAAAGCTCGGCTCGCCGGCCGCGACCTGGATGCCGGTCCCTGCCGCACCCGCCAGGCACCCCGGCGGCAGGTCCAACATGGATCCGGACGCGAGGCGTTCCATGCCCAGGGGCACGTACCCCACCGTCGGTGTGCCGCAAGCGGTGCCGATGGCGCTGCCCGTCCCGCTCGCCGTGGCGACGGTGGCGGACAGGCCGCTGCCAGCCGGCCCTGACACACACCAAGACGCGGTCACCCTGGGCGAGGACAGCCCGTGGGGGGACATGGCTCCGCTGATACCCGACGGCGACAGGAGCACGCCGCCCGTGGCCGCCGACGCCGTCCCGGAGAACGAATCGCCGTTGTACGACGCGCCGGTGGCGCCACCGGCGGCGCCGCCGGCGCCCGTGCCGCTCAGCAGGAGACCCTGCTGCTCGTACCCCTCCAACTGCTGGCTCACGCTGCGGCCCAGCACGTGCAGGTCCATGGACCCCCGCGGCGACGGCGCCGGCGCCGCCGGGCCGATCTGTACGGCAACCGGGTCCTCCGCCACGACCGACAAACGGGAGAAGGGCCCGAGCAACGGCCCCGCCGCTGAGGCCGACGACGACGCCACGGGGCTGAGGCGGTCCTGGGAGGCGGAGCGCGGCGGCAGCGGCGGCTTGCCGAACGCCGGCGCCGACGTGGATGGCAGGCCGGCGGCTACCGCCGCCGCCGCCGCCGCGGCGGCGAAGGCACTGCCTGCGCAGGCCGAGCCTGAGCCTGAGCCCGAAGACGTGGCACTGCGGCCCATCGGAACGGGGATAGGCTGGCTAGCGCTGCCGCCGCTGGAGTTGCGGTCTCCCGGGGGTAGTGGCGGCGGCAGTATGGCGCCGTGGGTGGCCGCACCGACCCATGGGCCGTCGCCGCCGACATCGGAGTTGGGTCCCACGGCAGTGTGCATTAGCACGTGCCGGGTGGACCCCGGCGGCGCCCGCGCGATGCTCCGCCACTGTTGCCGTACCGCCGCGGCATTGAACTCCCCCCACTCCTCCGGCGCGCATCCGTCGGAGCCGCGCCGTAGCGGCGACGGACAGGATTGATACGGTGAAATACCGCCGCCGCCGCCGTCTGCAGCGGCGGCGAAGGCCCCGTTGCCGTCCGCGGCCGCGGCGGCGTCGTCGGCCGCCGCATCGTCGAGGCCGCCGCTGCCGTCGCCGCTGTCCAGGCCGCCGCCGCCGCCGCTGCTCCGCACAGCTCCGGTCGAACGATGTTGTGGGCCCGGAGGGAAGGGGTAGGCTCCGCCGTTGCGCGGTACACCCCCCGTCGAGACAGCCACTGAGAGGCAGGGAAGGTGCGCTCGCCTGGGGGATTTGGGCCCGGGAATCGATTTGGGTTTGGTTTTGAGACAAATTTGCGCGATTGATCGTTAGTTGAGAGATGCGTGGGAAACCATGCAGGAACGTTAAAATGGCGCCGAGCCGTCCAGCGGGTATGCCCAACCGGTATGCGTTCAGAGAGGGGGACACGCGGCCCGGCCCACTCAATGTGTGCGACTGGTGTTGGGTTCCAGGCCTGGGGAAATGTCTTCTCCGGCCTGGAACCCAACACCAGTCGCACACATTGAGTGGCTCGCCCATTGTGGGTTGGCATATGACCCGCGGGGTCCGCTGTAACATCCTTTTAATATGGACATGGAACTGTTTGTCCATATAGATCGGTATAATTAGCAGTACAATGCGTTTCGGCCGGGTCTTGCTTTTCTTTGTTCTTCCGACACCGCAGTCTTTTTATTTACTATATGGGTCGGGCGTTGCGTATACTACATACGCATACCGGCAACTTCTTGGGTACTGCTCTGCCCCTCGCATGTCACGCACTCCTGTTCTGCCTGCCTAAGAACACACAAACGGTGTTGCACGGGGTCCAGCCGGAGGCGGCTGGGGCCTGTTTTCGTGGAGCTATCGCCGTGCTTTACAGGGCTCGCGCGTGCTCTAGGTCGCGGTAAGGAGGGCGCGAAGCAAAGGAGGATCCGGCCTTTCGCGCCCTCCTCCTTCCCCCACAAAGGGAGGAGAGTGTCTTTCCTTTAGGGCTGCGCTAACAGCCCTGGGCCAGCATCAGGCCCGGTCAGATATGTAACACACACACATGTACTACATCGGGTCAGACCAGAGCCCTGCCTCATCCACAGCGCACGCACTTACCGAAAGGCTTGGATGGCCGGGCTGGCTGGCACGTTGGGGTGGATGCAGGGGATAGCCCAGGTGGCAGCCGAGCTCCCCACGGACACGGCGTTCTGCAGCAACAGCCTCCCGTTGCCGCCTCCGCCTCCGCCGCTCACGCCGCTCACGCCGCCTCCGCTACTGCTGCTCCCCAAAATCGCGCTCGCGGCACTGGCGGAGCCGGGCGCGACGACTCCGCCTCCGCCACCGCTACACTTGGTGCTGCCGGCGGCAGCCGGCGGCGAGCCGACCCCTATGCCGCCGCCGTGAGATCCCGTGCCGTACAGGCCGCCGTTGACGGGTGTATTGCACGCAGGACTGGCGGTGAAGCTGTTTGAGGGTTGCGGCGGCGGTTGCAGTCGAGGGATGGTCACGGCCACACGCGCATCGCCGTCCCCGGCACCGTCCTCCGCAGCCTCTTCCTCGTCGCATGCCTGTATGCAGTGTTCGGATTTCGTCGTCAGGGTTCGGTTGGGCTAATAGAAAGAGCGTAAACATTTCGAAAGACTTAACTGACACGGTTGTGGCTGCACACACGCAACCTGTTAAAGGGCGTGGCACCTCTTAAAGGGCGTGGCACCATCAAAAGTGGCCCGACGATGATGATGATGATGATGATGATGATGATGATGGTCTTTGTCCGGTTCTTAAGCAAACTATTCCTACATGCCGTACTGCTGTAGTACCGTACAACGCGCACCAATACCCAACAGTTTCCAGGGCGGCTAGCTCCTCCCCATTTCGCTCCACCCCGCTTACCCGGCGAGATCATAACACTATATCCAACCAACTCCTATACCTTGTATGTCCCCCCTGCGCACACCTCAGCCCGGCCAGGCTCCGTATCCAGTAACTCCGACCGCAACCGGGTTGGGGATTAGGGTTGGGGTTGGGGTCGCTCTTTTCTCACCCCACGGGCGAGCGGCCCGTGGGTCACCAACCCTGATCCCTCCAGTACCCTCCGTACAGTCACCAGAGCTCTACTCTGGCAGTCGGCATGGCGTGACTTGGTCTACACACTCTACATTACCCCGCTGCCTACCGTGGAGCTCAGCTGCTCCTGCATGGTCATGACCCGGTCCATGGCCTGGGCCACTGTCTCCGCCCCCTCCGTGGAGCGCAGGATGCTCAGCTGCCTGGCCGTCCACGGCTTCGTGAAGGCGGCCGTCAGCAGGTCGTGCAGCTCAGTCTCGTCCCAGGCTGCACGTTCGACGACAGGGAGGGCGCGGGGAGCGACGGCCACATAGACACACACACATGCATGCGGGCGGGCTGCTCATTAAACACACACGCATGCACACCGGCCTCTTGGACCCGACAAACAGCGGTGCTGCAAATGAAGTCGCACGGTACGGCCTGGGACGGCATGACGGCACACAGTCCGGACATCACTCCCTTCTCCCAACCGCACAACCCCTCTGCGCAGTGTCGCCGCGGCCCGCATTGATGGGTAGCCCGCCAACCAACCTACCCACCTCCCGCTCCCGGAAACCCTGTTGCTCCCGCGATGATCGCCAGCGCACCCACCTGTCCAGCCCTCCATAGATCTTGACCAGCATGACCTGCCCCGCCTGTGCTCTGGCTGTCTGCACACAAGAGTCCCGCACTTGCCTTTCCCCCCTACCAGTCTCTCCAAGCCGTGCTCCCCTCCCCTACCCAACCGGCCCCGACCTCACCCGGCACGTCAATCTTTAGGTAGCCCAACACGTCCTCCAGGTCCCGCATGTCCCGCAGCCGGGAGGACACCTCCTTCATGATTGCAGCGGCCACCTGCAGTAGCGGTGGGGTGAGGAGGAGGACCCAAACCATTCAAATGTTGCTGGACGACACACACTGTCCTGACTGGTGGCCGGTTGGGGTTATGCGAGGCAGCAGCGGCTGCAGTGATGGTGGTGGTGGCGCGTGCGAGGCAGGAATGGATTTGCGACTTGGATGGCATGCGCCTGTCTGACTGCTCGAATAGAGAACCTGGACATATGCGGGAGGGGTGGGAGGGTACAGGAAGTCGGTAGACAGTTTGAAAACTGCGCTGCTGCTGCTGCTGGGGTGGGAGGGAGTGGTCCCAGGGAGAGGCGTCAGCGGAGCTCGGGACCACAGGGGTGGCAGTCAAGCCTCGTTCCATGGCGCCGCTCCACCAGGGCCACCCAACCGCTCATGTCATGTCAGCTGGAGGTCTCTAAAGCCAGGGCAGAGCCACTGCTTCCGAGCAGCAGTAGCACCCCAAGCAGGAACAGTAGCACCTGGAGCAACAGCAGCAGCACCTAAAGCAGAAGCAGCAGCAGCCCACGGGCTGCTGCTGCACGGGTTGCTGCTGCTGCTGTAGATGTGTGCGCCCCGACAGACGCCCCACCTTCAGTAGCGCGCACTCGCACTGGTCAGCTAGCAGCACGTCCATGATCCTGCAGAGTCAGGGGTGGCGGGGTGGAGGATTCGTCGAGCTCAGCCGTGCGACAGGAAGAGGTCCAGCAGCGATGTGTGTGAAAGAAAACGGAGCCGTGCGACAGGAGGGTCCAGCTTGACAGAGGTATGTGTGTTTAGAAATGCAACCCGCCCGACCCAAACCAAGGTATGTGGGTGTGTGGCGGCGGGGGCCACACGAATCAGGTGTGTTGTGTGACACAGATCCCCCCCGATGATGCCAAACCTCCCGCGAACAATCGGCTTGCCAGACTGCCGCCGGCATCGAGCCCACGTCCCGGCGGTGATGTCAAACCCACATCAGTGCCTTTGCGCGCCTCCCCGCCCGGCTGTACCCGCCCACATTATATGATATCGGACATAATATCAGACAGCCCTCCAGGTGTGCAGGCGGACAGCGGACGCCCATGTGGCGTGCGCCGACTTGGCACACTCCTTGTAATCAGACCCCGCGTTCGAAAGTCGCCCTGCTGGCACTCGCTCTGTACACCTCCTCTGCAACCCCTTTCCCCTTGTTCGCGACCGCTGGTGTTCCCTCTGCCTAGGGCTGGCGAAAGCATCCGTGCACTGGTACCTCTCTCTGATGCAAACCCTGTCTGAGTCGCTGGACTTGCTTACCAGCCAGCTTGCCTGCCAGACACGCCGAATTCCCCTCCTGCCCTTAGGTCTATCCCCCTCCGTCAGCTCTCACCGGGCGGAAAACGGAATGGGAAAGTCCGCCGAGAAGGCCGTCATAAGCCAGGAAGCGCCGTACAGCATAGGAACGACACCCAGAGCCTCCAGATGCTGGTTCAAGGAGGGGCTGATGAGTCGGCTGAGCTGCCACAGCTGGACCTGTACACACCCGCAAACATGAGGTCGACTAAACGGTGCTGGGAATAGGAAGAATCGGGGAGGCCCCACACCCCGTGGCGGCCGGTCGACATCGCCAGCGCACCGCATGGAGGTGGTTTCTCCCGGCTTGGGGCTGTGTCCGCGGTCACCTACCTGCAGCAGCGACATGCTGCGGTGGTAGAAGCTCCGCAACTTGCGGTCCTCCATGAGCACCACCAGTGCAGCAAAGGCGTGCGCTTCCGAGGGCATGTACATGAGGAGCAAGCCCGTCAGGAAGTTCATCCCCTGACAGTATCCCACTTCCGGGTCGTACGCGGCGTAGGCTCGCAGCACATTTCTCAGCTGCGTTTGTCCTTCGTCCGCATGGAACCGACGGGTATTCGGAAATGTGCGCTGCACATCCTTCTCGATATCACAGGCAGCTTCCCGAGATATCTCCTGTTGGAGGAGGAGGGCACGGATTCCTTCCGTCAAAACTGCGCCAGGCGCCACCTTCCGACAACACCTTTGATGCGCTCTCAAACGACGACTGCAGGCACGAGATAGGCATAACATACATCCCCAAGCCGTACAAACAGCCCCTCTACCTGCGAAAGGTACGTTTGGTACTCGCTGACGAGGGAATGTCGCCGCGCAAGCGACGAAAGCCATAATTCTGCCGGATTTATCAAAATGATGAAACATCAGCCAGGTGTTTTCAATCGTTAGTAAATCGTAAAACCAGGTACCAGTGCCGAAGCAGTGCGTCCGCATGCGCGCCAACCAACGCGCAACAATTTCCGCACTCACCAATACGAAGCTGCCTGGGTGCATGCCATACAGTGCGTCCAACTTGGAGGAAAACCTCTTGTTCGTCCTCGAGTAGAACTTTCGGCTGGCGAATGCCGAGCAACCCGAGGAAGCGTTCCTTGACCGAGTCCTTTAAATCCTTTAAGCGAGCCGGTACGCTGCTGCTTTCATTAGAAGCCATTGCTGCTCTACGTTGTTTCCGGGGGGCCTAAAAGGCGTTGCCCCGGGCCCGGGAAGACAGGGAGAGGCCAGCAGCACAAAGCTAGGGAGATGCATATAGTTGAGCCACCGGTAATCTATCTGTAAAAGCACATGCAGTCCTCACAAGAGTAACTGTTGAGGAACACAAAATACTTGCAAGGGTCACTTTCCTGTGTGTTGAACGAGGGCGAATGCGAAATTTACGTTCGCATGGCTACGCATATTCGCTTGTGGTGATGATGGGACTGCCCGAGAGGACTGGGTCCAGGGGTCCAGGGGGGCGTTGCGTACGATTCAGTCATCGGGATGCAAAAATTCTACCAAGGCAACATTTTAATCTTTCAGCGATATTTACGTCGCGTAGTTTTGGAGTGTTTGGTGAAATGAGACTTGTTGCGTGGCTTTGCAGCTGCGACGCAGACTGCAGCTGATGACGGTTTCATTGCTGTCGGATATTTGTGGAAACGCTGTTCGGACCTCCATGGGACTCCCCTCAGTAAAGGATAACAAGGGTTCATGATAGCTTAGCGACACTGTCGGTCCCGCCACTTCGACGTCGTAAAGTGACCAGCAGTCCTGAGCTTCTGTCTTGACATCATGTCAGCAATACGTTAAGGCTGTCGTGTGGAGGTGAGCGACCGGCCGACGCGCGAACCCGTCGCCGATCTTCATGTAGTTTTTGTATGCGTTACAGCACACCCGTCGGGATGCATGGTAATGATCCCCGAACGCTCTTGACTCGCAGGTTTTTATGGCGTTGTTTGCACCCGCTCAAGACACGGCTGCAGCGACTGCGGAGCGTGCGACCGGCCATGACCATGGCAGCTGTTGCGTGGCGCACTGCCAGATGGTCGACCTGGCCAAGCCATGCAGCGTTCTCCCCCCAATCGCCCCTGCTGTCCTGCCTCCGTTGTTCGGCGCCTCCGGCATTCCTTTCCCCGCCTTCTTCCCGCCGCTCTTCGCACCTTTCGCTGGCGGCGCCCCGGCCTTCTTCTGTCCCCTCTTCGCCGGCTTCGAGGCACCTTACGGCTGGTGGCCCCAGCTTAACACCATTGCGGAATCTCCCAGCGAAAGCAGTGCCTCCACCGGCTCCCCTGCACACTCCGCGCGACTCAGTCCAGTCGGGAAGAAATTAAACCCGAAGCAGCAGGGGCCGCTGCACCGTTTCGCGCCGCTGCACCACCGTCGCGTGGCCGGCTCCGCGTCGCGCACCTCCCTGGAGTCGTGCAGCGGCCCTTGCCCGGGCCGGAGCAAGACCCCGCCGCTGGCCCGAGCCGTGTCATCGGATGACATCCGCAGCAGCATGCGTGAATGCGAGACGCATCTGGATTTCGGCGGGCCATCCGAGTCCCTCCAGGATTGCGTGGTCTTGCCAGGGATCGCTGACGATGGCGGTGGCGGTGCTGCTCCAGGAGAGGTGGTCACAGCAGCGGAGCCGCCGCAGGCCTCCGAAGGGACATCCTCGCGGTGGCTCACCCTAGGGCAACTCCCCGGGGATGTCGCCGTGGATGCGCTCGAGGACAGCAGCTGCGTCCCTAACTGCCAGCAAGATGGTTCCGAAGCCGCCCTGCGCGTGCTTCCCGCATTGCCCCTCGCATCTAGAACCGACGTGTCCCCGGGCGGTTCGTCACTGTCAGAGGGGAAGGACGCCGGGGCGTCTGGGCAGGCTGCCAGCGGCCGCGTGCCGCTGCTGTGTAGGTCCGGTGCGCTGATGTGGGTCGACGTACGGCGCTACGGCGCCATTCTTCGCCGGCGCCGTCAGAGAGCGGAGCGGCAGCTGCAGCAGGGAGCTCTTGCCGTGGCCGGCGCCGCCTTCAACCGGCATGTAAGTTGTGAAACCATGTGTGCGCGGTGCGGAATGGACCAAACAGTCACAATTGTTCGGTGTGGGTGTGGGTGTCGGGATATCCTGGACTAGGAAGAAGGTTCCGTTATGGTTTCTTGTGAGAGATACCGTGCGCATATAAGCAAATGGGTGTAAGTTGTTCTTACATGTCCCACGCGGCCCCAGAGGTTTGCCTAATGCCGTCTCGCTCCCCACGTGCCATTTGTCAACGCGTCTCTGCGAGAGGGCAAAGGGCCCCCCGTCATGGCCTTGTGGTGTCGTCGTACTATGCTCTCTTTCTTCGGCGTCCATACTCGCGCTGTTGCAATCCCGCGTCGCTTGGTGTGCGGCTGGATTTTTCCCAGCCCGCTTCACTTCTGTTGGTAACCACCGAGGTCGTTTACCACTGTCCGATCTGAACCCCTGCTCCCGCTGTCCCCGTGCCCGTGTGCCTCCTGTCCCTCCTGTGCTGTGCAGCCCCTGCGGTGCGTCTCGCGTCGCAGCCTGACGCTGCTGTGCGCACAGGCGCAAGCACGGGCGCGGCTCCTGCAGTCTACCGGCGTCGGGACCGCGGCCGCCGCCACCGTGGCCGTGGGTGGCTGCAACGCTGTGACGGAGGCGGACATGGACGTTGGCGCCGTCGACGGTGAGGGCGCACCCGTCCACAGATTGTGCATGGAAATCCTAGACGTCCTACCTCGGCCCGGGAACCAGCCCAAGTCCGGTCCGGGTTCGGCGGCTCCCGATGGCGGTCTTGCAGCGGCGGCCCCCGAGGTGGCTTCGGCGCAGGCGGCAGCTGAGGCGGCCGCAAAGCGTGCTGAGCTGGAGGCCGAGCTGCAGGCCGTTCTCGCCGAGGAGACCGGCGTGCTGCCGTCCTTTGATGAGTCTGCGGAGGACGAGGAGGAGAACGGGGTCGTGGAGGCCCGCGGGGTCGTGAACGGCCGCCTGGTGCTGTAAGCTCGTCTGGTCTGGAACTCAGAGCGGTCGCGCCCGGGGGCGAAGCACCCGGCCGCCTGCATCGGTCCGGCGCGGCACCGGACGCGTTGCTGTGCTACACAGTTCAAGTAGTCCACCCGAGCGCAGGTGGGACGTGGTGCTGGGGGCCATGCGCATATTCGACAGACCTCGCGGATGGATCCGGTGGTCTTGGTCGCCGCTCCGTCCTCGGAGTGCACCAGTGCGGACATGTTTGATATGCTGCCTTTATTCAGGGTATACAGGGGTCAAGGCAGGTGGTCGTTGACGCGTCGGCCCCGCAGGTGGTAGTTGTTGTTTTTGCTGTGAGGGAATGAGCTGAGTGGTTTTGAGGTTGCCCAGCTGCATGGATCGGGCTGCGGTGGACCCATGGTTCAGCGGTGTCTTGCGGAGCCGTGCGTTTCCCCGAGGCGTTGTGAGAGATGTACGCACGCGGAAGAAAGGTCACATATCTATACCAGCGAAGCGTTGTTAGGCATGACGTTACGACGATGCGACACTTGTCGTTCAGTAATGGTTTGATGGCGAGGAAGGTCGGTCTTGCTTGGTTGGCGTTCCGGTGGTGTTTGGGGCGCGCTATGAATATACAGATACGACATTCTTCTGGTGTGTCGGCAGCAGTGTTTTGGAGAGTCGAAGTTTTGTTAGAAGCGTTACGGTGATGGAATTGCACATACGCTACAAAAGCATTGCGAGCGGCGCAAACAGCGCTTCGGGGCCTTTATTTTCAGACCGGAGTATCTGGCGTTTTGGTCCAGTCTAGTCTGTCCGGAGGCGAGCTTGAGCACGAGCGTTTCCTCTGATCGTGCATGTCGACTGTCAGCCGTCGTCAACCGTGTCCGCATCAAGCAGGTCTATGCCGGGGCCAACGCGTGCTGAATGGTAAGGGGTGTGCGGGTTGTCGTACATATCGAGATGCTGGTCGAATGTGATGAGAGAGATCTCATATACCACGGTCCGCCCGCCCGCGCCACCTTACTTTGAATACCGGTACCGCCTTGCGAGTGTCGCAGGACACAATAAAGATAGTGCTGAGCCGTGGTTTTGACGTACGGTCGGGGTCTTCTTTTTTCGCCGAGATGTCAAGGCGGTGGGAAGCGCCGGTCAACGGCAGCGGATGCTTCAGTCATCTGTCGGGTTTTCCATTTTCCTAGAGGTGCATGTGATGTGGTTGGTGCGTTTGGTTGATCGATTGATCCGATGGCGGAGGGTTGCGGTTGGTTCCCTCCGGGTGAGAAGCTGTTTTGAATCACTGGCGCGCTGGATATCGGAGTTGGTCTTGGCCGTCCGCACGACACGAGATTCTGTTTTCAGGCGGTCACGGTGAGATTATTGTGGACCAACACGAGAACGAGCACGGAAACACTTGGGATAGAAAGGCCGCAAAAGTTTTGGTCCCCTCGCCGCGACTTGGTCGCAACGCGGCTCTGTGAGGTGTGCGGCACTGATGTGCTTTGTCATTCGTACTGGATGCGACCCTGATGTCCAGTACCGTATCAGTTCGCCATCGAGGGGAATCTGGTATGACCCTTCAGCGGTCTTCGACTTGCCTCCCGAGATGTGCATCGGGAGACGGCCCCGGACTGTCCCCAGGAGGGCCAGGACAGGAAGGGAGTCCACTCCTCCCTTCCGGACCTTTGTTTTGTCGGACGGCGGAGGCGGACTGCGTCTCTCGTGCTTGGCACGGGGCTGTGACTCCGCCGTTTGGTGGTGTAGCCGAGACCCGGGTCGCAATCTTCAATTTTATCTGCCGTTCCCACGTGTTGGTTTCCTATGTTTGGGAAGATAAGTCGAACGTTTGCAGCAGGCCGCACTGATACGCACGGCAGGCTCCTTCCGAACACCTGTACGCACGTGGCCGAAGGATTCTTAGGTGTCGTTTTCTTACGAGGAACGCCGCGCTTGTGCATGTGAATGCTGTTGAGCGCCGCACAATAGTCGTTGGTGGATTCATGGGGTTCCCGTTGTTCTTGGTGTTGTTGTTGTCGTTGTGACCTTGTATTTGCTTGGCCTATCTTTTGGATCGGTTGGCTCCTGGATTTGGGTCGTTGCAAATCCGGAGCCAGCTGCGATTGGCTGTTCAGACATTCAGTTTTGTTGAAGAGCAACGTTGGTCAGCAGCGCTGGTTGGAATGCGAGACGCTCATATGTTAGGACCAACCATGGCGTTTAGGCTGCTAATGCGATTGGGGGAGTCGCATGCGGTGCAATGCACACCAACCCTGATACGTTGCGTCGATGGTTGAATGGTGCCGCGCTTGGGTTCGCCCCGGCGTCTCCGACTTTTCAGGGCAATGGTTTGCTGTACGATGATGCCAATGTACGGGTAGAATGTCGGCCACTACTCGCGGTACTACAGTGGTCGGGGCGGTTGAGTCAACTTTGCGAGTGCTGCGGTCCTTGTCGTCTGGTCCGGGGCAAGAGCGTCCCAAACGTAGAAAACTAGGTCCAATGCCGACAGTAGATCCCACGCCTTTGCCGCTGCGTGAGTTGGTGCTGTTGGACTGCGCGTCTTCATTTGATCGAAACTCGCCCAGCAGTGACGGAGCTAGTTCTTTGTAACGTTGTAAGGCCAGCGCTGTGGCCCTAGACGATCTGGCCACAGGACGGCGATGTTCTCGGCGCTCGTCCTGTTGCGTCGCACCCGCAACTGCAGACACCAACGGTGGCTCCTCACTGCACCCGCGCCCGCTCCGCTCGCAGCACCCTTGGCCAGCGGTCACCGATGGGCCAAAGCCAGGCGCTGACGGAGCCCCGCTGACTGTGCGGCGGTCGCACACTCAACCCTGCATGGGGCCTTGCAGTCCGTTTGCAGCCCAGGCAGCGAACACGATCACACATTCATTCATGCATTCTGTCATGCTCAGCACGCCCTATCTGCCGCACATCCGCCCTACCTGTGCCGCGGATCAAGCGCATGCGGCCCCGCGCGGACACGCGCGGCCGCAACACACAACACGCTCGGGCGAACAGCACCCAACATCAGCGCCGCGAATGGAGGGTTGGATGCGCTTTGCGGCCAGGTGTGTCTCGTCCGTGCGGGTCTGCCACACACGTATCTCGGAACAAGGAAACCCGGGATGCGCTGCCACCCACCGGTCAGGGGCCCCCACAGCGATGATCTCTCCCGGGACCGTCCGTCACTGGGCCTGTTAGTTGTCACAGGGTAGAATCTATAATTTACAGGAGTGGGACTGGGAAGGACAGGTTGCTGGCCAGGTGGCAGGCGCCACATACCACATGGGGTGACGGGGGGCCTCGCTGAGGCCCCCCAGCAGCAGGGTGTATACGCCTGGGCCTTAGCCCTCCCTAGCAAGGCCTTATGAACCACGTGACAGTGGTTCATTACCCCAGCGCCCCACTGGTCGCCGGTGTAGCCGGAGCCGCCTCGCTGATACCCACATACCGTACGGAGCGGAAGCAAGGAAACCGCGTCCGCTGATAACCGCGCCGCACTGGACAGATATGCGGCGCCGCAAAAACTCCGAGGACCCTCACACTAGGGCCCATGCTATATCCGTTGACCATATGTGGGTGCACGCTGCAAGGGACGTATGTGGGGTGTCGTTGTCGTGCATGGTTAGAGTCCACGCGGTTTGAATGGAACCGCGTTCGTGCCCAGGATTGGTTACCGTAACGGCACCTCGACAAGCACTTGGTGTCGAAGAAAACTCCATCCAATTTGATCGCGATGGATAGAAAATTACTAACGACCGAATGAGTGCGTATTGATGCCCACCGAACCGCTCGCCAGTCCGGGTGTGCCAAGTCGAGCCCGAGGTCACTTACAAAGTTGGTTGATTACAGCTGGCAAAACCGACCAGCACTGGGCCATAGCTCGCTCGGCATAGTTTTCCCTTTTTATGGCAAGCGCTAAGTGAACAGACGCGCCAGGCCCGCCATCCAACCCCTATATACGGTTGGTACGGCATGCGCTCCGGAAGCACCAAAATGCGCACACGATTTGCTAGATTCGCGCATCAATCGCGCTTGCTGGCTGATCCCCTGCACGTTCCGGGCGCCTAGAAAACGACAAACTATGAGCTCGGGTGCTGATGGTGCAAAGAGGACAACCGCACCCGCTAAAATCCACACAAATCGCAGGCATTTACGCAGCGCCAGAGAATAAGCTTCGGCTCAGTGCAGGTAGCTATGGTTTGGCCGTGTGGGTCTGTCTCACAAATCTATACAGGACCGCGTAGGAACGCACTTGGCGCAGCGGACGAGTCCCTCCAGTCCGAAATGGATCTGAGCGCCGAATGATTGTTCATGTACTTGAAGCCGTACGCGCCATGCAGTGCGACGTTGCTTTCCGGAAGTCAACAGTAGAAACCCACCGATGAATTCAATCGCCTAACGTTCACCGCGTCGATCGCGTCCTTACACCCAATCAGCGTCAATCACTATATATATTCATGAACAACCAGGCAAAACGATACATACATTACACAAACACGACCACTAAGACGTTCATGAAACCTTCTATTATAGTCCTACTTTCGGAATCATGGCGATCATCCCGCATATCAACTGCAACCTGCAGCCGTGGCAAAAGTTTGTAACGCCCTCCAATCCACAGCAAATTAAATCATCACCAGCTAGCAACTGCAGCGACAGTTAGAGGCCAGGAGTGCGCTGCGCTCTGCTACGCTACACGGTTGTATCGACCCACCGCGATGTGCAATTCGTGCGCGCGCTGGGTGCGCCTGCGGGCCGCACCTACCTGCCCGCGTATGGCTGCTCTGTGGACATTCAACGGCCACGACACGCAAACAACGCGTCGGCTCATCCGCGGTGCCAACGCCCCACGGCATACGGCCCACGGCCCGCACCCGCATTACGTCGGATTCCCGTCCTCCGCTCGTCACTGCCACCTCCCCTCCACCGTACCTCTCCATCGACCATCCAGCACACTCGACAGGCGACACGGGATGCTGTCGGCGGCCATGAGTATGGCTTGACGTGGACGGGCGTTCCTGTGCGGCCCAGGCGCCTACACATGACACACCAGGGATACCGGCGCGCCCGTGCACGGCTCTCATTGCACAGCTCTCACTGTACGGTGTACGGACGTACGTGATGCGAACTCAGCCAACGATGGCGACGACGCACGCCAGCGTGTACACGTAGCCAGAGACGCATGGCTGGGTGGTGACCTGGGCGCACGCCAGCAGCACGCAGGGGGGCGAAGGACGTGATGTGAGGGTGTGGGCAGACGACCGGTGACGGACTTGAGCAGTCAAGGTGCACGTGTCGCGATGCACCCAAGAAGGCGCGCGGGCACCATGGGGGGATGGCGATCGAAACGGCAGCGACATAAAAGATAACTTGACAAATTTAACTACAATAATAGTTCACTGCCTTTAGTGTGGCGGTCAAGCCTATCAGCATAGTAAATAAAGTCGACGGGAAGACCCACGAGGTACGAGCCCGGCTGCACAGAACGAATGAGAACCGGCAGCCCTCGTGACGACGCCCGTACCACCCTGCCCGTACAACCGTGCTGTACGCTGCCGTACCTGCATGCTCATCTCCTGGAGCGCGCGTGCGTACCCGGTCGCGAGGCCCAGACCCGGTACGGTCACCCAGTGGGTGTACTGCGACGCGTTGAACGCCTTGCCGCCGGCCGGTGCCGTCCCTGTAAAAGCCAGAAGGTTCGAGTATGTGTGGTGGTGTTTGAGTGTTTGGTTTTGTAGTACCGTATCGGTTTGGTGGTGGGGCAATCACCGTCAGGGTTACGGCCAGCAAGGCTTGACAATCTGTTGTATATCGCAGGCGAGCCATTTCCGTACTTTGACCGTGCGGTAGGGCTTCTCACACAGAACAGACGGTGCAAGTCAAGAGGTCCGGGCGGACTAACCCCCCAGTCCGACTTCGCCGCAGCAAGACCAGCCCTCGGCGGAAAACGCCGCCCCCGAACCCTCTCGCCTAGTCCTATATGGTTCTTCGTGCCGTACCGGGTCCATGACGCCTTACAACCAAAACACACACGACGTACCCTTCGGGATCGGCAGCGGCGCCCGCATAAAGCCCGTGAGCTGGCTGTTCCAGTTGCTGCTCTGGAAGCCGTCGTACTGCACAAGGCGGGAACGAGCAGAGAGGATGAGCGCGTGAGCCAGTGCCTTCGGTCCGTCGCATGTGGATTTGAATTTGATTTCGATCGAACGCTTACAACGGATCCCTCCAGGGCTCTTCGCTGCCTTTGGTACATAGCCAGCAACAACTCCCACCTGGCACGTTACTATCCCCGGCTCCCACTCCGGCTCCCACCCCGGCTCCCACTCCGGCTCCCACGACGACTCCCACCTGGTTGCAAGACACGTTCGCGACGGGCGCTGGTTGCCAGTTGATTCCGTCCTCGTCCTCCAGGTACTTGGCGACGTCGGCGGGAGTGGCGCAGAGCGGGGCCCACACGGCTGGTCCGGTGTGCCCATCCCAGGAGGAGTTGACCAGCAGCTCAACCCGGGACACCACGCCGAAGCTGCTGGGCGGCGGCGGAAGGTTGGACTCGATGTCCACCAATCGGATGGCGAAGGACATGTCAGTGGGCGGCGGCGGCCGCGGCGGCGGCCCTGAAGTTGGAATGGACGGTTGCGGCGAGGAGAGGAGGCGTGGGAAGGGAAGGTGGGAGGTGACGGCGGGGCACGTGTGAAGGGGAGCATGAGGTGGAGCACGGCGAGGTGCGTCAGGGGCACGCCGCCACAGCACCGGTGGGTTGCGGCGGGGCAAATATTGATTGGTGCGGCGAGTTTGTGTTTGCATGTCGGTTGAAATCTTGTAAACAGTTGTGACATGCAGCCGGAAGCCATGCGGCGCCATGATGTCCGGGGCCGTTCAAACCCTAGAGTTGGGAGCGACATGGCAGATGGGACTACCCCGTTGACGTCCTCCCGGCCCTCCCTGGCCCCTGCGTTAGCGGTTCTACAAGCGGTGGCCGCCCAACTTACGGGGCGGGGCGGGCGGCGGCGGCTTCCCGGGAGGCCAGACCACGCCTGTGAAGCCACACAGTCACACGGAAGACGGAACACACCAGCGAGGCCGCATCGATAAGCGATGGTTGCGGTGGCAGCCGATGGCGGGCCATCATGGGGTGGGTCCCTGACGTGCGTTTGATGAAGGGGTTCGCCTGCTGCAGCGGGTGCTGCTGCAGCGGGTGCTGCTGCAGCGGGTGCTGCTGCAGCGGGTGCTGCTGCAGCGGGTGCTGCAGTGGGTTGCTACGGGGGCCGCCCGGTGCGACTATTGATTCAGACGGTTACATCCCGAAACCGGTATCCCTTTATGCGAGGAACCCGCCCGGGTACTGTGTGTGAATATGCATGTGCGCGACAGGGGGCCACCGGCGCCCGCCCCGCTACCCACTGGAGCACTGCAGCGCCACAAGCACCCCCGCGGGGCAGTCCGTGGAGAAGACCAGGCACTGGGTGTCCACGTCGTCGGGGAAGGCGATCTCGCCCACAGGCACGTCGGGTATCGGCCCGGGGTCGCACATCAGGTTGCCCACGGGCGTCGGCCTGCAGCCGCCAACGCGCAGGTGAGGCCGTGTGAGGGAGGCAGCCGCAGACTCGGGAACCTCCCGCGGGCCGCACATGTGCGAGTGGGACAAAGTACCGGCGCAGTAAAACACACACGCAAAGTTTTCTTCACGTTTTCTTACCGTGTACACACAAACACACACACGCACGCAGTCGCAAAAAACACCACGGATGAATGCTGATTGGGTTATGTATCACACCCCCACTCGAAGACCGATGAATACTCCGGGGTCCGGGCAGGTTCCCTCGCCAACCGCACACGATGAGGACACGACGCAACGCAGTCAGCCATTGGTGCGTGTCCTTGGTCCTAATTCCCCCGGAAGCCGGAACTGCTGCGCGAGGGCACGGCTCCGCGCGCGCGTGCCGTACACGTGCCGTACACGACCTCCCTCTAGCATACATTTCATCACGTCCAGGGAGGGCTCCCTGATTCCCCGCTTCGCTTCTCCCCGCCCCCAGGTCCATATGACTCACGGGTCGGTCTCGTCGGCCCCGAAGTCGCTGATGCCAGCGCCGTAGAACTGCCGTCCAAACTTGAAGCCCAGCTGCTGGCAGAAGAACTGGTGGTGTGTGGTGGTGGGGTTTCGGGTGGTGGGGGGTGAGGCGGCAAGGCGACAAGGCACGCGGGCGGACCAGACCATCAAATACTTCCATTATAGCAAGGGGCGCGCCACAAGTCACGGCTGGGACGCGTTTCGCGCGGTTGTCTGGGGCGTCTCAAGACGCAGCGGGAAATGATGCGAGCCAGCTTCACGTCACTTGTGAGCCGGAGTGCCGGGCACGGGAAAGAGCTGGCAGGAGCTGCTGTCTCACTCTGGCACGCCGCATCCACTGCTTGTCAATCCCTTCAGCGCGTTTGCTGCGGTATCCTTCCATGCAAAGGTTCGCGGATCTATCTGTGGTCCTTGCCACTAAGAACCGGTCCGGGGTGTGGCCCGCTGACTTCATTGAACCTGCTGGCAGGCGGACAGCCTTGCAGATGAAGGCCGTACAGACCACCCCCTTCATGCACGGGGCGCTGTGGGGGGTCCAATTCATTCAGTGCGCCCCATCTCCCTCGCCGGGAAACCCAGACCTGGGTCGTCTATCACCGACATTGGCCCCCGCCGACCGAGCACGAGCGGCCTAAGGAACCGACTCTGTGCAGAGGTGTTGCAGGTGTTGGCTCCAATGTGAGGCCAGTCTCTGTTCGGGTTCCGCATTTCCCCGGTCGGGTTGCCCGTCCTCCCCGGTTGGGGCTTTGTGCCGGTCGGTCGGTCCGCACCCAGCTGTCACACATACGTCTACTAACGCCTGTGGGATGGCAACCTGGCAAGCACCTGTGGAGCCCCTAAACCCCCTAAACCCCGCGGCACCCCGTATACCGGTCCCACCCTAGTCAGCCTCTGAGCAGCCCAAGTCAGCCGCGGGAATGGAAGGAAGACGCCCCGCCCAGCCCCGCACATGCGCCGCGCTGGGCTTCATCCGCCGGCACCCCCTTACATTGACTTCGTCCTGGCCAAAGCTGCCGTCATCGCACAGCGGCGCCCAGCCCCCGTTCTCGTCGTAGCCCTTCTGCACGGGGAAGTCCGGCGTGAAGGACACCTCCAGGCGCCCGATGCGGCCCGAGCCGCGCACCAGTCGAACGCCGTTACGGGTGCCTGCGCCAGTGCCAGTGCCAGTGCCAGCCGCGGCGTTCAGGAGGAAGCATTCATGCACGAAATACCTGGCCTTGTGTTTATTGTCAAAGGGGGGCCGCGAATAAGACGTCCGGTACGCCCCGGACAGCTGGGCAGGGCGTGCCAGTTGAGTTGTGTGCGTGTGACAGGTGTATGGCGCGCGCGCACCCCCTCCCCTTTTACCCGTCTTCTTATTCCTGAAGTACTTATAATACTTATAATAAACTTACAAGTCGGAATCGCACTCCAGGGTCGGTGGGCCTCCCGTGTCATGGGGGAAGAAGGTAAGTGCCGTGCGCTAATTTAGGAGCCTGCCGTTCCCAGCGCAACTGGTTGCTCGGAGCAACTTGCCTCGGCACTGTTGTGTGCACTTGCATGCGGCCAAGACATGATGAGTTTACCAACCCAGGCTGTTACTGATGACCCACTTGGGGTCCACGGAAAGATGACTTATCACAGTAGGATGACTCATAGCATGCACGGACTTGGTCCGCAACACAGCCCAACACCGGTGCGACTGCGTGTCGTACATGCGGGAGCTATACGCGCGGTGCAAGCGCCGAACCCGACCACACGCCCAGCGCTTGGGGCACCCATCGAAAGCTTACGTGGCGGCGACGGCGGAGGGCGCGGAGGCGAGGGCGGCAGAGCAGGCGGCCGCTGCGGGCTCCGGGGAGGGCGGGGAGGCGGGCGCGGTTTGCCCGGCGGCTTGGGGGGCCGAGGTGGGGCGCGGGGTGGTGATGGCGGCTTGGGCGGCCGCGGCGGGCTGGGTGGAGGCGGCGATGGCGGTTTCGGAGGTGGGGAGGGCGGTGAAGGCGGCGAGGGACGCGGCGATGGTGGCTTGGGTGAAGGCGGGCGAGGGGAGGGCGGACTCCGGGGGGGTGGTGGGTATGGGCTGGGCGGGGGCGGGGCCGGCGAAGGACTGGGCGGGGGCGGGGCTGGCGAAGGGCTGGGCGGGGGCGGCGAAGGGCTGGGCGGGGGCGGGGAAGGGCTGGGGGGGACGGGGAAGGGCTGCGCGGGGGCTGGGGAGGCAAAGGGCTGGGCGGGAGCGGCAGCTCGGGCGTTGACGGCTGCGGAGACGGAGGTGATGGTGGCGGAGGGTCCGGCGTGCCCGGGTCTGCGGGTTGTAGACCTGCGCCGGGGGTTTCACGTATTTGCTGCTTTATCGGTGTCAAGTTTGCAATAGTGAACATGGGACGGGCACAGCGGGGCCATCTCAAAGTGCTACCACGGCCGAAACCCCGGTGAGTCCAAAACGTCCTGGTGCAGCCCACCTCACCGGAAGACCAGCCCGCGGAAACAATCAAAACATTTAATGATAACAATGCCACGATGAAGGATGAACGCTGCCCAGCTGTGCCGTATTTGCTGCTGTTGGCCCGTTGCTGCCTCCCGGCAGCGGCCATATTGTAGAGTTCTGCAGATAGATGCGCTTCCGTAATGCAAGCTTAGTTAACTTGATGTCAGAGGGTGAATGGAGATTTGCTACTCCTCGCTGCTATCTTCAGTGTTACTTCCAACCGGGCTGGAAAAGTGCTGGTAGACTCACGGAGGTAAATAGCTACCAAGTGTATTTCCTCCATGCATCTTCCGCAATACTTCGCAAATACGTTCTGATGAAGTGAAAAATGAGCAATGTACTGCAAAGGTGCGGAAGCTTCCTTGTCGCCTCCTGCCCTGACAATCAATGAGATGACATGGCACCGAAATAACTTATAAAAATGTAACCGAGAAGCATAGAATTACTATAGTCCCAGAAAAGTGCGCGGCGACACGACTTCGACTGGCCGCCGGGCAGGCAACACAACCCTTGCCCTTGCGCTTGGGCGATCGGAGGCGGGAGAATCTATTATAATTTCATAAAGAATTGATGTTATTGACAATAAGCTTGACTTGTTGATGTTGAGGTACGGAAGGATCGACAGAGAAGTCGGGCGCACCCCAGCGCAACTTACTGGCGCGGTTCATGTGGAGTTTTCATTCCGTTCTAAATTTCATAGATTACGTTTTGTTGTGGCGATTTGCGGGAATCTATGCAGCAAGCGCATTATGATGCAATCGGTGTGCTACCGTAGAGGTAACTGCTGTGTGCGCCCTCAGTGCTGAAAAACATCAGTGCCACTACTGAGCATATCGGTTAGCGCGTGTCCACATGACGTACTTCATGATATTCGGCAGGGAACCCGTCAGAGTTTCAGCTCTCATTCAAGTGCGTGCCAATGTACCTACATGCAACCGCTACAATCGCTTTATTGCTACCAGTATTGCACCCTAATGCACGCAGGCGTGCAACATCTCAGCCACCACACATGACAAGTAGCAAAGACGCTTCTTACTTTCACAAGGTAGCCACAATTAATATGCTGTGGTGATAGATAAATAAGCCATTATTCGTTGGGATGTATAAAATGGATTTTCGTGGAAGTGATTGGAAAAAGCCTTGTTGGCCTACCCTGTCCTACCTCGTGACTAATCAATTTAGGTCACTTGATCCCGAGCGAGAGTTGAAGTACTTCATCTACTAAATAGGGCATCGAAATCAAGTGTCGTAATATTCCTTCTGCATCATAAATCGTCAGTGAAGCCACCATATACACTTTAATACGAGATGTCAGCTGAGTCAGCTCGTGACCAAGATAGGTCGATAGCGCTTCGATGGCATCTGCCCGCTAGGACTGAGGAGACATCGTGGCATTCCTACGGGTGGCTCCATGCATGACATTGTGCGTGCGGCTCCTGCTGGCAGCGCGAACCAAAGGGCGCAACCGACTCAGCGCCCCGCCGCTCTGGTGCGGGACTCGGAACTTTCCACTGATGCTTTATATGTATGTAACGTTTGCCTGCAAGGAAAGATCAGTTGCGTGCTGGGCTAACCAACATATTCGGCCATCACGAAACTGGTGGTTATTGCGGTTCAAGGAGCCCATATCGCTTTGTTAGTTGGAGCCTCATATGCAATTACAGCACCCAGCAAGGGCAGCGCACCCATCATCCCACCCACCTCCACCTACCCGCCGTAGGCAACTTTGTGCGTGGAGCTGTACCAGGTCACCCGGGACGCCACAACTTCCTGTCCCGGACCGCAACAGACCCACTGTCAACCGGCGGAGAGGGGCTGGAAAACGCTTCCGGGGGTATGTATGCGCTAGTGCCGAATCGACCAACCAAGGACCAACGGCCAACGAAATCGACAGATAGAGGGCCAGACGCAGTACCAGTACGCCACCGGACACCCCTCCGCTACAACGCGTCATTTACACTACTTCCCAGAAGCGTTACATCATGTACGTACCCTGGACCTACCCCATCAATCTGCGTGGTCCAACGGCCGGGCCCAGATGACAACGTACGTATTGGGAGTGAGACCATACGCACGTACATCGTCAATGATGAAATGGTACCCGCCCGCCGGCGGACCCGCAAAGAAGGGGTTGACTGTCATACATACCAAAACATCGTTTGCTGAAGCCACCCACATGATGTCAATAAAGCATATGCAGCCGTTTTCCAGGCCCCAACCGACCGCCTCAAAGGAGAACCATGTAGGACTGGTGGTGACCACGGTCCTGGGGCCGTCGTTCCCGCTTACGGCCACAGTCACGGTGGGCGTGGTGGCGAAGGCCGACGGGAATGTGATAGTGGATACCTTGCTGTTCAGGTCTTTCCCGTTGCAACCATAATTTTGGGCTGGGGTGCAGCCGAAGTCTACCCGGTGGTTTCCGTGCTGGACGCGGGAAGCGTGTTGCTTCACAACTTGTCTCTGCGTGCATGCGTGCAGCAGCAACACCATGCATGCAAGGGGTTAAGGCACGTAGACGGTGCGGGCCGGTTTTACGCCATGCATGGTGTAGGGTTCAACCAATGAAGCACCACGTACTGACGAGTCTGTTGTGCACCGTCAACCATGCATACGTAGTAGTACGCACGTTGATGGATTGAGATTCGCACGCTAGATTGGTGGCGATTGCTGAACCCTCTGCTGTCTCTACGGATGTGCGGGTGAATGGATGAGGTGGGATCCTTAGTTGGCATGACCAGCCGCCTTGGACCCTCGGTTCGTATGGCGTAGGTTCGGTGTGATGATGGTTGACGGCGGTAGGTGTCCCATAGCATAATATAAAACCGCGACATAAACCCTTAGACAGGGCCCGGAAGCCCATCCACACTGTTACGGTACGGTAACATGTACGTAATATATACGTACGTTGAACTACGCCGTGTACAGCCGCGGTGATGAGCAGGAGTGACGTATGGAAGCCATCAAAGCAAAAGCGAGGAGCCTAGAGATGGCAGTGCTTGCTTCCTGTCGTCTGAACATCGTTGTCCATCGCTCGGCTGCTGAGTCAGCTACGGCACTCACATCCGTCTCAAGGCGGCCGATGCGGTTGCCATAGTCCACAGCCTTGGTCTACAGCGCAGTGGTGCGGTTGCCATAGTCCACAGCCTTGGTCTCCAGCGCAGTGACGCGGTTGCCGGAGTCCACAGCCTTGGTCTCCAGCGCAGTGATGCGGTTGAGAGCGTCCGTGAGCTGGGTGGGGCCGGGGTCGTTGAACAGGAGCGCGTGGAAGGTTCCGGAGGCGGACCTGCGTGCGTGGTAGGAACGAGGGACAGAACGAGTAACAATCCGGTCAGCTCGAGATGGTTTCTCTTGCGGGGGCAGCTCATTGTGATGATACCCACACCTACGTACTGAACATGTGTACGCGACGCATTTAATCAAAATAATAATAACAGTAATAATAATAATAGTACGCCGGCCGAAGCCTGGCGTGTATTAAGGGGGTGGGGAACTGAGGGGTGGCGTAATCACCCCTGTATGCCCGCACCACCGGCGGGGAGCATTTAATCAATCGCAAAACAAGAGGTAGGGTATTTGAACCTTTATTGTCGCGTGTAGTTTGTCGGTTTTATCGTATAATACTTATTTTATTTTATATTGGTATATTATTATTTTTTATTATTACATTACTGTTGTTACGCGGTGTGCTAGGGGGGACGTAAACTCTGGAGATACCTGCCTACCATATCAATGACCGTTTGATTTGCTGTGTGTACACGTAGAGAACGATCCGATTGCTTGCTCATACTCACGTGTAAATGTTGACGTCCGTGTAACGACTGTCGGTGGCCGCCCCAGGCAAGAGAGCGCAGAAGATCGAGTAGAATGCATTCGGCGTCAACTGGAGGGGGAAGGCGGGCGACACCGACGACAGCGGCGGCGGTTGCCTCTTGGCAGCAGGGCCGCCCTGCGCGGAGGCCCCCGCTACCGCCGCTCCGCCACCGCCACCGCCACCGGTGTTGACAACAATGCTACCCGGCTTGTAGATGGTGCAGTAGTTCGCAACGTTGGCCGGATAGATGCTCAGGCCGTTGAGGAAAGCCGTGGCGCCCGCCTGGTTCGGCACAAAACGGATGTCCAGGGACAGGCTCTTGGAGGCAAACCCCGAGGCCTGGGTCACCCGGACCCCGCTGGCATACAGGTTGAGGCAGGAGACGTAGGCCTGGTAGACGGCGGGATCGATGTACTGCTGAAGGGTCTGCACGTTGGTGTCGCTGGCGGTATTGATGGAGGACGAGCCGCAGTTGGTGACTCTGTAGGCGGCGGCCTTGGTCTTGGCCTCGGAGAACTGAGGGCGGGTCGGTCGACGTGCACCAAGTACGTATGAATGCGGGCGCGCGCGCAGGCAGGCGCGTACGTACGTACGTACGTGATAAGGCAGAAAGACACGCACGTTGTTTTCAGTTACATGATGGCTGGTGCGTGTTCAGCAGGCGGGTACTTGGGGTAAGGCGGTTTTCCAGCCAGCCGCACGCATTTCGAGCTCACATACATTATTGGTCAGGTCAGGTGCCACTACCGCGGTTAGGCGGTTTAAGGTCCTGGGTTCGAGTCCCAAGGTGACCCCCGACATTGTTCGGGAGCATGAGATTATGGCTAGCTGCTGAGATGTGGAGTTGAGATCACAGTTGATGGATTGAGATTCGCACGCTAGATCGGTGGCGATAGCTGAACCCTTTGTCTGTACGGATGTGCGGGTGAATAATGGATGAGGTGGGAACGTGGGATCCTTGGTTGGCAGGATCAACCGCCTTGGACCCTCGGTTTGTATGGCGTAGGTTCGGTGTGATGATGGTTGAAGGTGTCCTATAGGCATCATATAAAACCGCGACATAAACCCTTAGACAGGACCCGGAAGCCTATCCACACTGTAACGGTACTACTACTACTACATACATTATTGGCGCCGGCCCTGATGAGTCGTGCTAGGATCGGTTGGTCGTGCTAGGGTCGGTTGGTCGTGCTAGGGTCGGCTTTGCCCAAGCAACGAACATGCATATTGCCTGCTGGTCAGTTTACCCAAACAAATGTGGTCTGAGCAGCAGTACCCTGCACATAACAGGACGGGAACCTGGCCAAACAAGCGGACACCGACCAAGCAATGGTCTTGGGCACGTGCGTGGGAAGTTCCTTGCTTCTGAGCTCTGATGAAAGATGCCGCGTGCGCCCGCCGCCGGCGGTTTGAGTCTTTCTGCTAGCCTGCTGCAGGCTGCCGCCCGTGCGATTGGTAGATGGTTCACCCAGCCAGGAGCGAGCCGGTTGGATACAAAGCATGGGAGATGCATGGCCTACATGGCCACCCACCTGGCTCGCCGACTGGAAGTACCGGGAGGCGCTTCCGCTCGTGCTGACCGCCCAACCAAACGTCCTGACGGCAACGTTGAACGATACGGCCGCACCGGTGGCCTCAGAGGATGCGGTGTCCGAAAGGTACTGACTGCGCGCAGTTCGTTGGTTAGGAAGGACGTCGGTTGGATGGGCAGCAGGGCGTAGCATAGCGGTGGTTAGGCAGTCGGGCACGGAGGTTACGTACAAGCAGGGCGTCACGAAGGTCGTCGTAACACAGCAACAGTAGTAACTATCATGCAAAGACGGACCCACCATCTTAAAGATCGGACCATTATTTCCCGCCCGAGTGGATTTGGCAGGGCGTCGTATAGGATAGCTAGGCAGCCGCGTGTGTATATTTTGGGAAGATTCAGGAAGGTTTTGACAATCGTCGCTGGGCTTCGGTAGGTCAGGCAATCAATTTATAATTACGTTCGTTCCCAACAAGCCGAACAAGCATTTGGAGCGAGGGTGGCAAGAAATAGGTTGGTTAAAAACTATAATGAAAGACATAATTTACTCAGGGCGATCCGCAAGCAAGGACACTGGCTGGGCGTGCTACACCAGAACTGACCAGCCAGCCAAACGAGCAAGCAATTATAATATTGGCTGGCGAGATGACTTGATTGGCTGGGCAGCAGCCGGAATGGTTTTCATACGTCGGCCGGCCGTGCACCTTTGTGAATAATTTGCGGTAAGTTTATATTGCTTCACTTTGGAAAAACGGGGTGTCGGATTTACCGTAAGCTAAAAGAGGGGCGGTTTTACGGAGACGGCCTTGCCGTAAAGCGCGACATGGAATACGGACTGAGTTTACGGAGAGACATTACGGGGACCCCCACCCCACATTATTACGGGACCCGCACCCCACATTACGGGCCCCCTCGCTCGGCCGCATATTATATATGGGGGCCCAAACCACAGTTTATGGAGTCCCCGACCATGTTACAAGGCCCAAACAGGCTGCCAGTCCCAGTCGTCAGCCAGTGAGGAAGGTAGTGAGAACCACCAGCTCGGTCTTTCAATCAGAAAGCCAATGGACTCTAAAGCTGACAAGCAAGTAGGGGGTCGGCTTCCTTGAAGCCGGAAAAAGGGCGGGGCCCCCTACAATCCGTACAGCAGGCCGCTTGACTTACAACGAAAACTCTATTACCGCGCAAGAGTGTGAGAGAGTGAAAGGGTGTCGTTGATGTTGAAGGCGAATCGACGTGCGTGCATAGATTCAGCAAGCGCAAGCTCAAGCAGGTAGGTAGCCCCGAAACCAACCTGCAGTACGCGCCGCCGGCAACGGCTGTCACCGAATCGTAACGCTAGACGCCTCTGCACTACCACATCCGTCTGTCAAGCAGATGATCACAAAGCAAGCTTGAAGCATTCTTGTTTTGCCGTGAAACTGTAGTTGTTTGCCACTGTAGTACGGTACCGTGAGCAGGACGTTTGGGTCGGCTGGTCCGCCATTTCCTACCTAGTCCTATCTATATTGAGGTAGCATGTGCCACTATGTAGCGTAAACAATACAGCAGAAGTGCGGCTCGCAGCTAGGGCGCGGGTGGCTGGGTAGGGTTCATTTACACATACATTCACGCACGCCCGCAGAGGTATTATTTGGTTCCGTCGCGCAGGCCTGTCAGGCAATTATTATATTTGCGCGAATCTGCACCTTTTGCTTGGGGAATAATTAATTACTTATTAGCGATGATATTCAGTGGGTACGGTATTTCGAATAGAGGGTACCCTCCTGGGGGGTGCAGGAGCCCGGAGGTGTGACACCCCAGGAGGATGCCAGTGTCCCAGGAATCGTCTTGACCGTCCTGCAGGAGAGATCAATGCTCTTGCAAGAAGCGCATGGCCTTAGATGGGGCTCCTGCAGGAGCTTGTTTGATGCATGCAGGAGTGTTAAAATTTTATATTTGTTTTCTACGTGGTACAGACTGGTACATCACGTGAATATCTAAATTTGTAATATATAAATAGTTATTAATTATTGTCTTTATTGTTTGAGTAATTATATATACATATTTATATTACAATTTGTTGAATCATACTAATCATACATTTTGAATTGCCCTATATACAAGCGCATCATTCTGATGTGCTTACCAGTAAGAAAACCATATGTAAAATAGCATGATTATTACTAGCGTGTACACATACATAGCTTGCCATCCGCTTACATGTGGTAGCTGTCATACCTGTAGTAGTGCGGTAGCTGTAGTAGCTCCAGACACCTCAACCCCGCAGTGTAGCAGCGCGACACAAAGGCTTACTCGAGATGCTTACACGCAGCCCACACACACATGGTGGGCTTTCACTCACACACATCATTACATTATTCTGCATCGTTCCGGATTGATCATCTTTGGCGGTGCTGGCTACATCGCGTTTTGCTTGCAGGTGGGTAACAACGAGAGGATCGCAAGCACGCACATACAGCATTGTGGTGTGAGTCTGTGTGGCCAAGGCAGCCGACGACCCGCACCAGCTGGTAGTCTTCCACGAATCCGTGACAACAACTAACAGCGCGCCAAATCGACAGCGTTCCGACACCGCAGCCTTTTATTTACGATATGAGTCGGCGGGCAATGGGTATATTATATACATACGGGCATACGGGCAAACTATTGGGCGCCACTTGGCCCCTCACACGGCATGCACTCCTGTTCTGCCTGCTTAAAGAACACAAGGTGGGCAACATGGGCCACTTACATAAAATCATCACCTCAGCAAGCCTGACATCCATGCCATCAAAGTTATATGAGCCTTGGTAAGGCGTGACGATCAAGGTTCCATTGTAGTTGCGTATATTTTAATTATTGTAAAATATAACGGGATAATATAACGAGATTTTTAATTATTGTAAAATCCCGTCAGAGGCACTGGATGGATACCATACGAGGCATCGGTAAGCACGGTGACCCGTACATGACCCGTGCTCGAGCAACGGTAAAAGTAATGTTGTAACGCTGGGTTACAGTATAAGTCCCTAACAATGACCCTGCACAGCATCTCGAGAAGCCTTTGGCCGCGCTGTGTTACAATTGGTATCGAGTATCAGTACTCTTTCCGTACGACCTCGTCCGGTTGTGAGTTCGATTCTGGATGTACGGTGAACCGTGACTTACCCCTTGCTCGAGCAAGGGTACACAAATTTTGTTAATTTTGAGACAGCACAAGTGCAAATAAACAAAAACATCAATTTTATATGCAGGAGCGGTCGGGCAGGTCGGGCGGGGGCGCCGTGCGTGGCCGCACCGGTCCTGAGCACGGGCTGTGAACGCCAGGTGTGTCAGGTGTGTACGGCAGGGACCCAGGGCTCCCACGCCGGGGTCGCCGGGGCGCGGCTATGGACTTCACGGCTGCGCAGGGGCGAGGGAGTGCATTTGCACCTGTTGCCGGGGCCGAGCCGCGCGTCAGGGGCCTAGATGGCGGCCGCGACACCCTGAGCAAGGATCACGCACGGCCCCTTGCTCATGCCGCTGCAGGGCCGGGTTGTTTGTCCCACCCTTGTGTCCTTATCTGCCCCAAACATCCCCAATAATAGAAAATTGATGTTTTTGTTTATTTGCACATGTACTGTCTCAAAATGAACAAAATTTGTGTACCCTTGCTCGAGCAAGGGGTAAGTCACGGTTCACCGTACATTATTTTTACCCTTGCTCGAGCACGGGTCATGTACGGGTCACCATGCTTACCGCAAACTGGAGGTCGGTCGACTCCGCGCATAGGTCGAGCAACACAGCAGCGGCGCTTGGATGCTTAGAGAGAAGTGCAAGCGCCTTCTTTAACTCAGGAACCTCATCTGGGTACACAGCCAAGAGCTGCTGGTCACCATCAACGAAATCTTCCCAGCAGGATGTCGGGAGTCTTCGAAGGTCGAGTGGCGGCATAGTGGCAACAGTTGAGCTGTAGAACACCTGTGGCCAGCGTAGTCACTTAGTCTAATGGGTTCATCACATATGCACATATGTAAGCAGATCATGTCATGAGCACGTAACATCAGCAGCCGCCCGCAATTGAGGTCGTCTGGCCAGAGGTTTGCCGTCTATCCTAATACAAACATTAATAGATGAAGGAAACATTGAACAATGATGGTATTTGAGAAAATATTTCGTTGGACGCTCATGGACAATTCGCTGGGCAGTTCGACTCACCCTTGCGCAAGCAACCTGGATTAATGATTTTACATCAAATGTTTCGATACAGACTGAAATTGGTTGAATGAAACACTTGTGTCAACAATCAGTCACGGGATGGCATTAAGTGCAAGAGTTTACAGGGTCCTTTACGGCAGAAAGGACTATTACAACAAGTTAATTGACGACTTTGAGAATTCAGTGGAAGAAACGGAAGCTATAATAGTCTCTAAAATAACAATATAAGTTGAAGAGTCCCAGTAAGCTATTCCAGGGTCCGTCTTTGTATGTTTTGCCTTTGTGGCCGCGGACATGCTTTTGTGACCGCGGTCAGAGAATTTTTTGTCGTACATGGCTGCGGCCACAGCCCCAGTGACCGCGGCCACTTGGCCATGACCGCGGTCAATGGGCCATGACCGCGGTCACAGCCGGTTGTGACCGCGGCCAAGCACCTGCCTGTCCTGCATGAGCCAGAACATGCCCGCAGGAATCATAACTACCTTCCTGCATAACAAGTAAATGCCCTGAGCAAACATGCTAGTTCCTGCAAGGCAATGAGTATTCCTGCAGACTGGTTAAGACTCCATGCAGGCAAGACTTTAGCTCCTGCAAAAGTAAAAATAAATCCATGCAGGAACAATGAATCAGCCTGCAGGGATGGCGGGCATACTGGCATGAAAGTCAGACCCATGACCGCGGTCATAAGCGCGGTCATGGCCCAGTGACCGCGGCCATGCCGTACGTGACCGCGGTCATGGCCCAGTGACCGCGGCCATGCCGTACATGACCGCGGTCATACTGCTGGAACCGCGGTCACTCGACCATGACCGCAGTCCCAGCTCACTGTGACCGCGCCAGTACGTACATATACTTATATAATATGAATCATTATTTAACTCCATGATTTATTTTACATAAAGCATACATTTGATGATCCGTAACGAACGGAGGCCGTACTATCCTTTTGTTGTTTATTTGCTGGAGCGCTCACTAAACTATGTAGCGCGGGAGTTTGGGGTAAGGCGGTTATCCAGCCGCACGCATTTGGAGCTCACATACACGGAAATCGATTTGGCGGCAGCGGCGTGTCATCAGTTGGCGCCGGCCCTGACCACTTGCTTGAGTCGTACTAGGGTCGGTTGGTCGTCGTGCTAGGGTCGGTTTTGCCCAACATACATATGGCCTACCTGCTGGTCAGTTTACCGAAACAATCTCTGATCTGAGCAGCAGTACCCTGCACATAACCTGGCCAGACTAGCCAGACAAGCAAGCAGACACCAACGGTCTTGGGCACGAGCGTGGGAAGTTCCTTCTGACTTCTGAATAGCTGGGTGGGCACACTGATGATGAACAATAACGATGACCCGCGTTGCACTCATGCATGATGACACTGACAAGGGTTTGTAACCGTTACAAGGTGGACCCGTGTCCCGTCTGGGGGTTCCAACGGGCCCACGCAGATAGCTCGTAGGCGCCTAATAATAATCTCATCAACCCTACGTACCAAGGACTGCTCACCCATCCTCCATCACCCGCGGGGGGGTCATGCAGGCACATCGGCCAACACACCATCCAGGTTACGGTACCAGCGCGCCAGGGTTGCTGCGGCCCGAATTGGAGATTATTATCGTTAGTTATTTTTCTGCGGCCGCCGCGGGATGCGACGTTTTATTAAGGATGTTACAGCGGACCCCGCGGGTCATCGGTGACAGCCATCGGCGATAGCCGAGGCTTCCTCACCAAACTCCGCATAAATGAAGCTTGCGCCACCATGGCGCACCGGCGCACCACGGACGTTCAATGTTCATGGAGGCGGCAGCTGTGCGGTCGCGCACTTACTTGCTTCATTCGTTCTTTCGGAGCGCGGACATGCATAACGCATGCATGCATATGCATGGCTAGCTCTGCACAACCGCCGCGCCCGCCAGCCAAGACGAAGTGCGGAACCATTATTATGGCACGAACACCTACCCGTACGTACGTGTCGCTCCCCCTACCGTATTTGCATATATAGTACCGGAAGCACGGTGACACCTATATACGTATGTATACAATCGATCAACGAATGAAATGAACTGGCCAAGCAATCAATAATGGATCTATCTCACGCACGCACTACACGCACGACTACACGTGCACATGGATGGGTGTGTGCTTTGTCTTGGTGCATTCTGCGATGGTGCAGTCTGCGACGGATGGTGCATTCTGCGATGGTGATGACCTTATGAGCGCGATCGACTTACTTCGTATTATTTCCGTCTGGCCAGCCATCATTCACCGTACACGGTACACCGCCCTACGAAATTGCCCCCGGGATAGATATAGCCCTTTCAGCTTACTAGCTACATATGCGCAGGCGGCGGGTACGTCCTGTATGTGATGGCGCGTACCCATCTACATACCTAAATAATGGGGCCGCTCTCGTCGTAACTAACGGATGCGACAGCAAGCACGCAACGTACAACAGCAAGCGTTAAACAAGTACGGCGAGGAGGCGTAGTCGGCCCGCCGCCCATCCGCGGCGAATACACTTGATCCAAACGAACGTTGCAGCGAGCAACAACAGCAGCTGCTCCTAGAACGAATACATATCAGCCGTACGTCTATCTCTGTATGCATCCGCTGCGTGCGTGGCTGTGTGATGATATCACGACACATGACGTGCTTGACACAGCGCGTGCCAGACACAGGCCACAGCCACTGGTGGCCCTGGCGGATGGCAGTATGGCGGCTCTGGCGGCCGGCGGCACGGCATCTCGGCCCGACGTCTCACGCAGTTCCCGCGAGAGCACCACGGCAGGAGCAGTACAGCCCACGCACAGGTGTACATCAGGCGGCAGAACAGCCAAATCCCCATCTCGAGCATGCCTTTGCAGCGCGGTACGTACGGCAGGTCACATGTCGATGAGGAGGTCATAGTATCGCCGACCCGTACACGATACGCCGATCACGCAGTGTGTCGTGACAATAATGTAATACACCGACTACATATGTACCAATGAGATGCACTGTGTGATGCAACACACTAGCTAGCTACGTACTAACGAAGACGGTGATGACCGCATTTCCGTCTGCGCGTAGATAGCCTTACGTAGTTATGGTATAGCTTCAATGCAAAATGCGCTGAAGAGGTAGCCAGAGGGGCAAGGTGTTGTGGTGATCTGCGCGGTGTGGAGTTAAGGCAGCGACGGGTAGGCGGCGGCAGACCGTGTCGTCATCAGCAGATAGGATAGATTGGGCAACACGGACACGTGCAAGTAATAAGTAAGCCTGCCGTCACAGCTAGCTTAGCTAGCTTGAGAGGAGCTACGTACTCGGCTGACTAGTTATTTATCCAAGCTGGCTAACAGCAGCACGCATGTACCACTGCTCCACCCGCCGTGCGCGTATCAACTGATAATGATGACTCCTACGTACACACGTTGGTCGAGCGATCCGCGCACACACACGCACAGTAGTCCCACCGCCCATGTGACAGTTTGTGTGTTACATGTACGTGCGTACACGCACGCACTTCATGCATGGCAGTTATGCCGTACATACATACAGTGTTAGGAAAGGCGCGCTGAGCCTGCGTGTGTCGTCGTGCGTGCTAGTAACCGAGTCAAACTGCGGCCCAACATGTCAGCTGCCGGATTATTGTGCACCAATTCACGCAAACATACCGTGTTAAACCAACGGGCCCCAGATAGATGTGTCAACATTGATCACCTCATCACGCATCGCAGCCAGGTAGCCAGCAGCGCAGCCAGCCAACTACTACGCACGTGAGCTGAGGGATGCTCGCTTGCCGTGAGCGCGCACACCGACCTACCTGCAGCTTCATGTCCTGAACCTGCCGCGGATCGGGTGCGTCGGCGCGACCCACGACTGTGACCCAGTGCGTGTATGCTGTGGGGTCAAACAACGGCTCGCCGGTTTCCACATCAGCAGCCGGTTTGCCTGCAGGATATTCGCAAGGCACATAGTACGGCGTGCGTGGGTACGTACGGTGATCGAGAGATGATGTTCCCCCTGGTGTTTGTTGTTGCAGTTGCAGTTGCAGTTATTCGTTGTAACGCGAGCGCGGGACGTGTATGTATACGGCCAGGCTCTCTGAACCTACCGACCCGTAAGGAAAGGAAGTAATTACGCACTCTGTGCATGATTACCACTCGCCTGATGGGATGGGCAGCGGATCCGCCAGGTAGCCGTCCATGTGATAGCTCAGGTAGGTGAACCAGTTGTTGGACTGTGTGCGTGCGGTATAATAACGTGAGGGCGCGGCGCACGGCAGAGGGTAAACTACATCGATTGATCAAGCTCACATACATAACTGTACGGTATATGTCGATATTGCAGATAGATAGACCAGGAACGAATCGGCGGCACCCAGCAGGACCCAGCTTACTTATCATGCGACATACATACGTACCCGTGTCGCTACCTCCAACCAGCACACAATCACAAACGCGAACGGATCACAACGAAGTAAACTAACACGACGTTTCACATACAGTAGTAAGCGACGCGCCCTGACGTGTGGGTCACAAACAAACCAAAACTTCTTACAGCAGGCACGCACCGGCGGGCACAGATATATGACGCGCGGGTAGATCTATCGAGTAGTAGTGGCTGGAGTAGCTGGAGTAGTAGTGCGCGCGTGCCCATGCATGTGCGAGATACATGCATACTAGCGCTATCTTCTGACGCGCTAGCAAGCAGGAAGTAAGGCATCGATATCGATATCTTTTATCGCAGTACACCTGTACGGACAACGAAGCCGTACGATCTGTCATCTCGATCGTCCCGCTCACCTGATGACAGGCGACGTTCGCCACGTAGTCGTCGCTCTCCGCAGTCGCCGTTCTATTCTTGTACCATTGCACATCAGCAGCGCTTGCGCACAGCGGCGCCCAAACTGACGCGCCGGCAGAGGTGTTGACCAGCAGCTCGAAACGCGAGGCTCGGGACCCGTCCGGCAGCAGGTTCACCTCGATGTACGCCTTGCTGATGAATGGCGCCACGTTGGGGGGCGGGGGCGGGGGCGGAGGCGGCGCTGTGGACAGAAAGCGGCAGGCAGATACATAGAGCGCGCGGGCCAAGGGCGGCGGGCGGAATGAAGGTGTGCCAAGCCAAAGCGGCCAGCCATACGACAGGCCGAGGGTTACAACTAACGACCGTAGGTGGGTTCTTCAAACGCACAGCAAATACATACATGCAGGACAGAAGTGGAAAGCAGTAAATTGTAAATGCATCGATCGGTCCGCTTCGTTCTGCGTGCGCACGCGGCGACGACATTACGATCACTTACTGGGAGGCTTCGGCGGCTGTGAGCTGGAAGGCGGCAGCGGAGTACCTGCGGCGGCCAAGCAAGGTAGGGCGCATCCATTTCATCAGTAATTACCGTCTCGGGAAACAACGGTACGTACTGCGGGCGCATACTCACATGCACAACCCGGCTGCTCGCTGCTGGCTAGACACACACACACACACACACAGGCGGCTCAGCAGACTCGCTTCTCATTACTTCATTGCCACCGACCCTAGCTAGCTAGCTACCCGTAGCTGCCCACCCGAGCACTCCAGCGCGTCCAGCACCTTCCGCTCGCAGGTGTTGTGGTAGACCAAGCAAAACAGACTCGGCTTGTCCATGGAGATGGATCCAACGGGGTAGCGGTCGCCCGGGCCCTGCTCCCCGCAGGTAAGCCAGCCCAAGGGTGTTGGCCTGCAAATGAACCAATGGATAGATGAACGTTTCCTTATTGAGAGGCCGCAGCGGCGGGGAACATGCGCGCAAACCAATGATGGGGCGGGTTCCAAGTGCACGACATACATACACGCACTGCCTGCATACATACACCGACGTGCTACACGTCGGCGTATGTCGTGCCGTGGAAGTGCCAGAGGCCCTCGCTCGCTGAATTAAGCAGGCAGCAGGTTCGTTCAACTGAGACCATGTGTGCTAATAATGACGGCAGGCAGCCTGGGACGGGCAGCAGGGGAGCACGCACGCACGCACGTCTTGTCGGTCGGTCGGTAGGTGCTAGGTCGTGCCACATACTACTCATACATGCATGGTTGGTTCTCAGGAACGGGGTGGTTCCCTGGTAGTGTGGGCCCGGGGAGTGTTTCGGTGCACTTGGGAAGCCTGTCCGGAGCGCCATGGTGGCGTTAGTTCATTTAGGCAGTGTATGGTGAGGAAGCCTCGGCTGTCGCCGGGGCTGTCACCGATGACCCGCGGGGTCCGCTGTAACATCCTAATAATAATATGCATGTATGTCCCCGCGGTGAACCAGATTGACGGACAGGCACGCAAACAAGCAATCATACGGTTTACGCACGACTACGAGCGCGGCCAGCAGATGGACCACAGTCAGCGCCCGGACTCACGGCCGTCTCGCACGCCTTGCAGATCCAGACTCACTGCCACCATTACACTGGTCCAGACTCACGGCGGTGATTTCTCGTCAGCGCCCAAGGTGCTTATGCCTTCACCGTAGTACTGCCTGCCGTACTTGTAACCCAGATTGTTGCAGAAGGTCTGCGACGGGCGGCGGGGGGGCCATACACGTGGTGTGTGTAGGGCGCGTTCGTAAATCCGCCCGAACCAAGCAAGCAACCCGGAAAATTGTATTCGTGTGTGCGCTTGTGTGCCATTACGTAAGTAAGGCAGGCAGCAGCCGTGCGTGACATCGATGTTCGATGTGCGCTCAGCATCCCATCCCATCCATCCAGCACGTAGCTTCTCACCAAGGCCTCCCGCTCGCTGAGAGTGTAGTCATCGCAAAGAGGCGCCCAGCCGCCGTTCTCGAAGTAGCCTAAGTAGAACATGCCGCTCCCCTGCGGTCTGACCTCCAGGCGCCCAGCCACGCCGCCGCCGTTTGCGGTGCGGACACCACGGGTCAGCCGGAAGCTGTAGGTGGCATCGGTGACTGCGTGCATTTCATCAGCAGCAGCAGGTAGGGCGGCCAGCAGGCAGGTCAGGACAAGCAAGGGGGGCCCAGCAGAGCCCGTCATCGCGGGGAGCACGTAAGCACGCACGTTGGTGGTCGGTGTGAGGATGCAGGTGTGCCAACTTCGCAATCGAAAATGCAAAGCTGGTCTTGCTTCCGTACGTAGACCAGCAGCGAGAACGGAAGCGAGGGTCGGCCTCCGGCGGCCAGCCTATCGTGGATTATTTGATTTATTATTATGATGTGTGTACGTATGTTCGTTCTTCGTTGCTTGCTTGCTTTGGCGCGCGGCAGGTCGGCAGCAAACGAACGCTTGAGCCGACTGCGCCCGAGACGGCCCGAGGCGAACATCCTACCTAGGTAGCTAGATGTCCGCCGGGCGCGCCAGATGACAGCTCAAGCGACGAATTTGATGCAGAATAAAAACGAAGCACGTACGCATGCAAAGGTAAGCTTACTGTTGAAGTACGGCGGTTTGCTCGGCGGAGGGGATGTGGACGGCGGCTTCGGTGATTTCGACGACTTCGGCGATGGCGGCGGCTTGGAAGGCTTGGGTGAAGGCGGTGGTTTTGTTGGTTTGGGTGATGGCGGAGGCTTCGGCGGCTTGAGCGGTTTCACGGCGACAGATAAGCCTGCACGCATAGCGTTCGTTGGGAAGCGACAGTCCGGTGCGGCGCTGCTGGTGAGCGTACGGACAATACCCAAGTCAACGACAGTACGGCAATACTCAGCAAGCGATGTCAATTAATAGTGCGCTGGAACGGCGACCGTCGTCGGCGACCCGCTGAGAACTCACCGACGCTCAAGAAGAGGGCGCTTGCCAGCAACAGGCACGGAAATGAAGCAACACGCCTGGAAGGTGTCTTATGTATAAGGGAATACATCATGGTGCTGGGTATTGAGCAATGTGCGTGTAGGCAAGTCAAGCCTGCCCAGCAGGTTATTCGAGGTTAAATAGAAGCGAGCTGTTGTGGCCCTTAGATGGTGCAATTTGCTAGGTAAACCAAGCTGCCTAGATACACTATCTTCGATTGACAAGCGTGGTTATGCCGAGTTGTGTTATTTGGAATGGTACCGGTAGCTTTATTCTTGCCCGGGAATGTCGTAAGTGGCAAGTGTCGCACGGAACACCTACGGCAGCTAGTTTAAAGAATTTTATTTATTATGATTTGCCTGGTATCGCAGCAGGAGTAATGTGGGTTCCTGGTTGTATCGCAGCACTATGTACTGCTGCGCAGCGGTATGCTGTGTGTGCTCACTTTTCAACGTTGCGATGCTTGAATTAAAACAAAATATATAGATGCTGTTCAGAATTCGTTTTTACCTTCTTCTCATTCACTGTTGGTTCTGGATTTCGGGACGAACCAACCGCTAATGGAAATCCTCAGAAGAGTAATGGTGTGACCAGCGTCTTCACGCGGAAACAGCTTCACCTTACTAACCCGTCGTAGGCATTCCCGCACAGTCAAGATCACTCAGGGCGATGCGACACCTCTCGGCAGCAGCAGTCCAGATGCTCAACGACTGTTAACGACATACCTTGGATAGATTGGATAGATAATACTGTGTGAGAACGTGTGAGAAAGCACGGGATAACAATGCGAGTCGGTCTGTCATGTCGCTGCTAGCTCGTACGTATGCCATCGGAACTCACAGAGTTTAAGCCGAAGCTGCTGCTGTCGCGAATCTTCACCTAGCTACCTGCTACTGGCCGCGCTCGGCAACGTTCCTACGTGCATATGTACGGAGCTACGGACTGCAAACGATTTCCACAAGGTTTTGGGGACTTTCCACGCAATCACACTCACGCATACGGACGCATGGCATGGACGCCAGCTCCGTTGGTTTTCCCTGCCTCCCAATCAAGGACAGAACCTCATATGCTCCATTGATAAACTGCTCAGCGCCGACTCAGCGCTCCCTTGCCCCGTAGGATGGTTGGCTCCCTGCGTACCGTTCGAACAGGCGAGCGATGGCTGCCTGCCTGCTGCGAATGGTCGATCCATTATCGCGACCCCCGGGCGTCTTTGTTTTCCTTCGTCTTTATTTGGCTTCAGACGTACGACGGTTTCCGGTTCCCATAAACGTGCAGGTTCCATGATTCAACATACAAACGTTACAGTGCACCCCGTGATGCATGGTCTTGTCGTGTGCAGCTGATTGCAGCGCTACGTCCCCGACACTGGGTGTGTGGACTCGAGTGCTCGCGCGGCGCGTGCGCGACAGCAGCTGGACTATAACTCGGGCTATATTATATCCAACGCTGGCCCCGAGGCCTGTGTGGACTCGAGTGCTCGTGCGGCGCGTGCGCGACAGCAGCTGGACTATAACTCGGGCTATATTATATCCAACGCTGGCCCCGAGGCCTGACCGTTGTGGCGAGGCCGCGCTCCTTCTCTATAATCCTGAGCCAAGCTATTCAGTGTAGCTATGATGTTCCGGCTAATGACTGAAGCTCTCATATTATGCAGAATGGTGACGGCTGCCAGCCAGGTTGATCAGGCCTGACCGGCGCCGCACTAGAGCCGCCGATGATACATTGTTGGTTGCCCTGGGCCGGACGCTAGCTGGCGGCGCAGCCGCCGAATACAGTAGAGGCAATGTGTTACAGCTAGCCCTTATGACATTAATCTTCCTGTCGAATAGACCACGCGAAGCGCTGCCAACAGGCAGCGCTCGCACCTAGGTAGGGCACCGGTGGGACGAGCAACAGATAGATCCCAACGAGAAAGTTACCTCACGTCATTAGGGCGAGACAACTGAGACCGTTATCCTCTGTAATATATATGCAACTGTTCCTTCCGGTAATTATAAAGACATTTGCCCACAAATTGCACGACCATTAACGGTGCACGTCAGCTGTCATGTGCAGCTGATGGCAGCGCTACGTCCCCGACACTGGGTCTGTGGAGTCCGCCCCCCGAACGCAGCTAGCAAAGCTGGTGAGGGAGGTGTGCGGTCACGACCTCGTGCGCAAAAGAACCCTACGACATCCGTATCTGCAAACTTCACAAATGGAAGGCCAGTCACGCGGCTCATGCAATGAGAACCCAAAGCGGACATCCCGATAGGGCCCCAGTGGGGCGCCGTCAGTCGGCGAACCGCGTTGCGGCGACACACGACACGAGACAGCCACTAGACGCCCTTAACAGCACGAGGTACGGGCGTGACCCTGCACAGGAGTATGGCATGTTCGCTTCCCGCCAAAGTCAGCAACAGTTTAGAAGCCGTGTGAGGTCATGAGTCCTGCTGAGTCAGTGAGATCATGAACTGTGGGATACTACATGCCGCCAACATGCGTGCAGCAAGGCCCCTGTCCACAACGGTCGCTCAACCTACCATGCTCAGCAGCTCGCGCTACCCGGTGGCGGCATACCGACGGGTTTTCGTCCAGTATGGCAGGTGACCTACGTACGCGGTAGGCATGCTCCTCCTAAAAGGCGTTAGTCCGTAACCACTCATTGCACCCGCGCCATTGCCCAGTGCCTTAGTCACAGTGTCACGCAGCCGTGTCGGGCCGTCCTGTCGTCATCGTCAATTTAGCGTCTAACTACTTTCTGGTAGTGTATTATTGTGCGGAAACAACCGTTATTTTGGTTAAACGTTTGCCTTTGAGGCGGCCCACCGTTGGCCGCAAGTATCGGGTTGCGATCCGGTGCAAAGTAGTGTGACCATAAGTTGGCTTCAGTAAATCTTCGTTGGCATATTCATAGTTATCCGGCAATGCTGATTAAGTTTAGTTTTGCCGTTTTTGCAGTTGGTGAGGTAGGGCAACCGCCCACCTTCGATTAGGTAACTCGAGTTGGTTTCGTAGCGAGGACGCACTCGCTACGGCAGTCACGTTTGGCTTCTCGGAACTATAACCAGCCGAATGCGGACCGGAAGGGTCGCTTTTCGGCTCTCTTTGGTGTGTTGTAACATTGTGAGCTATGAAAGAAGTCCTGTGTGGTTCACGACCGCATAAGATCCAGCTGCATCAAGACCACGAGAGGACTTTCAGCACAAGCCCAATCATCTGGCACGCTCAGCAGGGTAAGGAATCGCGACCTTGTCTTGCTGCTGTAACTGCCGGGACGGAAAGAGGCGTTTGAGATCTGCGCAGGAAAAAGGCTCGAGCGCACGTGGAGTGTCTTCGAGTCCCATTCCGATTCTGCTGCAGGTTATTCAGAAGCCTTACGTCGAGCCGTCACATCCCAGCCGAAAAGCGGTGAAGTGCGTTGTTCTCGGGGTCGGGGGCCTGCGGACGCGCGGGCAACTCAATAGGTGCAAGGGCGGGCGCCAAGCGTGCTTAGTACGCGCGTGCCACGCAACAAAATCTGTTTTTATTTTCTCTGTTTGAACGTTCGTCTCGGTTGGTTACGCCGGCCGCTTTCCGTGCAGCGCACGAAGTACCATTGGGTAACATTTCGCATACTTCGGCAGCTACCTAGGGTGCGCTCCTGTGGCTAACAAGTCACAAGGATATTTCCTGTTTTGTCTGTTTGATTGTCTGCTTTTGCTTTGTCTTCGCTGGTGGCGTACCGTTAGGACGCCGCACAGATCCTGAGTCTTGCTTGTTCTTTTTGCCCAGTGAGCCGTCACGGTAGATACCGTGATTATCCGGAGCTCGCTAGGGTCTCCTCGTCACCGTACCGAAGGGACCGTGACGACCATCGGCGTGACGACCATCGGCGACGTGAAGACCGGAGCCGCGACCGGAGTCGCAGCCCGCACCGTCGTTTTGACAACGAGCGGGAAGGCCGGAGACGTCACGACGACGCCTTAACTTCCACGCTCCTGCGGCTGTCCGAGGCTACGGAGCGTATACTTCAAGTCGCTCCGCCCCCACCGGCTCCGATCCGTCCTCTCTTGCCAACGGTGGACCCGTCCATCGTTGGCAAGAGAGGACGGATTGGAGCCGGTGGCGGCGGGGCGACGACTTGAAGTATACGCTCCGTAGCCTCGGACAGCCGCAGGAGCGTGGAAGTTAAGGCGTCGTCGTGACGTCTCCGGCCTTCCCGCTCGTTGTCAAAACGACGGTGCGGGCTGCGACTCCGGTCCGAAGCAGCGGTAGGCTGGGGCCAGCCAGGTAGGGCAGTTGTAGATCCCAGTCGTCCGTACGCCCCGTCTCCTGGCAGTGCTTGCGCAGTGCAGCCTTGACGACCTGTACCAGCCGCTCGGTGGCCCCATCTGCCAGGGGATGACCGGCCGAGGTGAGGCGGTGGTCGACGAAGCATTGCCGCAGCAGCTGCTGGAAGGCACCCTGGAATCGCCGCCACGATCAGTGACCACCTCGGCTGGGGCCGAGAACCGGGCCACCAGCTGCAGCAGGCCGCGTGACGTTTCCTCCGGTTGCTTGTTGTGAAGGGCGTAGCATTCTGCATGCTTGGTGAAGTGCTCGATGCACACCATGACATAGGTGTAGCCATGCGGCGCCGTCGGGGGCAAGGGTCCCACCAGGTCCACGCCCCAGCGGTAGAACATGCCCCTGATGGCTCTGGGGCGTAGACCTGGCGGAGCCCTTGCCCCCGACGGCGCCGCATGGCTACACCTACGTCATGGTGTGCATCGAACACTTCACCAAGCATGCAGAATGCTACGCCCTTCACAACAAGCAACCGGAGGAAACGTCACGCGGCCTGCTGCAGCTGGTGGCCCGGTTCTCGGCCCCAGCCGAGGTGGTCACTGATCGTGGCGGCGATTCCAGGGTGCCTTCCAGCAGCTGCTGCGGCAATGCTTCGTCGACCACCGCCTCACCTCGGCCGGTCATCCCCTGGCAGATGGGGCCACCGAGCGGCTGGTACAGGTCGTCAAGGCTGCACTGCGCAAGCACTGCCAGGAGACGGGGCGTACGGACGACTGGGATCTACAGCTGCCCTACCTGGCTGGCTCTCGCCCACCGCTGCTCGCCACAGGCTTCGACTCGGTACTCACCATACCACCACTGTTGGTATATCGCACAGCTTGCAGCCACACACGACCTGTGGAACAGTTGATTTGACAGGACGATTGAATGTCATAAGGGCTGTAACACATTGTCTCTACTGCTGCATTCGGCGGCTGCGCCGCCAGCGTCCGGCCCAGGCCGACCAACAATGTATCTTCGGCGGCTCTAGTGCGGCGCCGGTCAGGCCTGATCGACCTGGCTGGCAGCCGCCACCATGCATTCTGCATTATATAACAGCTTCAGTCATTAGCCGGAACATCATAGCTACACTGGATAGCTTGGCTCAGGATTATGGAGAAGCAGCGCGGCCTCGCCACAACGGTCAGGCCTCGGGGCCAGCGTTGGATTTAATAAGCCCGAGTTATAGTCCAGCTGCTGTCGCGCCGCGCGAGCACTCACCACGCGAAGCGCTGCCAACAGGCAGCGCTCGCACCTAGGTAGGGCACGGGTGGGACGAGCAACAGATCCCAACTATAAAACCACCTGACGTTAGGGCGAGACAACTGAGACCGTTATCCTCTGTAATATATATCCAACTGTTCCTTCCGGTAATTATGAAGATATTTGCCCACAAATTGCACGACTATCAACGGTGCACGTAAGTCTCAGCCTCCTCAACAAGGCTGCATAAACGGATCCGCGCCACCATGGCGCACCGGACAGGCTCCACAAGCTCACCACAAGCGCACCAGGTTCCATAGGAGCGGGGGCTCGGGGCGGGTCGTCGGTGCGCTTGTGGTGCTGGCCCGGTGCGCCTTCTGGCCCGCGCGGTTAGGAGGCTGTTGGCTGTCACTAATGACCCGCGGGGTTCCACTGTAACGGAACACCGGGGAAGGTAGGGACTGCCAGGTTAGTGGCCACGGGTGGAGCTACACCCACCCTCCAATCCCATGCCACACGCTCACACCGCCAGTACAAGCCGTTGTAGCGTTTCGTCATAGGCACGTGCGCCCAATCAATAAGTGCACGAGTAACAGTGAATACTCTGCTGTTCACTATCTGCCTGCTCATAGCGTGCGCCATGTGTCGGGCCACACGCCTAAGGACACGGGGGTTAAATTGAAAAAAGAAAGAAACCAGAAACGTACACGGGGGTGCACGAGTCTTATATAAATGGATGAATGAAATGTTGTTGCAGCGGACACCACAAAGGGATTATCGGTGCCCGCCAGGAGAAGCCCCAGTTGCGCTCCGCCGACAGAGCAGCGCCTGGCCGCGCCTTTCCGGACTGAACTGGACACAGCGAGATCTTAGCAATACTCAGTTTCTGGCCGGGCACATGCAACTACCACACGGATACGATGTTGTCGTACACTTTCCGTACGTAGCCAGTTATAAGGCAACCGTGGAAACAGACAAGGCGATGGCGATCGATCACACAAGGCTCCCCAACAAAACGCCAACACTGCTGTCCGTTTCATATGTAAGACGCGGCTCGATGTGATGCCGCATATAACTGATTCGTTCACCTCCGCCACGCGCCCACTGCAACTCGTGACGCGAACCCGTCGTAAAGTAGCAGCTGAAGTGAACTAGTAATCAGCCTTACGTGATTGTCGTTGCAGGCATCCGCGGACGGAGTACCATTGATACCCAAACAAGTTGGTTCAGCATCGATGCGTATCCACATCACATGTTGTTTGCGTCCATATCCAAATTCGTGTATGTCTTATTTTAAATCAATATTCTAGTGGCGTGTGGCGTTGCCGGTAGTCCCCGTCATCCGGCACTTGTGCGTGGGTGAAACTGTACGGCCACAAGAAGACCTGTCCTTTGAGCAATTGGTTTCTATCCATTGCTCTATTCGTTATCCCAGATTTTTAGCTGCCTTAGTAGTCCTGGTCTCCTCCCTATCGTCCGCGCTTGAATTGAAAGTATAGTTCAATTTGCAACATTCACGCTATTTAAGATCTGATAAATGGGCTCACGAACTGTGGAGAACTGTCCTGATAAGGTTAGCTTGAGAACTCTTATTATGGGAGCCTGGATGACAGCTGACATCTGCGGAATTGCCGCAGGCCTCGGCCACAACAAATTGCTTATATGTATCAGAGAGTGACGAACTTGGTGCCTACAAGTTCGTCGAGACTGCTGGATTGTGGGTATGCCGCAGTGGCAAATCCCTTTGCAAGGCATGCAGTTAATCTCTCGCCCCGTGCTGCAGCGTTTTCTCGTTGAGGGGGCATCCACTGATTACGTATGGCGGCGTGGCGCTCAACAGCGTGCAACGGCGGGTAAGATGCTTGACCCCATTTGATCGGCAGGTAGTGCTTTACATCGGCACAAGCACCGCGGCCCCCCTTCCTTCAGATTTTGCGAGTTGCTGTCAAAGATGCGCTGGACTTGCGGGCATACCGGCCCCCGAAAGACCTGCCGAACGTGGGCATGGTGTACGGGAAAGTTACGGGTATCCTGGACAAGGTGCGGCCAGCGGAACTGCAGGCGGACGAAGTGATCCAGCGGCTGCTGAAGAGCTTCAGTGGCCAGGTAATGTGCGCTGCTCGCCATTGGGGTTAGGGTGCGGGTTCTTCAGGGCCAGTCGTAGGCATCAGCTGTGTTGTCATTTGGAGCTGGTACCGGTAAGATACCGGTCATGGCGCTGCGGTCGCGGCCTGCGATTGCGGGACACCGGCCATGTGCTCTGCCAGCTTGGAGGTTAGACTCGTCGCTTGTACACGCGGATGTCGTTAAAGGGAACCTTGGGGCGAACAGTCCTGGGCTCTTCTTGGTTGGGTTGTGGGACACCCAAACTCATTAATCACCAGAGTTGGTGCTGTGCGGGCCGCGAGTGGTGGCGTCTCGAGTGACGAGTGCTGCCCCAATCCTGCAACTGAAGGCTTCACGGTGTCACCCTAAGGGCCAGGCGTCGTTTGAAAACAGTGGACGGCCGCTTTTGCCCATGAGGGTCTTTGTTTTGATATTTCACAAATAGATATGCATAATACGGCGTGCTTTCGGTTGTTAACACCCCATGGCGTCAGGAGGTTGCACGAGAAACGCTGCCGTCTGACAGGGCAGCAGCTATGACAGACACCATGGGCGACTTGGCTACGGCGGCGTGACTGCTCCATGATGTCAACCCACAATAGGGGTTTCCTGCAGTAGCCACGGCATTATGCATTTCCCCTGGATGATTCTGTTATGCCCTTCCATTGCCCTTGCCGTAGGTCCTAACGAAAAACCAGCAGATAGCGTTTGAGCTGGACACCGGAAACTATAAGCTGATTGTGGAGCAGCTGCTGATTGACGTGGACGGCAAGTCGCAGGAGACCAGCCGCGGCTTCCTAGCGGAGAACACGGCATTCATCTTTACCAATGAGGGCGGCAGTCCCATCACTATTGCGGGCCAGAAGGGCTACGCGACCAGCCAGATCTTCAAAACAAAGACCATCAACTTCGAGAGCCTGGGTATCGGTGGCCTGGACCAGCAGTTCGAGGTCATCTTCCGCCGCGCCTTTGCCAGTCGCGTTTTCCCGCCGTCCATCATCCAGCGCCTAGGCATCAAGCACGTGAAGGGCATCTTGCTCTTTGGTGGGTTGGGCCAGAGGAGGAGGCGAACACCTGCCTGCTGACATGCTGGCGCAGGGGAGGATGACCTTGGTAGTGCGCGGATACGCTGCAACCTTCCACTTGCCACGCGCCACACGGTTTCCCGGCTGGGCCCCACACACATGCATGTGGAGCGCGGAGGACCCAGCGCTCTCCACCATTGCACGCAACAGCAGGAACGCAGGATACCTGAGCCCCGCGAACGTATCAGTAAATCGCATTTGCCGATTTGCAGGGCCGCCTGGTACTGGTAAAACGCTTATTGCGCGTCAGATTGGCAAGATGCTGAACGGAAAGGAGCCAAAGATCGTCAACGGACCCGAAGTGCTGAACAAATTCGTCGGTCAGAGTGAGGAGAACATCCGCAATCTGTTCGCGGAGGCGGAGGCCGAGTACAAGGTGTGGCGTTGCGGTGCGATGGCGCGCGCAGCGCGTGGCTGGGTCGACGGGATGTTGCCTCGCACCTAGAGACCCAGTGGCGTCCATAGTGTGCGACGGGTACAGGCGCCATGGCGAGCCACCATGCACCACCTCACTAACAGCCGTGCCCCACGTTCAGTGTGCGTTCTTCCCAGCCAACCAGGGAAGCTTTCCCAGCACAAGGTTGCTTCACGGAGACAGTAGTTTGCTTGGCGTGTGCGTGGATACTCCTTACGGTCGCGCTTCCCCTTGCTGTATGCGGGTCTGTAGGCTAAAGGCGACGCCTCGGCACTACACATCATCATCTTCGATGAGATTGACGCGATCTGCAAGCAGCGTGGCTCCGTCCGCGACGGGTCCGGCGTGCACGACACCGTTGTCAACCAGCTGCTCACGAAGGTAGGATCGTGAACATGCAGCCGGGCGCTGCCTGACACCCATGTCCGTCAAGCACACAAAGGACGATGCGACCCAAAGCACCGGGAGACACAGCCGTGAATACACAGACCCTCTCGCCTTGTGGAGCACTTCGTCATCTTGCGCTTTGTCCGCCAGGGCTCATGTAGCAGCTTGCTGGGCCAGGTTTCTTCACCTCGTGAGGGGCCTGGTGTCTGACCTGCACTGAACTCGGTGCCACAGGTGGATGGTGTGGACGCGCTAAACAACATCTTGCTCATCGGCATGACCAACCGCAAGGACATGCTTGACGAGGCGCTGCTGCGTCCGGGGCGCCTGGAGGTGCAGATCGAGATCGGGCTCCCGGACGCCAAGGGCCGCTTGCAGATTCTCAAGATCCACACCAGCAAGGTGCGAGCTGTGACCATGGCCCGTATTAGACCATTGGCCCGTCCACGGAGTGCAGACGATTGATATGTGGACCAGACCCTCAGGAGCGCCTGCCTTGCCTGCCGCCGTTCCTTTTCTCATGTGCGCACCTGTTCGAAATGCGCTTGGATGCCGCTGACCGGCGTTGCGCTGCGGAACCCTCCAGATGAGCGAGAACGCATTCCTTGCGCATGACGTGGACCTCGCTCACCTGGCGGAGATGACCAAGAACTTCAGCGGCGCGGAGCTGGAGGGCTTGGTGAAGGACGCTGCCGCGTACGCGCTGAACCGCAACATTAACTTCGACGACCTGCATGCACCGCTTGAGGAGGAGAACATCAAGGTGGGTTGTGTGGCGTTTACCACATTCCGACTCGACATATGATCCTTGCATTATGAAATAGACAAGGCGATGTGCCGGTCGCTGCGGTAAAACAACAGTGACAACAAGTCCTGCAAGGTTGTAACAGGGCTGGGTTCGGTGCGTTGCCTTGGTCACAGGTGAGCATGGAGGACTTCGAGAAGGCACTGTCGGAGGTGAAGCCGGCGTTCGGCACCTCGACGGAGACGCTCGAGTCGTATCTCACCCACGGCATCATCCCCTGCGGCGAGACGTTCGAGCACCTGCGCCAGACGCTCGGGATGCTGACGCAGCAGGTGCGGCTGCACGGCGAGGCCAAGGGGCCAACAATCGAGGCGTGGTGACACACTCGGGGGCAACGTTCAAATTTCCAGGCCAGGGACAATTGCCATCATACGTTTACAACCTAGTATCAGAGCAGTATTGGTAATATGGTTGTCGTGATTCGTGCGTGTTGTGATAATGCAAGTCATTGTTTGGTCTGGCGCTCTTGAATTCGGCAGGTGCGGAACAGCGACAAGACGCCGCTGCTTTCCGTCATCTTGGAGGGACCGGTCGGCAGCGGCAAGAGTGCGCTGGCGGCCTCAGCGGCCATCAAGTCGGACTTTCCCTTCTGCAAGGTCGTCTCCAGCGAGGCGATGGCGGGCTACTCCGAGCAGGTAAACAAAATACACACTGCGTGCGACCCGGGCATTGAAATCGGTCTTGAGTGCCGCAAGCCCACCAGCATTCCTGCCTTAGGCACTGCTTCGCTTCCGACCTGGCAAGGCGTTTTCGGGCGCTGTGTAGCCGGAGGGTTGCGCTGATGCAGTCAGACAGCAGCGGTGCGATACTGTTGCTGGTGGCGTGCGTACCTAAACAGCAAAGAGCAATGCTCGGAGGACGCCCGTGTTATGGATATCCGCAGGCCAAAGCCAACCAGATCATCAAGACCTTCGAGGATGCCTACAAGTCTCCATTCTCCGTCATTATCCTCGACGACATCGAGCGGCTGCTCGAGTACGTCGCCATTGGCCCGCGGTTCAGTAACGTCATCCTGCAAGTAAGTGCACATTCAATACTTAGCAGCACAGGATGCGGTACGAGAGGCCGCCATTATCCATGACAACATACCCTTGCGCATCTCTTAGAGGTTCGTGTGCTGCACCATTTCTGGTCGAATAGAAGGGGACACCGGAAGCAAGGGGCCAGGCATCTGTGTCCGGTGTGTTTGGACCTTCGCACAACTTTTGTCGCTGTCGCTCTGCGCATTCTGTGACCTCATGAGAACACCGGGTCATTCTGTGGATTGCAGGCGTTGCTCGTGGTCGTCAAGCGCATGCCGCCGCCGGGACATAAGCTGCTCGTCATCGGTAAGATTTGTAATGGGCCAAATTTAACGAAGTTCTCAACCAGGCAGCGTGCATGCGAGGCACGACCCGAAAACCCCTACCAGTGCGTTGTTCCATGCTCATCTGTTCGCATCCTTACGCAGGCACGACAAGCATGGGCGATGTGATGGAGTCCATGGGACTCAACGAGGTCTTCAACGTGTCGCTGCACGTGCCGGCGCTGCGCGTGGACGAGATGGTCAAGGTGCTGCGCCACCTGGACGTCTTCTCCGTCATGGACATCCCGCAGGCGGTGGACCTGCTGACGACCATCAACGCGAAGGTATGGGGAGCTGGCTGAAAAGGCTGGGAAGACCACAACCATGCTCTCAGGGCGGGAAGATCGCAGCCTTGCTCTTAGGAGTAGCTTGCTTGTCAATGTGCCCCGGTACTGAGTTATGCTGGGTGTGCCCGGGTTCGTTCTTCGGGTGTATTTCTTTTTCAATTTAGGCCCGGTACTGTTGGGAGATCTTGATGCGTCTGGCTCACCGACTCATAGTGAGCTGTTTGGCAGCGGCCACCCATCGACTCTGCATTGCCGATTCCGCGGTCTGCAGGTGGTCCCGATGAAGAAGCTGCTGCTGTGGGTGGAGATGGCGCGGCAGGAGGTGCCAGAAGGGCAGAAGCTGTCGCTGGTCAAGTGGGAGCAGGCACTGCGGGAGCTCTCGTCTTGAGCCGCCGAATGGGCATGGAGGGTACCCGCATTCGTTGTCAATGCAGGGGTGATGGGCGCTCTGCTCAGGCGCGATTTTTTCCCGGTGGCGAGCTGAGAGGGTGGGCTGTTGTTTGATCAGCGTGCGCGCGCGTCCCAGACCACTATCACTCCCGTCGGTGTGTTGCGTGGGGCGCCATGCGTAGGATCCGTATGCGCGCGCGTGATGGACCGTGTTCTGAGCTGGATGACTTGACACGCCTTTTTACTTCACAGCATGCGTGCACTGTGTTCCATGATGTGCACGAACGAGCAGGCTATGTGCTGTTAGGACGACGACGGAGGATGACGTACTACCTAACCAACGTGACAAATAACAGTGTCGAAACAGGGTTGTCTCACAACATGACCACGTTGACCGCACGCCTACTAGGGCTTGGACATGACTTTCACGCCCACATGGTTGCGCATTCGACAATTCGTGGGCGGGTCGTGATGCGTAGCTGTGTACTCCATGGGGTTTGGGTTCTTACCGTGTCGTTATTTTAGCAGGATTGCGGGAGACCGAAAATGCTCGACGGCGGTCGTTGGGTGACGAGAAGGCGACGTGGCGACAGGGGGTAAGGTGTCATTTACACGCACCGCAACTTGCTGCATATGCAAAAGAACTGCATCCTTTGGGTCTCAATAGATGGACGCATTACCAGGATGCTTAGCTGGCCGTGTTTATCGAGTGAACGTTTGCCGGAAAAGGGGGTTATCCCCGCGTTGGGACGCTTCGAGGCCGGTGGCGGTCGGCCCAGTCTGGAGCAAGGGCCCATGGTTCATTGGCGCCTGCAATATCAAAGTCATGATGTCGATTTTTTCGGTGCTGTGGTAACGCGTGAATTTGGACATGCAGGCTCGAATACTGAACTAACTGGTGTGCGGTTATGGCTGGCGTAGGCCCGCACCGCGATTGGCACGCACGAATAGAAAAGAGCCGAATCCTCAACGATTTGCGCTACCTTACCAGGTTTGTGCCCACGGTCCACTAATGGAAGCTTTTTGGCAGGTTGACAAATAACATGCTCGTACGAGGTATCATCAAGTTCCGTTTTACGTTGACCCATATGCCTTCAACCACAGCATACTTGCTTGCGTGATCATCTATCTTCACACCTGCTGCTGAAATCGGTGGGACTGGACTTTGACTTTTCGTGTGACTTTCCGTCTTCAGCTAGTTATACTCTCCCTGAAGCTTCATTGAAACCCACTTTATCATCTGATTCGTCTCTACCAGCAACTCTGAAGTAAATCGCACGCTTACCCTAAGACTGGCGCAACAATGAATATGGCGAAGGAGCTCAGAGAGTTAGAGGCATTGCGACAAGCACTTGAGGAGCCTAAACGAACGTTTAGCCCACTGAAGACCTTACGCGAAATTGCAACTCCCAGAGCTGGCTTGGATGTGATGAAGACGTACTCGACAGCTCTGAACAGCGCAGAGGCAAGTACAGTGCTCGTTAGCTTACATACAGTACATATAACTGCAACAATCGCTGAGTGGCTTTCGTACTGGGCACGGACAGAAAAGCGTCGACCGCCTTGGACGTGCTATCGAGGCGGCAGAGGAGGAGATGGATGCGGCACTTAAGCGGACGACCGAAATCCACCGGGGCCAGCTGAAGCAGAAGGAACTCGAAATCCTTGAGCTGCAGCGCGTTATCGGTGCGAAGGAACGCTCTGTGGACAGTCTCCGGGACACGCTTGCCACCACTAAGCGCACATATGAAAGCAAGCTGTCGCAGGCGGAGTCAGCCCTTGCGCTGAAGGATGCAGAGGTAAGGAAGCCGGTCGATGGGGTTTTCCAGGGGGGTGTGCTGTGGCACAGGGGGGGTGTCGTGATGCTTATTCCTAAGAACTGTGTTAAGGGGAGCTGAGTGCGAGAACTGTGTATATCCCGTCCATGTTGCAAGCGTGTAAGAGGAAATTAGGTAGCGGGAGTAAATATACCGTATACAAACGGGTGGAGGGCAAGGACTGCAGTTGCCGGTGCGCACCCGGAAAAGCGGTGCCGCTCGACGTGAGCATGGAAAATTACTTCCCGGGTTGCAGGAGGTATTCGTAAGCGCACGAAAAATATGCAGAAACGTGCAACGTGCTGGAACGAATTGCAACCCTATAACTCCCTTACGGATCACTCACGCACGCGTACCGTCCGCCCATCTGCGTGCGCTGCGTGCCATATACCAAAATTGTTAGAAAACCGTTACCAGGACAGAGGGATGGCAGCACAGAGCTAGAGGGACCACAACACAACTCCATCTCCACGTGCCCATAGCTATCTGGTCGGGATGATAGCCAGCATTTAAATTCACGCTGGCAGGCTGTACGCTCTACTGCTCACATGCCATGGCTGGGCATGCATCCTTGATGTCCGCCTGTCACAGATCAAAGCGTTGACGGAAGAACTTCGCGTGGTTCGCCTGGAGCGGGAGTCGGCAAGCATGCAGCTCGAACGCGCGGAGACGGGTCGCCGGGCCCTGGAGGCCGACGTGCGCGAGCGCGAGGCGGAACTCAGCGCTGAGGTGCGCCTCAAAAGCGACGAGGCGAACAAGTCCCTGCTGGCGCTGCGTTATGAAAAGAAGGAAAAGGTGCGAACCGGACCGTCCAAGATGTGCGGGTCGGGACCGCCCGAGCTTGGACAATCGTGTGATGTTTGAGGGGCCCGGTTCTTGCGTCCCCGAGAAGCGAGGATCTGCCACTGGTTCGGGCATATGCGCATCATGATCAAGCTCATCGCAGTGAGCTTAATCATTGCGATCTACAACCTCGTTTCGCCGCCCCGTTAAGGTATTGGGTTAGCCTTGGTTCCCTTGTGACCCTGCAGGAGGAATGGCGGCAGCAGAGCGAGGAGCTGAGGCGCCAGGTCCAAGTTCTGCAGGAGGAGCTCCGGGCCAACAAGGAAGATATCACAGTGCTCAAGGTGCGTGAGGGTTGGATTGGGCCCGAGGACGTTGGTGGACATGGTGGTATGTCGGGCTATGCCGCTCAACGGTGGCGCAGGCGGCAGCTCGGGCTGGCATCGCCGCAAGAATGCTGCGGCATAGCTGAAAAGGGTTTGATGGATTTGCTGCAATGAGCCCGCTGCCTGTGTATGGCACGGCTTGCGGCGAAGTAGTTTGTGCGGCGTAGGACGTCGACGACTGAGGATATCTCAGGGGGAAAGGTGGTAAAATTTGAGGGCGCTGAAGTAGCTGAAAGACATGGTCATCCAGCTGCAACACAACGGGGTCGCACTGAAACTCAAGAATTCCTTCATGTGGACCAGGAGCGCTACGAAGCTGAGCTGGCGGAGTCGCGCCGGCGCTGCGCCATAGAGGTGAACGAGGCGCGGCAGCGGTCGGAGGCGGAGGTGGACGAGTTTCGGCGGCGGTGCGAGGCCGAGCTGGAGGACATGCGGCGCCGGCTTCGCAGCGAGAAGAATCTGCGCAAGGCGTGCGAGAAGTGGCTGCGATCGGAGCTCAAATCAAGGGTGAGGACAGGGGCTTCTTCGACGTTAGTAAGCTAACCACAGGGCTTCAGTTCAGGGTTGTTACCGGTTGGCGGATTACCGGTTGGCGGAAGCACGGAAACTAACGCATGTGCACGGCCTGCAAGGCGCCACCAGCCGCGCTGAGCAACACGCCGATGTTTGACAATCTCAAAGAGGCTGTAGGGGATCTGCTGCGGCAGTATCTGGTACGACACAGCCGCTGCCACTCATCGGCATCCTTGATCCCCTCACAAGTCATGCCTCACATTGGAGCGCTTGACTCCGGGCACGCATCTCCGGTGATCCCTCAGGAGGAGATGGAGCTGCTGCTGGCGGCTGTCAAGGATGCAGCGTCAGGTCGCGCCGTAGCGGCTGGGGAGGAGGCGGCCGAGGTGGAAGCCCTCATCGACCGGCTGCGCATTGGGAGCTCCTCGCCGCCCCCGCTCAGTCCCCGCACTGCAGCCGCCACCAGCGCGGCGACAGCCAAGCTGACAGCAACGACGGCCCCAGCGGCGACCACCTCGCCGCAGCCGTCGGTGGCGGCGGCCACTGCGCGCACCATGGAACTGGAGCTGCTGCGCCGCAAGCTGGAGGAGGACAACAACCGGCTGAAGACGGAGCTGCAGGCCGCCCGGCGCATGCTCAGCGACAAGTTGAAGTACTGAGGAGCGCCAGGGACGCGCAACTGTTTGACCTGCCGTATGGTGTCGGTCTTCTATGGGGGGATGGCGGTCCTGATGTCTGTGCGGGCATGGCGGCATTATAATTTTTTTATGTTTCGAACGGGAGGGCTACGTCCGACATCACAACTTTTAACACATCGCATTTTCGCTCGAGGGGGAGGTGCGCAGGATAATGATAGCTGGCAAAATGTTTTTATTCCGAGCGCGGCCTGTGTGTGTGACGCGCGCAGTTATTCTCTCGCTGACCCGGTGCATGGTGTCCCGAGCTGCAACGCAATCGCTCGGACGGGCACCACGCGGGGCGAGTGTGGCCGGGTGGCACGGTCGGGATCTGGATGACGGGTGAGAGCTCACAGAGCTCTCCTGCAGCAGCGTACTGGCTTGGACACATTATGACGACGTGACGACGTGATCCTGCGTGATCCCTTGACATTGACCATCAACAACACTGACTTGCATTCTGTCCTGATTTGTGACGACCTGCCGACACGGGCATAGCGCTTGGTTGAAAGCGACCCTTGGACTCACTGGGCGGGTGTTGGCCCTATCCCAGCTGGACTGTTATGGTATCGTGAAATTCGTGGCCCTTGGACAGCTGACATGACGTTGGGTCGTGATGTTCCGAAGTGCTTTTGATTGATCCACTCTTCTTGATTCTAGAAGCCCGTATGATTAAGCCCGGTGGCTACGACTGGTGGAGTGTGGTGACCTGGGTGATGAGGCCGTGGTTATGGGTTATTCGACACGCACTCTTTGACTCTTACTCACCGGATGGGTTGTGCTCATGGAGCAGCTTTTGCGGGTGATCGAATGCCGTCAGGTATGCCAACTATCGAACCAATGTCGTGAAGCGGGCGGCCTCGTCCGGACAAGACCTGTGATATTGACGCACGCGATGCGAGGGCCGAGGTCGGGTGACACTGCATGGGACTGGGCCGCAGCCGCAATCAATTGTATTAAATCTTGTTTCCCCGGCTTATTTAATTATCTGAATCCTGATGGGAACTAGACAGGTAGCGTGGACAGACAGCGTGCGAACACCGTTGTACGGCAGCTTGAAACTCCTTGAAATTAGTTGTCGACATATCATGATACAATGCAAGCTGAACAGAGCTTCTGTGAGTTTTATGCCGCATCAACAATTCGACCGCAGTCGCTTTTTACTGCCGAACTCTTTTTACACAGCTTTCATGGCGCCTCGCAGATGACATATTTGTCGTATGCCCATACAAATAAAAAGCCATGGCCACACGGGGTCAGCCGGTGTTCAACGTTTACCCTGTAGGCAACTACAGCTTCGGTACCAAAGCCCCAAAGCTAGAAAAGGACGCCAATGTAAACGAGCGTCTTGCTCGACTAAAAAACAAGTATGTAATCTGTACTCCGGGCGAGTATTGACGTCCGAACTCCGGGAGTGATACGCGGGTCGCTCGGGGCCGCCATTGCAGTTATGAACAGGAAGGCATGCGGCGATCTGTGGAGGCGGTCCTGCTCGTGCAAGAGCACAACCACCCGCACGTGTTGCTGTTCCAGCTAGGACAGTCGTTCTTCCGGTTGCCAGGCGGGCGACTCCGCCCAGCTGAGGATGGTGCGTCACGAGGCCACATGCAGCGCTTGTATGCTCTACACGACCTTGGGTGAGCTCTGTTGCCGGTTACTGCGCGTGCAGAGGTGGAGGGGCTGCGGAGGAAGCTGACCAACCGGCTAGCGCCTCCTAATTCCGCGCTCCAAGTCGTATGGGACGTGGGCGAGGTAAGCGTGCCGAATAGGGCAAGGTGCATGTTTCCCTGTTTGTGTAAGGCCTTGCTATGATCTCCTTGAACAATAGGAACCCGTGCCTTGCCATGGCTAGGTGTGAAGACTTCGTGCTTTGCCTTGCCGTCGTGCATTGACATGTCATGCAATCCAACGCACATCCGGCTGCGCAAAGCATGGCACGCGGCTAAAGAGACATTTCCTTGCAGTTTGGGTACCTTTGGCTCGCCGTCCTGCGATATTCTCGCGACATAGCCGACAGTCGGTCTCAAATCTGCACGCCGTACATCATGGTCGTCTCGTTGCGAATCGGGGAGCAGGAGGATGGCCCGCACACGGGGGCGAGGGGTAGTGACGGGTATCAGACTCTTGGTGCACGTTGTACGGCGCGGAACTGGGCAGTGGAGTTCCCCGCAGTGCCCTTGGCAACAGGCGCACACTGCCAACTCCAAGCCAGCGGGGTCCGCGGATGAGTGATGAATGAATGTCACAGGGGACCTCACAAATGGATTACCATATCAGTGCCTACCCGGAGAACGAAGTGATCTGCCCAACTGGACCGTGCGCCACAGGTCGTCAGTGTGTTTTACCGACCGAACTTCGACACGATGTTCTACCCCTACATCCCGCCGCACATCACCCGGCCCAAGGAGTGCCGCAAGCTCTTCGTCGTGCAGTTGCCGGAGCGCTGCGTGTTCGCGGTGAGGCATGTCCCGGACACCGTGGCCAACATGCAGTACGTGGCCAACTGCTGTGAGCTGCCTGACCGCACCGTGTGCCCGCACCCTTGTGCCATCTGCAACACTGACCTTGCACTTGAACTTGTTGTCGCTGGATATGCGCTGCCGTGATCTTGGCGCTCCCGCTGAACCCCACCTCCAGGTCCCGAAGAACATGAAACTGGTGGCGGTGCCCGTGTTCGAGCTGTACGACAACGTACCGCGGTACGGCCCCATCATCTCATCGCTGCCCGCTGTGCTGTCGCGACTGCGGCTCAACTTGCAGTTCGTTTTGCCGCCGCCGCCACCGCAGCAGCAACAGCAGAACGGGTTTGGGCAACAGCAGCAGCAGGAGCAGCATTTCCCGCCTTGATCTCCGCTTCGAAGGAAGGCTCCCATGGCTGGATACCAGGCTGTTCTGGCAAGCGCAGAGAACTGAGGATGCCAGGAGCCCAGCTGGGCATTGGGGCGGTTAGGTCTGTTGGGAGAAAAGGTGGCCCCGCATGTGTTTGACACTGCTCGACGACTATTATGCAGGATCATGTTCAGGTCCTGTGTACATATAGCCATGGTGGACGTGGCTGAATTGAATGCCAACCGATTATGTTTGCCCATGGTACGAATAGAGAGGTTGAGCCTGGTACGGACGGTCAAATCAGTGAGCGGAGACGGAGACCTTTTGTTTACGATGCAGCTTTTAGTTTTTGGTGAGCTTCAGTCGCTGTTTGAGGGGCTGCAAGCTAAGGTTCACTTCCCACGTTCATCTGCCTACAGTGGCGCCGTACAGCGTTGTTTTCAAGGCAACCTGTAAGATGACATTTGGTTATCAAGATGGAGTGCCCCCTGAAAACTAAACATGCGTGAAGGGTAGATAGCACGAGTAGAGTCTGCCCATTTTAAAATCCATTTACCAAGTCGTCTTCTCATTTGGAAATGGACGTTCGCCTTGATTACATTTCTGTTGGTGTCAATCGCGTCGTCAACGCTTTGGCTTGGGGCGAGCATGGCGGCGTAGCTTATGCCGCCCACCATATGGTGGCGCTGTATGATGTGGAAGTAAGATATATTCACAAACTGTAAAATTTTACTGTTTTGCAAAGTTCGCATGCTTGTTGGGCCAGCAACGACAGCTGCCTTATTTAACCGATCGCGTGTTCCAATCCGTTCTCAGTCAGCCAAAGTGGTCTCAACGATATGCGGGCATACGGGCGCGGTAAACTGCGTGCTGTGGGTGCCACATGAAGGTACGACCGATGCCCGTTCCCCCTTCCACCCACGCCTGCCCCCACATACATACCCACATGCACACATTATCCGGCGCTCCATCTCAAATCCAGCTTGTCGTTAAACCACGCGACCATCAACAACACAAATACCCCCCCTCACCCTTCCACACTCCTCAAACTCCGCGCACACCACCTGCCACGCACTCGCAGCCACACCGGAGTTACGGCCCTGCGAGCACCTGCTGCTGTCGGGCTCCGCCGACAACACCGTCCGCTGCTGGCTGGTCACGTATCCCGAGGCCGCCGGCCCTGCCGGCGGCGCTGCAGCTCCCTCCTGGCGACAGCTGGCGGTCCTGCAGGGCCACGCAGGGCCCGTGTCCTCCCTGGCCGTCCACCGGCTGCCCACCTGCAGCACCCCTGCCCAGGCGGACCAGGCTGCGGACCAGGGGCCGCGACTCCTGGTGGTCAGCACCGCCGGCGGCGAAGACGTCATGGTATGGGCGTGCGGTGACAGCGGCACCAGCGGCGACGCCGCCGGGGATGGCCAGGGCGGTGCGTCCGCGGAGCCCTGCAGCAGTGATGGCGCGGCAGACGGGCACGCCAGCACCCCGCAGCAGGGCACGGCGGCGGAGGAGCAGTATGGGCAGTCGCAGTGGCGCGTGGATCAGCGTATCCATGTGGGCACGAAGATGCAGACCACGGCGGCGATGGCGAGCCTGCCGCTGGATCCGGACTGGTGGGTTGGGATTCCAGCTGGGGGGTGGATTCCGACCCGTGAGTCCGTCTCAATCCATGGAAGATTGCAGGCGATTCTAGCTGGCAGAGGGCTCTGACAGGCGACGTCGCGGGCAGGGGACACGGGCAGGGGACGCGGGCAGGGGACACGGGCAGGGAACGCCGCGGGCAGGGGACACGGGCAGGGGGCACGGGCAGGGGACGCGGGTTTGCTGGTTGCGGTCGTCGTGCTGCTGGCGGGCACCCACGGAAGCCAGCGCTGTGGGGCCGAGGGTCATGGAGGTTGGAGAAAGCCAACATGGGGCCGGGGATGCCGACCTGGCCCCGGGGTTGTTGCCTGTCCGGGTGAGTCTCCCCGTCTCCGCGGATCGAGGCGCCGTCCGCCAGTCCCCGGCGTTCGTGCTTTGGACGACGGGGCAGGAGGGGACCGTAAGTGCTTGCTTGCCACAATGCCCCCCCGTCCGCCGCACCCGCGACCCACTTGTCCGCAGCCACCAGCTCCCCGCGCCCTCGTGGTCCCTGCAGGACCCTGCTGGCCACCGGCGGCACCGACCGCAAGGTGGCGCTGTACGTGCGGCCGCCGGGCGGGTGCTTCTCGTCCGCCTGCGTGCTGGAGGGCCACGAGAACTGGGTCCGCGGTGTGGCCTTCTGCTGTGTGGTGGGCCCCTCGGGACCACAGCTGCTGCTGGCGAGTGTGTCCCAGGACAGGTGGGGACGGGGGCGGGGAGGGTGCAGCGCTCCCCGCCTGCCTTTGCCCGCCTTCTCCCCCAGCTGGCCCCCAGCTGCCCTGCCCGCTCGTCCTGTGTGTACTTCTGCTCTTCCTGCCTGATCTCCCCCTCTCTCGGCTGTCGCGGTATCGTTGTACCCTGATCCGTCGGGAGTAGGCAGCGCAAAGGGGTCCAGGTGTTCAGGGGCCTGCGAGCCTGCAGACGGCGGCCACCCTCTTCAATGAACACACACAGCCGGCGTGTCAATTTGTCGAGTCCGGCCCGCGGTTGGCCTGACCTACCCAGCGGTTGTCACAAAGCGACACACGACCACCAGACCAGCCACTATTCCACCAGACCAGCCACTATTCCACCAGACCAGCGGTTTGAGCCCCGCTACCTCTAAAGAGCTGTTCGGACTGCCCTCCTGTGTCGGTGCCCTGCCGCCCGCCGAGTCCAGGTACGGCCGCATCTGGAAGCTACAGCCTGAGCCGCTGGATGCCACCGCCGCCGCTACAGACGCCGGCGCTGAGAATCCCCTCGCTGCGCTCATCCAGCGATACGCCCCCCGGCCCCATGTGGCCACGGACCGGACTCGGTGAGCCGCGGGGCGTCTGTCGAGTGGGAGGCATCCGATGGAGGGTCGCGGCTGGAAAGTGGGTCCCAAGGCAGGGCCACAGCAGGCGTCATGAAGAGTAATAGGTGTTGATTATTTCTTTTGCATTCGTCCGATATCCGAAAGTAAGGGCGGGCTTGCCTGCCTTGCGGGTCGAGATCGCTGCGCCAGCATCCCCCACCGTCGACGCTCTTCTCCGACCCAACTGCGTTATTTTTCGCGTTCATCCCCACCACCAACCCGCCATTACCACCGCTTAGCGAAGTATTTTCCGCCCAGTATTCCGCACGACCTCCTGCCCACCCCCGTCGCACTTGCCCCACCACCGGCACCGGCCAACGGCGCCCGCTCCACGACAACCCCGCCCCGCCCCCGCCTCCCCGCCCCGGCCCCCGGGCCCTCCATAGCTATGTGGCCACGGCTGAGGCCCTGCTCATCGGCCACGAGGACTGGGTGCACGGCCTGCAGTGGGCGCCGCGGCCGCAGCCGCAGCCGGGGACACCTCCAGGGGGGCCGACTTACCACACCCGGAGCTCAGCGGCCCTTCTGACCGCCTCCATGGACCGCACCATGATCATATGGCGCTTCGAGGTGGGGAGGGCTCGGGGCCGCCAGCGCCTGAAGCACACGGGGAGTGGGGGCCGAGTACAGGAGATGGGTGATAGACATATTCAAACTGCGCTGACTGCCAGAGCGCATAGGCCCGGTGAAGCATGGACTGCGACTAGGATTACCCCGGGTGGGGGCAGGGGGTCGATTTGGTGCCCTCTTGCGGTTTCGCTGTCTTCATTGGCACAAGGGGGCCGATGGGCCGGTGACGTGTAGCAGGTCCGCCGGTGTCCGGTTGATGCCAAGGAGGTTGATGCCAAGGAGGTCGATGGAATGGGTGAAATGCGGAACTGGGGCCCGGGGGGAGAAGGGGTTTGGACATAATTTATCTCCGCCGAGTCGGAGTCGCTGACCTGCCCTGCATCCGGCAATCTGCCACTGTGCCACACCCACCCACCCACCCACCCACCCCGCACCCGCACCCGGTCGTCCACCTACCCGCAGGCCGCCAGCGGCCTGTGGATGAACGAGGCGAGCCTGGGGGACGCCGGCGCCTCCTGCCTGGGCTACTTCGGGGGCGTGTGGGGTCCCGGCGGCCGCGGCATCCTGGCGCACGGATTCACGGGTGGGTGGCCGGGGCTGGGCTGTAGCGAGTTGGTAGACATGTGCACACATTGCTTTGTCTGCCCGAGCCAAAATCCGGTATAGACTCGGAATGCGGTGGATTTCCGCAATCTGAATTGGCATTTATGGATGGGGTGGGGTGGGGTCTTCAACTCCTTAGGTTAAAACTTTCCCCCGCACATCCACCCTCCTGGCTTTGGTTTTCCTTTTTAACCCTGCCCGTTTCCTATGCCCACCCACCACCCACCCACCCACAGGCGCTCTCCACCTCTGGCGCCATCCGGCGGCCCACGCGGGCAGCAGCGACGGCGCCCCCGCCTGGGGCTCGGGGCCCTGGCTGCCCCGCCACGCCCTGGGCGGCCACTTCGGGCCGGTGGTGGACCTCGGCTGGGGCCTCGACGGCGGCTGCGTGATCAGCGTGTCGGAGGACCAAACGGCGCGGGTGCACACAGCGGCGGTGTGGCGGCGGAGGCAGGAGCAGGAGGAGGAGCGGCAGGAGGGTGGTACAGTGGAGCTGTCGGGGACTGAGCGGGAGCTGCACTGGTGCGAGGTGGCGCGTGCGCAGGTGGGTGGGAGGATGGGCGTCAGTACATGGTTGGGGCCTGATGAATGTAATATTGATGTGACAGTGGACCCCGTGGGTCAGTAGCCTCCTCAGCACACACAGCGAAAACGAAAGTTGCTGGGGCCTGAGGATGATGAGGATGAGGATGTCAGGAGCATCTTGACGGCGATGGGGGCGGGAGGAGCCGCCTTCATGTGTTTAGAGAAGAGACCCAGCGCGACCCAAACCAAAGACCGCCTTCATGTTAAAATAAACCGAGAGACACGACTTGCGAGGACCCTAATTGCGCACGCGGACGAGTGAGGCCGTTGGCTGCGCATTGCCGACAGGCCGGGGACGTGTATATAGAAAAGAGGGGCGACATGCGATAAAGCAGAAGCAAAGACATTGTGTCCCCGTAATGGAGAGTCGCGGCTGTGCGGGCGGCTGACGCGGGGCGGCGACGGACATGCAAGGGACAGCAGGACCCGACCCAGCCCGAGGTCAAACCGGTTGCTGGAGATGCAGCTGGGGAGGAACGTCGAGATTACGGTGCCAGCGTCCGGGCTCCAAGGCGTGTGTGCGCGCCGCGCCGCCTCGTCGATGGGCGTGCGCAAACAAGGATGCAACAGCAGACCCACGATCAAAGCAGCGAAAGGACAGCAAACGCGAACCCGAAAGCTACAATACCCACCTAACCGGAGTCGGAAGGCCAGCGGTAGGGTAGTCGCCGGCAGTGCACATGTAGGGGGGCAAGGCAGAGAGGACGTGAAGGCAGGCTAAAGATGGTAAAATTTTTTATCAAAGACAGGAATAAGTGACCAGTGTGCGTGACGGGGAGGCGGCGCGGCGAAAGAGGCGGGGACGGACGCGCGGCAGGGATAAATGGTGTGGCCGCGGGTCGTACGGCGGGTCGTACGGCAAGTACGGCAGGGGCAGTACGGCAAGCGAAGCGTGTGTGGGTGGAGGGGGGTATGCTGACGGTGTGCGGTCCGGACAAGCCGGATCCCCACAGCACCGTCGAGCCGGCGCGGCGCCGCTGCAGTGCGGTGCCGGCGGGTTGCGTCGGATGGTAGCGGAGGCGAGCTGGCAGGGGGACGTGCTAGTGCAAGGGCCGAGCGGATGCGGGCGGGCTGGGGTGTGTGGGGAGGAGGCAGGGGACGCGGCGTACGGGAGGCGTCGGCGGGGGCGGATCAGCACCAGAAGTGTTACACGATCAGGGCGGGGCACGACGGCTGCGCCTTCATGTGTGTGGGCTCCGCAACCCCGTTCCTCCCGTTTCCCCTGGCCGCCTGCCGGCCCTCCTCCCTGGACGCGCAACACCGCGCGGACAGGTCCACGGTCACGACTTCCGCTGCGTTGCGCCGGTGGCCACCGCGCCCGGCTGCCACTACACGTACGTGAGCGGCTCGGAGGAGAAGGTGCTGCGAGTGTTGGAGGCGCCGCAGGTGGGGGGGCCGGGGCTGGGTGGGGAAGGTAAAGACAGGGCGTGGGCCGTTGGGCGGGGAACAGCGGACTTCCAGTGCTCTACGGCGGTGCGGCAGGATGAAGGATAACACGTCTTTGCTGCGGGTGTCTTTTGTGTCATGTCGTGCGGCGCGAGGCGAGGGATTAGGTATCCCAATTCGAGACCACCCGAATGCAGGTTCCAGATCACGGCGCGGAATGTGGGTTGTTTAGATCCAGAATGCCATTCAAACCCTCGTCATGGTTTCGTCACGGCTCCCCGCGCTCCGGCCCCCCTCCCCCGGCAGGCCTTCATAGACACGCTCGTGCAGCTGCGTGGCGGCGAGGACAGCCCCGGCGGCAGGGCCATCCGGGAGGAGCGCCGCCGGGGCCATGGTTTCGGAGCGGCGGTGGCGGCGCTGGGCCTCTCCCAAAAGGCCGTGGACCAGGCGGATGCAGCGGAGGGCGGCGGCGGCAGCGGAGGTAGGATCCAGCATGTACGACATATTTGGACACGACACAGTACGGGAAGCGGCGAGAGCGCATGCATATGGGCAGCGCAGTGACTTTCGTCTCTCGGACCTTTGTACGGCAACGAATATGTGCGTGTCACCGCAGATCACGGGTCCGACGTCAGCAGCCGTGCAAGCGCCAACCCGACTGACTCCAATAAACCCCCATCGGTATGAGCAACGCGGCTCACGCAAAAACTTCTGCATATCGTCGTCGAGCATAGATCCCGGATTCCCGGTTCCTAGCACCGCCGTGACCAACACACGTCCACCAGCACCACCCGACCTTCGCACTCCCCGCTCCCCGAGCGCGCAGGCGCGGGCAGCGGTGGTGCGGGGGCCGACTACACGGACGGGCCGGACTTCGTCCCCTTCGCTGCGCCGCAGGTAGGTTGGGGCCGGCAGGGTGGGTCGCTGGGGGCGGCCAGCGCTCGAGAATCACCGACGGGATGGCTCTAGGGTGGTACTGGCTGGCGGCGCCGTCCCGTTCGTAGCGGGGACACCAGGAGGGCGGAACTGAAGGCGGGGAGGCGGGAGGGTAGTGGACTGCTGCTCCGTACCCGTCCTGCCCCGTTGGCTCGTTCCGCCGGCGACTTCCCCTGACCACCCTCTGAATTCCTATGTGTCTATTCAACACCAGGTCAGACCCCCTTTCCCCGGTGTGTCGTGTTATTTAAGCAGGCAGATCAGGAGTGCGTGACATGCGAGGGACCGAGCGGTTCCCATTAATTTGCCCGTATGCGTGCAAAGATAACCCAATGCCCGATCCCTAAAACGAATAGAAGGCTGCGGTGTCGGAAGAGCGCTGTCGATTTTTGGCGCGCTTTTGGCGCGCTCGGAATACTACCAGCTGGTGCGGGTCGGCTGCCTTGGCCACGCAGACTCACACCACAATGCCGTGCGTGCGTGCGATCCTCGCGTTGTAATCGTAATGTACCCACCTGCAAGCAAAATGCCGTGTAGTCAGCACCGCCGTAGACGATCCGGAACGATGCGTAATAACGTAATGATGTGTGCGAGCGAAAAAGCGTGCATGCCAAGGCAGCAAAGGGGACAGAATGCGGCGTCATTGATGCATGAGTAGGGCGGCAAGGGTCGTACGGCATACGAATAACGTCGTGTGTATGTTTGCCTGCCGTATTGTACGACTAGGTGGTGAGCGAGCCGCCCCTGGAGGAGCACCTTGCACAGAACACCCTGTGGCCGGAGACGCACAAGCTGTACGGCCACGGCAACGACGTGTTCTGCGCCGCCGCCAGCCCGGACGGCCGCTACCTGGCGTCCGCATGCAAGGCCCAGGTGGGTGGGTGGGAGGGAGGTAGGGCCCTCAACCCCCGCGGAAGACACGCTCGCAGGCGTCGTGTCGTTCCAATGGACGGCACTGTACCGTGCCGTATTTCATTTTGACCCCAAGGGGCGGAACCCACATCTCGACATGTGTCCCCGGGTGGTGGTGGTGCTTACCGGTGTGCATCACGTCGTTTCTTGAGACTGCACATCACATCACATCACATCACAGCCACGTGCCACCCACCGTCGCTTGGTCAACCCTTGGTCAACCCTTGGTCAACCCTCCTTTATCCTTTCGAGCCCCCTTTACCCTCAGCTCAAGTGTCTCTCAATTCCTAAACCGCTCCGTCACACCTCCCTCTCTGGGTGTGATCGGGCTCGCACTGGCTTGGCTTTCTCAGTTCAACCCTTCCCTCCCTTGACCCGTGACCCGTGACCTGATGCCCCGCGCCGCCGCCGTCGCACCTCTCAGACGGCCGCCACCGCGGCCATCTGGGTCTGGTGCACCCGGACCTGGCGGGCGGTGGCGCAGCTGCGGGCCCACAGCCTGACAGTCACCCAGCTGGAGTGGAGCCCCTCGAGCAACCTCCTGGCGGCGGCCAGCCGCGACAGGACGTTCTCCATCTTCCGCCGCCGCGACCCGCTGCCAGCGGCGGCGCCGGAAGGCGGCGGCGGCGGCGGCGCCGCCGCCGCCATGGAGTCCTCGTTCGAGCTGGTGTGCAGGGTCAAGAGCGCGCACGGCCGTGTGATCTGGAGCGCGTCGTGGTCGTTGGACGAGCAACTGCTCGCAACCGCCTCGCGGGACGAGACGGTCAAGGTGTGGCGGACGGGCAGCGCCTGCGGCAGCAGCAGCAGCGGCGGCGCGGATGCGGCCGCGACGGCGGCGGCACCTGCGCTGGCGGTGACGCTACCGCAATTCCCTTGCGGGGTCACGGCAGTGGCCTTCGCACCACGACCGCCCTCGAGCGCGACTGTTGGTACGTTGGAGGCCGCCGTCGCCGCAAGCACCGATGGCGGCAAGGATGGTGAGTCAACTGACGGACTGTCGTACGTGCTGGCGGTGGGGTTGGAGGATGGCGCCGTGCAAGTGTGGCGCATGACGGCGGCGGCGGAGGCAGCGGCAGCCGACGGGACGCCTGCGCTTGTGCCGTACTGTTTGTGGTCGGCGGGTCAGCCCTGGCGGCACGTGGCCCCGGTGCGGCGGCTCCGGTGGCGGGGCGCGCCGGGGGCGGCGACTGCCGTACCGGAAGGCGAGGATGCAGCAGCGGCGGCGGTTTCGGAGCGCGGGGCGTTGCAGCTGGCTTCGGGGTCGGAAGACCACTCGGTTCGTGTGTTTACGGTCGGAGCCACTTAACGGAATGGGTGACAGACAATGATCATGACGGGGTCCAGTGTCATTGGGTATGACAGGAGCGCAGCGGGTGGCGGATTCAAGCGCCGGCCGCCCGGCGCAGCGTCGTGGCGGTAGCTCGGTTGCTCGAAGTTGTCTGTGTACCCTAATGGCTGGGCGGCTGAGGTTGATCGTCGGTGGCGTTTCGGGCCGGGACGGTAAAACAGGTTGATCGGCGTCATTTGTTTGTTCATGTTGGAGGGTTGCGCCTCGCCCGCATGATACGGCGCTCTTGATCCTAGGGCTTCGCTCCCTGCCAACGTTGCTCAAGGTTTGTCGACTTCAATGACACAGCCCATCAGGGCGCAGACAGATAAGTCCGGGACCGTTCCGAACCAAACCAACAAACGGAGGTCTGCATCAACTTGCGTTGATCGTAAGCACGTCAGGTTGCTGCGTTGCCTTCTTCAGATTCAGAATCGCCACACAGCTACGCACGTGAGCTGCGCAGGGAGCAAAGCCTCAGGCCTGGCTTCCGAAGCCTGAGGCCTTTCCGATGACCGACCCAGGAACCGCAGTCATCTTCGTGGCGGCATGTGGTGCGCTTTGTGAGTGCGTTTCTTGGCTCTGGAGCGTTGCGTGCAGCTCGGCTGCTGCGGGGCCAGCCCGCGAGGACCAGCGCGTCGCAAGGCGAAGCGCACAAAGAGGTGCCAGTCGCGTCTGCTGCCTGGGCTGCGGTCGCTTCTGCGCGCAGCTCTTCGAGGTGCTGTGTCACGCGCCCTTCGAGGCGCACTTCCCGCCTCTGGAGCGACTCTGAGAGAAGAACACGTCCGATTTGAATTTTTGAATATTTGATGTGACCTTTTGACACACAGCACGGACACGTTTCCGTCCTCGGACGGCCTGTTCACGTGCTGTCCGAAAGTCGTTTCCGACGGCGTGCATTAATTACTGCAGCCTGCTGCAAAGCTGCTGGGCTCGCAGCTACGGTGTCACAGCCAACTTTTTCGCAGTTGAATTGCGACGGAACCCTAGAGGAAGGAGTCGGCTTCTGGTGTCTCCGATTCCGGAGCGTCTGTGCTGGTCCGCGATACAACGAAAGGAGGCCCGTCGCGGCGCCAACAAAACTACGGTCGCCGCTTCCTCTGTGGCCGCCAACTATCCCTCTCCTGCCGGAACCCATGCGGCTACGAAATGGAAACGGTGGGCGCCAGCGGGCGCTCAGCTCCTCGATTACTGTTCCGGCGCGCACGTGGGGCGACATGCCTCGCAGCTCGGCGTCCTGGCAGCGAATGCTACCCGTAAGCTGCCTGATTCTCTTCACAGCGGCGGCTGCAGTGGCCGCTTTCCCGCAGCCTTCGATGTCGGGTTCGACCCAGGACGGCGTCGGCGTGCTGCGGGCGCTGCTGCAGACGGCCGTGCAGAGCACACCCGTCGGCAGCGGCGCCAACACCTCGGTCGCCGGCAACGTGAGCGCGGCGTCCCTGGGAGCCTGGGCCAGCGGCTCCAACTTCTCGGTGCCGGTCACCGCGAAGGCCTTCCGATTCGGGACAAGCGGGGAGGTGCGTGTACGGTCCGGCCGGATACGGTAGTCGCCTGAGAAGGGCGGTGGGGGACATGCCACCAAGGCATGCCAGTGGGGCGAGGCCCCGGACGGGAAGGGATCAGGGAGCTGCAGGCATGCGAACGAAGCGAATGTGATGTATGTGTCGTGTGTGACCCATGGGTCGTGACGGCTTTCGTTCTGGAGGAAGGGGCCACACGCTGGGCGCCTTAACAAGCCAGGTTGAGGCAAAGTACGGATTACAGGTAAAAATATTACCCACCGGAAGTAAACCAAGAAGCCATGGCGGCGGGCCCCGAGACACCGCTTTGACTGGTTGCTCTGGATGTGGTCCCGGCGTGACGCCCGGTTGCCCTCGGCCCTGCAACTGCAGACCGTGACGCTGACCAACAACTACTGCGGGTACGGCCCGCTCAGCACGCCGTACGTGGTGGGCATCTCCCCGTCCTCCCCGCTGGCCACCCGCCGGCCCCTGCAGGGGTGCGGGACGTGTCTGGAGGTCGTCTGTGCCCCGGTAGGCACGGCACCGGAACACATACTTGTTGTACAGAGGTGTCGTACACGCACAGTCAAGATGAGGATCGTGGGTACGTCGCCGGCGGAGCGCGCATCCGTTCATACCCCTCAGCTCCTGCCGACTCCGGCCGCGTGCTTTCGCTCGCAATCCCGCGAATGACACCCGCGGCAACTGGCCGCGTGGCCATCTACGTTCGGCTCGGGTTCGGTTGGGGTGCGGTTCGGGGCACCACCGGGCGGTCTCCTGGCCGTCGGGTCTGCTCATTGTTGGTATCCAAGGGGACCCAAGGGAGGCCCTCCTGAATGAGGCCCTCCTGCGGTTGCATGCGGACCTCCGAAACCAAAACCGACAATACGCAGCCGAAACCAACCCCTTGAAAAATGAGCTGAGCTCCGAAACTTACCTTGGGTGCCCGCAGGGCAGCAGCGCGTGCGTGTACCCGGAGTCCACCGCCCTGACGCCGGCGTCCTCCATCCAGCCCCCCGCGGACGCGCTGGGGGTGGTCGGACCGGGTCACCTGCTGATGCGCGTCGTGGACATCTGCGACTCCTGCGGCCCGCTGGACCTCAACCTGCACGCCGACGCGTTCGCGCAGCTGGCCGACCCACGGGTCGGTATCGCCAACATTACCTACCGCTACGTCGCCTGCCCCTCCGGAGGTAGGCCAGCTTCCCTCGCCGCCCCCACGCGTACGTTGGCTGAGGGCCACCAGAGCGACCCCCCTCGAGCTCATCCGCCCGGCGGCTGTGCGCCAGACACCCCCGGGCTTTGGATCAACGGACTCCACGGACTGACTCTGATAGACTTTGGCAACCAAACATTCTGCAAACTGCACAACTCTTCTCTGAAACGGTATCTGCCATGGTCTTGGTACCACCTGAGGCCTGCATCGCCGCGTGCGGGCGGTTGCCCACCGACTCCAACACCGGCCAACATGACCCTGCTCTCGGACCCTTGGCTCATCCGTACCTCCCCACCTTCCCCCAGGTCAGAACATCAGCATTTACGTCAGCGGCTTCCGCGCCACCCAGGGTGGCTGGATCCGTCTGTCCGCACTCAACGTCGCGGGTAACGGCCTGGTGGATGCCGCCATCGCGCACTGCCCGCGGCCCGCGACCAGTGCGTCAGGCGCCAACGCCTCCGCGGGGGGCGGCAGCGGCGACACCGGCGGGTTGGTGCCCGGGTGCGAGGGGACGCTGCGCGGCCCCAGCTGGCGCGTGATGCGAAACACCGTGGGCGCGCAGTGGGAGTTCAGCGGGCTGCCAGCGCTGCCGCTGGACTTGCGGTTGACGGACGTGGACGGCCGGGAGATCATCGCTTGGTGGGTCGAGGGAGGGAGGGAGGGAAAGGGTGGACGGGGAGAAGGCAACCACGCGCATGGATCAGGAGATGGGATCCCTTTTTCAATTTTTTTCATTGTCGGGGTTGGGTGGTTTGCGCCGGCGGGGTGCAGTGGGCTGGGGCAACACTGTTTCCGGCCAGTGCGGAAGATGCGGCGTTGCTGCTGTACGGGACGGTGCGGCCCGTGAGACACTGCCGCATGGTCCGGGACGTCCGGCGAACCGCGACCCAGATGTGAATGATCGCCAGTGTCAGCCCCATCAACGCCAAGCGACCCGGTGTGTCGTGACCCGCGCAGGAGCGCCATCACCAACACGAGCGCTCCGGCGCTGTATACCACCCAGGCGCAGTTCCCGCCCCTCACGCCGACCGCCCAGCTGCCGGAGGGTATTGGCAGTCAGCCGTGAAAGCCGCGGCGTCGTGGGACAGGGGGCGGGGCTGCCCATGGGTGCGCGTTTGTCGGAGCGTTGTCCACGGGCTGTGGTGTCCGTTCCGTGTGTTGGCGACGCTAGCAGCCGTGCTCAAGGAGGTGTGGGTGTACAACAGTACAGGGTTAGAGGATGAGGGAAGGGGGGGACTGTGGTGGTGACGATTGGCAAGGATGTCGGCGCTTGGGCCGCTTTGTCAACGGCGGTCAACGGGCTGTGACTCGCGCATGTGTTGACTGGTTGGGGTGTACGACTCCATGCGGCCGCCATTCCACGCGCTGAGGGCCATGTACCGTAGGTTTTACCCGGGCGATAATGACGGCGTGTACGGCGTTCGGGTTCCACGACGCCCGCGAACTGTTCACGTGCGAGGTGCGACACAGCATACTGGACCCTCGTCAGGTGTAAGGCAGAGGTGGCGGTGGCAGTGGCTGGCGCAATTGATGAAGCGAGTGAATTGCAACAACAATCTCCTTCGGGATGACGTACCTTGCTGTGCGGCGTGGGGCTGTTTCTCGCAGAGCGGTAAGAAGATGGTGGCTGTCGAAATCCTTAGATTTGCGCAGTGTGTTCCTTGCCATAACGTGTCCGGCGCCGTAATTGTGTTGTTGTTGTTGCTATTGCCTTGAGGCTACTGCCAGGAGCCTACATGTGCATACATGGTTTCGCGTGCTCAAGATCCTTGACATTTGCCGTAACGCAGCACGTTGGCATGGGTTCTGCCTTCAGCAGCGACGGGCAGTCAGGCTCTGCCGCTGGGCGCCCTATCGTACAGTACCGTTGCAATTGCCTCGACTTTTTTTGCGTGTTATTACGATTGCGTGTTATTACAGATGTTTATAATGCTACTACTAATTCTCACCTGTCAGCGCTCCCGCATAGTGCGTTGGTAACAAAAACATTAGCTTTCTGCGTTGGTTTCCGTTGATTCGACACTGCCTTGCATCAAGACTTCTGATCACCTTTCATAGAACGAACAAAGTATTTATTGCACCTACCTATTGACTTGAATGCTTTGTTTCCCTTAAAGTTTGAGGCAGCTTGCTCTGAACGAACAAAACATTGTAGTTTATGTAGATTGAGGATGCTGCGTTGTCGCGTCGAGCATTTTGGCCAGTCTCGGTCGCAACATCAGAGGTGACCTCGCATAGCCAGTTCTGGGTATGAAGACCCCCTTTCATGGGGCATTGACGCTCCTGATATTCTTATTAACAATCATATGCACATACGCGCTGGTGCCGCAAGGACTGAGAGTCCGAATTCCACGAACCGGCTTGAGCGTCCCCGTCTCTTTCTGCTGGGTCCCATGGCTGGCGACGGCTATCTTACTTATCTTCCAAGCAATCACCTTCGCCGACGTTGGCTCTGCGCTCGCTGGCGACGGTGCCCTGAAGCCGTCGTCTGTCGTAGTCATGTACCTCTCCCTCGCGTACCTGGCCGTGTCGTGTGAAATCACCGGCCTGTACTCGTGGCTGGCGCTTCACGTGGCGCGATTGACGAGGGGCCGGGCGCCGTTCCTTGTGGCTGCTTGCTTTTGCCTGACTGGCCTGCTGACCGCGACTACGGGCCCGGACGTCAGCCTCGTCGCGCTCACACCCATGACTGTCTACATGGCTGGAGCTTCCAACCTGGATCCCATGTCCATGGCGGCGACCCACATGGGCGCCGCATCCGTTTGGGGCATGCTCGTCCAGTCGGCTGGCCTGGTCAACATCATCACATCACACGCTTTCCAACTCAGCTTCCTGCGGTTCCTCGGCTGGATGGCGCTGCCCACATGCGGTGCGTCAGACGAGGGATCGGCGGCGGAATGGCGCGGGGTGGGTTGGAGAAAGGTGGCTGGGATGGGCGTCCATCCGAAGATGTGTCTATGGGGTGAAAGTGGGCCTGCAACCACCAGGCAACGCGCCGCACGCGCCCGTTCTGGGCCCTAGCTGCAAGTGGTCGCCTTGCAGACGGGTGGCCTTCCGGTCCTGCGGTGGCGTTTAAGGAGGCGGTTTAAGCCCCAGCCACGGAGCGGACAGCGCACTGAACGCATCCACTACTAATGGGCCTTCCCCTGGACCGCCTTCCCTCGGGTTGCAGCCGCTGCCATGGTCCTGTTCGGCCTGCTGTATGGTCTGCTTCACCGGCGCCGAGTAGCCCACACGCGACACGGCGCGGGGACAGGAACGCTTCCGTACCCGGAACCGGGCGTGATGCTGCACGACCAGGTGAAGCCGTCATCGTGAAGCCTGCTGCGACAAACCAACCTCTTGCCACCTTGCTGTTGGTGATTGCTGTCGCGTGTCTCGGCCACTTCCTCCACTCAGCTGCAGTCGCTGGGCGGCCAGGCATCGTCTCCTGCGGCAACCCCTGTAAAAGCCAAACCGCATGGCCCCGGTCTATCGTAACTACAGCGATTCCATAGCTAGCAATCATCAAAACTTGTCCCCGGCCCGCACCGGCCCGCTCCGGCGCCCTGCAGGTGGGCGCTGCCTGCATTTCCGCCCTGCTGTGCGGCTGTCTGCTGGCCCTGGCGGTGGCGCCCTGGCTGCGTTGGAGCGGCTGGCTGGTGACGGCGGTGTTCGCCATCGTGGCGGCGCTGTACAACCTGGCGGCCAGCTGGGGGCCGTTGCGGACCGCCATCGGCCGCCGCAGCGCCTACGAGCGGCGGCGCAGGCTGCAGGCCGAGCTGGCGCAGCAGGTGCGCGGAGTTTTAAATCTCCGATGACGTCAGCTGCGGAGCTGCCCGTGGCGTTCGAAAGCGGGGCGCACGCACCACCCAGTGGTGGGGTCATCTGGCGGACCTTGTGCAGCAGAGATACTTGTAACGCTCCCATCTGGGTTTCCGGAGCTGGGTTCCGGAGCTAGGTTTCCGGACACGGGTTGCTGGACAACGGGGCGAGCTGCAACCTGTGGGCTTTCTGTGGCGGCCTGTGTGTGTGTGTGCCCCTTGGGCTGGCTGGCTGTGCGGCCGTTGGGAGCTTTCCTCGGGTCCAGGACGCATCGCGTGCACGTCGAGGGCTCGCAGCGCTTGCGCCACCAGTCGTCTGGTCGGCGTGCATGGGCCTCGATACGGGTCAGCTGTGCTCCTCGGAGCTTGGCGTGACAACACATGACTGAGTCGTGTGGCCCTAACGACATGCGCACGTGCGCGACCCATCGCGCCGCCCTGAACACCCGCTGCTGTTGCCGCCCAGGGTCTGCACCGGGTGATGAGCGACGAGGACCTGGCTGACCTGCTCCTCTCCGCAGCACAGCACCGCCAGGCCTCCTTCACCCGCCTCGCGGCCGCCGCCGCCAGCCGCGTCACCGCGTCCCCGTCGGGCCGGCCCCTGGCGGCGGCTACGGACCCGGGGGCGCCCCAGCCGCAGCCCTCCCAGCCGTCCCAGCCACAGCCACAGCAGCAGCAAGCCAGCTGGCCCCGGCGGCCTTCCGCCAATGGTTTGGGCTCGGCAGGCGGCGCGGACCGGTCATCCGCCAACGGATTCGCCCTACTGGCCAGCGGCAGCCTCAGCCACAGCCTGCCCAGCGGAGCGTCAATCGGCAGCGGCGCCGGCGGCAGTGGCAGCGGCTTCTCACCGGTACGGCACTGGTTCTCGCGGCGGTGGTCGTCCTTCCGCGGCTGGTCGCTGCCGCCGCAGGCCAGCACGGAGCTGGTGGAGGCGGCGGCGGACGCGGGGGCCGACCTGGGCATTCTGGGCGAGTGTGGGGTGCTGCCGGTCGTCTCGGGGGGGTGGTCGGGGGCTGCGCAGGGGTCAACACACGGCGCGGCCTGCGCGGCCGCGGCCGCCGCGGCACCAGCCGCGGCAACGGTGGCCGGTGCCGCGGCATCGGCGGCACCACGGACGGATCGCACGGTTCGGGGGGTCGGAGATGGGAGCGGGTCCACTGGCCCGGTGCAGCACAGCGTCGGAGCGGCGAGCAGCGCCGGCGCGGCGGGCGTGCCCCGGCTGAGTGGAGAGCTGCACCAGCTGCTGACCCATGGGACATCCGCTGCCCCGGACACACTGGAGTGGTGGGCTGCCGCAGCTAGGGGAGCAATCGAGCTCTTGCATGGGAGCGGGAAGACGATGGGGCCGGGAGCATCAGTAACGCTATCGCCGTGGACGGCAGAGCTGCCGTTTGCAAATGAAAACGAGTCGTATCAAATCGCAGTCTCGGCCAACGATCGCTGCGTTCGTGGACTCGGCAATGGGGCTGTGCAGTACGACAGCTGCGGCAATCCACAGGGCACGGCGCCGGTTCGACGAGGCGCATGTGACGGGTGCGGCAGCTTGACCCGGGCCAGTGCCTTCGCGGCACCCAGTGCGATGACCTCTCCTGGGTGGGACGGTCGGATGGCAAGCGCGTCAGCGTACTGGGATGCCGCGGACGCCGGCACCGCAGCCGATGCCGGAGAGGACGCCCGACACGTCCCGGCAGGCGCCGACACGGGCGGCGTTGGGGGCAGCGCTGGCAGCGGCGGGGGATTCTGGCGGCTGGGCAGTCACCGGCGGCAGCGGTCCTACGACAGCGTGCACGCGGCCGCTGCGAAGCAGCGCGCCTGGGGCTCCCAGGCCCGAGGCGTTGACCCCCGGGGCGATATCTGTGGCGCTGCGGACAGCGGCGGTGGGCAGTCCGGCGGGCGAAGCAAGGGTTTCGGCGGGCTTGGTTTCGGAGGCGGCTGGAGGTCGGTTTCCCTGGGTCGGGCTTCTTGCCGCCGCACCTCCGACGGGGGAGGCCTTGGGCTAGCAGCAGGGCAAGGCGCTGGGGGAACCAGCTCAAGCGGCAGCGCTGCATTCTCCAGGGTCCGGCCTTTTCCCCTGGACCCCATGCGCGAATCCGATCAGCGGCCCACGGCCGTGACGGCGCGCCATGGACCTGACCAGTCCGGACAGCCGGCCCACCAAACCGGTTCCCCCAAGGGCCTGGGCGACCAGACCCATGGGTCGTTGTCCCCACGCTCGCCACGGCTGCTACGTCTCCGGCCCTGGCACCCGCAGCAGCCGCACCAGCAGAAGTCGCAGTCGCCGGGCGCGCAGGATGACGTGGCGCCGGTCACACCCGCAGTGAACTTCCGCAGCTTCCACTGCAGTGACGACTGCGACGGCGATCGCGGCAGCGACCACAGCGACTTGGCGGCGGTGCTGCTGGCCCCAGCAGAGCTGGACGGCGTCGCGGATGGCATCGGGCCGCGGGCGGGCGCCGCCGAGGCGGCCGCTACGTCTCGCGGCTTCCCGCAGATTGAAGGCGGCGGCGGCGGCACCGAGGAGGCGCCGCAGCCGCCAACGCAGGCGCCCGGCCGCCCGATGCGGCCGTCGTTGCTGGGGTTTGGGGGATTGCTCAGCTCCTGGCGGCGGGGCGGTAAGGACGCGGAAGGCACGACAAGTGAGTGTACGGCACTGCTGGCGGGTCGCGTCGTCGCGAGCGACGATTACAGTCATGTTAGTCATCAGGTGCCGCTTCCGCCGCTTCCGCCGGCGGCAGCCGCGACAACCGCGCCGCTGGGCGAAAAGCCCTCCGACCCGCTATTGCGCGGCCAGTGCTTGTCCGTTGCCGTACAAGTGTACAACGAACACGGCAACGGTGACGCTGCTGCTTCTGCTGCAAGCGCCCGTCTGCCGCCTGTATCAGCTTATCCGGGCAGCCTACGACAAAGCCCTTTCTCCGTTGTAACTGGCGACACGTTAAGGCGCGGTTTCGCGGAAGACATTCAAGTAGGCGGCGGCGGCGGCGGCAGCGGCGACGGCGGCGGACAGTGGCAGCCCGGCAGGTGTGACAGCCTTGGACCCAGCGGCAGCACGGCCAGCTGGGGGCACTACAAGCTGCGGCGGCCGTCTGTGGCGCTGCTTTTGGTGGGCTCAGGCGAGGTAGGTGCAGCGCGACAGCGGGGGCGAATTGGAAAAGTCGCGCCTTTGTATGATTATCACATGATCTGCGAGCCGTACGAGACAGAACATGGGGCGCTTCAGTGAGGCGCCTATACTGTGATCGAGCGGCGGGGGAAAGGTCTTTCGACAATCATCTGCTGTCAGTGACGGTGTTGCCTGCAACATGTACGGCAACAATGGTACATGCGTACGCCAACAGTTGCGCATACGTACGGCACCACCAATGTATGCGCCCTTCGTACGAGCTCGTGTTGCGATTGGCTGCAGCGGGGGCCTCGACGCCTCGTTCCACACGGCACAGCGCGCAGCTCGTGTGTGGGGTCCGCGGCGCTTTGGTTGCCCTCTGTTAGGGCCCCCTGACCCGGGGAGAGCAGCCCTGTCTTGGCCCCGGCCTCGGCCGCGGCTTGTGCAGTGGGACATGGCCGTGGGCCGGGCCGTGTGCCGCGTGGTGCTTCCTTGCTGGCGGGCGCATCCAGGGTACGGCGCCAACGGTGCCGCGCTCTCCCCCTGCCCCCCCCAGGTCAGCTTCGTGGGGACCTTCCTGGCGCTGCCCTGGGCCAATGCGGTCTTGCTGCTGGGCTGGTTCGTGTTGGTGGAGGCGCTGCAGGTGCGGGGGAAGAGTTTGGGGGAGGGGATGGAAGGCCGCGTGGGCTGGGCAGGGATGGCTGGGCAGGGATGGCTGGGCAGGGATGGCTGGGCAGGGATGGGCGGGCAGGGATGGGCGGGCAGGGATGGCTGGGCAGGGATGGCTGGGCAGGGATGGCTGGGCGAGGATGGCTGGGCAGGGATGGCTGGGCAGGGATGGCTGGGCAGGGATGGCTGGGCAGGGTTGGCTGGGCAGGGATGGCTGGGCAGGGATGGCTGGGCAGGGATGGCTGGGCAGGGATGGCTGGGCAGGGATGGGCGGGCAGGGATGGGCGGGCAGGGATGGCTGGGCAGGATGGCTGGCAGGGATGGCTGGGCAGGGATGGCTGGGCAGGGATGGCTGGGCAGGGATGGCTGGGCAGGGATGGCTGGGCAGGGATGGCTGGGCAGGGATGGGCGGGCAGGATGGCTGGGCAGGGATGGCTGGGCAGGGATGGCTGGGCAGGGATGGCTGGGCAGGGATGGCTGGCAGGGATGGCTGGGCAGGGATGGCTGGCAGGGATGGCTGGCAGGGATGGCTGGGCAGGGATGGCTGGGCAGGGATGGCTGGCAGGGATGGCTGGGCAGGGATGGCTGGGCAGGGATGGGCGGGCAGGGATGGCTGGGCAGGGATGGCTGGCAGGGATGGCTGGGCAGGGATGGCTGGGCAGGGATGGCTGGGCAGGGATGGCTGGGCAGGATGGCTGGGCAGGGATGGCTGGGCAGGGATGGCGGGGGGGGGGGGCAGGGATGGCTGGGCAGGGATGGCTGGCAGGGATGGCTGGGCAGGGATGGCGGGCAGGGATGGCTGGGCAGGGATGGCTGGGCAGGGATGGCTGGGCAGGGATGGCTGGGCAGGGATGGCGGGCAGGGATGGCTGGGCAGGGATGGCTGGGCAGGGATGGCTGGGCAGGGATGGCTGGGCAGGGATGGGCGGCAGGGATGGCTGGGCAGGGATGGCTGCTGGGCAGGGATGGCTGGGCAGGGATGGCTGGGCAGGGATGGCTGGGCAGGGATGGCTGGGCAGGGATGGCTGGGCAGGGATGGCTGGGCAGGGATGGCGGGCAGGGGGGGGCAGGGATGGCTGGGCAGGGATGGCTGGGCAGGGATGGCTGGGCAGGGATGGCTGGCAGGGATGGCTGGGCAGGGATGGCTGGCAGGGATGGCTGGGCAGGGATGGCTGGCAGGGATGGCTGGGCAGGGATGGCTGGGCAGGGATGGCTGGGCAGGGATGGGCGGGCAGGGATGGCTGGGCAGGGATGGCTGGGCAGGGATGGCTGGGCAGGGATGGCTGGGCAGGGATGGCTGGGCAGGGATGGCTGGGCAGGGATGGCTGGGCAGGGATGGCTGGGCAGGGATGGCTGGGCAGGGATGGCTGGGCAGGGATGGCTGGGCAGGGATGGCTGGCAGGGATGGCTGGGCAGGGATGGGCTGGGCAGGGATGGCTGGGCAGGGATGGGCGGGCAGGGATGGCTGGGCAGGGATGGCTGGGCAGGGATGGCTGGGCAGGGATGGCTGGGCAGGGATGGCTGGGCAGGGATGGCTGGGCAGGGATGGCTGGGCAGGGATGGCTGGGCAGGGATGGCTGGGCAGGGATGGCGGGCAGGGATGGCGGGCAGGGATGGGCGGGCAGGGATGGCTGGGCAGGGATGGCTGGGCAGGGATGGCTGGGCAGGGGGGGGCAGGGATGGCTGGGCGGGAGGGTGGGCAGGGATGGGCTGGGCAGGGATGGCTGGGCAGGGATGGCTGGGCAGGGATGGCTGGGCAGGGATGGGCTGGGCAGGGATGGCTGGGCAGGGATGGCTGGGCAGGGATGGCTGGGCAGGGATGGCTGGGCAGGGATGGGGCTGGCGGGCAGGGATGGCTGGGCAGGATGGCTGGGCAGGGATGGCTGGGCAGGGATGGCTGGGCAGGGATGGCTGGGCAGGGATGTGGGCAGGGTGGCTGGGCGAGGGATGGCTGGGCAGGGATGGCTGGCAGAGGATGGCTGGGCAGGGATGGCTGGGCAGGGATGGCTGGGCAGGGATGGCCTGGGCAGGGATGGCTGAGGCAGGGATGGCTGGGCAGGGATGGCTGGGCAGGGATGGCTGGCAGGGATGGGCGGGCAGGGATGGCTGGGCAGATGGGCGGGCAGGGATGGGCGGGCAGGGATGGCTGGGCAGGGATGGCTGGGCAGGGATGGCTGGGCAGGGATGGCGGCAGGATGGCTGGGCAGGGATGGCGGGCAGGGATGGCTGGGCAGGGATGGCTGGGCAGGGATGGCTGGGCAGGGATGGCTGGGCAGGGATGGCTGGGCAGGGATGGCTGGGCAGGGATGGGCGGGGCAGGGATGGCTGGGCAGGGATGGCTGGGCAGGGATGGCTGGGGCAGGGATGGCTGGGCAGGGATGGCTGGGCAGGGATGGCTGGGCAGGGATGGCTGGGCAGGGATGGCTGGCAGGGATGGCGGGCAGGGATGGCTGGGCGAGGATGGCTGGGGGGGGGGGGGGGGGGGCAGGGATGGCTGGGCAGGGATGGGCGGGGGGGGCAGGGATGGTGGGCGGGATGGCTGGGGGGATGGCGGGCAGGGATGGCTGGGCAGGGATGGCTGGCGGGATGGCTGGCAGGGATGGCTGGGCAGGGATGGCTGGGCAGGGATGGCTGCGGGCAGGGATGGCTGGGCAGGGATGGCTGGGCAGGGAATGGCGGGCAGGGATGGCTGGGCAAGGGGATGGCTGGGCAGGGATGGCGGCAGGATGGCTGGGCAGGATGGCTGGGCAGGGATGGCTGGGCAGGGATGGCTGGGCTGGCTGGGCAGGGATGGCTGGGCAGGGATGGCTGGGGGCAGGGATGGCTGGGCAGGATGGCTGGGCAGGGATGGCAGGGATGGCTGGCAGGGATGGGGGCAGGGATGGCTGGCAGGGATGGCTGGGCAGGGATGGCTGGCAGGGATGGCTGGGCAGGGTGGCTGGGCATGGCTGGGCAGGGATGGCTGGGCAGGGATGGCTGGGCAGGGATGGCTGGGGCAGGGATGGCTGGGCAGGGATGGCTGGGCAGGGATGGGATGGGCAGGGATGGCTGGGCAGGATGGGATGGCTGGGCAGGGATGGCTGGGCAGGGATGGCTGGGCAGGGATGGCTGGGCAGGGATGGCTGGGCAGGGATGGCTGGCAGGGATGGCTGGGCAGGGATGGCTGGGCAGGGATGGCTGGGCAGGGATGGAGGCAGGGATGGCTGGCAGGGATGGCTGGGCAGGGATGCTGGGCAGGGATGGCTGGCAGGGATGGCAGGGGGATGGGGGCAGGGATGGCTGGGCAGGGATGGCGGCAGGGATGGGGGGCAGGATGGCTGATGGCTGGCAGGGATGGCTGGGCAGGGATGGGCGGGCAGGGATGGCTGGCAGGGATGGCTGGCAGGGATGGCTGGCTGGCAGGGATGGCTGGGCAGGGATGGCTGGGCAGGGATGGCTGGGCAGGGATGGCTGGGCATGGGCAGGGATGGCTGGGCAGGGATGGCTGGGCAGGGATGGCTGGCAGGGATGGCTGGGCAGGATGGCTGGGCAGGGATGGGGCAGGATGGCTGGGCAGGGATGGCTTGGGCAGGGATGGCTGGGCAGGGATGGCTGGGCAGGATGGCTGGCAGGGATGGCTGGGCAGGGATGGCGGGCAGGGATGGCTGGCAGGGAGAGGATGGCTGGGCAGGGATGGCTGGGCAGGGATGGCTGGCAGATGGCTGGATGGCTGGGCAGGGATGGCTGGCAGGGATTGGCTGGGCAGGGATGGCTGGGCAGGGATGGCTGGGCAGGGATGGGCAGGCTGGCAGGGATGGCTGGGCAGGATGGCAGGGATGGTGGGCAGGGATGGGCTGGGATGCTGGGCAGGGATGGCTGGGCAGGGATGGCTGGGCAGGGATGGCTGGGCAGGGATGGCTGGGCAGGGATGGCTGGGCAGGGATGGCTGGGCAGGGATGGCTGGGGATGGCTGGGCAGGGATGGCTGGGCAGGGAATGGCTGGGCAGGGATGGCTGGCAGGGATGGGCGGGCAGGGATGGCTGGGCAGGATGCTGGCAGGGATG